>CM066258.1:407537-1007537 GCA_033675135.1 Frankliniella intonsa
GGCACGTTGTTCTGGCGGGGGCGGCCGAACGCTCCAGTGAACGAGCGAGTGACTGAATAATTGAATTGAGGATGCCTCCGGGCTGAGGCAGGGCGGGGCGGGGCGGGGCGGGGCGGGGCGGGGCGGGGCGGGGCGGGGCGGGGCGGGGCGGGGCGGGGCCGGGCGGGGCAGGACGCGGTGCAAAGAGGTCCCGGCCGGCATCAGAGTAAATGGACGGTGAAGGCGACCCAATTTTTCTTTATTTTTTTTTCTTACCGCATTGTGTAATACTCCTTTCCATATTTTTCCGCGACTCATGAGACACATTTCTAGACCATCAACTGCGCCTGTCTCCCTATGTTAATATACTTGTTAAAAATAAATCAGATTTCTGAGTTGCCTAGTCGAGTCCCAGTACGTTCTTAAGGGCTAGCGTTTTCCTGCTGCTAAACCGTGCCCCATAAGACTTACCGTAGTAAGATTATTATTGTTGCTTCCTTCCTATCCACATTTTTGTAATTGATTTCAAAACTGTGTTCCCTATACAAAGCTTCATCCAGCTTCATCAGAAAGACCAGAGCCCGTCGTCGACCTTTTTTTTTTTTCGAACTTTTCAATTTTAACACATTTGTTTTGTCTCGCACCAAAGAGTCGCCACGCGGATCATACCGCGCCGGCGCGACGCACCCTTCCCCGCCAGCAGGGTGACATGCCTGCCTGCTGGAGTGTGAATCACACAAAAATACTACGCTAGCCGGGCGGGGCGGGGTGGGGCGGGGTGGGGCGGGGCGGGGCGGGGTGGGGCGGGGTGGGGCGGGGTGGGGCCGCAGCACCAGCAGAGGGACTCGCGCGGCCAGCTAGCCCACTTGTTCCTAATGTATGTATAGTTAAAATCATACTGCCCGCCCTCCGGCGGAGGGTGGCGGGGCAAGGGCGGGGCAGGGCGGGGCGGGGACCGTCGGGGTGGTGCTGCGGGGTGGGGCGGGGCGGGGCGGGGTCAACAACTACCCCGGAGGGGAGGGGAGGGGAGGTGGCACCTGCCCTGCCCATCGCATCGCCATCTCCTCAGTGCGGCTGGTCAAGTAGTCCGCGTGGCGCGGCGATCAGCTCGCGCGTGACCCCATCCGACCACCCGCCCCGGCTGCATGTGGGTGTTTTCTATAGCTATGAAACGCAAACAGGGGCAAGTGCCTCGGCAAGTGCGACGATTGATGTTATTTTTATTATTAATATTTTTATTATTATTATTATGTTGTTGTTGTTACTATCCGCTTGATTTTTGTCTTCTATTTTTGTGTGCAAACGTTAGACTATAGATTAACCAGGAGTCTAGACTTCGCTAATTACAGGAGCTATTCGCTGCGCGGGTTCACTAAAAAATCAAGAGGTGCGATATAAAAAATCTCATTGAAATGAGGTCATACACAAATGTATGACCGAAAAGGGGTGATACTGATACTCCAATGTATGACTCCAATGTTTTTTTCCTTATAGAAGTATCTACTTTTTTCGGTCACACATCGGAGTATCACCCCTTTTCAGTAATACGTTGGGGAGTATCACCCACCCCTTTTCGGACAGACAGTAATATCTCACCCCTTATAAGGTAAGATGTCTGACCGTTAAATTTACAGCGTTATAACATTTCTCTTGATTAACAAAAAGGTGCTCTTCTCTTCGATAAGCAGCGCTGGCCGGAGAGCGTCTGCGCTCGCCGCCGCCGTGCCGAGCCGTGCGGCGCTTTCACTTATTGAGTACATTTCCGACGCTCGTCGAAACACGACGATAATAAGGGGTCTAGCGCGCCGCCCCGCCCCGCCCCGCCCCGCCCGCGCCAGTTTGTGTGGCATACGGGCCATCTCACCCCGTCCCGCCACTAACAATGCGAGGATAATGAGACGGAGAGGGACAAGTGCGCGGCCGGGGGAGAGGGAGGGGGGAGGGGAGGGAGAGGGGGTGGTAGGGGAAGGGGGAGGGAGAAGGGAGGGGGAGGGGGGTAGCTCCGCGACGACCTCTCTTTTGTTTCGAAGTCGATATATCCCTTGAGCAGTGAAAGCTCACCCCTTCCTTCCCTTTCACTGCCTCCCCTCTCGCCTTCTCCTCACCCAGACCACCTTCCTGTCCATCCATCTTCCCCCCTAGCAGACTATCCTATCTTTATTTCAAAAAAAATTTGGGTTGAAAGGACAATGCTGTGGCAAGTGCAACTATTCGGGGGATGCAAGCTCGCTGCACCAGCTTCCAGTTTTGACCCATTTTGGCGCTGCCACGTTCTTCTTCGAGGTGCGCGCCGGCCGCCCCCACCTGTTGGCGCTACCTACTGGCGCCTGGCGCCCTGCGCGGGGAGCGGTGAGTGGCGACAGCGGCAAAAAGGCAAGCCAACGAACTCTAGTCTACACTGTAATCAAAAGTGTTCAACTGACACACACTTAAAAGTGTTGAACACAGTGTTGTACACTTGAAGATACTTTGTTATAAGGCACATGTATTTTATATGAGGCATCAAGTCAATCACAATCATGATGATGCACTGGAAATCCTATTGTACGAATGTCGCTCACTTGTAGGTAGGCAAATAAATTCACTCACTTGTGGGTGACCGAATAACCATCCACTCACTTACCCAAAAGTGACCGAATCTGAAATTTCATTAGAAGTTGTAATGAAATTTAAAGAAAATACTATAATGAAAATTTTCATTACATTGTTATAATATTCTAATGAAAATAGCTTCACATGGATGTAATGAAAATGTAATGAAATTTTTTTTACAGTGTGCTCACCTACAAGTGTGTGAATGGTTATTTGCTCACCTACAAGTGAGTGAATGGTTGTTGGCTCACTTACAAGTGAGTGAATGGTTATTTGCTCACTAACAAGTGAGCGACATTCGTACACTTGGATTTCCAGTGTATTTCCAGCGCTTTGAGTTTAAGCCGGCCGCGCCGGGCCGGGCGCCACCGTGGTCGGCACCAGCAGAGGCTTGACGTCCTTGACGGAGCCCCGCGGAGAACACGCGACAGATGGTGCGCCCCGCAAAATGGCGCCCGCGCCGCTACACCGTCACAATAGACATTTAATATGGAGAAGAAAAAAAAAGCTCGAGTCCGAGGAGAAGGGGGAAGGGGAGGGAAGGGGAGGGTCGCGGGGGTGGTGCCCAGCGGGGTGGGGGCGGAGGGAGGGGAGGGAGGGGAGGGGAGGGAGGAGGGGAGGGGAGGGAGGAGGGGAGGGAGGGGAGGGGAGGGGAGGGGAGGGGAGGGGTCGGGAGGGGACGATCTGCTGATGAGGCTGCTGCTGCTAAATAGAATCGAATTGTGTCTGTCGTGGTTTCGGGCAGGGGACAGGGGAGTGGGAGGGGAGGGGGAGGTAAACTGGGGAGGAGAACCTTTTGAATACGATAATCGCCATGCACAGGGGAGGGCCGCGGGGAGGACACGACGTATGCTGCTAAGAGCGATACGGTCCACCTCCTGCCGTGTTCAGCGCTGTGCACTGCACCGCCCGGACCAGGATGCGGCCGTCGTCCGGCGTGTTCAGAGTATACACACTAAACCCTTAAGCATGATTTTTGCATTGTTATGCACGATTTTATACAATTATAGTTATGCACAAATTTTTATGCATACCTATATGCACACATTGTACATAATCATGCCCAAATTTGAGCATAAGAGACAGAGTTAAGCATAGTTATTCAGAAAACATTGTGCATAGTTAGTTATGGTTGCGTAAAATCACGTAAAATGCACAAAAAAGTGCATACGGATTTAGTGTGTAGCGGCTATTAGTCGGGCGTGTTCCATCCAGTTGATCGAATGAAGGGAATGTGAACTAGGCCATATTACCATCTCTAAATAATAGAGTTCTTGGTTCAAGGAAAATGTCCTTGATCACGGAATCCGCAAGTAGAGATGGCTGGATGCAAAGGCATGTGTCTTCGCGGTGATTCCGTGATCAAGTAACTTTTCCTTGATCCAAGTACTCAGTTTTCTGGGTGTGCGGCGCCAAGACTGAAGACGTTCCTGTACTACACGTGACATACTACTTAGACTAACTAAAATTTTAGCAACGATACTAGTGATATGGATCTTTAGAGTTGTGGCGCCTTTTTACAGAAACGCCAGCGCAAACGGGCCACCGTGAGGGTTCAAAAGTCAGTGATTTATCTTTCAAACTCAAGGCAAAGGGGCACCCGTCAACATCTGCAGGCCTGCCTGTAGGAGTGCGTGCATGAATGATATTATTTTGTTTTATCTTAATTATATTATTGCGGTATTCGTAGGAAAAAAAATGCCCGAATGGAAAGTAACACATCTCCAAGAATGTGCGACATTCACACACTTTGGGTTTCCATAGTGTGTGCTACACACACCGGAGGAACGCTACTGCTAAGGCCTGCGGCCCTGGGAATGCGGGCATATGTCGTCAAGGCTCGGGCCGTGGGCCGTGTATGTCTGCAGGGGTTCGTCCGACCCTGAAATTAGTTGGAATAGTTAATTCCAAATTGGAGCCACTAATCCGGTCCCGGCCGGGCCGGGCCGGGGCGGCGCTCAATATGACAGTGATCCTCATGCCGCTGCGGCTCTAGAGAGCGCACCTTGCGCCGCCGCGCGCCCGCATGGCGCCGGCCATGATAACGAGAAAAAGTTTAAAAAAAAATGGAAAATTTTGTAAGAAAAAGCCAATAAGGCCGGTAAAGGTCTACAGCACTGTGAAAAATATCTTTGTATTTTTACGATAAATTTTGTACATTACGATTTACGAAATGTTTTAAATTTACGACGTACCTTTGTTGCTCGTGTATGAATTTCAAGCCGATATGTAGTGCTCGTAATTTTACGATTTGTAATTGACATTTTACAACTGCTCTTCGTGGAAATTTTTTCCGTAAACCTACGACTATTTTTACACCGTTGTCATGCATTTTCACGCGCGCCCCAACGTCTTTCAGTGTTTTACACACGAGGTCTGAACGCCCCATTAACCTGAGCTCCTTTTCCCTCACGTCGCGTCGCGCCGAGCTTCTTAGCCAACTTTCCCCTGAAGTGTGTCAGATTTTCACGGGCCGCCTGAAAAGCTAACTCGGAAGTCTGCGCCGCTGCCGTTTCCTATACACCCTAACTGCACTTGTATATTTTTGTGCAAACGTTCGTGCAAAGTTAAACCTACATGTCGTTTCACACAAATTTATGCGAAAAGCTGTACAAATGTACGCTCAAAATATTTCGAATAACCGCGCAAATTTGTGTGAAAAATTTGATTGCTTAACTTTGCACAAGTTAAAGAAACAAATCCAATTTGTGTGTAGTCATCGGCGATAGTAATGAATGTCCAGGAGACACAGTATCGATCATAAAGCCATGAACTCGATGCTAAATTTTTATCTAACAGTTTCGTCGTGCATCACGGATTGAGAGATAAATACAGTAGAGTGAGAGCGATGCGCCCCGGTTGGAAGGACCGCAAAGTCCCCCAGTAGTGGCGGGGGCGAACATTACGGTACCCAAGGTCTGAAGGCGGCCAGGAATATGGTCTCCAGGGAGGGGGCCGGGAGGGGGCAAGATAAGGAGACGGCTAGGAGAGGGGGCGGGGGCGGCGGGGGCCAGTGGAAGCCGGAGAGTCTGCTGAAGGCGCCGGCCCGGGACCAAGAGGACACTCTTTTATCATGCGGACCGTCAACGCCTCCACCCCCCCCCCCCCCAACCAGGCCAAACTCACCTCTCTCTTTTCCCACTCGGCCACGCTACGCCCTTCTCTTTTTTCCC
Source organism: Frankliniella intonsa (assembly GCA_033675135.1). Lineage (NCBI taxonomy): Eukaryota > Metazoa > Arthropoda > Insecta > Thysanoptera > Thripidae > Frankliniella > Frankliniella intonsa. The sequence continues at coordinate 413,282 of CM066258.1, forward strand.
CGCACTTTATTTTCCCTGCCACTTCCTAGAGGTCCTATTCAGTGAAGGCTTAAGTTCATTACTCACAGCAGAGGGTCGGCGACGGCGGAGCTGCGGGGGCCGGCGCGGCCAGCCGGGCGCCCGGGGCCGGCGGGGCGGGGCGGGGTGGGGTGGAACGGGGTGAGGCATGGCGGGGCGGGGTGGGGCGGGGTGGAACGGGGTGAGGCGTGGCGGGGCGGGGCGGGGTGGGGCGAGGTGAGGCGGCGGCGTGAGTTACGGCCGGAGCGGAAGTAACCTGGAGTAGAGAGCACCGCGATAAGAAGGAACCCCGCCCGGCCCGGCGCGGCGGCAGAAGTCATACTCTCCTCGGCTTGCGCCGCGTATAACCCCGCGGCCATAACCTGCTGCGGCAGACGATGAGACGAAAAGAGCGAGATAAGCACCGGAACCAGAGGGATGACCTGACCACCTCTCTGACCGAAGCGGAGCTGAGCGGAGCTCCATCACTACTTGCCTCTGGCAGTGTCGCTGCAGCAGGGCGGCGGGGCGGGGCGGGGCGGGGCGGGGGGTGAGCCGGGCCGGGCCGGGATTAGCAGCCGGTGCGGGCCCAAGATGCCACGGGCGGTGCGGCGGCGGCAGCGGCGCGGTCCTTACGGCCCTGGCCGGGGCCGGGTCCTTCTCCTGATGCTGAAGCTGCCGGAGCTGGGAGCAGCATCTGCGAGCGCACCCGGCCCCCCCGGCCCGTGGCGGAGCTGCCAGAGGGCCTCCTCCGCCTCCTCCTCCTCCTCCTCCTCTCACCGGAGCCCGGCCGCTGCTGTAGACCTGACAGAACAGCATATTCCAGGGCGATAAGAGACGCTGGGTGCCGGGCCGGACGGGGCGGGGCCAGGGGAAGGGGCGGGGCGTGTGGTTCCAACGAAATTATTTCCTCTCCTCCCCCTGTGCCCTTACGGCCCAGCCCGGCCGGGCACGGCCTCTATCTCGCACTAGTTCTTGTGCAAGTCTTGCCGCCCCGCCCCGCCCCGCCTCATGGTGAACCAGCCGAGCGCACACCAGATAGTGGGCCGGGACCGGCCCCCGGCTCTAGCATGCCACTCGGCACCACTCGGTGCCCAACCTTTTTTGTACACTCTTCACTGTGAAAAATATCTTTGTAGATTTACGATAAATTTTGTAAATTACGATTTATAAAATATGTTGTAACTTTACGACATACCTCTTTTGCTCGTGAATGAATTTCAAGCCGATATGTAGTGCTTGTAATTTTACGATTCGCAATTGTCATTTTACGACTGCACTTCGTGGAAAATTTTTCCGGTAATTCTACGACTATTTTCCCCAGTGATTCACTCCCAACAAGAAAAAATTTCAATAGGCAAAAAAGACTAATATTTTAAAGGAGTTTTGCGCTGTTGAAATTCAACAGTCCGCACCACTTGCAAGAAACGTAAGACTGTTTAAGGAGAAAACTATGACTTTGTAGAAGTATTCTTCAGTGAAAGCTTATTTTAAAACAAACTTAGTCGCAAAACATTTTTGAGCGTGTCCACCATGGTTTTGTAAGGCAATCAATGTCTTAATGTGTTTATGTTCATGAAACAACTCACACTTCTCGTGGAAAAAAATACATCCCATGCCAATCTTTGAGTAGAGCAGTGTTAACACAGAACATCTATGCATACAGTAAACCAATTTCATTAGTGCTAAATTTTTTTAAGCCACTAAAGTTACCAACATTAGAACAACAGTTACCATTTTTTTTAAAACTTTTCCTTTCTTAAACTTCTGCTACTTATGCATTTCAATTTGTGTCAAAAGAGACAATAGGGAAATCCAGTATGTGTCTATTAAATAATTTAGAGACCTCAGAGAGGTTACAACAGCAAGAGCACGAACTGCTGCAAGGTGACTTGGTGCCCCCACAATAAATATCTTCGCCCTTCGGGAGGTGACAGTATGAAAATTTGGGTACCAGGAATTTATTTCCTGCTTCGCCCTGCGCTTGGGCTCTCCGGGTAGGCCCCCATCTTCACACACGTGTCTGGCGGGTTGGCCTATCAAGAGTGTCGCAGGCGCTTTCATTAGCTCCGCCTGGGTAGCGTCCATTGTAGGGGAGCCATCGGGCGCTATTCTTGTGTCTTCGGGTCAACTGTCTCCGGAGAGGTTCGGCCTGCCACTGCTGCTGCTGCTGCAAATGCAGATTGGCACATTTATAAATGTGCAATATATTTCTAGAAATCAAAGACTCAGAGAAACTCACATAGCACCTCTGTTATTGGTGCAGTACAAACTGTCCTGCAGCGGGCGTATACACTCTGTGAAGATAAGTTGGAAGATAAGCAATGTGTTGTTCAGATAAAATCATATAGAATAAATAATAATAATTTAAAAAAAAATCTTCAAAAAAAAAAGCCTTGTTACGTATTTCAGCCGTAACTACCGACGGGGCGCACGCCAGGAGGCGATAGGACGACTTCTGCTCGCAGGGAAGGCCGATAAATTTGCCACTTGAATCCGATCGAGGCCGAGGCCAATTTTTCTTGGCCAAGCCGGACGTTCCGGTCCTGCTGGGGTGAGAGACAGAGGGGTGCGAGCCTCGCCTGACTGGGCAGGGCAGCCTGCTGCACGGGCAGATAGAGCTGCACTTGTTGCTGGAAAAAGATTACTTTTCGCATGGATTTCAGTTCAGCCCCACCTCTGCTCATGCCCTCCAGATTAACTTAACGGGGGAAAAGAAAAACTTAGGGACTGTTTTCGAACCCAACATATACTAACTCTATACCTGTATCACTGTAAAAAATATCTTTATAAATTTAGGACTTTTGTGATTTACAAACAGTGTTGTAACTTTACTGGTAAAACAAATGTGCAGTTTCTGCACACTTACGTGTCGAGTCGATGACTTTGCACACTATCTGGTGTAGAGACATAACTAGACATCACGTAATGTCTAGTTACTAAACGTTTCGTAATGTGCACACAAGTGCACACTTGGACACATACCCAACGCATATGGTTACAATGGGATACTTCCAGAAACTGCACACCACATGGTGTGCAGTTGACTTAACGTTTCGACAAGTGTAGAGGAACTGCACACCAGTGACCAGTTGACGTTTAGATCAGCTCGACACCACCAAGTGTTTAGTTTTCGCACACTTCAAACTAAACACCAATTGATGTGCAGAACTAAACATTTGTTTTCCCAGTGTTAACGATTGTAATTGTTAATTTACGAAAGCCTATTTGTACTCGTTTAAGAATCACAAGTCGATACCAAGTGTCCTTATAATTTTGTAATTTTACAATGTAATATCGTAACTTCACGACATTTCTCATGGAAAATTTTCCCGTAACTCTTACAAACATTTCTCACAGTGGTATTGACAACTCAACTGCTCTGCAGTAAGCAGTGCAATCGGAGTACCTGCAGTTCAATCGTGGAGGCTTCCAAACCTTCAAATTTACTTCCCGCAATTTCATTATTTTGATCCGCAATGTTTCAAACACATGAAACTTTCGGTTTGGGTCTCGCTCATGTCATATTGAGGCGTGATGAACGGAACAGCTTAGCTTTGCACAACGATGATTCGTCTCTGTTTCTCTCGCACACCCTCTCTGTCTCTTTGCATCTCTCTCTCTCTCTCTCTCTCTCTCTCTCTCTCTCTCTCTCTCTCTCTCTCTCTCTCTCTCCTCTCTCTCTCCTGCTGTAAGCCGTGGGCGCCAAACCGCGAATAATAGCATTGAATTTAATGCCCTCCCGCCCTTCCCCACCCCACCCCGCCCCGCCCCACCCCGCCCCACCCCACCTCGCCTCTCCTGATGATCTCTCCCGCAAACACTCCCGGGCCGGGCCCAGTCCCCCTCTCGCCTCGCTACGCCTCGCCAACATCGCGGCCGAGGTTTAACAAGATTTTGGAGTTTGTCGCGGAACGACAGTCCCTGCGCGGGGCGGCGCGGCGCTCTCGAACCTCCGTTCGACCTGCAGAGCGGGCGACAAAATAAACGCAATCGAGATTTCAGGTGGGGAAGGAAAGCATGGGGGGGGGGGGGGAGCACAAGCAGACTGGTGTTTCCAGGGACTTGAAGGAGGAGGCGTTTGTTCCACGCAGAGGTGGCTTGGAGAGGAGCATGGGGACGCAGCAGCAGCAGCAGCAGCAGCAGCAGCAGCAGCAGCAGCAGCAGCAGCAGCAGCAGCAGCATCAGTAGTAGCAGCAGAAGCTTATGCAGATGAGGAGCCAGAGCTTTGGAGGAGCCTCGTCTCCAGAGCAGAAGCCTCTGGCCGCAGAGAGCAGAAGACAGTAGCCGGCTTAACCACGGGTCAAGGAGCGGCAGCGCGTTACAGAGCAGAGAGGGGAGGGAGGGATGCACGGCATGAGATACCGGCAATGCCATCGACAGTATCTGAATTTATTTCACGTGACTTTTAAACTACGACAATATCCCATGAAAAATATATTAATTTATTGGAAATTTAAAGGTAATAAACAGTTAATGTAGTCTTTATAAATTTATAACAATATTATAACAATTTCATTGATTTAAATAAACTCATAAAATTTAACTGACTTTGTTACTTCGATTGTTAACTTTTTATTCATAAGGAAAATGTGTTATCGGTCGTGATCCGAATCTAAGACGTTCTGATTACGGACCTGCTTATCCTCTTACCCACTTCACAACCACTTCGCTCGCCTCTTGTGGAGAAGCAGCCACTGAAGGAACATGCAACACCGTGATCCGTAAAAGCGCGCGCTCGCGCGCACGCACCGTGCCTTCAATAAGAACAAGCTTTTATTTACTGCAAACACGACCGTGCCGTGCCGTGCCGCGTCATCACTCCTGTCCCCCTTTTTTGTGTACCCCGCTCTCGCCCTCCCCCGACATAATCAGAGAGGGATTTTTGAAATTTGATCCTCTTTCCCTCTCCCGGGCCGGGCCGGGCCGGGCCAGGCCGGCCGCCAGCCGTGGTCCGTCACTGCTGTTGCTGCTTCACTCTTTTGTGCCTCTCTCGTTCCCTCTCTCCTTCGTCTCTCTCTCTCTCTCTTTCTCTCTCTCTCTCTCTCTCTCTCTCTCTCTCTCTCTCTCTCTCTCTCTCTCTCTCTCTCTCTCTCTTCTTTATCGCGTTAGGTGCGCGGCGACACGGAGGACGGCGAGGTGTTTGCTCATGGACCTGAAAATTGCTTCTCTCGCCCATTAATAAGATTTGGGTCTGTTTGCGGGGATTTGCTGCGGCCGTGCCGCGCCGTGCCGTGGCGCGCCGGGTCGAGGCGGGAGAGGGAGGCCTGTGCCCGGTGGGGGCTGCTGCTGACCTGTGGGCGGGCGGGCGGGGCCCCGCGCCCCAGCACGTGATCACCCTGCGATTACATCACTGCTTTGTCGCCTAATTCGTACAAGTGGGGCGGGGCGGGGCGGGGCGGGGCCGGGCGGGCGGGGTGAGGCGGGGCACGGGCCAAAACCTTACCGGCGCAGGAGAAAACCGGGGCAGATCGCTCCCGCATGCCATCCGCTGCTCGTCCCTCTACCTACGAGGTTGCGGCGGTCCTTGCATGGAAATAGCCAGGCAGACGAGCTTTAGGAACACAGGAAAAACAAATGTGACATGCGTCACGTTTCTTGATGCGACATGTGAACATGTCGCATCAAGAAACGTGACGGACGGCGCGTTTTATGGTTTTTCTACAATATCTTCCATATCATTGACTGTATTCAAATTCCGAGGTCACCATCATTTCCACCGGAAAATTCCGGTTCAAACGAGCATATATATGATGGGGTTCTGAGGAATCGTAACAAAGACACAGCAATGTTAATGAATTCCTGCGTCATCTTACAATGTGTTGTTTTGCAATAAGAACCCTATCATATGTATACTCGTTTGAATCGAAATTTTACGCCTGAAACGATGGTGTAACTAAAAATATGTTTGCAGCTAACACCACGCTAATATTTGAGAAAGAACGGAAAGAACCATAGGTCACGTTACAGACGTTACATATGTCACATTTGTTTTTCCAGTGAAACCATTGCCTTTGGATGCACTGACAGTGATGCGACTTGACCTCAGATATCGAAAAGACAAAAGCGTCTGGGTGGCCTGGCCCGGCCTGCCCCCATGCTCCGTGGAGACGCGGCCGAGGTAGAGAGAACACATTACTAAAAGCTGAGCAGCAGGGGCAGCAGCAGAGGCAGCAGGAGATCCAACCGTCCTGAGCTGAGGCGTCCAGTCTCGAGTGGTCCAGGGGAAGCTTGTCGCCCCTGCCCTGGCAGGCGGGTTGCGACGCCCGGCTCATTGCCGATTCCGCGGGTGCTGCCGGGCGACCGGCCGGCCCGACCCGGGAGTGGGGCTGGAGTGTGCGGGGCAGTGCGGGGCGGTGCGGGGCGGTGCAGGGCGGGGCGGGGCGCGGCCCGGGCTTGGACGTGCCCGACATGTGGAACGCCAACGCGCCCGAGCCGTCGGCCGGCTCAAGTGGAGCGAGGACGAGTCCAGCAGCCTGGCCACCGGAGGTACCTTACGCTGCCGGAAGCGCGGCGCGGGGCGGCGCGGGGCCGCACGGCTCCGGGGGCGGAAGGGGTGGCAGGTCCGGGCGGGGCGGGGCGGGACGGGGGCACCCCTGGGGCCCGGGAAACACAGCGTCGCTTCTGCCCCAAATATAATGGCGACAAGTGGAGCGGGTCCTGTGGACGCCGCCGCGGCGCCGAGCCACAACAGAAAGAGCTCCATTTATGAAGTGTCGCCTTGCTCGCCCGCCCTCTGCGCTTCCCCCTCTCTCTCTCTCTCTCTCTCTCTCTCTCTCTCTCTCTCTCTCTCTCTCTCTCTCTCTCTCTCTCTCTCTCTCTCTCCTCTCTCTCTCTCTCTCTCTCTCTCTCTCTCTCTCTCTCTCTCTCTCTCTCTCTCTCTCTCGCTCCTCATCCCGCCTGCCTGCGGGCCACACGTTTACCGCTAGTGGATTTTCTCCTGCCGCTGCCGTCATGTTGATAGTTCGCTCAGGGCGACGTCCTGCAGGCCGGGCTGCTGGAGCAAAAAAAGGTTTTGGCCATGGGCGCTATGGGCAGGGCGCGGCGTAGACGGCGGGGCGGGGCGGGGCGGGGCGGGGCGCCCTCTGCTGGGCTGCTGCGGGGGCTGGCTGGGGCGGGGCGCCCCGGACCCGCCCGGACCGGAGGCAGGAAGACATCGATAGATTAGCTGGTCGTTTTGTCCTTCCGTCCCCGGCCGGGGTGCCCGACCCCTGAGGGCCGGGCCAGGGGCGCCTACCGAAGCATCGGTGGGGCGGGGCAGGCCGGGGCGGGGCGGGGCGGGGCGGAGCGGGGTGGAGCGGGGCGGAGCGGGGCGGAGCGGGGCGGAGCGGGGCGGAGCGGGGCAGGCCGGGGGCGTGGCGGGGCAGGCCGGGCCGGGGCGGGGCGGGGCTGCTGTGGCAGTCCTTTACACCGAGGTTAACGCGGATGTTCGCACCGGGACGTGTGTGGGGTTCTGGCCGAGACTGCATCCTCATTCCATTACACTCCTCGCATGACATTAGGAATGAATTCAGTAAAAACGTTGTGATTATGACTGAATTTTTCGAACTAACTTCATTTTGGAATAAGAGTCATCGATGACCAGCATCCGAATTTTATCCACCACCATCTTTTGAGATTTTTTTTTTTTTTTTACGATTTTTCATGAAGGTACAGGGTGCCTTTGGGTCTTCTCCACCACATTCCACTCCCGAGACCATACAATAAAGCGCGCTCGTATCGTTCCATCACGGCTCTCTCTTCCCTTCTGCCTGCCGGGCTGACGCTGACGGCTCTCTGGTGCGACGGCCCCACCATGTGCGCGGGTGGCGCCCTCTGGGCTTCGTTCGTCTGCTAAGCTTTCCTCCCCAATTCGATTCGATTCAGTTGAACCTCTCTCACCTCTCTCGCCTTTGGCGTGGCGCGCCAGACTCTTTTAGTTGTGGGTTGGCGAAAGGGGGGTTGCGCTGTGCGGATCCTGCTTCAGATCTGTTCATTTTGCCCGCTAGGTTTCTCTATTCGGGAGAACATTGTAAAAAGTACTTAACTTTCATCCTAACTTTTACCTGAACTTTTACCTTAACATTTACCTTAACATTTACTTTAACATTTACCTTAACTTTTACCTTAACATTTACCTTAACATTTACCTTAACTGTTACCTTAACTTTTACTTTCACCTTAACATTTATCTTTGGTGAGAGACAGCTGCAAGAGACTGTCTGTCATTCTTTGGTTCGATGGGTAGAGACGGAGGGGTCTTTCATGAACTTTCAGCAACGACAAAACACTGCTCCGGAAGTAGTGAACAGAAAGAGCGAGTTGGTGGCCGGAGCAAAGTCTTTCAGGCAGGACAGACAGGCAGGCAGACATGAGTAGACAGACAGACACATTCTCGCTAGACTTCATCAAATTTTTTAGCAGATAAAGACTGATCCCCTGGAAGTGAAGGCGGGCCTCTGGCCTCTGCTCGGAGCCCTGCAGGGCGTTTGGTGTGCAAATTGTGCCGAATTTCCGTGCGAGGCGTTCTTTGAGCAGCTCCTGGCCCCGCCGCGCCCCGCCGCGCCCCGCCGCGCCCCGCCGCGCCCCGCCGCGCCCCACCGAGGAGCCGCCACACCCCCAATCCCCATGCCACCCCGCCCCGCCAGCAGGAAATAATAGGACGCAGAATAAGAATGTGTTCGCACCCCTCCGGAAGGGCCTAACCCAGAGGCGGCCGCGAATCAGCATGGAGGCGCAACACAATCATCGACGGGAACGCCAGCGCAAGCTTAACCGAAAAATCGTTTATTTACCATGTCATGTCGGAAGAGAAAATTGAAATGAGGGGGAACTGCATTCTTCAACTCCCGTCCGAATCGAACACATTTCTGTATAGCGTTAGGTAGATCCCATAAATTATGACCGAAGTTAAAGTCTGAAGAATGCCCTGAATACGAGGGGGTAATCACATTCGTAGTATTTTCTGTACACCTGACCTAGGTATTATAATACCCGTGATGTCATAGCGAAAAACGACGAAACATGCACAAAAGTTGTCCGGGCGCTGAGCGGAGGCTAAAGTTTTACTTTTTCCTACTTACAGGTTGAAAGTAGCGCCTTTTTCCTACTTGACTTGACTTGAGAGAACCAGGCCCACCAGGCATTTCTATTAAGGGCTTCGAAGGGGAGAGGGGGGCCATATTCCCTTTGACCCGAAATCTGACCCCAGAAGTTGTTCTGTTTGTAATAGGGTATTTCACTTCATTTAAACCGGATTCAAAGAAGAACAGTAATGCTTCCTGAATTGTTTCCTCCTGGGCGCTGATTGCTGACGCCGATAAAGTTCTGAGACCCACCACCAGGGCCAATCAGCCCCCAGGAGGAAACGTCGTACTGTACCGAGTACTTTGGAAAAGGTTTTTCCATTGTAAACACCTATTCGAAAGAATGTGAAGTAGTAATCCATTTGAAAATAATTTTAAATGGTTGCGAAAGTATCTGCACACACCAAAAGCACCGGTGGAATTGGTGCTTCGGTGATGCCATCAAATCATGATTTTCAGGGTTGTGTAGTTTGCCACTTAAACAGATTCAAACGAAGTTATCTTTACATTTCCCGGGGCGGAATAGTTTTTCTATATACTGAAGCAGAATCGTACCGTCGTGCCCGATCGTTCCCATTGTACTTAGGCATGATACTAGTTTCTACCCGCTGGGCAGGTTTTGCTGCTGGCTAGCGCGCTCTGCCGTGTAGTCGAGGTACTATCTCTCCAGCGTCAATACCCCGACGCAAACCGCGTCGATACTCCGCCAACGGATATACCCCGCGTCAATCCTAACGTCGTTTGTTAATCTGCCTTCCAAAATATTGCACATTTTTTATTTTACTGTAATTTCTTTATTTAAGAGCTGTGATCCATATTGAGTTTGGACGTGGATACCTTACATGACCCCTTCGATGCAGCCAAATTTTGTCATAAACGTGTTAAAAATTGTCATTTACAAGCATTTTGTCTAATATTGGTTGTTTTTTTCAGCTCGTGTTACAACTCAACTCAGCCACGGGCTGAATACAGGTCTACTGGTTATTTTCAACGGCCCCCGCACGAAGTGAAAGCTAATACGTGGTTATTTTTCATCCAGCGACACTCGTCTCGGCCGCGCCGAAGTCGAACTCGTGTTTCACATTGCGCGCCGTTCGGCCGGCCGGTCGAGTGGAGTGTCTGTCGGCGGAGCTCTTTGGAGCGCAGCGGCGGCGGCGGCACGCCCAGCGCATGCGCGTAGCGCGCGGCCGAAAGCTGCTCCCCGACCAGTCGGTGGCCAGACGCCGTGAGCTTGTGTACGTCGCGCTCCCGCCGGTCGCTCGCTGCTCTGTGTGTCGTGTTCGTTCAATCACCTCGCCGTCTAAAGTGAATCATGGAAGTTAAGTGTGTGCCTTCGGACGAGTGTACAGTGACTTAAGTGCGTGTTTGTGGTCAGTGTTCAACATGAGTGCCCTTTGGTGGAAGAAGTGAAGTGAAATATCTGTGTTGCTTTGCCTGCCATCCGCAAGGAGAACGCTCAAGAGGCGCACCTACCTGCGTTTTATAAGTAAGTGTCCAGGTGGACCAGTTTGACGTCACTGCCGTGTGTGAGGAATTGTGGAGGAAAATTTCGAGTGCTATTTCATCAATTTCTCTACTGTTTCTGACGTGTTGCACTTTGGATTTATACTGGGTGAGTCTTTGGAAAATATGTAATGAGTAGCGGAGTCCAGATGTTGTCCGGAGATGTTGGCAACGGATGCTCGGTCGGTCGCTGGATGCGAAGGAAGATGGCGGTTGGCTCGGACAACTACCTGAGATTTCGACCGTTTTGGTCGCCTGTTGAACGTAATTTTAGAGAGATTGGCCGTTATTTTCCGTCAAATTTTAGTTGTGCGCTTAAAGCACAGTCCATAACGTTCCACAGGTTTCCGAATTGGTGAGGTTATGCCGGTCAGTTGTTTGTTTTTCTGTGATTGGAGGATTGTTTTGAAGACCTATATGGACATATTCCGGGATTTTAAAATTCGAATACCATTTAAAGCTGTCTCTTCAGTAATTTTATCATTCTTTCTCTTCATTGAAGTTGTTTGCTCTGGAAATTCCATTTTTAATGTGTAGGAAACAACTTTGACCACCTGTTGAATAGGTACTCATGAATTGACGGGGCCCAGGAGTAATCGATTAATGTACGCACACAGTTCCTTGTGGTAGCGTACCATAGTTTGGACTGCTTTATTTTCAGTTTCAAAAGTCTTTTAGGCAGTAATTTTATTTAAACTAGAATTAAAGAATATCATAATAATATAATTCCACTACAACCCGTTATTTAATTAGTAAAGTGTGCCTCCTCTTTTTAACTTCCCGTTTACATACATGAGAGATGGGCAAGGATACAGCCTGTTACTGAAAGTCCTTAGTTTATTTCCCCAGGAATTCATTTTTACTCGATCAATGTTCTCTTGCATTTAGGTCTCTTAATGGTTTTGTTAAGATAATTTCACGAGAAGTCTGTGCATTGTCACATTTAAAAAATCATGCCTTAAATTATCTGATCATAGCATTGCTAAACTGGAATTTTGCTATGCATTTTTAGGAGATAATGCCAGTTAAAATTGAATGTTAAATTCTAGTAGGTCTCATTTTAAAGATAAAATTTGCAAATAACTTTCAAACCTCCTTTGTTGTTTCCACTTTAATATCTGGGTATGTCTCATTCATGATTGTCATTGTCAGAAAAAAATATATATTGGAATTTGGCTTAATTGGGAATAGGTAAGGGACATTGCTTTCTTGTAGCACTTGTGCCTGTGCCCAGTATTCTGTACTGTATTCCTAGAGAAAAATATTGGGATGGTTTCTGAGGGAATGATTGAGATGTAATTTTCTCCCTTCGTTCCCCATCCTACAAACGATTTTTTTTTATTTTTTTTAGATCAAGTGTGCCCTTTTCTCTTTTTGCGTTTGCAATTATTTTGGTCATCTCAGCATCTGTAAATGTGCATGTGATGTGGGTTCCATGGCGTCGTCTGCTTGTTATTTCTCTGCTGGATTTTCGTCTCGACCACGCCACGCTACGCCACGACCGACGCCGAGTCGTGTCCTTGAGATTTGCTTGGCCCCATGATGGCGCACGTTGTCGAGGTGGAAGAGAAGGAGATGTGGGGCGTATGTACTGTACAGCGACGTGCCCGGCTGTGCCCCGCCGCGCCTCACCCTGCCCCGCTCCGCCGCGCCCCGGGCGAGCGGACAGGACGGCCGCGCCAGGTCGACAGGCGGACGGACGGACGCCGAGTGTGTGGGGCCCACGGAGGGCGGGGCCGGGCGGGGCGGGGCGGGGGCCCGGAGCCCAGGGCTCCTCCGACACCCAGGCTCCCGGCTACGGCTGCTGTACGCGCCCCGCCCCGCCCCGCCCCGCCCCGCCCCGCCCCGCCCCGCCCCGCCCCGCCCCGCCCCGCCCCGCCCCGCCTCAGGGAGGAATCGATGACGTAGAACCGAAGAGAAGAGACCTGCCGTATCGGCGTGACCGCGACTTGCGCACCCCACCGGAGCCCAGCCCGGAGCCCGGCACAACCCGCGCGTCGATATTTCCGGTCGGGGCGTCGCGGTGCCGCTGCTGCGTCGCCGTCGCCGTCACGGTCCGCGCGCGTCGCGTCGTCCTGGAGCCGGGCCGACGGTCGCCCCTCCGGCTGGCTGAGCTGAAGTTAAATTGAAATGTAACTTAAGATTAAGATGTAAATACTCATCCCTGTCAGAATGCGTCAGGGTTGAGTGGAAGCTGGCGTGACAGGTGGGTTGTCGCTAATCGCCATGTCAATGAACACACTGAGTGCGTCATGACCACTATGTGGTCACGCGTCCGTTTTAAATCATAGGGGATTAAAACACCCCGCACTAAAGTTAGCCAAACTGAACGAAACTGGATGAATAAAACCGCGCGTATCTCGGATTGAACGTGCCGCAGGCCGTAAGGAGAGAGAGAGAGACTTTCTTAGTTTTCGGGCCCTTGAATGCGTAACAGTGAGTGTTGCGGGCATGCCTACCCCATTCGCCCGGTACATAGTATTAGGGAGGCGTCAGGGGAGGGGGGGGGGGGGCCTCGTACAGGAGCTGTGCTGTCGCGCGGGCAGCGTCTCTAGTCTGCTCTGGCGCCGACCGATGGGATTACGGGGGAAATCTCCTCGGGCCGGGCGGGCAGTGCCGGCCGGCGCCGTGCTCGCCTCGCCTCGCCTCGCGCCTCCTCTCCTGCCTCGCAGTGCAGCCTGCTGCTGCAGCCCAGCGCCGCGCCGCGCTCAGGGCGGACTAGCTTTCACACACTCTCGCACCTTCCTGCCGTTGCCGACCACTGTGAAAAATTGTCGCACCGGCTACAGAAAATTTTTCCATGAAAAATGTCGTACAATTACAATTCAAGATCGTAAATTTACAAGTACTGCCTATCGACTTGGAATCGGGTGACGAGCCGGAGTCGTTACAGGTTGTACATGTACGACACATTTCGTAAATGATAAATTACAAAATATATCGGACATGTTCGAACATATTTTTCACAGTGACGAGGAGGGGGAGGAGCTGACTGTGAAGTAAAAGGATTGAGCCTTTGATCCTGTTTGCTCAACTTTACAGCCGCCCGAGCCCGTGTGCGCTCCGTACATACTCATATGTGTGTGTGTGTACCTCCGCGATAACTCAGTTACGCCGTTCCAACGTGTTTGTTTAAATCCCGACTTCACGGATGACTGTTCGCTGTTATCTCGTTCCCGGAATCTCGCCGCTGTTACGCCGTACGTCACCCATTCCCACCCCTATGTCAAACCTCACCTGGCTGAGGAAATAATTAAAGTTTCCAGACATGTCGGGGAAGAAAGGATCTGACGGGTTTTGTTTGGTTTACTTTTAAGGCCCCCGGTAAGGGTGCCTATTCCTCAGGCCCATGAGTTTCTTCTTGACGATGGCCGCAGCTGATCGTGCCCAAGCGATTCGTTCTTCTGAATGTAGTTTCAAACATATTTTTTAGTTATTTCTTATTTCGATTTAGAATTTTTTCATAGTTGCATAGAGGCCTATGGTTCTTTTTGTACAGGTTCGTCTAGTTAGTGTAGGGCCAGGTTATAGGCAGGGGAGTTTGGGGAGTCCGGCTACATTCCTGCTAGCGCTGGCCGCTGGCGCAGCGGCGGCGGGGCAGGCAGGCAGCGCTAGAGTCGTATAGGGCTTTATCGCCCAGCGCTGATAAGTAATTCAGCTTACCCGACCCGCGGCGCTGACGAGCCGAGCAGCCGGGACAGGTGGACCCGCCCCGCCCCGCCGAGCCGAGCCGAGCCGAGCCGGGCCGGACCGGTGAGAGAAACAAACTCGTCACGCGGCGGCTGGTTCCCACTTTTCCTGTTTCCCGCGAGCGGCGCGGAAGAGAGGAGGAGGGTGGGGTGGGGGTGGGGGGTGTCTGCCGACCCGTCGCCGTCGGCTACGTGGCCTGCAGTGCCGACGGTATCGCCCGCCGCGCTGTAGGAGACGATCGGCCCGTCGTGAGGGCCGACCGGGTCGACGCGACGGCGACTCGACGGTCTATGTACACACACACACTCTTTTGCTTACACTGCTGCCTCGTACCGACCGGGCCCCGAGCAAAACGGATGAGACGGGACGTCGCGTGTGCGTGCGCGCGCGTGACGAGCGGCGCGTGACTGTCACGCAAACGCCAAATGTAGAGTTATATCACGGGGGCAGACAATGGGCTGCGGGTGGGTAGGGGGTAGGGCGAGATACACTACCGGCCTGGCCGGGGGCTCCCGCCCCGCCCCGCCCCGCCTCGGCCCGGGCACTACGGTAGCGCGGACACGCCCGCCCCGCCCCGCGGCCCGCGGCAGCCAGGGCGTCCTTCCTTATTGGGCAACCTCTGCAGCGGAAGCTCGAAATGAAGCTCTCGGAGGCGAGCTTTGCCTGCTTCGCCTCGAGCAACACACAGGTGTGTCACAATCGGGACCGGACAGGCCGCGGCGGCCCTGCTTCCGGCGGGGATGCCCGCCCCGCCCCGCCCCGCCCCGCACCTCCTCTAGCAGCAGCGCTGTAGTGCGCGCGCGGGGCTGTCAGGCAGGACGACGGGAAACGCACTTGACGGAGGGCCGACTTGGTCAAGACGAATTTTGAGGATCGTGTCCTGAAAATAATCGCTACTTTCGCGACTTTGTGTGTGGGCCAAGGGCTGAGCTCAGGTGCACCTGGCCTGACGACATCCTCCTCGTGTGCGCGGCGCGCTCGCCCCTCCCCTCCTCCTGGGTCGGGTGCCACTCGACGCCACTCGTGCGTAGAGACAGGCGGCGGTAATGAGTCCTGGAACGCCCCGCCCCGCCCCGCCCCGCCCCGCCCCGCTCGGCGACAGGTGAGGTGAAAGTAGCTGTTTGGCTGTGCTGTGCTCGCTCGGACCGACCGCCTAACAGGCGCCCTGCCCTGCTCATGTGCAAAGGGGCTGAGCTGAGCACCGCGCAGTGCACGCCGCGGTGTTCCGTTTCTCGATGCGACGACCAGACCAGACCGCCCTCCCTCACGTGCTCCAGTTAGTGGGCGCCCATAAACTACGTGGCCTCAAAAAGAGGAGGGGGGGGGGGGTCACATTTTATGGGCCCTCCTCATTAGTCGCAGGACCACCTCCCAAATGACTTACGATTCTTACTATCATATTTGTACCCAGCGGTACAAATATTACGATGTCCTACGAGCTCCGATGAGGGTCCTGAAAGTACTGGGTGTTTCTTTGAATAGGTAACAGTGTTGCGGGACTACATACTTTCCAATGCTGCAGGGGCCATTGCCATTGCGCCTTACGGGCGATTGGGGATAGGCAAACCCGCAACGCTGTTACGCATTCAAAGAATTACCCGGTACAATGCGGGCCCGTAATATTTGTACCCCTTCCCCCTGTACACACTAAATGTTTATGTTCTTTTTGGTTGTACATAGCTTATGCACTGAATGACACATACCAAAAGTTTGTACAAATTTGTCCATAACAATGCACGTACTGTACATAATTATGCGTGTGTCATTCAGTCCTTTATTATGTACGAGAAAAGTACGTAAACATTTAGTGTGTACGGCACGTGGTATATGAACGATCCCCTGCAGAGTCAGCGGGCTGGTTCGGTGGAACCCAGTCGGCTGCTGCTGCTACTGCAGGTCTGGTCGGCCTGGCCTGGCCTGGCGTCGAACCGCGACGCGGCGGCGCCGGTTCTACGAAAGCGACCGCCCATAAAATATGGACCGACTGGGGCTCATGGCGGTGGCGGTGCGAGAAAAACACGACGCTGCAGTTAAGACCAGGGGGGGGCGTACCGGTCAAGCTCAGCGCGGGGCCCGAGGCCCGAGGGGGGGGGGGGGGGGGCGGGTCTCGGGGGCGGTCGTGTTTGTCACCAGCCTCAGCCCCGGGCACAAAGGCCCCTCTTGTGTTACTGCCGTGCTCACACATTGGGTTCGCCCTGCGTGTGCGTGCGCGCGCGCCGCGTGGTGTGTGGACACGCTGGACGACGCCACAAGACGGAGGGCGGGGCGGGGTCGAGACGGCGCCGGCGGGCGGGGCGGGGCGGGGCGCGGCGGGTCAGGCACCAGCGAGGGTCGTTGCCAGGCAACGGGTATAAACAGCCAGTCCTACGCCGCCGGCTCGGTTTGCACGCGGCAGCGGCAACCAGAGCGCGAAGGGGGCGGGGGTAGGGGGCAAGGGAAAAGGGAGGGGGAGGGGGGGGACTTATCTATGTTCGCCATGCTTCAGCGGTGGTATCTGGATTCTGTGTCCGTGGCCGTGAGTCGGGTGACGCTGGCGGGGCGGGGCGGGGCGGGGCGGGGCGCGGCGCTGGCCGTGGCCGCCATGAGGACGCCCTGTGGCGTCCGCGCGCTCCCCGCCCCGCCACGCCCCGCCACACCCCGCCACGCCCCGCCACGCACCGCTCCAGTTCCAATCTTGCCTTCTCATTGCGGTCTCCGTCGTCTCCGAGTTGGGAAGCAATGTCAGGTGGGCGGTGCTGCGCGGCCGGCGGGCGGATGTGCCTCGCGGGGGAGGGGGGGGGGGCGGTATCCGTGGGAAGGCAAGGCGGGTGCATTGTGTCATAATGCAGTGTACGTCGGCTGCTAAATTGATCGAGTGCACCTCTCCCCGTGCCCCGGCCCGCCGGGCCCACCCCGCGGCCCTGGCCCTGGCCTTCCCTTCCCCCATGCCCGCCCTGCCGTGTCTGTCTATCGGGAATGATTTCCATCAGTCGGGCTGCTCTCATCCGAACCAACCCCGGTGAAATTTATCTCTGACTCGGTGCGGCGCGGTGGTCGCGTCCCTTAAGGGGTGTTGCACTTTTTTGGGGCAAATTTTGACCCTATTTTGATCTCTCCTGCTGTCTAAACCAGCTGTGATAGGTCCGATCCGTTTTAAAATTTGAGTTCCCCTGTGCCCAAAGGGTCATTTTCCATTAAAAGCTATGAAAATTATGCATTAGAATTGTGAGTTTTACAACTTTTAGTTTTGAGCTAAAAATTGTACAAATTCTTACGCGTCAGTTTTCTTGGAAATCATTGCATGAAAATTTTTTTAAAAAATACTACTTAATTTGTCACTTGAAGGGCTAGAAAAATACACAGGATTTTTTTGATATCCCCTTTACTTTTCAAATTACAGTATTTTGTCAATTCATGACTAAAAATGACCCGTTTTTCAGCATAAAAAAATTTATGTAGCTCTTTGTAGAATGAATTTTGAAAAAATCCTGTGTATTTTTGTAGCTAACACATTAGTTAAGTACTATGCAAAATCTGGAGGTTGTATGTCAAGCAGTCTCTGAGAAAAGTGACGCGCCATCTGAAAAAAGTATATTAGGAGAAAAACGCATTCAAAGTTAAGAGAGCTATATTTTAATAAAATCTTTAAAATAATTAAAAAAAGCCTATCTGACCATACAACAAGTCACATATAATCATAAAACATATAATTAGAGTCTGTTTAAAATGCACCCGGAGCATATTGTGGTCCCTCTTTGCTGGCAAGACGCTCTTCTCTGACAAGTGCGTAACTTAGCGATTTTTCGAAAAATAATAAATCTGAGCGAAATACTTGTGTGCAGACCTTCACTAAAATGGCTGCCTCGGCCGCAATTTTTCGAATATCGACAAAAGCGAGTTACCACAGAAAACAGGAGAGATCATAGGACAAAAAGAGTTAAAAAACGAAAAATCGATTTTTTTAAGGTGCAACACCCCTTAATTGCCACGATTGTTTACTGGATCACGTCAGTCGCGTATGGAGGTGGAGTGGTCGGGGAAGGGGCGGGGCGGGGCGAGGCGAGGCGAGGCGAGGCGGGGCGGGGCGGGGCGGGACTGGACGGGACGCGGGACGGGAACCTGAACGCGGCGCGGCGTGATGTGGCGCTGCGCGGCGGCGACCCTTAAATGTTGCGACTATAAACGTTTGACGACGTTTCGGAAGCTGGAGTGGACATCTCCGGCCGGGCCGGCCCCCGCCCTCGGGCTGGCAGGTCGGTCCGGCTGGGAAAGTCACGGTGCCGTCGCCTTCCTGGCAGCAGCTGCTGGACGCTGCGCCGCTGTCCTGCCCGTGCAGCCAACCAACTTATTCGGGCCGAGTTTTAGGCCTGCGGCTTGTACGTGACGGGTGATTTTCCAACGGGAGGTTGAACCTGCAGTTTGATGTAACTTCCATCCTGCCCACAGCCGTGGCCTGGGCCTGGCCTATCCCGGGCGGGTGCTGGTGAGGTTTTCCTGTTCTACCTCAACCTGTACGCACACTTGCAGCCCGAGCAGCCGGTCCTGCCTGGCCGGCGCGGCCCCGCCCGGCCCCGCCCTGGCCCGTCCCGTCGAACTCTCTCTGTTATGCCTAGTCAGGCGGCTCGGCTCCGCTAGGCTAGGAGAGTCGCGCGGCGTGGCGGGGCGGGGCGGGGCGGGGCTGGGCGTGGCGCTGCACCGACGGTAGCCTACTTTCCGCCCGGGGCCTCGGCGGCGGCCGGCGGCGCTGGGGCAGAGCTGCAGGGCGACTCGCTCAAGCTCCCTGCAAAGTTGTACCACACTCTTCAAACCTTACTGTGATTTTCACTGTAAGCTACGATGAACCCCCGCAGCACTGTAGCGTACGGTGAATGTCACTGTAAGGTACGGTGAATTAGGGTGCATCGCCGTAGCTTACAGTGAAAATCACTGTAAGCTTTTATTAGTGCATGCACTTGCTGTTTGGCTGTCGGGCGCTGCCTGAGCGCTAGGATAGGAACATACTTCAATCGACAGCTCTAGTCACACTCAAAATGCGAAGGAACAATTTTGTTCCCCGATTAGGAATTTTTTCGTGCACATCCAGACGGTGACGGTGCAAATTTGTTCCGAAAGTGAGACAAATTATGTAATGCACAATTTGTTCAGGAACCAATTTGTATCCAGTCTGGATGTGCACCGAAACGTCAATCAGGGAACAAAATTGTTCTTTAGCATTTAGAGTGCACTGTTTTATCTCTCGCACTATCCCCTGACCGGAGAGACGGCTAGGGCTGTCGATTAGAGGCACGGCCCTGTTCCTACGCCGCGCGCGCGCACCTCCGCACTGCTCCACCTGACCGCTCCCCTTCCCTTCCCTTCACCTCGCCTCCATTCATTCTGGCAGATCGCGCACGCTCTTCTCGGAAGTACACCGCGCTGCGGTGCAGCCGCGGAGCTTCGCGGCGGCCCGGGCCCGGCGGGCCTGGCCGCGGCATTATAGCTCCGAGCCTTTTATTCTCGTGAAAACGGCCCCGGGCACGCCACGCCACGCCACGCCGTGGCGCGGGGCATTGTGCGACGTATGGGAACGGAACTAGAGTCCATCTTTCCCGGCGTACATATGCTGCCGACTTTTTGTCGCATTTGCCCACTACTCAATCCGTCCTGTCCTGTGTGTCCGTCTTTCCCTCTTTCTGTTCGTACGTCCTCGCGGACGGGACGGGACTTCCCGTTGTTGGTCCTAGCCGGGCTCGCTTCGACATCCTGTCCCCTCTCGAGCAGATGACGACGCCCACCAGCGGGACGGAGACGGAACGGCGAGTCGCTAGGAAGGAATACGGAAAGAGGAATTGCCTATTGTTTCCTCGGAACGCATTTTGCCGGCTCCTCTCGGCCGCGGCCCGGCCCAGCTCGGCTGGAGTACAGCAATGCGGCCACCACGGGGCCATGCGGGGCGGGGCGGGGCTGGGCAGGGCGCGACATAAAAAGGCGCCTTTTTATTGTTATTATTCGTATTTTATCTGAAATTTTTATTCCCCTTTGTGTGTGGCAGGGTAGGTGAGCACCACTACAGGGCGCCGGGGCTTATCTGGCTCTGGGCAGGGCACCGCGCGTGGAGCGGAGCGGGCTAAGAATAGCGAGCGACCATGCCCGGGCGGGGCATGTGCGTGGATGACTGACTCCGTCTCGCTAAAGCAGCCTTTCGACAGTCCAACTCGCGATTATTTCTCCTCGTCCTCCGCCTTTATCAGCGTCGTCCTCGTCGTCGTCGTCGCCCTCCTCTTCGTCGTCGACGTCGTCCTCGTCGACGTCGCCCTCCTCTTCGTCGTCGACGTCGTCCTCGTCGACGTCGCCCTCCTCTTCGTCGTCGCCCTCCTCTTCGTCGTCGCCCTCCTCTCCGTCGTCGCCCTCCTCTCCGTCGTCGTCGTCGTGCTCCCCGTCGTCTTCGTCGCCCTCCTCTTCGTCGTCATCGTCGTCCCCCTCTTCGTCGTGGCCCTCATCCTCCTTGCCCTCGTCCTCCTCGATTGAACGCCCGGATGGTCCGTAGTGTTTTGACAGGCCGTCGCCTGCTCTCTCGCCGGCCGGCCGGCCGGACATGCCTCGCCTCCCATGATCGCCCCGATCCTATTCCCTTCTCTCTTTTTTCTCTCTTTGCCTTGTCAAGTCGTCGCAATCGCCGCGGACGCCCATTTTTTGATATTTTTATTATTTTTTGCGCGTTTTTCCTTTTTTTTGTCGCCATTGTATCGGCTCGCGGCCGGGCCGGGCGGCGCTAGGAGGAATGCCTCCTGGATTGGATTGTCCCGGCCCGGCCCGCCCCAACGCCTGTCAGCCGCAGGATGGGGCCCAGGCGGTGGCGGCGGCTCTGCCCCGCCCCGCCCCGCCCCGCCCCGCCCCGGGCCCTGTGTGTCGTTCACCCTACAACCCTCACTACATGCAGGGGCTGGCCGCCGCGTCGCTCCTAGATCGCCGGTTCAGCTGAAGACTGATTCCGCGGGGCGTTGTTTCTCTACTAGCCGTGCTGCGATAGTCTCACGGCGGGCCGTGCCTGGTCAGGTCCCTGGTCTCCTCTTAGGCTCGCCAGGCTTTAGGTTCAGACCGGCTCAGCCGCGGGACCGACTTTCGCCGCGGCGGGGCGGGGCGGGGCGGGGCGGGGCGGGGCGGGGCGCAGTGGCGGATCCAGCACGGCCCGGAGGAGGGGGCAAATGTAGCGGGTTGCCTACTTTCAGGGGAATTCGATCGAAAATTTGTTTTTGTTTATAATTTCGACCGATGCGTATTATAAAATGCGTATACATGACATAATTTTCCTTTCCTCTTCCCCCTTTTCTCTCTCTCCTTTTCCCTTTTCTCCCTTTTCCCCCCAGTTTTTGGCATGGCGGCTGAGCCCAAGGGGGGGGCAATTGACCCTTTGCCCCCCCCCCTGGATCCGCGCTTGGCGGGGCGTGGCGGCTCACATGCGGCTCGCGGCCGAGCCTCTCGCGAGGATGAAGCTAAGGCCGCTAAGGCGCTGCCCAGGCTACAATGCGTCCTCTGTGTATCCCTGCTCCGCTTGGTTTGGGCCGCTCGCCGTGGGAGCCGCGATGGGAGACCCGTACAACGAGCAAGACGTTTCAATCTGCGAGAGGGTTAGTTAGTTGGGTCCGGGCGGGGCGGGGCGGGGCGGTGTAGGAAAGCTCTCGCAGCGGGCGGGCGCGGGTCTGGCGGCCGGGCCGACAGCGCTTTCGGGAGGCACAAGTACTGTAGCAGCACGTACAGTGAGAGCGCTAGCCTGCTTTCCCCTTATCGTGCAACTGCATGCCGCTGCTGTGGGAATCATCGTGCCATTGGGGAGGGTTTGGGTTCGTACTGCTCTTGTTTTTTCGTGGCGTCATGGTGGATCCGGTAGATCAGTGTGTGCGTGTGTGTGCGCGCGCGGTACGGTACGGCACGGCACACTGCGCTGCCAGCTCCCTCCCCCATGACCCGCTCCCCCTCGCAGGTGGAGACAGTTTTTTTATGCCCACCCCGCCACGCCCCGCCACGCCGTGCCGAGCCGTGCTCTATGTCGGCTGGGGGCTCCTGGGGCCCCTACCCTCCCCGGTGATGCGGGGTGGTGAATAGGTTCTGCTGCCTGGAGACGAGCCTGATGTAAGTCGCCTTCTTTTGATAGCGGGCGCTCACAATGGCGCATGGGGCTGGGGCTGGAGCGGGGCGGGGCGGGGCCGGGCGGGGTGGGGGAGACACTTGGCTGCCCCGGCGACGCCGCCACACCGCGCCACTCCCCTATCGCCAGACTCCCCACCCCCTCCTGCCCGCCCCCGCCCCGCCCCGCCCTGCCCCGCCCCGCCCCGCCCCGCCCTGCCCCGCCCTGTCCTGTCATGCGCTGCGCTGCTGGGGGCTGAGCCCCCGCCGGCCGCAGAATTCTTGGCGTTTGCAAGTGGAACAGAAGGGAGCAGCAGGCAACATAGCGGTGCCGGGCGGGGCGGGGCGGGGCGGGGCGGGGCGCGCAGCTGCAATTGCGGTGAGGCAGCTGCAGCACTGTCCGGCCCGGCCGAGC
Source organism: Frankliniella intonsa (assembly GCA_033675135.1). NCBI lineage: Eukaryota > Metazoa > Arthropoda > Insecta > Thysanoptera > Thripidae > Frankliniella > Frankliniella intonsa. The sequence continues at coordinate 436,034 of CM066258.1, forward strand.
CGTCACCAGCTCGTCCTCGCGGCCGGCACGGACCGGCACACGACCCCCGCCTCGCCACGCCCCGCCCCACCTCACCTCACCCCACCCCGCCGCGCCCCACCCCACCCCACCGTACCGCACCCCACCGCGGACATGAAGGAAGTTAAGTTTCCCCACCCGCACCCCTCCTTTATCGGCATTGTGTGACAAACTGCCGACCTGCATGGAGGAGACGGGGTAGCGTGGCCCGCCCCGCCCCGCCCCGCCCCGCCCCGCCCCGCCCCGGCCTGCTGGTGGTGCGGGGGCGTTCCCCCCGAGGGGAAGGGCGCAGGGCTATCTAGGCCCGTACCCGCAACCCTTTCATGTCTTTCTACGTACAGCCCCGGCCCCCCTCCCTGCGTTCCAGAAATGTCAAATGGTAAATGAAGACAACGCGACGGTTCTGTCGTGTTCGCCATTATCTTTTGTCGTGGGATTTATTCTCCGACGTCACCTGCGAAAGGGACAGGGCGGGCAAGCAGCCGACTGATTCCGAAGAGCGCTCTCCTCGCTCTGTCTCTCTCACACTCATGAGGCGCGCCGTACATAGGTGCGAGAGAGACAACGAAAAAAGCGCTCTTCGGAATCGGCCGCAGCAGGCAGGCATGTGCCGTGCCGTGATGAGCGCGTTTGCTCCTCGCGAGCTCGAGGATTGTTTCAGAGGAAAAGTGCGGGCGGGGGGGGGGGGGGGGGGGGCGAACACGTGTGAACGCATGTTGGTCGGTACCGGTACGGTAGGTAGGAGGAGGGGGGGGGGGGGGGGCGTGCAACAGGTTGGCGTAGTACGCCACTGCACCCCGGCCGGCCCGGCTGGGGCGTAACCGGTCGCCCTCCTCTCCTCTCCTTTTTATTTTGTTATTTTCTGCACGTTCCTGGCCGCGGGCCGGTGCGGCGGGGCGCTGCTGCTGCTGCTGCTGCTGCTGCTGCTGCTGCTGCTGCTGCTGCTGCTGCTGCTGCTGCTGCTGCTGCTGCTGCTGCTGGTACTGGTACTGGCGGTGGTGGCGTGGCGCACACTCTTAAAAAAAAAGTAATAAGGCGAGGAAGCTCTATGATAAGCAAGCGGGCGCGTTATATTGTCTTGCGATGGATTGCGCTCGGAGAAAAGTTGTTGTGGGAAGCGCTTGAAGTGTGTGTCTGTGTGTGTGCGCGCGCGCGCGTGCGTGCGTGCGTGTGCGTGGTAACGAGTGAGCGGAGAGGAGTCATACACTTGGCAGCTGCTGCGGAATCTTAGGCGGTACTGCGCTCCGATCCAGCCGGTGCAGCCGGCTGCAGTGCGCCGTGTTTTGCTCGAGCATCACAATTAATTAATATATCCTCCCCCCCCCCCCTCTCTCTCTCTCTCACTCTCCTCCCCCTCTCTCCTCTCCTCTCCCTCCCTCCCTCCCTCTCCTCCCCCAATTAATAACGTTCAGCAGCGCGCTCTGCATAATTGTCCGGGCCGGGCCTTTGTACGTGGGAACAGGACGCCACGGTACGGCGCCGCCCGCCCCGGCCGCCTCTTCAGTCTGCTTCAGTCTGGTGCAAGACTGAAAGAGAGGAACGTTATTTCGTGAAATATGACTGTGTTATAATGATTGACTCTGTTTGATGGGAGAAATTCAGTAGCTAGTATCGAAAATCCGATACCAAAAACCAGAAGTTAGTTGTCTCGACCGAACACTGGCAGGATGAGAACTGAGCTGTGGTTTGTTCTCATCGTAGAAGTGTCCGGTCGTCACAACTAGCTCCTGGCTGTCGGTATCGCATTTTCGATACCAGTTATCGCAGTATGCCCATCGAACAGTGTTGATCACCTCAACAGAGTCATTTTTTTTTCCCGCACTGGAAATCCAAGTGAGCGACATTCGCACACTTGGATTTCCAGTGCGTGTTGAGATCGTAATCATGTCATCGCGAACTTATGAAACGGAACAGTTCTAACGCCTTTGATTTTGTGTGTTGCAGGGTGAGTCTTACGAGGACTTCTCGCCGCCGTGCGACGGGCCAGGACGACGCTTTCGGGGAAGGCGTCGCGGCGCCAGGCCAGGCTGGGCCAAGGGGAAGAGGGACGTCGCCGTCGTCGTCGTGGTGTGGTCGTCTTTATTTCTGGACCCCCGGTTTGCGATTTCCGACGGCCCTTCGGCGGCGTCAGTGGCGTCGCCGGTGAGCGTCCCGGCCCGGCCGTCACTTTCCCCCCGGGGTGGCCGTCAGCTGGGGGACGTCTTGTCGCGGCTCGACGCCGAGTCACGCCTCGCCCCGCCCCGCCCGCTCCGCCCCGCCCCGCCCGCTCCGCCCCGCCCCGCCCCGCCCCGCACCGCCCCGCACCGCCCCGCACCGCCCCGCACCGCGCCCGGGGGGCTGCTGCCGTCCTGCACGGAGGAGACGGGCCGTCCGTCTGCCTGGCCGTCAGTGTGTCCGTCCGTCCGGCAGCGGGAGTGCAGTGGGGGTCAAAGACGTTCCCCCCGCCCCGGCCCGAGTGCCGCTGCTGGATCTGCTGGCGGGAGGGCAGAGGTCCAGATGATGACCGCACGCGTACACACCTGTCCCTGTCCTTGTCGCACTCAGTGTGGCAGTGCCCGATCCCTAACATGGCGGGGCGGGTGTCCCACAAGTGTGACGAGGGCGGAGCAACGACAGCGGCCCTCAGCCGACTGGCCTCTGCTTCTGCTGGAGTGGTCGCCGTCCGGGCCTCTCCTCTCTCCTCTCCTTTCCTCTCTCCTCTCCTTTCCTCTCTCCTCTCGTGTCCTCTCTCCTCTCCTGTCCTCTCTCCTCTCCTGCCCTCTCTCCTCTCCTGTCCTCTCTCCTCTCGTGTCCTCTCTCCTCTCGTGTCCTCTCTCCTCTCGTGTCCTCTCTCCTCTCCTGCCCTCTCTCCTCTCGTGCCCTCTCTCCTCTCGTGTCCTCTCTCCTGTCCTCCTCTCCTCTCCTCGTCAATCGCAGAGACTGATTCATCACCACTGTGAAAAATAGTTGTAGGTTTAAGGGAAAATTTTCCACGAATTGCGGGTTGTAAAATTACACGTGCAAATCGTAAAATTACAAGCACTGCATATCGGCTTGAAATTCATTCACGAGCAAAAATTGACAACATATTTCGTAAATCGGAATTTTCAAAGTTTATCGTAAATCTACAAAGATATTTTTCAGAGTGACGCGGGCTTCGCTCGCTGGTCCGAGGCCGTCACAGCCGTTGCTGCTCGCGCTCCTCCGCGCCTGTCGATTGGCGTAAAGGTTTTGGTCTGCGCGCGGCGGCGCAGAGGACTCAGAAGTGCAAAAGAAATAATATGTTCATAAAAAAAAGAGAGAGAGCGAGGGGGTACGTCTGTCGGAACATGTCAGCGTCACGATTGAAGCGTGGCGTCGTGCGGTGATGGGAGGGGAGGGGAGGGGTGGCCGCTGAGCGGCGCGGCGTCAACCTGATTGGGGGTGGGTCCCACCCGGCCGAGTCCCGGCCCGGGCAGGTAGGCGAGTCGAGGCGGGGAGAGGGGAGGCGGTGGAGGTATGTGGCCCCCGTGGGAAACGGCATGAGCGCTCCCCCTCCCTCCGGTAGCAGAGCTGATGTGGCGGGGCGGGGCGGGGCGGGGCGGTAGAGGGTGGCTGCTGGAGGGCGAGGGCGGGACGAGGGGAGGGGATGGGGTCACCCCTCCGATTAAGTGGAGCCGCACCGAATTGAGTTGGGAAAAAAAAATGAAAAGGAAGTTCATCTCCTTGACCTTCCGTATGCGTGTGTGTGTGTGCACAGGTATGTGACCTCACCCTCACTCGCGCTGCGGACTGCGGGCGGGGAGGGACTGGGGGCGAGGCTAGTTGTCTGAATGGCGATCGTTACGCAACGATAACCACCCCACGTTTGGCTTCCGCTCGAGCGCTAGCCTCGCGTCGTCGTACGCCCGCGGCCTGGGGCTCCGCCGTGCTGGTCTGCTCTGCGTTCATGATGGGAAATCTCGCCGATCGCTTTCCGTACGTACGTACGTGCGTGTATGTATGTGTGGGTGTGCGTGGTGTGAGTGTGAGAGTGTGTGAGAGAAATTGGTTGGCACTGCTGCGCGGCGCGTCCTGTAGACAGTTACACGGCGGCGTGCCTGCTGCGTCCGCAGCGCCTGCAGCCTGCAGAGGGCCCCGCCCCGCCCCGCCCCGCCCCACCTCGCCTCGCCCCGCCCCGCCCCGCCCCGCCCCGCGGCGGTGTTTGAGGCGGGGCCTCGCCGCGCGGAAGTCAGGACACGCACGAGGAGTGTCAACACGGAGAATTAAAAATTGTTATCTCTCCGGGCGTGTTGTCACGGCGGGGTGGGGCGGGGCGGGGCATTGTGAAAGGGACCCTCGACGCCCTGGCACGCCACGCCACGCCACGCCCGGCCCGGGGGGCGGGGCTCTGGAGCGCGCGCCTCCACCGTCACACCCACTGCGATGGCGGCGAGGTGGGGTGGGGTGGGGCGTCGAATAATTCCTCATCAGTGAGAGGTTGGCTTCTTAATCGTCGCTCTGAATGTGCCGTTTATTTGAACTAGGGCGCCGGGAGAACGCCGACGCGGCGCGACGCTGATTGGCCCGCGCCGTGAGGGGCGCCTGCCCCCTCCCCACCCCACCCCCACCCCCCTTCCCCTTCCCCGCCCCTGCCGGACCGGGTCAGCTCTGCCGTCAGCGCCCATGTCGGGCTCCTTCACCTTCGTCTCCTCTGTGAGGCGGTGGCGGTGCTGCTGCTGGAAATTGTCTCGGTTTTTGCGTCCTTTTGATTTCCTGTCGGCTGCTCTCTCTCTCGCGCGCGCGTTCTCTCCATCTCTTTGTGGAAAAAATAGAGGAGATGCGACTCGTGTGAGGAAGCGGCATCCTATCGGAAATGGCACGAAGGGGTCGTTCACGCCGCCGCCGCTCCAGCCTTCCGCCTGCCCCGCCCCTGCCCCGCCCTCGCCCCGCCCCGCCCTCGCCCCCCCCCGCGCCACCCCGCCCCCCCCCGCCCCACCCCGCCCCGTCGCGGCGTCCCTACCCCGTCCTGCAGGTGATGGTAATTTGGGAGGAAATTGCCACCCGTTTTGCTAGCGGTTTGCGCTCCCGCCCCGCCCGCGCCCGTCTCCGCTCCCTCCGGTAGACGCACAAGTCGTGGCTCGGCCCGGAAGTTGTTGTCAGGTTGGCCCCCCCTGGGAGTGAAGTGCCGCCCCGCCCGCCCCGCCCCGCCAGGGCTGCCAACCAGGCTCAGGCAGGCGGGGCGCTTTCTATAACTAATTGCGGAGTTATTGTCGCGTCGACTAGACTTACTGTGAGTCTGCAGAGGAGGGACGCCTCGCCGGGGTGTCAGAGAGTAAGGAAAAATATGGAAGTTTGGTGGTTCTGGCTGCTCTGCAAATCCAACTGTTGTACTACATGACAGTTCAAACTGCAAATATTGAAAAAAATCTTGCAGTCACAGTGGCAAGACTGGGGTTTTGCACGGGTTTTGCAGCAGTTTAAAACTGTCATCTAGTACAGAAAGTTAGATTTGCAGAGTGGACTGTCTATTGCGGTAGGTTCGAGGTCCAAATAACTCCCATCCTCTTTTCCTTCATCATATGTATGACAAGAGATCCAGCGGCCGCCCGCGCCCCGCTACGCCCCCGCCCCGCCCCGCCCCGCCCTTCGTGCCCTTGCTGCGTCACTGGCAGCAGGAGGAGCGCTGCAGGACGCGTTCCGTTAGGTGTCTAAAAGTCTCGTGAAGGTTGAACGGCGGCGGCGGCGGCCGGACACGCCCCGCCCCGCCCCGCCCCGCCCCGCCCCGCCCCGGACCTGAGCGGACCGCCCTGCCTGCCCGCCTGCCCGTCCTGCGACAGAAGGTGTAATTACACCGAAGGGACCCCCGGGCCGGGCCGGGCCGGGCCTAGGCCGGGTTACGCCCATACGTGTGAGGTGAGCTCGGTACTCGGTGTGTGTAGTGCGTGGAGGGAGGGCTCCAGCGCTGCCGGGTCAAGGGCGCCCGCTCCAGCCCCGCCCCACCGGTCCGGTCCTATACCTTCTTCTCTCACTCTCTCCCAAACTGAATGGAATGTGCCTGTGTGTGGCGCTGTCGGTGCGGAGCGGGGCGAGGAGCAAAGGGAGGCAGTGTTGAAGCGCCTCGCCCCGCCACGCCACGCCCCGCCACGCCACGCAATGCCCCGCCTCGCCTCGCCCCGCCTCGCCCCGCCCCGCCCGCTCCGCCCCGCCCTGCCCCGCCCCGCCCCGTTCACTCTAGAGGTGCGATGGTTCCGCGGTCCTCTCGGCGGCCTCCTCGCCTCCTCACCTACCACGTGACCACGTGGCGCCTCTTCCTAGAGCGCCTCGCGGCGGGGAGGGGCGACTCCCACGCCCTCGTGTAGCGGCGCGGGGCGGCGCGGGGCAGGAGACCCAGACATGGCGCGGAGAGGTTCGTTCGCGGGACAATTAAGAGCTGATGATGGTGTGACTCGGCTGCCAACATTTCAATAACAAAAGGTGACAATGATGCAGGGGTGGGGGTAATGCGTGGGGGGCCATTGTGGGGCACGCGTCCCGGCCCCGCGCTGCAGAGGAATCTGACGCCCCCCCTCCCCCCTCTGCCTCCGCCCCCCCTCCTCCCCACTCCCTCACCGCCTCCGTTCGCCCCCCCCCCCCCTACCCCCTCCCCTCTCCCCACGATCTCCCTCCTGCTTACTTAGAGTGTTTTTTATTTTTTTCATCGAGGGGGACAAAGAGCAACTGGTTCGTATAACCGCGTCGCCGACGCTTTAGGCCCATTACCCACTTTGAGGTAACCGGCCGTAACCGTTCAATACACGGTGGCTATAACGCCAACGCTGAATGCAAAAAACTAGGAAGTAAAAAAAATAGGATACAGGGCGAGTGATGCGTTGTCATACTGAAAGTAAACTGGCGGAAAAATTGCGTCTCGATTGTGTTGAAATATGGCAAGTTTACACCCCGAACAGCCCATTCTTGTACCGAAAGCACGGGGTTTGTCGTGATGCAAATTTACTTGAGACGAGAAAATGTTCTTGCTGACGGCAAGAGAATTTTCTTGACTCAAGTACATTTTCTTTTTACAAGAGCTTTTCCGGGTGGAGTTCGGTGCTGACGGTCGCGTCACCCCGTGCTGTGACGTGTGGGCGCCGAGCTGACCTCGCGGCCTAGCGAGCGCGGCTCGGCTCGAGCTCAGACATCCCAGCCAAAGCGTCCGGGCCCGACCCCCGGCCCGACCCGGCTGGAGGAACCAAATCCTCCATTGTTATCGGACAATGACTGTAGTTATAGTAATAATGAGCAGGGCAATGTGACCCCGGGCAGGGCCGGGCCGGGCCGGGCCAGGCTGGCGAGATGGGACGGGACAAGCCTGTCATTCGGGCCTCTCGCTCGCCCGTCCCGAAAATGCGTACCAACGGCGTGCTATACGCGGATTTCCTACCCGCTCTTTCCGTAAGCCGCCATGAGAGGTCGCCACAGTCGCATCTCAAGGATCACCTCGGGGTAGGGCGACGGTATTTTTGCCTGAACGTCGTTGGATGCGCACGGTAAAATAAGTACCTTGAATTTCAAGACGCCCGGTCTTGGATCTTAGGGAGAACGCCAATGGCATCCAAGACCGGGTCTTGAAATTCAAGAAATTTTTTTTACCGTGCTCTCTTGTAAACGGGAGGTGTAGTATAGACTGTAACAAGACCTGCACGATGCTGTAGCCCGCGGGTCACCCGGGGGGCGACAGGCCCTAATCCCGTTCAATGAGTGGAGTGGTGCAGTAATTCAGTCATGAGCAGGACGGCTGACGACTCGGCTGCTGCTGCTGCGCCCGCATGCCCAGGCCCAGCCCGCCCCCATCCCATGGCATTAATCAGCTGGCATGGCGGCGGGGCCAGGCCGTGCAGCAGGAGAACATGCGGCAGCAGGAGGCCGTGCAGCAGCAGGCCGTGCAGCAGGAGCAGGCCGTGCAGCGTCAGGACGTGCCTCAGGAGGCCGTGCAGCAGGAGGAGGCCGTCTGGCAGCAGGCCGTCCGGCAGCAGGAGGAGGCCGTGCAGCAGGAGCAGGCCGTCCGGCAGCACGAGGAGGCCGTGCAGCAGGAGCAGGCCGTCCGACAGCACGAGGAGGCCGTGCAGCAGGAGCAGGCCGTCCGACAGCACGAGGAGGCCGTGCAGCAGGAGCAGGCCGTCCGACAGCACGAGGAGGCCGTGCAGCAGGAGCAGGCCGTCCGACAGCACGAGGAGGCCGTGCAGCAGGAGCAGGCTGCCCGCCAGCACGAGGAGGCCGTGCGGCAGGAGCAGGCCGTCCGACAGCACGAGGAGGCCGTGCAGCAGGAGCAGGCCGTCCGACAGCATGAGGAGGCCGTGCAGCAGGAGCAGGCCGTCCGGCAGCACGAGGAGGCCGTGCAGCAGGAGCAGGCCGTCCAGCAGCAGGCCGTGCAGCAGGAGCAGGCCGTGCAGCAGGAGCAGGCCGTCCGACAGCACGAGGAGGCCGTGCAGCAGGAGCAGGCCGTCCGACAGCACGAGGAGGCCGTGCAGCAGGAGCAGGCCGTGCAGCAGGAGCAGGCCGTCCGACAGCACGAGGAGGCCGTGCAGCAGGAGCAGGCCGTCCGGCAGCAGGCCGTGCAGCAGGAGCAGGCCGTCCGGCAGCAGGCTGCAGGCCGAGCTGCACTTATCTTTGGTGCGCTGTTCTGGCCTGGCCCGGCCCGCGGACTGGATGGACTAAGGCTAGGACTAAGGCCGGTGATGGCCGCCGCAGCAGACCGCTCCACCAAGCCCCGCCCCGCCCCGCCCTGCCCCGCCCCGCCCCGCCACCTGCCGAGGGACTCCAGGCGGTTCTCCAGCCTGCAGCAGCGCGGCTCGCGGGGCTTATCGCCGCGGGAGTGTGCGTGTTCCGATAGGATGGGCCAGGCCCGGCTCGTTAGGCGCGGCGGTCGGGCCGGTCCAGGCCGGGTGGGGTCCGGAGTGTGTTTGGAACCCCGCCCCGCCCCGCCCCACCCCACCCCGCCATCGCTGCACCGCGGGTTAGTCGATAGGTTAGTGCGGCGAAGATATGGGGCAGATGCCGTTGGTCGCGCGTCGAGTCGGGTCCGGTGTGGCGTGGCGCGGCCGCGGGGGGAATGACCTCTCGCCACTGCGGCGCGCCCCGCCTCGCCCCGCCCTGCCGGCTCGCGCGTCGGTGACACCACCACAACCGCCACGCCCCGCCCCGCCCCGCCACTCCCCGCCGCGGTCGCGGTGGTCATCGCGAGCGTTTGTTGTTGCTACGGCGGTGGTGGTTGGCCGTTCGCTGGCGATGACCCTCGTTGTTCTGGGTCGGGGGCCCCGCCATGACACACCCCGCCCCGCCTCGCCCCACCTCGCCCCGCCCCGCCGCACCCCGTCGTGTCCTCGCTGGCCACCGCAGCAGGTCACTGATGAGGCCGCCGTCGTCAAATTTAATTATATTGCATATAACGATGGTGATTACGGCGGCGGGTGCTGGAGGGGGGGGGGGCACGGCGCTGGCGCAGAGTCAGCTGATTGCGATTGACATACGCCCCGCCGCGGGCGGACCGGGCCGGGGGCCGCGCGTAAGTGAGGAAGGATACAGTCTCCTCCAGGCCAGCAGGAGATTGTGATCAGGATGACGGGAGTGTTGGCGGGCGGGGGGGGGGGGGGGGGGCTTAACGAGGAGCTGGAGTAGCGCCGTGAGAGTCCTCATGGTCTCTGCTGCGGTGGTGCGCTTCCTTCAGGGGGACGTAAAATTTTATTCTCGTGTTGGCTGCTGCTGCTACTGTGGGCGAAAAATGTATAACGAGTGACCGCATGCGGGGCGGGGCGGGGTGGGGTTGGCAGCGCGGCAAGTGCGTGGAGGTTTTCAAGGAGAGGGGGGGCAAGAGCTCAGGTGCTCGGCTCGGCAGTGCTCTGTGGGCCGGGCCGGCGGCGCGCAAGTCAAATACGCGGCGACGAGTATCGATGACACCGGGCTGGGCCGGGCGGGGCTATCGCGTGTTGCGGCCGGGCCGGCCCCGCCCTGTGCGGCGGGTATCATTACTGCGTTCACTTCCAGGAGGCTGCAGGTGAGGTAACATTAGGAGTAGGGCTGGCCGCCCCGGCCTGGAGCCAACGACCGGCGCGGCCGCGGCGGCACACGGGGCCGGCTTACGTTAGGGCGTTTTGATTTTATTGAGTCTTTGGCATTCCTCGCGGACTATGTGACTAAGTAGGCAGAAAGTAGCCGAAACACAGTTGGAGTAAAGCGGGCCGGTCTGCATGGACTCAAGTCCGTTATAACAGTAAAAACAATGCCTGAATTTTTGAGAAAAGGGGGAAAATTCTGAGGAAGTCCCATAATTGGAGGGAACTTCCTCAGATTTTGAGGATTTTCTCAAAATTTGAGGGAAATTCCCACATTTTTTGACAAGACTTCCTCATAGTTTGAGGAGGTTGCCTCAAAATATAGAAGTTCCTCAAACTTTTACCTTTTTCCTCAAAAGATCAGGCATACACACTAACTAGATTTGTATCTTTTATTTGTACAAATTTAAACAATCAAATTTTTTACACAAATTTGTGCGGCGATTTGAACTATTTTGTGCACGCGTTTGTACGAAATCAAGCAATTTTTCGCATGAATTTGTGTGAAACGATTTGAATGTTTAACTTTGCACAAACTTTTGTACAAAAACATACACATACAGTTGGAGTGTAGTTTTTACCGTGTGTTCTGTTCGCACAGTTTGTCCGCCCTTTCGGCAAGCGTTTTCGTCAATATAGGGGGCGTCTTGCGTCGCTGGCAAAGTGTATTGGCCCGTTTCGTCCGCTGGCGGCGGCGGGAAAGCGAAGCGCGGCATCCCGTTTGTTGGACTAAGTGAAAGAGGGCCCTGCCCTGCCCTGCGCGCGGTCGTGACGGGCGCGTTAGCCCCGCACCGCCGTGCGAAATACTGTACCCGCTGCGTGCTGCTCGTCGCGGGTGACCGCAGCGTAGCGTAGAGGTGCGAAAGGCGTTGTCTGTCTGCGTTCAGCCGCCCCGCCCCAACCCGCCCCGCCCCGCCTTGGACGTATGTGTGCTGAGCATTTTTAGCCGTCGCCGCCGCGACGGGCCGGTTCGGGTCTAACCAACGCGAGCCCGCGCGTACGTGTGAGGAAGGAAAGACACGGCTTGGAAAATCCGTATACAGTTGTTTATATAGAAATAAATTAACATGCCGCTGTGTTATGTTTCGCTTTGAAATAGTCGCGTCGCCGACGGACGACGACGTCCGACGTCCGCGTCCTTGGGCCAGGTCTGTTGCTGGCCGCGTCCGCCGCGCCCGCCGCGCCGCCGGGGTGGAATGCCTTCGTGTGAACGCGTTGGGCATTAATTATGAGCAGAAGAGGCGGGCCGGGCCGGGCGGCAGGCGGACCCTTTTGCCCTAGCAGAGCAAGGCTGGCCTTGGCCGTGCGTGTGCGTGCGTGTGTGAAAACTGGAGCGTTTAGTTGCGCGCGCTCTAAAGTGTAACAGAGTCGCGGCGGGCACCTGGGAAAAAGTTAAGTGTTTTATGCGGGTAGCGAATCCTCTTTGAAGGGGGCGGCCGACTCTTGTATTTCTGTGCACACTTTGCGTGTGTTTCCGAGAGGTCTCAACTCCGTCCTGCCGTGTGCACCGGATTGCCAAGATTCCCAAGATTGCCTGTATATTTTCAGGAGGCCTATCAAAAAGGCAAAACGCCTGCATATAGGCAGTAAGCGCGACTTTTGTACCCTGTTTTGTCAAGATTGCCGAAGATTGTTCATGGATTGCCAGGGTAGTTGTACACCGGATTGCCCGAGTTGAGGCCCCCTCGTGTATTTCAATGACTTTCACTGCATTTTGAAGTATTTCGTTGTATTTTTCGTGTATTTATAAGTATTTTTGTGTACTCGGTTTTACCGAGTAGGCCGCCCCCTTGGAAAAGTTTTGGTTCTATGTGAGTTAGGTTCAGTCTAGATATTTTCTTCCACGAGTCACAGAGAAGCACAGACTGCACCCAGAAAAATGGGTTCTCGGTATGAGACTAAAATGTACTCAATCGAATAGACTATTTTGCACTCAAGTTGAGAACAATTTTACTTGTGGTGAGACAAATCCACTTGGCCCAAGGACCAAATGCTATTGGAATCAAGTTCAAGGTACACTTGATCTAAGTACCAAATGCTCTTGAATCCAATAGCATTTGGTATTTGGACCAAGTGTATTTGTCTCACCACAAGTGAAATTGTTCTCAACTCGAGTGCAAAATAGTCTCTATTCGATTGAGTACATTTTAGTCTTATACCGAGAACCCATTTTTCTGGGTGTGCCCTTGTGCTTGCTGCCAGGCCAGGAGGACGAGAATGGCCTCGCGTCGAACAAGTACCTGTTGTGGGTGATGTAAGTCATCGACGTGCTCGCTCGGGCGCCCCGCGTGAGCCCCGACAACAAAAGGGCGCGGTGACATATTGTCGCGCTTATCTCGAGAGATACGCCGTTATGGCGCCACGCCCTGGGCCGGGCCGGGCTGGGCTGGGCCTCCTTTGTGTCGCGGAGGGTGGAGCGGAGCGGAGGATGCGCTGCCAGCCTTCATACCTCCCGCGTGCGCGTTGTCACCCGGCGCACGCCCCTGTAGGCTACCATTGTGGGCGGGGCGGGGCGGGGCGGGGCGCGCTGGTGGGATAGAGGAATGTCACGTCGGGTCGGGTCGGGCGACACTCGTTTCGGACCCGACTCGATGATAGGCACGCCCGCCGCGCACCCGACCAGAATCGGCCAGGCCTGCCCCGGCGACGCGAGGTGGGCGTCGTCGCTTCGCTGCCTCCAGGCCAGGGGCGGATCTAGACCGACCCGACCCGACCGGGCCTGAAGCGGGGCAGAGATAAGCGTTTTGCCTACTCACAGGCGGAGAGTATCGCCTTTTGCGTACCCATCAGGCGTTTATTCAAGGGCTTCAGGGCGAGCAAAATGTCTTTTTTGTTGTTTTTTTTTTCGCCCCTGAAATTCGCCGCCTGAGACATGTCTCCCGCATGCTGACTCGAACCAACCCTGTAGTCCTTCAGGGTATCTCGGATCCTTCTCCATTTCGCCCCTCCCCCCCCCTCCCCGCCTCCCCCTCAGGTGGAAGTCCGTCGCGGTGGTGCAGTGGTGACGACAGCGCGAGCAGGCTGTCCCCCCTACCCCCCTCCCCGCCTCTAGCTTGCTGCTGGCGACACCGCTCCGCCCCGCACCGCGAGGACGACTCGTGTGGTTACTTTACCGCAATCTTGCGGCTTCCTCCTTTGCGCCGCTCCACGCCACGCCACGCCCCTACATGTTACATACACGGCTGCACTGCTGCTTCCTCCTCGAGGCGGGGCGGGGCGGGGCGGGGCGGGGCGGGGCCGTGGTGCCGCTGGGCTGCCTACAGTGCTGATAGGAAAGTACAGGCAATACCTAGCCTAAACACAGGTGTGTAAAACGGGCTAAACCTGCCTACCAGGCAACATGCATGCACCTGTGCTAAGGTGTTGCGTAGTGGGCATCCGCTGATGCATTGCGCTTTACTCCACTGGGTTTGAGTTCCTTGTAGCCTTGTGACTCTGCGTCTGCCTACCCAAGGACGGCCGAAAGCCGTCATGGGTGGGTCCATGTAAGGGTTCGGTGATGTGGGCTGCATGAGAATATTTTAAAAGGATATTTTAACAGGAATGCCAATTTTTCTGCACGTTTAGTGACAAAAGTTGGCATTCTTCAGAGGGAGGCCAAAAGTCGGCATTAAAAGTGGCCAAAAATGGTCATTTCTTGTTCTTGGGAATGCGGCTAAATGTTGGCGTTCTACAAGAAGAATGCCAAAAGTTGGCATTAAAAGTAGCCACAGCGTTGACAGTGAGTGAACTAAATAGTTCTCTGGGTGCAAGTGGGATAGGCCAGCCCAGCAGGCGGGGCGCGGGGCCTGGCCTAGGTGCGGCGGTGCGGACCGTCCCGTGGTGTGGTTGGTACCCGCTGCACGCCGCGCAGCCGCGGCTGGCTGTCGGCATTTGGTATGCGGCGCTCGCGCGCGCGTGCGTGTTGGAGGGAATGACCATATCGACGGGGCCGTGCCGTGCCGCGCCGTGGGCCGCCCGTCACACCGGGCCGTGCCGGGCCTGACGTCTTGTGCTTTATCGCCCGCTAAATCTCACGGCCGGGCCGGGCCGGGCCGGAGGCGCGCTCAGCAGCTCAGCGCTGTGATTGCGAGAGAGAGAGGTGAACGAACGGGGCGGGGTAGCGCAGCGCGGCCTAAAGCCACCGGGGGCACGCTTACTGTGGCGGGGCGGGGCGGGGCGGCCTTGTGCCAAACGTAATTGGGACCTATGATGTTGACACTGCGCAGCTCCGCCTGCCGCGCCGGGCCGGGCACCGCCCCCTCGGAGTGACGGCAAGCAGCAGCGGGCGGTGGACCGTGCGATGCACAGGCACCAGCAGCGGTTATGAAAACTCTGAGCCGTTTTTGCGTTTTCCTTCTGTTCTTTGTGTGTGTTTTGTTTTTTTGACGCGGGGGCGGGGGAGGGGGGCGGAGTACCCTGGTTGTTGGTGCAGTGGTCGGCCGTTCCGGACCGTCTGGCTGCGCGCTGCAGTCCAGCAGGCCCAAGCCCAGCCCGCGGGACTGCAGGCAGGAGCCGATAAACTTTCAAGTGTTCTGGGAATCGTTTCCAGCCGACTGTATGCCCCGCACACAGAAAGCGCGCTCTCTCTCTCTCTCTCTCCCCCTCTCTCTCCCCCTCTCTCCCCCTCTCTCTCTCTCTCTCTCTCTCTCTCTCGCTCTCTCCCCCTCTCTCCCCCTCTCTCTTCGGTGGACACAGCCTACCCCACGTCCTCACACCCCTTTGGTTTGAAGGAGGTAGGACGTGACGCCATGAGTGACGCCGATCACGACACGAGCGTGATGTGTCGTGGAGCGTCGTGCCAGAGGCGTGCCAAAGCACGTCTCTCTGTCTGTCTGTCGCTCTCTCTCTCGCTCTCTCGCTCTCTCGCTCTCTCGCTCTCTCGCTCTCTCGCTCTCTCTCTCTCTCTCTCTCTCGCTCTCTCTCTCTCTCTCTCTCTCTCTCTCCTCTCTCCCTCTCCCTCCCTCTCCCTTCCTCTCAACTCACTCTCTCTCTCCCTTCCTCACAACTGACTCTCTCTCTTTCTTCGCACACGTACTTACACAGCACAGAGGCGCACTTACTCAGACGTCTCACTTGGCGCGCACCCGGCGCAGACGCGCCCCCCCCCCCCCTCCCCGCGCCGGTGCGCTGCTTGCTGAAATCATGACACCCATAGATTCCCTGCCATGGGCTTGGGCTCGGTGTCACGCGGCGGTGTGCGTGACTTTATGCAGTGAGGCGGTTGGTGTCGGCACAGTATACCCTGTTGGTTGTGATGCGGCCGTGGCGTGATGGTCAAGGAGAAAAGATATGACAGATGTTGTTCTGAAAATATTTTGCCGTACAAGGTGTGTCCGGTACGGGGGGAACGAGCAGGGGGCGGTGCAAAAGAGAGGGCTCCTCATCTGGACGGACACCGTGAGTGAGTGGAGCTTACCGCCCCGTGTGGCGAGATGTGATGTGTGTAATTACCCGCAACTCCACCAAGGTGTCGATGAGACATGATGGCCGTAACGATTGTTCCGGCGGTCGCCGGGGAGGTCGGGAGGGGGACGGGACGGGACCCCCCGCGCACGGGGCAGGGCGGGCACAACGACGACGTTGACGTATTGGCGTGTCAGATAAGAGCGCCAATTTGGCAAGAGCGGTTCTTTTTTATTATTATTATTATTTTTTATATTTTTCTCATGCTGTTTTACTCTTGTTATTTTTACCGGCGCGGTCCTCCGCTGTGGCCGACCGACGTTTGGTCGCGTTCTCCTTTCCTTTGGTCGTTTCATGGATGGTTTTTCTTCTTCTTTTTTTTTGACGCCTGCCTGGATGAAATACGTTTTTATTAGAAGCAATCAGGTCCGGAGCAGCAGGGTCAGGGCGTGGAGCGAGGTGGCGGGGGACACGCGAGAAGAGGGTCGGTTCGGGTCGGGACAGAGTCGTTGCGAGGGAGAGCTGAGTGTGAGAATGTCGCACACTTGTGGATGTGTGAGATTCCATTCGCAAACTTGTTCCTACAAAAAAGCGTGAATAAATTCGCAGTAAAATGCACCTCAGTTGCAGTGAAAACTAAGTGGCGCAAATTTTGGGCGTCCTCTTCTGAACGTCAAATTTTGGTGTCCAAAGGCGCCAAATATTGTTCTCTCTCACAGAATTCGGAATTTTTGGCGCCTTAGGATTCCAGAATTTGGCGTCCTTTACGCATTTGGCGTCTTTGAACGCCAGATTGTGGCGTCTTTGAAAGCCAATCTTTGGTGTCTTTAGATGCCAGTATCTTGGTGTCTAAAGACGCCAACTAATTTTCAGTGTGTTCAAGTGTGCGAATTGTAATTCGTAATAACTTGGGTGTTCAGTGCGAGTGGGGTTTCTGCCTCTATCCTCGTCGCACTCCTGGAGGCCCAGGACCGAGCCTCTGTGCTGCTGGCGGATGTCTCGTCGCGTCGCGTCCCTCTCGCGTGTTGACTCATTATCACTGCGTGACAGTGGCGGGCGCGGTCCGCTGCTGGGGCGGAAGGGGAGTGCCAAGTGGACTGCAGGCCGGGCCGGGCGGGCCGCCGGGCAGGGTGTCCTGGTCAGCCGGGCCTGGACGCTCTGCTGGGAACCAGGGCGGGGCCGGGCGGGGCCGGGCGGGGCCGGGCGGGGCCGGGCGGGGCCGGGGGCGGGGCCGGGCGGGGCCGCAGGACCGATGGATGGGTGGTCTGTTCTGGTCCGCGTTAGTGCCGCGCCAGATACAGCAGCCAGCAGCAGGTCCGGATGACGGCGCGCCCCGCCCCGCCCCGCCACGCCCCGCCACGCCACGCCCCGCCACGCCGTGGAGATGCGGACGTGGTGGTAGAAAGTGGCGGCGGCGCGGCGGCTCGCTGCGCGGGTCCATCCATGTGGACAGCGCCGCGGCGCAGCGCAGCGGTGGAATGGATGTGGCAATTTCGCGGCGCACGGTAGCTGGGCGGGGCGGGCTGCCGCTGCTGCACTGAATGACCGACCACCGGAGGAAGTGGAGCCGAGCTGAGGGTGGGGCGGGGCGGGGCACACGCGAGGCGCCAGCTCAGAGGTGCGCCGTCGCGTCGTCTCTTGTCACACGTGACGAAGGGGCGCGGCGGGTACGCCGGAGGACGGCAGCGTGCATCCGGCGCGGCAAATATGAATAGGGGTGCCACTTGTCTGGAAAATCAGGAAAGTGTCAGGAAATGGGAGTAAAAGTTTCATGGAAAATGGGACAGTTTTTGCCTGTAAGTCTGCGAGCGGGTCGGCGCGGCCGAGGGAGGGGTCCATTACTCGGTTCCCGATCTTACACACGACTACCGATACCGATTACCAGTGATTACCAACAGTAGTCAGTCAAATTTTTGAGGAAACTTTGAAATTGATGTCAATTCTTGCATATTTCTATGAAGGAAAACGCGAAACATCGCGGGAAACAACAAGACGATGAATTTTTGGGATGTGATTGCCAGTGATAATCGTTATAACCCAAGTTGAAGTTGAATCGGACAAAGTGTGCTCAGGATTACGGATTACCAGACCAGAGTAGTGGACCCCTCGGTTGGTGCGGCACTGCGTCCGTGGAGGACGCCGGCATGACGGTGTCCCCCGCTGTACTGGCGCCGTCCTGGTGACCGTCGTGACGGTGACGGTGGTGCTGCTCGCGAACCGTCGCGTCCCCTCTGCGTCGCGTTTTAATTGCGCCGACCTTGGGTTTGGCGTGCTGTGCTTGTCCTTGCAGAGGCGGGCGAGCCGGCCGGCCGGCCGGGGCCTCGGTGGGGCACGGCGCGGTGCGGCAGTGAGGCCCCAGAGGGGCCCCGCCCGCCCAGCCTGCAGGGAAGCCCTGCAAGCGCGTGGCTAAGCCTCTTTGGCTGCTGCTGCTGCCCGTAGTGTAGGGCGGCCTCGTTGTGCTGGTATAGGGTGGCCCCGCTCTCCTGCCTGAGGAGCGCGTTGTAGAGTTGCCGCCCGGCGCCTGCGCTGGGGCGCCGAGTCCAACCTTTTTTCCGTCGTGGCGCTCGAGGATGGAGACGTCGAATAGAGCAGCAGTGTGTATGCACTGGTAGAACAAAGGTAGAGTGTAGCACCGTTTTTTGGGGCACTATTTGCCAAAGGCATTAGTCTTTTTGTTTTATCGAAGCTTCTACTGGCCTATGTAGCGGACAACATGTTAGTTAACGTAATTGCACTGGGCGTAAAATTCCGCATCGAATGAGCCTACACATAATAGGTTTCTTATAAGTAACAATGTTAAGAAAATTAGTTATTTTAACTAATTCACTTTCTATACGGTTGATCAGACCCCTATCACATGTAGCTTCGTCCGACGCAGAATTTTGAGCTGAAGCCGATGGTTAGCTTTACAATAAAATTAGAATGCCCGGACAGGAAATAAATCGAGGAAACATAAAATCCAATGCCTTTGCTATAAACAGCGCCTTTAAAAGGTGTTCTATCCTACCTTTGTTTTTCCAGTGTTGCGGCGAGGAGGGGGGGGGGTAGACTAGATCGCTCCGAGGCGAGGCGCCTGCCTGCGCGTTGATGATGGCGATGGCCATGACGGTGGTGCGCGTGGTCAGGGACGCGTGGGCCCCGGGGCCGACCTGACCCCCTCGGCTCGGCGAAGACACCGTGTCAGCGACGGGATGGGACTGCATGGGCCCCGCAAGTCATTCCGAGTGTTTTATTTCGTTGACCTTTCCGCGGGGAAAATTTTCCCGGGCGGAGATGGCTCGCCCGGCGGCAGGCCTGCCTGCCTGGCTGCTCGTGTGTTCCGCTCTGCTCGTCTTTTTCGTTTTAGTTTTTTGAGTCGGCGCGGGGATTTTGGCGCGCGAGTCTCAGCAGCGGCTCTGTCCGTCCCACGTGGTCGGTGTCGCACGGCACGGCACGGCACGGCCTGCTCAGGGACAAGGTCACGAGGAATGTGCTGAGCCCACGCGCCTCGCTGCGATGCGCCCGAAGCCTCCCTGGGGCGGGGCGGGGCGGGGCGGGGCGGGGCGGGGCGGGGCGGGGCTGCCGAAGAGATCAGGCCAGGGAATAGGTCGTCGTGGTGTTTTGTCAGGGTTCCCTGGAAAACCTGGAAAGTCATGGGAAAATTAGTAGTCATGGAAAGTAATATAATAAGGGAAAGTCCTGGAAATTGCAGGGACTCTCTTGAAAAAAATTGGTATCCGGAGCTATCCGATCTAAAGGCCCAAAAGGCGAAAATTCAGTCCGAAAATGCCAGCTCGTAATTGCCTTACATCTAACGGAAAAGACCGGAAAAGACTGTAAATTTTAAAAGTTTTGTCTGGAAAGTCCTGGAAAATGCCAGAAGTCAGAATGTGGTTCCCTGTTTGAGTGTTTGAGTCGAGGCAACTGTTTCCATATCCCTGCGGGTGGCGAGAGTCGGTGTCGCATCGCGTTCGTTTCATTTAAAAACCCTCTGCGAGGCTGTGGCGCGGCGGCGCGCGGGTACTCGGGACGGGACGGGGTAGCTAGCTAGCTAGGCCCCTGCGCCGCTGCGCGCGGGTCTGTGTGTGTGTGTGAGTGTGCAACCGG
This sequence comes from Frankliniella intonsa, assembly GCA_033675135.1. Classification (NCBI taxonomy): domain Eukaryota; kingdom Metazoa; phylum Arthropoda; class Insecta; order Thysanoptera; family Thripidae; genus Frankliniella; species Frankliniella intonsa. The sequence continues at coordinate 455,551 of CM066258.1, forward strand.
AGCGGGCCGCGCAGTCCAGCCAACCGGTCTGACTGGTGCGGGTGGTGTACGGGGTGCTGCAGAAAGCACGCTGCGCTGTTGCTGTTAAAGATGTTTTCCTCGCGTTTTTTTTTTTTTTTGGGGGGGGGGGAGGGAGGGGGAGAGGGGCGGGTCTGGGTTTCGGAAGCTTTCTTGGCGCCCGTTTAGTTTGGGCGGGGCCGAGTGTTGTCAAATTATGCTGTGAGGTGGAACGGGCAGAGCGTCTCCGGTCCCTAGGTGGGTGCCGCCCCACCCCGCCATGCCCCGCCCCGCCCCGCCCCGCCCCGCCCCGCCCCGCCGGTGCAGCCGCTCTACAAGTACCTAGTGCCGTCACCGAGTACAGTGCATTGTCTCTCTCTTACCTGTGGCGCAGTGCTGCGCTGCGTCGCCTCGTAGAATATTCAACGTTATGCCGCAGCCTTTCAGAGGGTAATGCGTGCAGCAGGAGGCCCGGGCGGGGCGTCGGGCTGATGCTGCCGCCCCGGAGGGGGGGGGGGGGGCCTTGTTCTCCCCACGGATTGCACGGACTAGGGAGACAGGATAGATCCCATCCTGGACTGGCGCGGAAGTCCTCTCCACGTACAAGTAGTGTGTGGTGTTCCTCTCCTGCCGCCCCCCCCCCTCCCCCCCCTCTAGGACCTCGCCCTCGCCCCCCCGCGAAGAGAAACATCAACACGCGCATTATACGCGCACTGCTAAACCAAACAAAAAATACAAATAAAGCCTGCAGGCCGGGGATGACACGCACGGGGTGTGTTTGGCGCCTTTTGTCACCTTTTAATGTTAATTCGCTGCGGTTACTGCCGGGCCGGGGTGCGGAGGGGACGGGACGGGACAAGACAGGACCGGGAGGGACGCGGAATAAAAATTGGGATAATGAAGACAAAACTGGCGCGCGCGCCGCCACCACCGCAGCCTAGCCGCTGTCTTTAAATGATGATGATGCTTTTTTTTTCTGCGTGGCTGAAGAAGTAAAGGGTAACGAAGAATTTATTAGAAAGAGAGGCGGGGTTATGGGAGGGGGCGGGACCCGCGGGGCCCGCAGCCCGCGGAAGCGCGCAGGGTTACAAAGAAAAAAGGAAGGAAAGAGTACAGTAGCCGGGAGTCGAGGGACGTATGAGGATACATGAGGCTGCTCCCCTAATGAAGACGGATTGGGGCAGTCCCGCCAGTATTTTAACGGATTGTTAATGTTTCTTTTCTTTCTTCCTCGTCCCCGTAAGACTTTTCCCCGCACACTGTAAAATCCTTACGAAGTAAATTCTTCGTAACGTTGCGAAGCATTTGGCTGCTTCGCAATACACTGCAAACCGAAGTGTGTACTTAGTACACACATATTGGCGTGTGCTTGCAAGCACACACATATAGGTGTGTACTTGCCATAGTACACACTTATTTGGCGTGTACTGCCATAGTACTCGCGTATATTTGTGGGCATGTAAGTGTGTACTATGACAAATAAGGCAAATAAGTGTGTACTATGGCAAGTACACACCAATATGTGTGTACTATCGCAAGCACACACTTATATGTGTGTGCTTGCAAGTACACACAATATATGTGTGCACTAAGTACACACTTGGGTTTGCAGTGTACAAAGCATTTTCTTCGCAAGCCCTTGCCTTACCAAGAAATTTGTTCGTACACTACGAAGAAAATTCTCCGTAATACGAAGTAGCTGAATGCTTCGCAGCTGATGAACGCTTACGAACTCAATTTCTTCGCAAGGTTTTTACAGTGAGTGACTGACGGAGTGGGTCAGGCCGGGTCGGAGGACAGCGCGCTGTGCGCCGCCGCGCCGGGGCCGGGGCTGCTGCCTGAAGCTGCGGCCGACTCTTTCATCTCGGCGTTCGGTTATCGATGACTCTATCCGAGAAAGAACCGCTGGAGCGTGAATATTGGCGGGGGGGGGGGGGGGGGGCTCGGGGGCAGCAGCTCAGTCATGCTCTTCTGTGCCAGCACGGCGGCACGGCGGCGGCGGCCGGCAACACATTGTGTCCACCGAGGTGGGCAATGAGCGCATCACCGTACCGCGGATGGATCCGCTCGCACTCCAGGCTGCATCGGGCGTTGAGGTCGCCCGGGCGGGGCGGGGCGGGGCGGGGCGGGGCGGGCAGATGCACTCATTCATGTTGGTACCGGGCTGGGCTGCGCGCGCAGCGCTCATGCTCATGCACAAGGTTGCGTGAGAGCGGCCCGCCCCGCCCCGCCCCGCCCCGCGCTTCTGCTCTGTTACGTTATTGTTACAAGGCCGCGCCGTGCTGTATACGCACGCGCGCTCAGCGGAATGAGAGAGAGGGAGAGAGAGGAAGGCTGCAAAGAGGGGGAACCGCTCGCGAAATCCTGTCTACACTTACACGCCTGAAATCTCCCAAAATCCGAAATCTTTCTCCCCAAAGAAGGAAAAAAAGAAAAAAAGAAGGGAAATCTGGGCGTAAAATCCGGCGAAATCTTACGAAACCCGTCGAAAATATCTTCCCTGAAGAAATCTTGTGTACCCTAACATCCAAAGTGGTTGCCCCCTCGGACGCACGACCTACCCCTCGGACACAAAAGTTTTTTTTCCATCCTTGTCGAGCACAATTGACGTGGAATGTTGGCGGTATCGGCCCGCCGCTGCCGGCGCCGTGTTATCGTGGTGTGGGCGCGGTCCGCGCCCCGACCCTGCCGTTGGCGCCGGCGTTTAGCGTCGGTGCCACTTCCTGCATGATGCGCTCTCTGTCTCTCCGCTCTCTCTCTCTCTCTCTCTCTCTCTCAGGGCCGCCACCCTTTCTCCCTCCCGCTGTGTGTCTTCATCAGGGTGTCGCCAGTCCCATTGTGTTTCGTCAGGTTGGCAACACTACTACTGCTGCACCGTAATGTCATTCATTCCCCCCATTCATTCATGTATTTTATTTTTACGCTCCCTCCCGCTTCTCTGCGCGTCTTTCTCATTCTCGCCGTCAAAGTGATTCTGTTTTTTTTCTCTCGTTGTGTCGTTCTCATCTGTGTTTTGTTTTGCTTTTTTTCTTTTATCTTGTGATGCAGCTCCCGCTTTTTCCGCATGTGTATCGGGGCCGAGGCGATTGCGAACGAAATGACGAATGCACAGCGATCGTTTTGTGTTTACCGATGAGCCGGCGCGGCGGGGCGGCGGCGTCCTCTGAAACGCGATGCCGCCCTCCGTCTGTCCTGTCGCGAATGGCGCTGCCGGGCCGGCTGGAGGAAGGGGTCGGGTGTCACTGGGCGTGCCCCGCCCCGCCCCGCCCCGCCCCGCCCCGCCTCCAGCGATATCAAATCGATTCCTTGCGTCGGAGTTTCTCAATTGCGACCTGCGATTACGCTGCTCCCTACCCTCGCCCCTCCCCCCCAACCACCACCTCGTCACACCCTCCAAATACACCAGTTAGTCGTAAAATTTTACGGCTGTAATATGCCCCCTGGTTGCCCACCCCGCGTCACACCGGTAGGTGAGGTGTGGTGATGGTGTGCGTGTCTCCGCCCTGCCCCACCCCACCCCACCCCACCCGGCGTGTCGACACCAGCCCGCCCCGCATGAGGGGCGTGTTCGCTTTCATTACTCCGCGTTATGTTATAAATAGTGTCTCCTCTGCAGCATCCCCCCGTGCGCCCCGCGGCGTGCGTGTCACGCGCGTGTCGACATCGTGACCCGGCCGCCCAGCCCCATACCTACACACTAAACCCTTATGCACTTTGTTGTGCATAAGCCTTGCAGCAGGATTTTAAGGAGCCATAACTATGCACAATTTTTTCTGCATTAATATGGATAACTCAGTCACTTATGCACAAATTTGTGCATAATTATGTACAATATCTGAATAGTTACACTGTAACTCAAAGGGCGACAAATTTGTGTCCTTTTGTGGCGACACATCGCAAAAGGAAACTGCCCAAATTTGTGACCTTTTTTTCGGCGACACATAAATGTGTGACCTTTTTCGGCGACAATTTTGTCGCCAAAAGCTCCGTGTGTCACCGAAACGGAGACGCATGTGACCTTTTTCGGCGACACGCAGAGGTTTTGGCGACAAAATTGTCGCCGATAAAGGAAACACATTTATGTGTCGCCGATAAAGGACACACATTAATGTGTCGCCGATTTAAGACAACATGTGTTTCCTTTAAAATTACAGTGTATGCACAGAACTTTGTGCATAACTATGGTTGTATATAATCGTGCATAACGATGCAGAAATCATGCATAAGGGTTTAGTGTGTACCACTCGGGGAAACCCAATGATAAGTCTTTTGAGGCCTACGGTTTGTAAGTGAAGTAAATGTTACACGCACGTGGGTGCGCGTGCGCAAGGCGTGTGCGCGAATTCGCGCACTTGGATCACAAATGTTTGTAAGGGTTACGGGAAAATTTTTCATGAGAAATATCCTATAGTTACGATACCAATTTGTAAACACACTAAATTGCAATGGACATTTATTGTCCACTGCAAGATGCCATTTTAAGCACATCTTGATAAGACGCAATTTTGCGAATTGCAAGTGGCAAATTTGCCATCATGATTATGAACAAATATTTATTTTGTCCATTGCTTGGATGCCAATTTCTTGTTTGCAAGTCGCAATATTGCGTCCTGTTAAGATGTGCTTAAAATTGCATCATGCCGTGGATAGTAAAAGTTCATTGCAATTTAGTGTGAAGTTAGAAAATCGAATAGGCGCACTTGGTATCGACTAGTCGCTCTTAAACGAGCACAAATATATAGGCTTTAATAAATGTACGATATACCATTCGTAAATTTACAACGTCGTTTCTAAATCACAAATTACAGAAAATGTTGTTACTTTGCGAAGATATTTTCCAGGGCCGTGACGGGTAAAATTCAATCTCCTCTGTAACGCTGCGGCCCGTCCGCCGAGCTCGGCGAGGTGAGAATGGTGAAGAGAAGCAGCAGGGTGAGGATGTAACGGACAGGGGAGCGGGTGGGGCGGGGCGGGGCGAGAAGCGGACAGGAAGGACGCGCGGGAAAGGAAGAATTAGCAGCAGAAAGGCTCGCCTGGCACGCCCGCCCCGCCCCGCCCCGCCCCGCCCCGCCCCGTTCGCTCCCGCGCTCCTCGCTGCTCCTTCCGCCGGCGTGAACAGGTTAAACGGCAGCGCTAATGAGAAATTTTGCATCGCCCGGCACAGCGGGATAAGTATATGGCAAAAACTGTAACTGCTTATTTAACGGTAGACGCTGTTCTTTTTTATAATATTTTTCATTTTCATTTTTTGTGGTTTATCAAAACTTGTGAAATTTTTTCGATTTGGGATCACGTGTATTCCAGGTTAGTGGGTTCTCGAAGGCGCTTGACGTAGCCGCACTGTGTCGCCCGCTCCCTGTCGTGTCGAGTTGTGTTTGCGGAAACGTGTCGCCGGGCGGCCTCGCCCCGCCCCGCCCCGCCCCGCCCCGCCCCCGTGCGATTGCATTGGTGTTTCTCGCCGCGGGCGTGGCGTGGCGTTGTTGGAGGAATGCGTTACGCGCGCGCCCCGGGTGAGGTGAGGTACTTGTGGCGTGGCGAGGCGTGGTGGGGCTGGGAGAACCTTGGCGGTCGCGCCAATAGTCCTGGAAGAGGTGGTGGTGGTGGAGGTGATGCGTCTGTCATCCTCTGGCGCCAAGCAGGGAGGAAGTCGCCGGCCGCCCCACCCCACCCCGCCCCACCCCGCCCCACCCCACCCTGCCCCACCCCGCCACGCCCCGCCACGCCCCGCCACAGGGCCAGCTGGCCGGACGGTCGGGGCTTGGCCGGGCGCTCCCACACGACAGTCGACTGCGTTTAGTTCTGGGAAGTCTCCGTCGGGGCTGGGCGCTGCAGCTGCTGCTTATGCCTGTGCCCTGTCGTCGCCTCTGTCCTGTATGGCGTCCCCTGTAGGCCCCAGGGTCCACTACAGGCGTGCTGACGAAGCGAAGCCTCCGGGAACCCGCGCAGGAAAATGATTGTATGTCAAAGTCGAGGAGGCATGCACTCGCGTAATAGTCGACACTCTACATGTAATGAAGGAGTAATAGTATGCGTAATAGAAGCGTAATAGCCGAAATTCTCAATATCACCACTAATTTTTGGGTCGTTTTGGGCTGTTTCTGACTGTCTTTGGCTAAAATTGTACAATTTTGGAGCGTATTATAGCGTAATAGACGTAATTGTCGGGTCACAGGTTTTAAGAGTGAATACCCCCTCGGCCAAAGTAATGTCAATGACGTTTTCTTTTTCGCTGTGTTCTTATAGGCTGGAGGTAGAACAGGTTTAGGACAGCTGCTTCGCAGAAATCAAAGCAAAAAAATTTCCAGGAAGTTCCCGGCTGAATACGGAAAGTAAATTTTCCGCATGCTGGAAACACTTCAACTTGCATGGATATACCGAAAAATAACATCCGAAAAATTGCTTTCCAGATTCAATCGGGAGCTTTTTTCGTTTTTTGTTTTTTTTTCTTTCTTTCTCTGATGGCTAGAAAATTGTTACTTTACCGACCTACCTATCAAACACGCCTATGCTTACAACGAGTAAATCTCTTCGCAGAAAATGACGTAACTCGCCTCGCCGACCCTTAGTGTGCGTGGCCGCGGGCTCGACAGGTGTATGGCGTGGCGCGGCGTGGCGCTTAGCCGGCGTGGAATGCGGCTCGTGGAGGTCAGTGCAGCAGGGACATCCTCGTCCCCGTGCCGTCAGCGGCGCAGCGCGCGCCAGGGCCAGGCCGCCACGGGTGTTATCTCCGCCACGACAAGGAAAGCCTCTTATTGGCGAGCAGCGGCGCGCCCCGCGAGGGAACGGACGCTCCGCTCCGTGTAGGGTGGGTAGGGAGCGTCCTGCCCTGCGAGAGGACGCCACGCCGCGCTGGCGACGCCGACGCCCCAGAGAGAGACGCCGACGCCGTTGGTCTCGTGTTTCAATCACTCCGCGCTTTATGTTTGGCGTTTTGGTTCCATGTCATTTTCCAAGATTTTCCCTCCGCCAGCGAGGTCCCCGTGTAATGACTCACTCCCTAGGTACTTTACCCTGCCGTGCATAGTGTGCGAGGGCGTAGCAGCAACAACAACAGTTCTGTCTGTGGGGTAGTCATTACCCAACGAGTCGGCGCGGCCGGGCGGGGCGGGGCGGGGCGGGGAAGGGAGAGAGACGCCAAGTTTGGTGGTGTGGTGCGTCCTGGTACGGCCCGCCCCGCCCCGCCCTGCCGGCCCGCAGGTCGATATGGCAGGTGTAGAGGCGGGGCGGGGCGGGGCAGGAGGCGCTTAGGAGCTCCCTCCCTTGCCTGGCGTGCCCATGGCGTGCCCGGCACCCATACCGGCAGTTTGATCTGCTCATGTCAGTTGGGGAGAAAGGGGATGAGCTTTTGGCCCGATCGGGGGCCCCGCCCGTGCCCGGCCCGCCCGGGAGTCCCCTGTGGGGCCGCGGTGCTGGCTGCGTGGGTGTGGGCCGGGCCGGGCCCTGTGGGTGGGTGGGTGTCTGCGTGCCGGGCGGGGCTGGGGCCGGGGCGGGGCGGGGCGGGCACAAGTGCCGTAATTGAACCGGGGAGGAGAGGGGCCCGGGCGGGCGCAGGCGGGGCGGGGCCGCGAGAAAGAGCACTGCACGGCCATGTGGTGTTACGGCTGGCGTGTGGTGCACGCGTGCGCGTGCGGGTCGTGCCCCCAGCGTGCGTGTGTGCGCGCGCGCGCGCGTGAGCAGCGAGGCGCCCCGACCTGCCCTATGGAGAGTGTGAAATCGCTTATGACGCGGCACGCGAGCGACTCGCTGGTATTTGAACCGCTGAAGAACGGTGATGGCGGCGCCGGCCCCGTTCCCGATGCGGAGAGGGGGCCGTCGGCGTCGTCGGCGAAGCGTCCCGCTGACTCCCGGCCCGGGAGGTTGTCGTCGTCGTCGTCTCGTCGTCAGTGGCGAGGAGGAGGTCGTCGTCGTCAGTGGCGAGGAGGTCGTCGTCGTCGTCAGTGGCGAGGAGGTCGGCGTCGTCAGTGGCGAGGAGGTCGTCGTCGTTCGTGGCGAGGAGGTCGTCGTCGTCAGTGGCGAGGAGGTCGGCGTCGTCGTCAGTGGCGAGGAGGTCGTCGTCGTCAGTGGCGAGGTGGTCGTCGTCGTCAGTGGCGAGGAGGTCGTCGTCGTCAGTGGCGAGGAGGTCGTCGTCGTCAGTGGCGAGGAGGTCGTCGTCGTCAGTGGCGAGGTGGTCGTCGTCGTCAGTGGCGAGGAGGTCGTCGTCGTCAGTGGCGAGGAGGTCGTCGTCGTCAGTGGCGAGGAGGTCGTCGTCGTCAGTGGCGAGGTCGTCGTCGTCAGTGGCGAGGTCGTCGTCGTCAGTGGCGGGAGGTCGTCGTCGTCAGTGGCGAGGTGGTCGTCGTCGTCAGTGGCGAGGAGGTCGTCGTCGTCAGTGGCGAGGAGGTCGTCGTCGTCAGTGGCGAGGAGGTCGTCGTCGTCAGTGGCGAGGTGGTCGTCTCGTCGTCAGTGGCGAGGTGGTCGTATCGTCGTCAGTGGCGAAGGGGTCGTCGTCGTCAGTGGCGAGGTGGTCGTATCGTCGTCAGTGGCGAGGTGGTCGTATCGTCGTCAGTGGCGTGGAGGTCGTCGTCGTCAGTGGCGAGGAGGTCGTCGTCGTCAGTGGCGAGGTGGTCGTCGTCGTCAGTGGCGAGGAGGTCGTCGTCGTTCGTGGCGAGGAGGTCGTCGTCGTCAGTGGCGAGGAGGTCGTCGTCGTCAGTGGCGAGGAGGTCGTCGTCAGCGGCAGCGCGAGCAGCTCGGCGCGTGCCGGTCGGCCGACCTGTAGTCGGCCGGCGGAATGGAGTGAACGACCCTCATATAACTGGCGCGGTGCGACTGCGGTGCGAGTCGAAGGCAGATCGTTGTCTCTCGCCTCGCCCCGCCTCGCCCCGCCCCGCCCCGCCCCGCCCGGCCCATAGAGAGGTGGTCGACCGGGCCGGGCGGGGCGGACGCGGCGGGCACGCGCCCTCGCCGCGGGCGGGGCGGGGCAGAGAGTGCGCAGCGCAGCATGGCTCCAAAACGGAATGAGCAGATGACATTGGTGATTACCGCTGCAGGCCGGCCCGGCTCGCAGCTCGGTGGTGCGGAGTCCGTTACTGGTCTGGTCTAGCCTTCTCCCCTTTCTCCTCCCCCTCTTCTTCCTCCTCCCCCTCTTCTTCCTCCTCCTCCTCCTCCTCCTCCTCCTCCTCCTCCTCCTCCGGCGCCGCAGCAGCCGAACCGGTCCGGTCCCTGTTCTGTGCCTTGCCGCGCTCAGACGGGACGCGACACAAAGACTCGCCTGTTGCCACCCATGCCTTTTTCCGCGCCCGTCGCCCCGCCTCGCTGCGCGCCTTTTCCCGCCCTGCTCATGCTCACTGGGGTCTGCAGCATGGTGGTGTGGCCACAGTGTGGTCCCATCAGTCGGAGCAGTTTCAGATAGCTGGAGACCCGAGTCTGTGAATAAATGTCGCACACTTGGAGGTGTGTGAATATTCGTGCCACTTCAGTTCTACGAAGACTTTTTCTTGCTCACGTGTGCGCATGGAAATTTACACACCTACAGAAGTATACGAACTTCACACACTTGGTTTACCAGTGTTGGTACGGTGTGGTGTGATGCCCGTGGTGCCTGGCGTCCCTGTGCGCCGTGCCGGTAGTCAGCCGCCTGCACGAGGGGGCAACCACTTGAGAAATCCTGTGTCCCCTTACACGCCCAAAATCTCTTGAAATCCGAAATCTTTCGCCGAAAAGGGGGGGAAAAAATACAGAAAACAACAGGCAAAATATGGGCGTAAAATCCGTTGAAATCTTACAAAATCCGCCGAAATCTCTTCCCCGAAGAAATCTTGTGTACCCTCACATCCAAAGTGGTTGCTGCACGCGTGCGCGCGGGGATGCCGGGGGGCGGGACACCGTTCACAGCCACTCCTCTCCCTCCCTGTGATCGGCTGCGTCGCGAGGCAGGACTAGGAGAGTGGGAGACTTTCACTCACTCATTTGTTTGTCCTCTCTCCTCTTCCCTCCCTCTCCCTCTCCCTCCCTCCCTCCCTCCCTCCCTCTCTCTCCTGCGCCCGAGCTATGCCGCGCCTCCCCCATGCTTCTTGCATGCTTCCTACCCAGCGTTCTTCGTAAATGCGCCTATTTTTATGGCGGGCGTAAACAAAAGAGATCGCTATGCTCTTCCTTCTTCCTCCTCTCTCCCTCCCTCTCTTCCTCCCTCTCTCCCACCTCTCCCTTCCCAACTCTCCCTCCCCACCTCTCCTTCCCTCTCTCCCTCCCTCTCTCCCTCCTCTCCCTTCCTCTCTCCCTTCCTCTCTCCCGGCCGGTGCGACTTTCAGTGCACTGCGCGCTGGATCTCGCGCGTCGTGCCTTTAGCGCCCCGCCCCGCCACGCCCCGCCACGCCCCGCCACGCGAGCAGTATGTGAGAAATGCATGAGGTCTGCTCGGCTGGCGCTGGTGGCGTTATGTCGCGCCACATTGCCGGTGGGAATGTGCGACCCGGCCCGGCCCAGCGCGGCCAGTGACATTACGCCCCAAGGACTATGGTGTAGGAATGGATCAAAAGAAAATACATTTAAATCCAGAGTCTCGCGTGGTTTGTCGTGTAGCCTCTTGCTTTAGCCGTGGCATTTTCTCGACTTCTCTCGCCCTGTGTTATTCTCTCTCCCTCTCTCTTCTGTTTCTGCGCATTTTCCTCTCCCCCTTCTCTCGCCTCTCTCCCTCCTTGTCCCTTTCACAAGTGCGTATGGCTGCGTGCGTGTGATGTAGTCCATTGTATTTAAAATTATTATCTCTGTCCGTTTTGTCCGTCTGGTCTCTGCAAGTGCCTCCCCCCCCCCCCTCCCCCGCCGTTTATGAATGAATGCATGCGATATGTTGATGTCGGTACCGCCGTTCTGCGCCGTGTGTGGTAGTGTAACGTGGAGGGAGGGGGGGGGGGGTCCGCGAAACAATGCACTTTTTGCTGGGAGATTATTTGGCGTCGTAAGAAATGAAAGTAAGGGCGTGTGTGGAAGGAGAGGGGGGGGGGGATGCTGCCCCTCTGCCTGTAGCGTCCAGTGAGGTTGGCGGGGGCCTCTACACCCCCCCCCCCCCCCAGCTCTCGCCCCGTCAACACCTTGGCACTAGTCTTCCCTTCGCAGCCCGCTGGACGTAAAAGTGAACTCGCCTCTCTCGATAATAAAATACAAAAAGCGCTGCGCTGCGCGGCGCCTCAGGAATGCAGCAGCTGGGCTGCGGCCGGTGTTGCGGTGCAGCTGCGCCCAGCTGCATCAGCTGCATCAGCTGCATCGGCCGCAGCTGCAGGCGCGTCTTGGCGAGCGGCCCGAGCGGCCCGGCGCTCGGATCGGACATTTTTCTAGCTCATTTCGCATTCATTCGCGTCCGAAAATTCTCTTGCCGCGCAGCACGTCAAAAAATAACTCGCGTCTGAGCAAAACAAAATTCGCAGGTGTCCTATTTTTTTAGCTGTATAGTCGCAGCTTATTTTTAAGCTAGGGTGCTTATTTTATTGATATTTATTTTTCTGCTGAAGTTTTTAGCGATTGTGCTAATTTTTCACATCTAGTTTCAGCTGAGCTATTTTTATTTTTTTGCGTGTGCTGCCTGGGTTTTTCCCCTTATAAAAATATGCAGAAAGTAGTGTAAATTTCAAGTTTCTCCAAAAAAATAAAAAATTAACAGAACTGCTGGTAATTACTGGTAGTAAGTAATTGGTAATTACGTACGCTCCAGAATCGAGTGGTGGGCCGCTTGGATGCTGAGCGGCGTGCCATGGCGCATGCCCCGCCCCGCCCCGCCCCCGGATGCTCAGCTATGTCGCGGCCACGCTGATGAGCGCTGCCCCCCCCCCTCCTTTCCCCCGACCGTTTGCCGTCGAACGCCCCCCGCGACTTGAAGAGGTTTACGTCATGGTGGCCTATTGCCGTGGCGGTGCCTGCCTGGCGTTGTTGCAGAAGGGCTGTCGCTAGCTAGCTGGGCCATCTCGTCTCGATCGCTCTTTGCTCCCGTCGGGCTGGGCCTGCCTGCCATTGCTGCTACTAAGTACTCTTCCTTCTTTTCATTTGTCCGCCCTCAATTAGAAAGGGCCGGCCGGCCTGCCGGCGCACAGAGGCACAGGTTGATGGAGTGATTGATTGATTGATTGATTGATTGATTGCGGGAGGTACTTTCAGGGCGTCCCTACGCAACGGTGGAGAAAGCGCTCTGCTATATGATCATAGTTAAAAGTTTTGCTGTATTTTATCTTTCTGTAAAAAGTTCCTTTAATCATTTTTGTTTCTGTCCTCGCAGCTGCCTTAAGTTAGCCTGCCCAAAATAGCCTGCCCGCAAAATATGTCTTCAATCGTTTGTTCATCGTTAGTTCACGTTTCTGTCCTGCCCCTTCTCCCTTCCATGCGTGGTAATATGTATATCGCTCAGTGTGAAAAATACTTGTACAGGTTACAGGAAAATTTTCCATGATAAATGTTGAAAAATTACAACTTGAAATTGTAAATTTACAATTACTTTGTATCGACTTAGAATTCGAGCAAGAATGTACGGTCGTAAATTTACAACATATTTTGAAAATCGTGATGACAAAATATGTTGTAAATTTACGAAGATATTTTTCACAGCGTGGATGACACAAAATCCTTGCCAAATTTCATGACGAAACTGTTTTATTTTTGTTCGCAGGCGCGATGGATGCGGCCGCTAAGAAGGCGGCGGACCGCGAGGCACTTCGCCACGTCATACAGCAATGGAACGCCAACCGCCTCGACATCTTCGAGCTCTCGGAACCCAACGAGGCAAGTAACACACTGCATCACTACCGCAGTCGCTCGATAATCTCGACGACGTTTCGTCGATTGTGTGTTGGTCGCGGCCCGCAGCCCTGTGACGTCATTGTCTTACCCGAGGGGGGAGGCGCGCGGGTCGCCGTGGGAAACGGCTCTGCGCCGTTGCGCCTCTAATAGCGTGGCTCTTCTGCTTTTACCTGTTCGCGAGCCGGGGAGTGGAGGAGTGTCTCTTCCTCCTCCTCCCGGCGCTATATGCTATGCAATGTTTGTATTGTTCTTTTCAATGCTTGCTGTGCGTTCATTTGATTTTTAATGGCGGGGACACTGTCAAAAATGGTCGGGAAAATTCTCCGCGAAGTGAAGTTGTAAAATTGCAATTACAAATCGTAAAATTACAAGCACTTCATATCGGCTTGAAATTCATTCACGAGCAAAAACGGCCCGTCGTAAAGATACAACATATTTCTTAAATTGTAATTGCCAAAATTGATCTTAAATCTACAAAGATATTTTTCACAGGATAATAAAAGGGACAGGATAATAATCTCTGGACTGAGTGCCAATCACGTCGCGGGTGTCACGTTGGTATTGTCGCAAAGCCGTCCTGGAGGTCGGTCCGGTCCTGCCCTGCCTGCCGGGAGTCACTGATCCCCTTGTCCGGCAGGCGGGTGGGGCGCCAGGCCGCGTCTGTACCCCCCCCCCCCCCCCCCCTGCGAAAGGAAAAACCTCAGGGCCGCAGGGGCGGGGCGGGCGGGCGGGGGTCTCGCGGGGCGGGTCACTCTGCACTCTGCAAGTCTCACTTCTACAGATCGACTGTCAGAAAATGACGAGAATTATTCGCGCTGGTATTGTTTTGCGCGTTCCGTATTCCAACCACCCCGCGCTGGGTGTTCTCACGGGCCGGCCGGCCGGCTGCCAGGACAGGACCGTGAGTTATCGACCGGGCTGATTTGATTACGACGACGCCTGCGCCGAGGCTGGCGTCCTGTCCCGCTCTGTCCCCCGTACACTGTCAGAAAAATCTGCAGTGAATCCGGTTTATTTTCATACAGTCTCTTCTGTAGTTTCAGGTACAGGATTCTACGTGCTTTTTTGACTGTCCATCCCGTACCCCATACTCATCACTGTAAACGCTGTGGCAACTTTGGATGCCAAAATATTGGCGTCCTTTTTTGAACGCCAAATTTTGGCATCCTTCTAAAAGGATGCCGATTTTTGGCCTTTTTTAACGCCAAAAATTGGCGTTTTTTAAAGGACGCCGATTTTTGCCGTTAAAAGAGGCCAAAATTTGGCGTTCTTGAAGGGAACGCCAATTTTCGGCGTTAAAAAAGGCCAAAAATCGGTATTCTCTTAGAAGGACGCCACAATTTGGCGTTCAAAAACGAATGCCAAAATTTGGCATTTAAAGTAGCCACAGCGTTTACAGTGATGAGTACGGAGAATCTTGTACCTGAAACTACAGAAAAAGACTGTATAAAAATTAAACGGATGCACCGTAGTTTTTTCTCGTAGTGTACAGCACTGGCGTCGCGGCGCCCGGTCCGGCGCGGCCCCTAACGTCGGGTTTGCCTTACATCTCCTTGACCCGCTGTCGAGCGGAGCGGGGCGGGGCGGGCGTGGCGATGTAGTAGTGGCTGGTCCCGCGGGGTCGTGGACTGGACCGGCAGGCTCTTGGGGTCCTCGCCTCGCCTCGCCTCGGCGTGACGAATGCGTGGGCGCGCGCTGGCGGGGCGGGGCGGGGCGGGGCGGGGCGAGGCGCTACGCTCTGCCACGCCCCCGAAGCTCCATCAGCTGACGCCTCGCCCGGCCCGGCCGCGCCCCGCCCGTCACGGCCACTTGTTGAGCAACACGCCCTGCTTCTAGCCGATTTATTAGCATTGAGCGGCACGGCTGCCCCCGTCACATCACGCGGACCGTCACGTGACTGGGTTGGCGACACGTCACGCGCCGTGTGCGTGGTGTACTCCCGGGGGTGTTCATGTGGGAGACTGCTCTGGAGACTCGATTGCAGCGGAGAGAATTTGTCGCACACCTGTGCAAGTGGCGTGGGAAAAAAAAATAAAAAAATATATCACTCACCTGCAAGAGAGCGAGGAGTCCCTCACTCTCCAAACGGGTGTACAACGAGTTTTGCGAGTGTCTGCGAATATCCGCGAGTTTGAACCCGAGTATTAGCGATTTTTTTTATTTTTTTTGTTGACCGAGCTGTCGCGAGTGTTTTGCGAGTTATTGCGAATATTTGCGAGTATCTTTCGAGTATTTTTGCTCGTGTACAACGAGTTCTTAAAGATGGGCGCCCCCTTGACTCGCGAGTGCGCGCACACGACCTTCCTAGATTTCCAGTTCGCTGGCCCATTCGACTTGTTTCGGCAGTCTTGCTCCTTATTTCGTACACGTGGTCGTTTAAACATTAATATCTCCACATCTCTACACCTGTGTGACGCAGACGGGTATCTGCGTCTGCAAAGGGTTGTCTCATATGTGGTGAGGTTGCCTAGTAGGTAATATCTCCACCTCTGCTGGCCGGGCGGCGTGCTGCAGTAGTGTTGTCAGATGAGTAGGCAATAATCCCAGCAGGTGTATTCGTGGGAGTTATTTCCTACTTATCTGTCAACTCTGTCGCAGCACGCCTCGTGTCCAGAGGTGGAGATATTGCCTACGAGGCAACCTCACCACACATGAGAACCTTTTGCCTCGTAGGCAGGCGCAGATACCCGTCTGCCTCACACAGGTGTGATCGTTGCCTACTTATCTCGGCAACACTGCTGCGTGCTGCACCCACTATTGTGCCGAGCGGACGGCGCATCTCCGGGCGGAGCCCGGCCGGGCCGGTGGCGGTGACACACCACCTCGCGTTGCGTCAGCGCTATTTCCAAGTGTGTCTTGCATTCATGCCCGGCCCGACCCGCCCGGCTGCCAGGCCAGTCAGTCTTATTCATTCAGCCTATAGCCGGTGGCGATGGCGCCGCGCTGTGGCGTGGGCGGGGCGGGGCGGGGCGGGGCGTGGGCGGGGCGGGGGCGCCGCGTGGCATGGCGTGGCGTGGCGTGGCGTATGGATTGGGCAGGCCCACTTATTATGCCGTGTATATCGCCCAAGGCGTTTCTCTGTTGTTTGTTAAGCATCCCATGATATTTCTAGTTTCGTTCGTCGTGTTGAATACTCTATTGTCTTAGCAAAAAATTTTTAAGAATGAAAAGAAGTTTTTTCTTTTTTTTTTCGGTCACTTTGGATCTTCTTCGGGCTGGCGCTGGTATACGTGTCGATGGACTTTTATGGCCCTGCAGCCGCGGCTGCCGCTCTCCTGCGGGAGGCTGTCCCTCTCCTCTCCCCTCCCCTCCTCTCCTCTCCTCTCCTCTCCTCTCCTCTCCTCTCCTCTCCTCTCCTCTCCTCTCCTCTCCTCTCTGTTCTCTTCTGCCTAGTTTTATTGAGTGGCGTGCCGCACTACTGCCGTACAACTTTCCCGGCGCCGACGTGAAGGTTCCGTTTTTTTATTGTAACAATTTTTTTCTTTTCCCTTTTCCGTTTTCCCTCGTGCCTTAAAAGTGACGTCACTCTGTCAAGTCAACTTTCGATCGGCGCCGCAAATAAGCGCAGCCACTTTGCTTAATAGTATATTCTCTAAAAGGCTTACTGTGATTTTCACCATAAGCTACGGTGAACCATCATGCAGCACTATAGCTTACGGTGATAATTTACTGGTGAGCTACGATGAATCAGGGTGCATGACCGTAGCTTACATTGACGTACACCGTAGCTTACGGATAAAATTCACCGTATAAGCTACAGTGCTGCAGGGTTCACCGTAGCTTACAGTGAAAATCACTGTAAGCTTTTATTAGTTTAGTGCATTACACTTTGCCATAAAATAATGATGTCAATCAAGTGTCCTAACGGTCCTAAACGGTCGGTGGGTGACGCGTCGTGCAGTGAGCTCGCTGGGCTCTCCCCGCCCCCCAGCCGAGCCCCCATCAGCCCAGCCCGGCCGGAGCAGGACCGGAAGTGCCTGCCTGCCTGCTCTGGTCCAGCTCGGCGGGCACGCGCCACTGGGGCCGCGCCCTGGCCCGGCCCGGTCCCGCCGCCCGCCGCCGCTACACTGCTCGAAATACTGCCGTATAATAATGAGATCCCTCCTCCTCCTCTCTCTCCCTGACCATCCGCAAATGCCATCCAGTGAGTGCGCGCGCTGCCGCGCTCGTGCTGGCCGTACCGCACCGTGATTCACGCCCTGATGTGTGTCCATTCATGTACTGCTGCCGCGAGTGGCGGATGAATGAGACTCGGTGAATGAAGTGGCCGACGCGACGCGGACGTAGACTGACCATGGCGGGCGCCAGGCCGCGGCCAGCGCCTATTTTTGCGTTTTCTCATTGAGCGTGCTTCCTGTGGTTGGTGCCTTGTTGATGTCGAGGGAACCACCTCCATTTTAACGATTAAGCCCTTAAAATCGGGTATGTATTCATGTGTGAGTAATCCCATGTACCGGGTGTTTCAAAGAAGACAACTGTGTTACGGGTCTGCCCACACTGTGAAATAGCATGTACCAAAGTACAGGATTTGGTACGGCAAACCGTAGTAGAGGGAGCACAGGATGACCGTACCCTATTTACTGTAGTCTCATAAGGCCCCATGTTAAATATACTGTGGTCTATACCGAAAATACTGTACTCGGGTAGGTACGGGCCGACCAGGCAATTTATCTATCAGACTTTACCGTACCAATTACCGTGGTTTTTTCTGACTGTACCGCTAGGGAGCATGGCACCTGCCTCCGACTGACAGTGTCGCCTGAACAGTAGGCAATAAGTCGCCCATAGACAGAGTAAAGCGTGTTGCGTCAGCGCCGGCCGACTAGGTAACACATTGGTGCAGGTGCGTGAATGTTGCCTAGGCAGGCGCAGATGCAGCCCGTTTTACTCCACTGTGTTTCGACGACGTGTTGCCTACTTTTCTGGCAACACTACCGACTGAGTAGGGTGGGTTGGGAGACCCGCAACACTGCGCTCTGCGCTCTCCGGCCGGGGCGCCCCACCCGCTACACTTCTTCTGTGTTCTTGAACGTCGCCGCCCCGTACATGTTGGCGGGGACGCGCGGGCGCGGGGCGCTCCCCCGCCGCACCGAGGGGGAGGTCGTGTTCCACCTGACCTGACCTGCCGTAACGGCGAGGCTGATGACCTATTTGCTCATCGCCGAGCTGCTCGCGCCCGCGATAGCGTGACTGGGGTGAGACGGAGAGAGGTGGAAGAGAGACGGAGAGTGTTGGGAGAGAGACGGAGTTAAAAAGGGAGAAGAGACGGAGAGAAAGAGACTGAGGTGGAGAGTAAGAGGTGCAGAGAAAGAGGGAGAGAGACGGAGTGAAGGGCGCTGGAGAGAGACTGTGAGGAGAGGGAGGAAGCTGGACTTGGATGTCGAGGCTCTGCTGCTGTGACTCGGCGGTCCGTGGAGGAGAAAAGAGATCCCCACTCGCGGCCCTCACTCACTCACTCATTCGCGTTCGCGGAAACCCGCCATGTCATGGGCCTGGCCTCCTGGGCTGGGCCCGGCCCGGGTCGCGTAGCGGAGAGTTGACTGAGATATGACGAGGCGCGTGCGAGCCGGGGAGGTCGGGTCAGAGGTCGAGGAGGAGCGGAGGGTGGGGTGGTGCGGTGCGGTGCGGTCTGCTGCAGTAGGTGTGGCCTCCGTGCAAACCGTAAACCAAGGCTGCACCCGCCCCGCCCCGCCCCGCCCCGCCCCGCCCCGCCCCGCCCGGCCACGACATGCAGAGGGCGCGTTCGACGACATGACATTTCAAATTTCCATAACTTCTGAGAGGGCTGGGCGGTGCCGGCGGGCCGGGCAGGGCAGGGCTCCCCTCTGCCGTCGCGGCCGAGTGCGCAGGCGCAGCGGTGCGCGGGGCGGGGCGGGGACTGCAGCTGCTGAAGCTGAGAGTGAGTGAGTGAGCGAGCGAGCGCGCCAAGCTGCTGCAGGCCAGTCCAGCCTTTGCTCTCTCACCTCCTCTCTGCCCTTGTCGCACTCGCGGGGCAACGCCGTAAGTGCGACAAGGACGAAGGTACGATAGTGCGATGTTCTGGATGAGTTCCCGGCCCGGCTCACCCGCACCCTGTGCTGGAGCTTACGTCGGCTGCTGACTGTAGGATGATTCCGCTCAGTGATTTCTCTCCGTCCTTGTCGCACTTATGAGGCACGGCCACAAGAAGCGAGAGAGAGAGGACACTACTAAACGCTGTTCGGAATCACCCTGCAGGACTCTGTCGCCCCGGCCCGGCCCGCCGTGCAGGTCCGGGTCTAGCAGGGCGCGACGCCCCCCCCCCCCCCCCGCCGCCTTCCCCGGCGGAAGCTGTCCACTCCGCCCCGCTGAACTCCACCCGCACCATCATGCATGTGTGCTTCTCGAGATACGGGGGTCCGACCCGGCGGTAGGGTTAACCCGCCCCGCCCCACCCCGCCCCGCCCCGGCAGTTGCACGTGGCTGCTCAAGCGGTACGCGTTCGGGCCGCCACCACCGCCACTGCTGCTGCGGGTACTACTTTGCTTTACGTTCAAGTGTGCGGCCGTGCTCGGGCCCAGCCCAGCCCTGCTGCCCGTGGGGCGCGGGCACAGGGCGGACCCGCGGTGCGGGCGCTGTACGGTGATTCCGCACACTGGTTTCGTCTCTCTGTCCTTGTCGCACTCATGCGGCACGGCATCAAGGAGCGAGAGAGAGGAGGACACTACGAAACGCTGTTCGGAATCACCCTGAAGCTCGAGCAGCAGAGCAGGGCGGGTGCCACGATCCGTGAACAAAGCGTTTCTGTTGTCTACTGCTGGGGCCGGGCCGGGCCGGGCCGGTCTCGCCTCCTGGGCGCGAGTATGTCATCCTCTTGGAGGTGGCCCCGCCCCGCGCCGCCCCGCCCGCGCTCACCTGCCGACTGATTCGAGGTTCGCTCTCGTACCTCCATCCTTGTCGCACTCAAGGAGGACCGCCACGCCCTGCATGGGGCACTGATGTGAGTGCGACAAGGATAGAGGCACGGGAGCGGAGCGGAGAGCTCCTCCTCAGGATCAGTCGGCTGGTCGCCGCGCCGCACCGAGGTCTTCCCCGCCTGCTTCAGCAGCGAGCCGCGCGGCCTGGCCGGGGGCCGAGTCCTCGGGGACGGAACCGGAAGGGGAGGGAAGGGAGGGGGTGGCTTCGCGTGTTGCGCAATGGCCTCTCGGCTGGAGTCGGAGGAGGAGGAGGAGGAGGAGGAGGAGGAGGAGGAGGGTGCGCCTGGAGCGGCAACAAGTGGGTGTGGCGGGGACCGGCCGGGCCGGGGGTGGGTGCGAGGCGAGGCCAGCCGGACAGAACTGACCCTTGGCACGGCTGGCGCGCCCCGCCCCAGGGACGGACTGGGGGTATCAGGGACCGGTTGCCCCCCCCCCCCCCCCCCCGCGATGCTAGTTGTCTATCTTTTAGGGGTATTTAATTGTTGACAAATGGAAATTTTCCAAGAATTCGACCACTACCGTTCGCTTTAGTCTTAAAACCTATGTTCTGATACTAATAGTCTTGCTTCTGATATGTCTATTGCAAGAAGGAGCCCTAAGTGCCCCTTAAGGGGGCCCGTCGGGCCCCTAAAAGAGGGGGGAGGCGGCCCCGGCTGGGGTTACCCACCCAGCCCACCCGGGCCAGTCCGTTCCTGCCCCGCCCCGCCTGCGGGGATGTCGCGAGGCGATCAGAACGCCCCCCGCCCCCCTGTTGTTTCCGATTCCATAACGTCACATTCCCCGGAGGGCAACGTCCTGTCGCCGCCGCGCCGCACCGTCCTCGGAGGTGGGCCGGACGGGCCGGACCGCAAAACCTCTACCTGAGCGCGTAAAGGGCGGGGCGGGGTGCGGTGACCGCTTGTCCAGGCAGACGAGCGGGTGACAGAAGTCGGGACGGTGCCGGGGCGGGGTACTCGCCCTCGCCTCGCGCGTTGGTTATCCTGTACTGTCACCCGCTTTGTCATCCGCTCTTTATCTTGACCTACGCATTTTGTCGTAAGATTTTTTTCGGCGCGCACAGTAGCTGAAGAGTTGAGCCCAGCAGCGCTCGGGCCGGGGGCCAGGAGAGACGGACTGGATTGCTCTGCCCTGCCCCGCCCCGCCCCGCCCCGCCCGGCCCTGCCCGGCCTCCAGGCTGCCCGCCTTGGTAACGGTCCAGGCAGGCGCTGCGCTGTCGCCTGGCCGGGCCGGGCCGGCCCGCTCCCGCGGCCCAAACGCGACGCTAGCGCCACCTACCGGCCCCGCGGCCAGGTTCGCTGGAATGCGTCTCACAAGGCTGTAGACCAAAGAGGAGCGCGTTTGCCGCGCGGCAGATACTCCACTCGCCGGGCGCGCGCCTGGCTGTGCGTGTGTGTACGGCCGGGCCGGCGGGAGGTTTGGCCGCCTGCCGGTAGATGGCGCCGCCTGTCTGGAGCGCGCGCCCCTCGCGTCGTCTGCAGCGGTAAAGGCGCGAAGGAGGCTGGCCGCCTTGACAGCTGAGTGGTGTCGGCTGAGTGTTGGGGGGTCATCTCAGGCCGTGACAACCAAATGACGGGGCTCCGAATTTGAAAATGATGCGATTGAATCATTCGTTAGGATCATGTGAAGCGACCACAATGAATTCTTTTTTCAGAAATACTGTCGGGAGTCTCGTAAAGAGAATGAGAAATCCGTACTAATCGTTGTCCTTTTCTGTTTCAGGAGCTGGAGTTCCACGGGGTTATGCGATTTTATTTTCAAGACTCCGGCCAGAAAGTCGCGACAAAATGCATACGCGTTGCTTCGGACGCCACCTCCCAGGCGGTCATAGAAACCCTCATCGAAAAGTTCCGGCCCGACATGAGGATGCTTTCTGTTCCAGAATATGCCCTCTACGAGATCCATGAAAATGGAGGTAAGTGTTTTGAAAATACTCAAATTGGAACTATGATATTTTCCCGTGGGCATGAACTCTAACAACCCCTCGTTTTACCTTTTTCTAGACGAAAGGCGGCTCGGCACTGAAGAGAAACCACTACTGGTCCAGCTAAACTGGCACAAAGATGACAGAGAGGGAAGGTTTCTCCTCCGACGAATTAATGACAAAACCAATGTCAGTGTCACTTTTCAAAAAGTTAGTGCTTGGCTTCTGCTGCTTTATATTTTTTTATTTGCTTGTGGCTTGGCTCTCTTGCTGCAACATATTTTTTATGCCTTTAAATTTAAAAAAAAATCTATGGCTATTAATTAATTTATTTTATTTCATTCTAGATGCCGGCCAATACATTTCAAGAGGAAGGTACTAGTTTTAAAAGAAAATTATCTAAAAGGGAAAAGAAGATGCTCAAGAAGCAGGAGAAGCAAAATAGGATAAAGAATAATGAAAATGAAGAAAATCCTGCTGGTGTCGCCGGCAAATTATATACAGGTAAACAAATCAAATTAATTATCATTCTTCATAGCATTATCATTCTTCATAGCGTGGCGTGCGGCCTGGGCTTTGTAATTTATAAACAATTTCTTTTTTGTTTCACCAGAATTACCTGAAACCAGTTTCACAAGATCAATATCTAATCCTGAAGCTGTCATGAGGAGAAGAAGACAACAGAAACTCGAAAAGAAATTGCAGCAGTTTAGGAGTAAAGATGGTGGACCAGACACTGGAGGAACTCTGAAAATTTATGGAGAGGCCCTTTGCAAAGATGTACCTTACAAAACCCTGCTCCTCTCAATAGGAGACTCAGCCGCCCAAGTTGTCAGGGAAATGTTGGCCAAATATGGTTTGGACAGGGAAGACCCACATGTGTATTGCTTAGTGCAGGTAGGCCTTTTTCACAGTTTTATTATAAACCTCACAACTGTGAATAATATCTATTTATGATATTTAATTTTTTGCAGGTGAACACAAACATACCAGAGTCATCCGGAGACAGCAAAGAATACCACGGTGGAACAAACAACAGGGAGTACATTCTGGATGATGACGAATGTCCACTCGCCATCCTCATGAACCACCCTAACTCAAGAGGTAAGTCAATTCTTCGAGAGGAAACTTGTTGATATCCCATACCCACCCTAAAGACAGCTGTCGAAATGCACTGCACACAGGGAGTAACTTTATTATTCCCTGTGCAAACTTTAATCCCCTGGTTATCTTGACCCGCGTCTCCCCCGCCAACGTAAGGTAATTGGGGTACAACGAGCCTGCAAAATTCATGCGACACTGTGTCGCCCGATATCAGGTTACTGAATGGCGATTCAAGCGACTCTGCGTGAAATATTCACGCGCCCACCCCTCCGCCGCCTTTGTGCTTGTGCCCGTACGGAGCCCGACCGCGCAGCGCAGCACGCTGTCTCACTTATTCGTTTACCTTCTTGACTGTTCGATGGTTTTTTTTCCGCTTTTTTTTTCTTTGTCGTGATCTTGCTTGTCCCGTGCTCTAGCGTAGGCGGATAAAGCGAGGGTGAAACGTTAAAAGAGACCAGTTTGGTTTTTTTTTTTTTGAAAAGCAAGTGCCCCACCCCCTCCCCTTGTTCCCTCCTCCTCGTACCCTCGTGTCCCCGGCCTCACCCCCCACCGACGTGCTGCCTTGCTTCGTCGTCCCTCGTCAGTCCAAAGAGAGGAGCGCGGCAAAATCGATCTCATGCATTCTCAACAGGAAAAGTGGAGAGAATTCGACTGGGCAGACGCGGGGCGGAGCAGGTCGCGGCTCGCGCCCCCAACCCCAACCCCAACCCCATCGCCGCCCCAACCCCGCCCCAACCCCGCCCCAACCCCGCCCCAACCCCGCCCCCAACCCCGCCCCACCCCCGCCCCACCCCCGCCCCAACCCCGCCCCCAACCCCGTCTGGTCTGGTCGGGTCCGAGTCGACGGGTGAGTCGCCTCGCCTCGTTCTCCTCTCCTCCACCCCAATGCTGGCGGCTGACCTCTGCGCTCCGCTCCGCTCGGTTCGCTGTGCGGTTCCGACCCCAACCCTTCCTCCGTCGCCCTCGCACCGCGCCGCGCCGTGCTCCAATTGTCTGCTTTCTCTCTCCCTCCCCCACCTCTCTCCCGCCCTCTTTCTCTCAGACGGCGCGCCGCTCGCCAAATACCACGTGGAGGTCCCCGAAGCTACTGAATACCCGTCGCCATTCTTCCTCCTCTCCTGTGTTGTTGGGTGTGGGCCAGTCAGTCCACGTACGAGTCTAGGGGTGGGTGGTGGTGGGGAGGGGCTTCGCGTGCGTCACGGGCGGGTGGGACGTAAGTTTTGTCTGGTTCGCATTAATGAATCGAAGGGCCTTCCTGCTCCACCCCCTGCTGGTGCACGCCGCGCCGCCCCCGCGCCGCCGTGGCGGCTGGGGTGGGCGTTGCGCGGGAGCGGTGAGGTGGGGGGCGGGACATGCGTCACGGAGCGGTGGGCAAGGCTGTCGGCGCCGGGCCGGCGCAGGTGCACTGACCTCGACCATGCGGCGGGGC
Organism: Frankliniella intonsa; assembly: GCA_033675135.1. NCBI lineage: Eukaryota > Metazoa > Arthropoda > Insecta > Thysanoptera > Thripidae > Frankliniella > Frankliniella intonsa. Next base: position 479,693 of record CM066258.1, read on the forward strand.
TGTAGGTCACGCAGCGGGGGGGGTGGGGGAGCAAACGTGTGACGCGATGCACATCACTTTCCTTCGCCTCTCCGCCCCTCTATGTATGGCAAAACCGACATGAGCCCCGCCCGAACCTGAGCCCGGGACGCGTAGGTCCACACCTAGGTTAGGTGCTAGCTTGACATCAGTCCGAACCTGGGAAGAGACCTCGGTACCCCAACCTCTTGGACTCATATCTGGCCCAGGTCGCCTCTGAAGCCTGCCGGGCGGGCGGCTCATGTCGGGTTTGCTTTATGTATTTGCAGGGGCGGATCTAGGGTGGTGTTATGGGGTTAATTATCCCCTCCTTGGGTGCTAGGCAGGCCGCCTGTAGGGTAGGCAAACGGCACTACTCTACCCCGGCAAAAGCGCTACTTCATATCATCCCCTTCTTAGATCGTTTCTGGATCCGCACCTCTGTGCGTGTGTGTGCATGAGCGCGTGCGCCCATCTCAGTCGCCGGGAGGGTGTTGTTCAACCCGAGCTGTGCGGGTTCCCTTACCCCGCCGGTACCCTCTTGAGTTGGGTGAGTCTCGGGGCGGGGCGGTTCGGGGCGGAGCCGCCGCCGGAAGTCATCCGACCGTTGGGAGTAGCGTCCGGACCGGAGGACCACGAGGGTGCCGCTGCTCCTGAGGTTGAGGAAGTGCCGATGGCCACGGCACGTCCTGCCCGCCTCGCGTGGTGGGGCCGGGCCAGGCCAGGCGGAGAGTGTTGGACTCTCTAGACGGCTGGCTGGCTGGCTGGGCGGGAGCGAAGCCCGGACAAGTGGGGCCACCCTCGTCGTGCAGCGCCGCGCCCCGCCCCGCCCCGCCCCGCCCCGCCCCGCCCCGCCCCGCCCCGCCCCGCCCCGCCCCGCCCCGCCCCGCCCCGCCCCGCCCCGCCCCGCCCCGTCCCGTCCCGTCCCGTCCTGTCCCGTCCCGTCCCGGCAGCCGTCCTCTGCCGGCGAAGCCAAGGAGAAGTAAAGAAGATCGGTAGCGACGCGACGGACGCCCACGCTATCTTGCGCAGTTAGTGGGCTGCTGTTTTACGTCTGCCCTCCGTTCCCCTTCCCCCTCCCCCGCGCGTCCCGTGCCGCCCTCAGCTAGACTCCCCTTTACTGCAGGTGCACTTGCACAGAGTTGGCGCGCAGAAGGTGGACGTGGCGTGGCGGGGCGGGGCGTGGCGTGGCAGGCGTAGGTAGGGAGTGGAACAGTTGCTGCGCAGAAGCTGGCTAGCGCGCGGCGCACAGGGGCGGCCCGGGGCCGGGCGTTTGCTTTCGGTGTGTTGGCGGCGCTGCGGCGGGGTGTCCAGACCGGAAGGGCCTTCCCCGCCCCGCGGCCCTTAAAATAGCACGCTACCTACCTTGCTTGCGCCGGCGCCCCGCCCCGCCCTGAGCAAGCTGCCCTCGCGGCTCACCGGCCCGCCCCGGCCGCACCGGCACCGGCGTGATGAGCAGCCGCGGCCTGATAACCGCACCGCGGTCGCCGTCCGTCTTTGTCTGCTCACCGCCGGAAGTTGGATAGGGAAGGAGAGCGAGAGAGAGAGAGAAGAGAGAGAGAAGAGAAAGAGAGAAGAGAGAAAAGGGGGTAGGAGGGAGGGGGTATGGAAGGAAGGGTTGGCGCACGTAGGACGTACCCCGCGCGCCGGCGACTTTACGGCGCGTGGTGCCTGCCTGCCTGCCTGCCTGCCTGCCTGGTGCTCCGTTATCTGTCGTAAGGGATGATGGGCGGGGCGGAGAGTGGGGGGCGAAAACGGCCACAAAATTTACTGCCTCTGTTGTGTGTGTGTGTGTGTGTGTGTGTGTGTGTGTGTTGCGGGCGCACCTAGATTTAACCGGCCGACGTGGTGGGAATGTGATAACGATGTGTTGTCTCGTTCCTCTCTTTCCCTCCCCCTGGGGGCTGGGCGTGCGAGTGCTAGGCGCACCACGCCACGCCACGCCCCGCTCCGCCCCGCCACGCCCCTGTGGTACAGTAGCAGGCCGCGGGACTGCGCCGTGGGTCTGCGCTGCGCTTGTCGGCCCCTGTTGTTGACGGGTGTGTGTGTGTGTGTGCCGGTGCGCGTCCGGGTGGAAGCGCCCGATCGGAGGACGGCAGCCTGGAAGAAGACGGGCGCGATGGAGGGATGGAGGGAGGGATTTGTGTAAGCGGGATTGAGTAAACGCTGCTTTGCTGGAGTGGCGCTGCCGCTGCTGCCTCCTCCGTTTGAGCTCCGCTCCCCTCCCCTCCGCTCCCCTCCGCTCCCCTCGCGTGCCCCGCCCGATCGCCTCGTCTGTTCAGGCATCACCGCCCCCCGATGTGAATGTGTGTGTGCGTGTGCGCGCGCGCTGCAGCTCAAGGGCGAAGGGGATTCTGAAATAGGCGGACTGCGAGAGGCCCTACGGCTGGGCTGGGCGGGACGGGGCCCTCCGCGTCTGTCCTGCCTCGCTCTCTCGGGTACCGTATAGTTCCAAGGGGACAGCAGGTTCGTCGTCCTCCGTGAGGAGGCTGATGGTGCCCTCGACGAGGACACGACGAACTTACTGCTGCTGGGGGGGGGGGGCAGGCGCGTTATAAGGGGCGGGGGAGGGGCGATCGCCCCCCTAATCGGTCTCTAGTAAACCGCCTGAAAGGTAGGCAACTTGAGCTACAAAACCCCTGTAAGTAGGCAACCCAAGGGGCACTGCCCCCCCCCCCCCTTCCCTATCTACAAGACCTTACAACGCACCTTGGGGGGGAGGGGGGGTCGCCCCGCACCCCTAGCCGACGTGCCGCGGTGTCCTGGCCGCACCCCTGATTATCATGGTCCTGGACTGGTCCTGGACCTCACTCGTCGGGGTGGAGCACCGGGCCGGGCAGGCCTGTGACAGGCTGATGAGGAGGGAGTGTGGCCCCCTTTGGAGTTAGTTGGAGGGCAGGCATGAGAAGGAGGGGGGAGGGCGCGACTCTCGGGCGCGAGCGTGAATATTTTAGCGTCCGCGCGGTTTGAATTCCGCCGCTCACTCGCTCTCTCTCTCTCTCAATCTCTCTCACTGCCACCCTCGGCTGACGTGCCAGAGTGCTGCGGTGCGCCCCAAGTGTCCCGTAGGCCCCACCCCGCCCTGCTCTGCCCCACACCACCCCGCCCCACCCCATCCCGACGGCGGTTCTGTTTCGAGCCCTCGGCTCGGAATGCCATGATGAAGATCACCCCACAATATGCATTGTCCCCGCCCGGACCGGACCGTCGGCCCCGGCCTGCGCGAGGCGTACTACTTCTTAATTTCCGGCCCGGTGCGCGCGTGGGTGGCGCGAGTCATCCTTACCCCCAATACCCCCAACACCCACCCCTGCGGATCTTGGACACAAAGTTGCGCCCCCCTCCCCTCTCCTGACGGACGCGGACGTATGGTAGAGAAGCCGCCCCCTCCCCTCCCCTTCCCTTCCTCCCCATCCTCCCTCCCTCCCCTCCCCTCCCCTCCCCTCCCTCCCCACCCCTCCCCTCCCCTCCCCTCCCCTCGATGTAACGTCGTAGAATCTCGTCGTCACGCCGCGCGCGCCGCGTGTCCGTGTCGCCCGATGAAAGGTCATGCACTGTGTGGCTGCCCCCGCATCGCCACCCCCGCGCCACCCCCGCGCCACCCCCGTCCGTTTGGGATGGTCGTCTCGATGGTCGTCAATGCCACCGGACTGGAGGCCTTGACGGAAACCGTTGCCAGACTTTGTTGTCGCGTCGGCCGCTCTCGGCGTGCGGGGCGGGGCGGGGCAGAGCGGGGGCCATGTGTTGCAAAAAAAAAAAGAGTAGGCAAGCAGCTCAAACACAGTGGGGTATAGCGGGCTGTATCCGCGCCTGCCTACTAGGCAACATGCACGGACCTGTGCGAGGGTGTTGCCTAGTAGGCAGGCGGAGATGCAGCCCGCGTTACTCTTGGATGACTTCTTTCTTGCCTACACTGGAAAGACTGTGGCTATTTTTAATGCCAAAATTTTTTGCGTTCTCTAAGGAAATGTTTGGTCACTTTTAATGCCAAGTTTTGGCGCTCACCAATAAGAACGCCAGATTTTGGCGTTAATTGTGAAAGAGCTCCACATTTTGGCGCTGGATATGTGGCCTAAAGTTGGCCTTCTTTGGGAGGAGGCCACTGATTTAACAGTGTACTGTTCTGGAAACACTGGGCAAGGGTGTCCATGCAAGTGGGCTGTGTAGTACACTGCGCCGCTTTTTTTACCGCTGGACTCTTCTGCTTATTTGCCTGTATGTGTGCTCGCTGTGTGTGTGTGTGTGTGTGTGTGTGTGTGTGTGTCCGCGCGTGTTGGCGCGTGCGTGTGTGCGCGGAGCCCTCCTGGATCCGGCCGGCCCTCAGGGGCGGGGTGTGGTCCGGCCCGGTCGCGACGCACCTGGTAAATGTCAGGGGCTGGCGTGGCGTGGCGTGGCGTGGCGTGGCGTGGCGTGGCGTGGCGTGGCGCGGCGTGGCGCGCCACGGGGGCTGCGAGCGAGGGCTGCTGGTCTGGGCTGAGCGACCACTTTAGGGACTCTGGGGCCTTTAGCGGTGCGGGTGCGGTGCTCCGGTATAGGGGGGGGGGGGGGTGGAAGAGGGATGGGAAGAGGTCGGGCGATATATACATTTTATTTTTCACTGGCGTGTTAGGAAGATGTAAGGTGGCCTTTTTGCAGGTGGGAGGGGCGGTAGAGGATGCCGGTGTCGTTTTGCTGGGCCTTCACTGGCACAAGGTTGAATAGACCGGAATAGGCGTACGTCTTTCTACATTGGTTGCGGTGACCTTGAGCACACTGGGAAAATCAAAGGTGTCATATAGCAACCCTTAACAGGGTTGTTTCAAGTCGGGAAAATCAGGGAAAGTCAGGAAAAATCGTGACTTTTGTCAGGAAAAGTCAGTAAAATTGGAAATTTCCGTCTTGTAACAACCCTGTTGAAGGTTGAAGGAGCGATTTTAAGCACTTTTCGTCGCTTTTCAGAGAGATTAGTGAAGAATCGTACCTTTATCAAGGCCTGATCGACAGCAGTGCAGCAGTGGCAACTCTGTAGAGGCGCCCTGCAGCACCTTTGTTTTTCCAGTGCAGGACCTCCTTGACTGCACTCCCTGCCGTCCCGCCCCGCGCGGCCCGTATCCCCGTCCAGTCTAGTAACCGTAACAAGCTAGTTGGGCAGACGACCAGCCCGCCCCGCCACGCCCCGCCCCGCCACTCCCCGCCACTCCCCGCCCCGCCGCGGGCCGGCCTGTGTTGTTAGTCACGGTGGCGGGGCGGGGCGGGGTGGGGTGGGGCGGGGCTGAGGGCGCGGTGGGGAGGGAAGTCCAGGCCGGTGGGGACGCGGCGGTGCTGGGCCGGGGCGGGCCGGTGGCGCCAGTGCCGTGTGGAGCGGCGCCCCGCGCGGTCCTAAGTGAGCAGTCCCGCCCCGCCCGGCCCCGCCCGCGTGCGTGCGCGCTCCCCGCCGCCCTCCTCTGCGTCCACAGGCACGCCGGCAAGATGATGGAATGGGGCCTGCGACGTACGTACACGACAAGTAGCGTAGCGTGAGCCAATGCGAAAACACCATGTTGGAGTATTTTATACACTATTCCGTGATTCAACACGGGAGCGTAGCGTGGCCACATTGTGGCCATGCCGCACTCAATGGTTTTATTTTTTAATTGCTTGCATATTAATGTGTAGCTTTGTCTAATTGCGAAGTTTCCTGATGCAGTTTTGGCTCTGAATTAATTCGTAACATGCACTATGATTTAAAGTGTTTAGCTGACACACACTTACAAGTGTTGAACACAGTGTTGAACACTTTGTGATTCTTGCTTAAAAAGCCCTTGTATACTTCATCGGGAAGAAAAGTGTTCAACACTTTAGTTGGACACATTCTGTTGGCCAATGTATCGGTCCTACACTTGATGCCTGTATAAAATGCATGGACCTTTTAGCCAAGCATCTTCTTAAATTGTTCAACATTGTTGAGCACTTGGAAGTGTGTGACAGTTGAACACTTCTGATTACACTGTACCCGAGGCACTATGCAATGCGCCCCCGTCGCGCCCCTCCGCGCCCCACTTCCCCCTGCACTCCGCTGCATACCGGCCAGGTTTGGGCCGCTAACTTTGCTTCTCCCCGACTCTTTGCCGCTTGAAAATTGAATGATGGCCCCGCGGCCTCCACCCCGTAACCTACTGCTGTGCCTCCGCTGGGGGGGGGGGGGGGGGGGCACTTGGTGACTTTACGATCGGGAAGAGAAGGGCTGCAGGCAGGGCAGGGGGCGCGCGTGCGACCCGTGGTATTTGACACGTGGGATGACACGTGCCGCGGACACGTCGGCAGACCCGCGCGCACGTGGACAAGAGCTACCGCCCCACCCCCATCACCGCACCTAACCCCGCCTCACCACGCCCCGCCTCCCGCCTCACCACGCCCCGCCCCGCCTCACCACCCCGCCTCACCACGCCCCGCCCCGCCGCACCACCCCGCCTCACCACGCCCCGCACCGCCACACCAGGCCCCGCACCGCCACACCACCCCGCCTCACCACGCCCCACCTCACCACGCCCCACCTCACCACGCCCCACCTCACCACGACCCACCTCACCACGCCCCACCTCACCCCGCCCCACCTCACCACGCCCCGCCCCGCCCGTCGTAAAAGTCCACAGCGCGTGGCCGGGCAAGGGCAGGGTCTTCTCGTGCATCCTCCAGCCAACCTGCGGCTGGAGAGAGGGGGTGGTCCCTGCTCGGATTGCCAAAGCCTGCTGCCTCCGCCCTGCCGCTGGTCGCGCTTTTATTTCCACGGCGGAGCTGCTGAGCACTGCTGGAGGGGTGTGGTAATCTCTCTGGCGTGAAGGAGATGGGCCGTGCCGTCCCAGGAGGGGCTGGGCTCAGGGCTGAAGAGGCCGGGGACGCTGGCCTGTGTGTGGGGCCGGGCCGGACCGGGCCGCGCCGAGGGAAGCGGTCATCCCGGTCATGACAGGGTTATCATCGGGAAAGAAAATTGCACATTTGCTTTCAATTTGTTTGAAATTGTGATTTACTATTTGGGCATTTTTGTTGTGATCTTTACGCGGGTGTCTCAGGGAATACGAATACGTAACAACATGCGGGTTATTTGCCTACCCGCTCCAGCCGTATAGGCACCGCGTGGCCCCGTGGGTAGGCAGACCCGCAATACTATGACGTTTTTTCTGCAACGCCCGGTACGCTATATGCCACTCACACTGCTACGCGTGATTTTTTTTTCTTAAAGCAGGATTGTACCGGATGTTCACTGTGAAAAATATCTTAGTAAATTTACAACATATTTCGTAATCACGATTTACAAAATATGTTGTAAATTTACGACCGCCCATTCTTGCTCGTCAATGAATTTTAAGTCGATACAAAGTTATTGTAATTTTACAATTTCAACTTGTAATTTTACAACATTCACCATGGAAAATTTTCCTGTAACCTTTACAAGTATTTTTCACAGTGTTTCTTTGAATGCGTAACAGTGTTGCGGGTTTGCCTACTCCGTTCGCCCGTAAGGCGCCATGGCCCCTGCAGCGCTGGAGAGTATGCAATCCCGCAACACTGTTGTATCCGCATTCAAAGAACCACCCGGTACAAGTAATTTTCCCACGTGGTTTGCCGTCACCGCGCCGCTCTGTTTGTTTGGCCCGCTTATTCTCCTTGCTCGCTGCGTTGCCGATTGAATTTGTGTCAGCAGCTTTACCGCGCGTTGCACTGCACTTAACGGCATGGCTCTGCGGGGCTGACCCGGCTGTGCTGGCAGCGTGGGAGGGACTGCCGACTGATTCCGAGGATCGCTCTCGTACTTCTGTCCTTGTTGCACTTATGTAGCGCTGCCATGCCCAGCATAGGGCGCCGCCATAGGTGCGACAAGGAAGGAGGGACGAGAGCGATCTTCTGAATCAGTCGGCAGGCACTGCACGCATTGTGTGCCGCACGCTGGACCGTCCGTCCCGTCCAGGCCAGGCCATTCAGCCCGTGCTTCCGGTCCAGCTGGGCGGGGCGGGGCGGGGCGGGGCGGGGCGAGGTGTGGCTCGGTGCGGAGCAGTGCCACGCGGTACGGTGCGACAGGTGCGGCTTTTTGAGGTGTCAGTGTCACAGTGTCAGGCAGGCCGACCCCACCCGACCTGCCGACCCTGACCCGACCCGCCGACCCTGACCTGACCTGAACTATGCGAATCGAAGGGTCGTTACAACAGCCTCGCTCTATGCTACTCTACATCCAGTAATGATGATAATTGCTGCCGCTGCTTCACGCCATGCGTGTCGCGCCTGCCTGGGCCACTACTTGCGAGGGAGTTTTCCCCCGCGTACGCGGTGTTGCGTCATAGCGGCGCAATACCGGCGTAATACCGGTGTAATACCACCTAAATCTCACCGTAATACCACTGTAATACCAGTGTAATACCGCGTCATACAGTGTAATACCACGTAATACCTTAAATCACGGTGCGTAATACCCGAAGGGTCGTCAACTCTGATATTCCTTCGTACACGGGACTGACATTACACCAATATTACTTCAATATTTCCGATAATATCTTCATATTACATCGATATTATTCGTAATTTTGTCAATATTACATCAATATTACCCATTTCACTAATAATACCAATATTCCTCCGTACATGGCTAAAGGCAGTTGGCGACCCTTTTGGTAATTCCACGTTCACTGTGAAAACTATCTTCGTAAAGTTACAACATTTTTCGTAATTTGTGATTTACAAATGAGGTTGTAAATTTACGATCGGTATCGTAAATTTACGAAGCATATTTGTGCTTGTTTAAGAATGACTTGTCGATACCAACTGTCTGTTCAATTCTGTAACTTTACAATGTGATATCGTAACTTTACGACATTTTTCATGGAAAATTTTCCCGTAACCTTTACAAATATTTCTCACAGTGTTACGTTATGGCGTAATACCGTGTACACGAAGAATAGTATGACATACTTAGGTCATAGCGTCGGCAAAACCCCTCAACTACTAGTTCATGTACGCTCTGCTCGGCGCGGCGTCGACCTTGCGCGGCGGCGTAAGCGTTGTGTGTGTAGGGTGCTCTGCTGTATACTGCGCGGGTATATAAAAGTGACGCTGATGGGGATCTCCTCAAGCGTGTCCCCGCGGGGGCGGGGCGGGGCGGGGCGGGGCGGGGCGGGGCGGGACGATTACATGCGCCCTCCGACCCCCCGAACATGTCATGCTCGCGCAGCCCCCGCCCCGCCCTGTTTGCGTTTTCGCTGACTTGCCCCGCTCTGCCCTACCCCGCTGTGCCCTACCCCGTCTCGCCCTACTCCGATCTACCCCGCCCTACCCCACCCCACTGCCCTTTCCCCGCCCGGGCCGCGTGCTCCGTGCGCCGGCCGGTGTAAACCGCCTGCCCTGCTGCGTGTCTTGCGTTTGTTACGCGGCTGTTGGTTGATCGGCAATCGATACCGGTTGGCCCGGCCCCGGTGGCGGCCCTGCCCGGCCCGGCCCGGCCCGTAGCGTCGTCGATTGACGGGGAGACTTTGGTGGGGAAGGCGGTAGGGCAGGGGCGGGGCGGGGCGGCTGTCGCCGAGCCTATAGGAGAGGGGGAGCTGTGATGGCAACGAATGATTTTATTATTATTTGCGGTGAGCGTGGATGTGAGACCGACGCATGTATTTTTTTTTTGTGTCAACTAAATTTCTTACTTTTTTCTCGTGTCTTTGAATTTCTAGTATTTACAACAGGAGATTTAGGGACGTAAATTCCTGGTTTTACTGGAACTAAGTATATTTGCTTTCTATTTATGCACTGTAAACGGTGTGGCTAATTTTCTTGCCAAATTTTGGCATTCAATTTTGAACGCCAAATTGTGGCCTCTTTCTACAGGAGTACCTATTTATGGTTACTTTTAATGCCGAATTTTGGCCTCCCTCTAAAGAACGACATTTATTGGCGTTAAAAGTGGCCAAAAATTGGCATTCCTTTTGAAATATGCCAAAATCTGGCGTTCAAAAAAGGACGCCAATATCTTGGCATCAAAAGTTGCCACAGCGTTTACAGTGTGTATGTAGAAGTCACTTGACCACGTTGTTTGATGAAATCAGTTCAAATGTAGCTCATTCTTAAAGCTAAAATTTTGTCGATTTTGGATGGATTGGGTCCCGTGAAACTAGGTGGTTTTCTGGGTGTACCCCGCTGTCCAAGCGCCGTCCGTGAAGAGACTGAAGCGGCAAGGAGAAACACGGGGGCTGTGCGTCCTTCCAGCAGGCCCACCCGGGACAGGACAGGCGGTGGGCCGGACTTGACTAACACCACAGGGCCGGGCGACACCTTTAATTCATTTATGTTATCCACTCAGTCACTCAATCGACCAATAAACCGGTGCGATCCCGAGCCCAGCCGAGCAGCGAGGCGACCTTGTCGAGGCTGGTAGAGGCGTATAACAGCGGGGCTGGGCGGGGCGGGGCGGAGGTAGGGGCAGGACAGTCCAGCGTGAGAGCGATGACGGAAAATGCTATCCATCTACACATCTACCGGCCCAACCTGGCCTGGGCCGGCCCGGCCCGCAGGCGCTTATAGTTGGCCACGTGCCGCCCAGTGCCGCCCTGCCCGCCCCTGTGTCACTGGCGCCATCGATGCGCCCGCTAAAGATAATAGTGCCAACAATAAAACAAAAGCTGTCGCCTACCGCCCCGTGCGACTAGACTAGATGGATACATGATGCGGTACTGCAATAGGGTTCCCACAAGTATGGAAAACTAGGAAAGTCATGGCGAAAAAAAGAGGGGGCAGGGAAAGTCGTGAAAATCGCAGGGACTGACATGGAAAAATTCGGTATCAGGAGCTATCCGACCTAAAAGGCGAAAATTCGATCATAAAATGCCAATAAGATCGCAACTTAAAATAGCCTTGTCGATGGAAAAGTCATGGAAATTTTAAAAATTTCGTCGCGAAAGTCATGGCAAAGTCATGGAAAATGCCAGGAGCCAAAATGTGGGAACCCTGTATGCCCCGCCCCGCCCCGCGCGGCGACACTGATAGCCCAGCGCGTAGAGCGCACACTCGGGCGGGCCGGGACGAGCCGAGCGGGGGTAGGCGTGAGAAATCGCTGCGGGGCCTACACCATTCGATCTGTCACCGGTCGCGCGGTGCGGCGCGGCGCGGCGGGCCGGACTAGCGAAGGTCTACCATCATTGCGGCTCAACTAACTGCACCCGGGGCACCAGTTAGTTGATACCACAAAATTTGGTTTCTGATAAGTAAAATTCAGTTGGTGAAACCGACTAAGTTTTTGTAGTACCCTAGTTTTTTAACTGAGTATTGTTGAACAAATGAAAATTTAGTCAACTTGATAAAATTATCAGTTCAAATTTATTTCATTAAGCTAAAATTTTGTCGGTTTTGACTTTAGTCCCGCGTGAGTGAAATGGTCTGTACGAACGAGCAGGGGTCTTCAACTCCGCCCTCTAGTGTACAAGGCTGTTTCAGAATAGTATTGCAGGTCCGCCTCTTCTATATCCGAGGGGCCCCCCGGTTAGGCAAACCCGCCTAGGTGTTTTCTGAAACACCCGGGCCCGGTACACCGGATTGCCATGGCTCTGCGGAGCTGAGGTCCTCTCGAGTACGAACGTGAATGGTGCTGTTGTGTACCCAGCCCGGCCTTGGGGCGGGGCGGGGAGTCCCTTTCAGTTGAGTTCAGTTGGTTGTGTTTCCGGGAGGGTCCGTAGGGGAGACGCTGCTGCTTTGGAGTGAACGTGTTGTGCGAGTAGGAGGGAGGCAGAAAAAAAAGGGGGGAAAAGAGTTAGACCTGGCTCTGCGTGTTCTGTGATCAATTATTGGCGACCGGGGCGGGGCAATAAGGCAAGGCAGGACAGGGCAGGGCACCCCGTCGTACAGGGAGCTCTCGTATTACTTCTCCCCTCCCCTCTCTAAGGCCAGGGCTATAGTATAGGACTACCTCTCTCTCTCGCTCTCTCTCGCTCTCGCTCTCTCTCTCGCTCTCTCTCGCTCTCTCTCTCTCTCTCTCGCTCTCTCTATCTCTCTCGTTGTGTCTCTCTTGCTCATTGACCTGCGAATCGTTACAAAGCAGAGTTTCCCCCCCACCGGTCCTGTTTCTGTTCGACGTTTTCCTTTGCCCGAGGCCATGTTGTGTCGCCAGCGCCTTACCATCCTTGTTGGTGGCCGGCGCGGCGCAAGGTGGGACATTCATAGGAGAGGACGTTCTTGTCAATGTGGTCAGCCCGCTCTCAACATCACCGCAAGCTTTGGCCTGCAGTACTCCTGCTTTGCATTCGAGGGGGGCCTCAACTTGGGCAACCTGGTGGACGCCCACTCTGGCATCTACGAATATCTCCGGAAATCTTCGGCACGATATGGATCAAAATCCATGCTCTTTTGCCTACCTAGAGAGTAAAGTTAGTGAATTTTGACAATTCTTGGACGTTTTCATAAAATATAAAATTCTCCCGGTCATGTGAGAATATTTTTGCAGTCTAGTGTACTGCTGTGTACATATGAGTCGCACAAGAATTGGCCCAGGGATATCCCGCGCGCTAGGGACTCTCCATGCTTTCCTTATGGGGAGTCTCTCGCGCTTAGGGCATCGCAGGGTCAATTATTTTGCGACTGATTGCACACATTGGTAAACCGAATCGATGTGTGACGATAAATATTGCAACGAATATTTCATCGCAAGAGCGGAGATGAAACAGTCGTCACATCATATGCAACATTCGTCACACTGCGGTGAACCATTTATCATCCAACATTTATCTCACTCCTTGTGACAAACCTTTCAAGACTAAAATTTAGCGCAGACCTTGTTGTAATGTGACGACTTAAAATTTGACAGCGCGTGCTTCAATGGCAACAAACCTTTTAAGACTAAAATTTAGCGCAGACCTTGTTGTAATGTGACGACTTAAAATTTGACAGCGCGGGCTTCAATGGCGCATTGGCAGTGTCACAGTTAACCGCGAGGGCGGCCTCTCCTCTCCGCGGCCGTGCCTCTACTGTCACCCTGTGCCGTCCCGATGTGCGGAGAGAGGGTGGAGGGTGTCCCCGGGCCAGGCCCCTGGGGTCGTGTGTCGTGCCCGCCGCGCCACGCCGCGGGGCCGTGGAGGACGCTCCAGCAGTAGCGGCGGGGCGTGGCGGGGCGTGGCGGGGGCAGAGGGGCCGCTGCGCTGGTCCTTGCCCCACCCCACCCCGCCCCACCCCGCCTCACCCCGCCTGTCAGTGGGTTAGAGGCTTGCGGCCCCGCCGCCACGCTCCTGATCGAGTCTGAGGTCAGGAGCATGTCGACCTGACCGAGCCGTGCCAGCCGGCCGGGAGGCGGGGGGCCGGCGCCCTCTCTGGTTGAGTCGCCCCCGGCGTGGCGCCGCGCCCCGGCGCTACTCCCCAGGGAGGTTGGTGGTGGCGGTGGTGGGGAGAGGTTGGGGGGGAAGGCGGTGAGTCTAGTGAACCTCGAGCCGCCGCCGAGGGATGGCGCCACTAGTCTTCACGGCTGTGCGTCCTAGTCCGTCCGTTGGGGTATTGGCAGCGCCGAAACGGTAGGCCAAATGGCATGACCAAACAAAAAATGTTGAGGTCTCACATCTATGTATGCATGCACTTGACGAAGGACAGGTCGAGTGTCAGGTCCGCGCCTAGTTTGAAGGTGTTACCTGGTAAAGAAGGGCCTTGCAGTATCAAGAGGGCCTCAACTCCGGCGAGCAGTGTACCACAGCACACCACCGGGTTGCCAAAATTGCCAGATTACCTGGGTATTTTCAAGCCTTTCAATTTAAAAAACGCCTGCATATTGGCAACAGGTTCAGCGTTTGTGCTGTGTGTTTTGTGAAGATTGCTAAAGATGGTCCATGGGTTGTCAGAGTGCCAGAGTACAAACACCGGATTGCCCAGTTGAGCCCGCTCCTGATTGCAACTTTTACGGCCACAGTTTAATGTTTGACGCCGTAATCAAGGCCTGAGTGCTGCATCCCCGGACCCGGGCCGGATCCGCCTGGACAGCTATGCTCGGCGGCAGGAGGAGGAGGAGGAGGAGGAGGAGGAGGAGGACGAGGAGGAGGAGGAGGAGGAGGAGGAGGAGGGGGAGGGGGAGGAGGGGGGCACGGCCCAGGCCCCTCGCTTCTCCCCGCCCGCCCGCTTAGTTTTCCTTAAGCAGAAGCCCTTATGCATTATTCCCGCGCTTCTGTCTGTCTTGTCGCGCTACCCCTGCCCCTACCCCTACCCCTACCCCTAACCCTACCCCTACCCCTACCCCTACCCCTACCCCTACCACTACCTCTACCCCTACCCCAACCCTACCCCAGCCCCTACCCCTACCCGTACCCGCGCGGACCGCGGCGCTGCGCTGCTGACTGGGGCAAAAGGGAGAAGAAACGAGGCGATGAATATTGCAGAATGCCGGAAGGCAAAGTGGATTGCGATTGCGATTCAAAGCACACGGCGCGGCGGACCTCGGGGCACTCCTATAGATTAAGCCCCGTGCCGCACGTGTCCTTCTGTTGCGCCATCGTTTTACACTCTTTTCTTCCCCACACTGCAAACTCAAGTGTCGTACAGTACTGCAGTAAGAAGTGTAGGACCAATTGTTCTGCAGTTTTTAGTGTAGGACACCCTGTGTCCTACAGTTTTTAGCGTAGGACACCATGTGTACTACAGTTTTTAGTGCAGGACACCCTGTGTCCGACAGATTTTAGTGTAGGACAACCTGTGTTTGACCTACGGCGTCGTACACCAAAAACTGTCGGACACAGGGTGTCCTGCTGCACTAAAAATTGTAGGTCACAGGGTGTCCTGCACTAAAAACTGCAGAACCATTGGCCCTACACTTTTTACTGCAGTACCGTACGACACTTCAGTTTGCAGAGCATGTGGGGGACCAGCGAGGCTGGCGCCGGGATATTATCCGGCCGCAGTCAGGTCGTCCGTGTGGTCGGATTGGACAAGACAGCTGGCGGGGGCGGGGCGTCCGCGTCCGGTCCGCGGCTGCACCCGTGACGTGTATAAGTGACATCAGGGAAGCTGCTATTCCAATAGTATGCCCATCTCTCTCTCCCTCTCCCTCCCTCCCTCCCTCTCTCCCTCCCTCCCTCCTCTCTCTCCTCTCTCCTCTCTCTCTCTCTCCTCTCTCTCCCTCCTCTCCTCTCTCTCCTCCTCTCTCGCCCTCTCTCTCTCTCTCTCTCTCTCCTCTCTCTCCTCCTCTCTCTCTCTCCCTCCCTCTCCCTTCCTCTCTCTCCCTTCCTCTCTCTCCCTTCCTCTCTCTCCCTCTCTCTCAGCGCGTCACTCTCGCGGAAGATTCACTGGCAAAAATCCTGTACCAAAGTACAGGAAAAATTACGGGATGCCCGTACTTTTTTACTGTACTGCCCAGAAGACCCCATGCTAAAGAGTCCTGTACCCCGTACTTGAAACACCGTACCTAAGTAAGTACGGAGGGACCAGGCAAACGATTGACCGTAACGTCCCGTACTTTTTTTCTGGCAATGTTTGATGCAAACACGTGGTTGCCACCCCTGTCCGCGTAACGCGACGTCGTGTGTCGTCGCGTCGCCTTTAGCGATCTGAGAGGCGACTGAAGGGTTGGAGGAGGAGGGCCTCTCCGGTCCGCTCTCCAGCAAACACGCCCAGACCCGAGAAAGTTTCCCCTCTCTTACCTCGCTCGCTCTGGCAATGGCTTGGGGAGAGGATCCCTATTTGCTCACTCACTCTGCTCCCGTGCAACTGCTGCCGCTGCTGCCAGTGTTGTCCGATAAGTAGGCAAAAGGTCGTACGCACGCACCTGTGTGATGCAGACGGACGTCTCCGCCTGCCTACTAGGCAAAATGTATCCTCATGTGTGCACGGTAAAAACTACGACCAGGTTCGCCAGCAGCTTTGGAAAAACCAAGACGTTACAATCTATTTTTATTCTCCATGAGAAAATCGTGGGTGCTTGGGAACCTACACGAAGTCTTTTACCATGTGGCTGGTAAAACTACAGCGTAGTTGTACTCCTTTTTTAAGCGTATGACCACGCTTGAAGACCTTGCGCCCTTCTTGAAGCGGACAACTACGCTTCTAGGCAATCCCTCCCATGCAGGAGGAAAGGAGCGCATGAGCTCTTGGACGCTTCAAGAAGGGCGTACGGACTGCACGCTCCGCAAAAGGCGCTGTGTTTACGCCCCAGTTTTACCAGTGGAGAGTTTGCCTATAATAGGCAGGCGGAGATACCCATCTGTATCCTCACAGAAGTGCGTACCTACGATCTTTTGGTTACTTCTCTGCCACACGGAATAACTTACGTCTCGATTTTCAAGGTGCAGTCGAGGTCTTGAAAGTCATCTTGGTTTTCAAGACATTGTTTTAAAAACTAGGACGGATCGTCTTGATTTCCAAGAAGCCGACTTGAGTTCCAACTGATCTTCAACAATAGAGGAGGTCTTGGTTTTTCCAAAACGTCTCGAAAAACAGGAAAGGAGCCTTGAAAAACCAAGACGCTAGTTTTTCCGAACGTGCAACACAGGTTGCTGCTGTTGGGGGAGGAAGTGCGCGGGCTCTTGGCGGTATGGTGCGATAGCGGAGCGGAGCGGGCCCGGCCGGGCTGGTGGCGCGCAGTGGAGAGCGCCTGTCAAGCGCAGCATAGGCAGCGCGCCCGGCAGGCGGCCTGGGCGGGCGGCCTACCCTGCCCCTGGGCGGCGCACTGCGCCCCGCGCCGCACACAGAGCAACGTGACACCCTCTTCCTGTCGGCCCGGCCGTCATGCCTCCCTCTCTCTGTTGTGCGACGCAGGTGCTCCTCGACCTTCACTCCCCGCCCCACCCCGCCCCACCCCGCCCCACCCCACCCCGGCTCTGGGCCTCGACCTTGCCGGTTGTCGCTTTGCTTTTTACCTCGTTCACTCCTACGTTCCTTGTCGTCCTAATTGCTCGTGGATGGTGTGTGTGAGTGTAGAGAGAGAGAGAGAGAGAGAGAGAGAGAGAGAGAGAGAGAGGACTTGCGACTGAAGGAGAGAGAGTGAGAGGGATGGGTGGGAAAGGTGAGCGGGAGAATGGAACTCCCCTGCCGTTTCAGAGGGCCGGGGCGGCCGGAGGTTGATCTTACCGCCTTTTATTTCACTTTGGCCCCCCGCCCCGCCCCGCCCCGCCCCGCCCCTGCCCTGCGGTCGGTGTGCAGTGCGGCAGGGGTGGCGGTGGTGTGCCAGCCCAGCTCAGCCTGGCATCTCTCTCAATTCCGTCGGCTCTCCTCTGCTGGCGCGCCGCCCCCGCGCCGCCCCCGCGCCGCCCCCTCTCCCCTGTGTGACAGTGCTGCGCCGCTGCGCGCGCGGTGCGAGCCTCTTGCCCCGCCCCAGTCTCTCTGCTTGATCCTTGGCGCTCTTGTGTACATCTCGTTCCCCGTCTGTCTGGGCCCGGCCCCAGCCCCCCTGGCCTGCTGCTGCTGCTGGCTGCTCGAGTCGGCTCGGCTCCAGTCGAGTTGACTCGTCGGCTTTCTTTGCCCAAGTCCTCCCGTCGGAGCGCGCGGAGATTCCTTATTTCGTCGAATTTTGCGTCTTTAGATACGCGTCATTTCTTCACGGTGGAACCTTCGTCCAGGTTTCCAAGCAGCCATAATTTTCTTATGGAGAAAATATACATTGGAACGTCTTGGTTTTTCCAAAACTGCTGTTGTACATCTCGCAGAAAAAAAAATCGCTCAGCTGAAATAAGATGTGAAAAATCAGCCCCACGGCTAAAAGCTTAAAACAGCAGAAAAATAAATAGCAGGGTAACCAGAAAATAAGCTGCGCCTATATAGCTACAAAAATTAGCTGTGCCTATACAGCTAAAAAATTAGCTATTTTTTTTCCTCACTCGCGATTTATTTTTTGAGTTTGTCGGTCTCTTGTAACCCCCACCCCTTCCTTCCCCTCTACTCCTCCCCTCTCTCCCCCTTCTCCTCCCCTCTCTCCCCTCTCCTCCCCTCTCCTCCCCCTCTCCCCTCTCCCCTCTCCCCCTCTCCCTCACCTCTCCCCCCCTCCCCCCCCTCCGACCATCCCTTACTCCCTCCCCTGCGTGCTGTGCTCGGCGTCCTCGGCGGGGTTGTAGTGGCGACGCGGGGGAGCTGGCGAGGGGCGGGACGGGGAGGGCCGTGGCGTGGCTTGGCGTGTCACAAAGCACGCCTGCGTCCCGCCCGACGCGCCCCGTCGGTGGCCAGTCGGACCGTTGCTCTTGTGCCCGCCGTACCGGGACAGGCGGCGCGCGGCGCCTCGTGTGTGCGGCGTCGCTCTCTCGCTCTCTCCCTCTCTCTCCCTCTCGCTCTCTCACTCTCGCTCTCTCCCTCTCGCTCTCTCCCTCTCGCTCTCTCTCTCTCGCTCTCCCTCCCTCTCGCTCTCTCCCTCTCTCCCTCTCTCCCTCTCTCGCTCTCTCGCTCTCTCGCTCTCTCCCTCTCTCTCTCTCCCTCTCTCTCTCTCCCTCTCTCGCCCTCCCTCTCTCCTTATCGCTCTGCGTCGCGGCCGCCCCCCACCATGATAGGCCTGTGCTCCTACACCAACTTCCGGCTGCGGAACTCGTCCACCGAAGTGGTTCTCGGTACGTTTTGCACCTCCCTCGAACGCGTCTTCGCTGCAGTGGTGTTTCGTAAATTTACTCGAAATGCTCGGGAAACTTAAGTGTGTGACTGTCCTTACTGTTTACTCTCGTAGATGTATACATTGTCATTCGTGTTCGTGCGCTTGTTGTCCCTAACAGTGTGTGAAACTCCCTGCAAAATGCATCACTTGTCAAAGTGTGCGAATGGGAATCCATGCGCATGCAAGTGTGTGATATTCATACACTTTGGTCTCCAGTATGGGTTAATGAAACTGAAAACAAAGCGTTTCGCATTTAGCGCGTATTTCTGGGAAACCCGCCACCCTACCCCTCACCATCTGTTCAAACTGCTCCACTCGTCGTGTGCGTGTCACGTGATACCGCAGCGCATGCGGTGGGGCGGGGCGGGGCGGGACGGGACGGGGCGGGACGGGGCGGGGCGTTCCCCGCGGGGGAGCACCCCTGCCATCAGGCTGGCGCTGTTGCTCACAAATTATCGCGAAGCGTTGCCCCCCGCCTCGGCTGGGCTAGGCTGGGCGTGTCTTGCGGGGGCTGTGCCCCGGGCAGGGCAGCGCAGGGCAATATGATCTTGTACAATTAAGGTACAGTAGTAGGCGCCCGGCCCCGCATCGCCCCGCATCGCCCGGCCCCGCCCCGCCCCGCCCCGCCCCGCCCCGCCCCGCCCCGCCCCGCCCCGATCCCCCTGGACCGCAGGCCGTGTCGCGTCCCCGAGGGCGGCCGGGGCGGGGCGGGGCGGGGCGGGGCGGGGCGGGGCGGGGCGTCAGCGGACGTGTGTACGTGCGTGCCGTCCGGACCTGGTCGAGTTAGTTGGCGAGGCGAGGGCGACCCATGGCGGCGGTGGGGACTTTTTCGTCCGGCGGGGCGGGGCGGGGCGGCACGTGATGGGGCTAACCATCTTTGCGGGCCTGATCGTCGAGTCGCCATCGTCACGATCGCCATGGACGTGTGGGCCCAAGTGTACGAATGTCGCTCATTTGCGGATGTGTTAACTTTTGACACACTTGTACCTGAGGGAATGACCCTTCGCGCACGTGTAGATATGTGAGGGCTGTTTTGACACGCGTGTACGTGAGGGATTTACCCTTCATACACGTGTAGATATGTAAAGTGCACAGAAAGAAGAGTTTCTTGAATTTCAAGACCCGGTCTTGGAGGCCATTGGCGTTCTCCATAAGATCCAAGACCGGCGGGTCTTGAAATTTAAGAAACTTTTTTTTTTTTTAAACCGTGTGCTGTGGCTTGCAATTGTTCCTGTCGCGCACCTACAAGTGTGTTAAGAAAAAAAACCTGTGCACTCGCCTGCAAGTGAGCAGCACTTGGACGTGTTGGGACGTACGGTGACTCGTCGGCGTGTGTATACGCGCCGCGCCGCGGCAAATGTCAAACCGAGTCGCGAAACTTGTCATAGTGCGGCGGTGAAAACTTTGACCCCGCCCCGCCGCGCCCCGCCGCGCCCCGCCGCGCCCCGCCCCGCCCCGCCCCGCCCGCTTTTAATTGGCGGTGGGAGACAGCACGCACGGCACGGCACGGCGGTCTTTGTCATGACTCTTTACTCGGAGGAGACGGAACTCTCCACCGCGGCCCGGCCTGTGCAGCGCACCGCCACAGCGGAGCAGCGGGAATATCCTTCATGTTTGACGAGTGTGTGTGTGTGTGTGTGTGTGTGAAGAGGGCGGGGCGGCGCATATTGGCGCGCTGTCTCGTAACTAATTAAGCAGGGCACCACGGTGACGTCAGCGGTCGTGTATCGTATCGGCTCGAGGAGCGTGTTGGCGACCTTGTCGACAGGGGCGTGTATGAAGGTAAGGGCGTTGCCCCGTGGGCTGCCTAAGTACAGGGGTTTCGTGGTTCAAGTTGCCTACTTTCAGGCAGTTCACGAGAGCCCGACAGAGAGGGGGGGAGGGGGGGGGTGACCGCCCCCTCGCGCATGCTTGTCGAAGCCTGGGAGTAAGGGCCTTTGCCCTCTGTCGGGGAGGTCGGCGGGGGCGCAGTGTCGAACCCGCGCTCGCTGAGGCTGCCAAGGGCGCGGTGGAAAACTCAGTGCTGTAGAATAAAGGACGCTTGTGCGAGACAGATGGCTCCCACGCGATCACATGGTGCCAACTTGCGAGAAATCACAAACTTTCTGGGCGGCATCGAACCCGAACCCGCGATACCCGGTAAAAATGGGTCGCATTAGAACTCTGTTGAGCAGCGCGGACGCGTCCTGGCGGCACTGCCCACCGGCCTGGGCCTAGGGCTGTGCGATAATCGATATTATCGAAAATTTTCGATATTTTTTTTTTATCGAAGTTTCGATAAGGTGATTTTAGTCGGTTCGGTATCGGTAATTATCGAAATACCGAAGTTTCGGAATTTCGATAATTTCGGTATTTCGATAATTTCGGTATTTCGATAATTTCGGTATTTCGATAATTTCGGTATTTCGATAATTTCGGTATTTCGGTAATTTCGGTATTTCGATAATTACGCTATTTTGACCAATTTTGACACACATGCGGACGACGTTGCCATTGTCATTAAGTATTTTTCATACTCTTCCCCCCGGCCCTTTCTGTCTCGTTCACACACACTCAGTGCTCAGTCGCCGTCAGTCTCACTCGGTCAAGGTCGTGCGGTCGTTCGTACGTACTCAAAGTCAGTGTCGGCAGTGTAGTCCATTCCTAAAATGAGCAGTAAGAAGCGCAGGTCACCTGTTTGGGTCCATTTCGAAGAAAAGGATTCCGACTTGGTGAAATGTCTGCGCTGCTCTCTGCTCTCTGCTCTTCGGTATTTCGATAATTCGGTATTTCGATAATTCGGTATTTCGATAATTTCGGTATTTCGATAATTTCGGTATTTCGATAATTTCGGTATTTCGATAATTTCGGTATTTCGGTATTTCGGTATTTCGGTAATGCGATATTTCGATAATTTCGATAACCGATACCGAAAATTTTCGATAAAGAAATCTTATCGAACTTCGATAACGAAATCTCATTATCGCACAGCCCTACCTGGGCCCTCCTGCACCCCCCCCCCCCCTCCCCGCCCCTGCGACCACCAGGGCTGGGCGCCCACTCAGTCCGCGGCGGGGCGCGGATCGCAGAAATCCCCATGAGTCAGTCGCCCGATATCGGGCCGGGCCGAGGTCGCCGGGGTAAGGCCGAGGGGTGACCAACTCTCTAAAATCTTGTACACCAGATAACCGAGCAATGGGGATTACCAAGAATTACCGAGAGATAACGCGCGGTATCGTGCGGTTTTCGTAAATATCGTTAAAGCAAACTTTTGAACTTATTTTCTATGACACCATCGGATTCCTCGTAAAATTTCCGTTCGAACGAGCATACATGTCATGCGGGGTTCCAAGCAATGATTTACTGGGATATGATTCTTGTAAGTGTCTTTTTTCGGGTTTGAAACCCCATGACATTTATGCTCGTTCGAACGGAAATTTTACGAGGAATCCGATGGTGTCATCGAAAATAAATTTCAGAAGTTTGCTTCAACGATATTTTACAAAAACCGCACGATACCGCGCGTTATCCTCTCGTGATAACATGCATCATTCCCCCGTTTTCAGTGTACTAAGAGATTACCAGCGATTACCAACAGATTGCCGGGAAATATTACGAGAGAATATCAGGGATCACGGAGGGATTACCAGAGATAACCGAGTGAATATCAGGAATTATCAGGAATAACAGAGGGATTACGGATAGATTACGAGTGATACCCAAGTGTTAACAGAGATTACCGGGAATTGATAGGGATTACCATCAACTCTGTGTTACCTTAGTTGGACACCCATCGGGTAAGGCCGCTCTACGCTATGCGCAGTCGGCCGATATTGTTTGGGGGTAGGGGGTGCCCCGACCTGTGACGCCCTGATTTGTCGCTCGGACTAATGGCGGGGCAGCAGGGTGATTCCGAACAGCGTTTAGTAGTAGTGTCCTCTCTCTTGCTCCTTATGGCCGCGCCATATGCGTGCGACAAGGTCCACTGTAAATTGGTTGGCGTCTTTAGACGCCAAAATTTTGGCGTCCTCTGAGAACGCCAAATTTTGGCGTTGAAAGACGCCAATATTTGGCGTTCTTCTTCTCAGAACGCCAAATATTGGCGTCTTTGAACGCCAAGATTTGGCGTTCTCAGAGGACGCCAATATTTTGGCGTCTAAAGACGCCAACCAGTTTACAGTGTCAGAGCGACGCAACCACTGTGCGGAATCACCCTACAGGGCTGCGCGGCTCGTGTCGGCCGGTCATGTGTTATTACTGCAATTAATAGCCGGTTATTGTCCGGTTTCGGCCCCGGCCCGGCTGGGCCCGGCAGCCCATGGCCGGCGGGTCGATCGGGAATAGGGAGGCCCGTTCCGCCCCGCCCCGCCCCGCCCGGATTGTCCAAGGAACGCCATCGACGGCGACAGAGGGTCGCGTTACCGATCGATATGCGATAAGCGATAGGTGAGATGGAGTCGCGGAGCTTGCAGCAGGGGTGCGTGGCAATGCCGCGGGCTGCTGCTGCTGTTGCTGTTGCTGTTGCTGCTCATCAGTGTTGCCGGAGAAGTAGGCAATAAGTAGCCCAAATACAGTGGAGTAAAGTGGGCTGCGTCTGCGCCTACCTACTAGGCAACATGTACGCAACTGTGCTGCCCGGGCGCTGCCTAGTAGGCAGGCGCAGATGCAGCCCGCTTTTCTCTTCTGGCTACTTGCTGATTGCCTACTTTTCTGGCAGCACCGCTGCTCTTGATTGTGACGGGGCTGTGACGGTCACGGCCTCGGCTGGCCGGCGCGGCGCAGTAGACGGGGCGGAGCAGCAGCAGGAGGAGGAGGGGCTGGTTTTCATTATTTGGAACGCTTGCGGCGTGTTGCATCCATTTTTAAAGACCCTGGTCCTGGCGGGGCGGGCATACGTGTGACTGCGCCTGCAGGGCTGCGCCCATAGGGCCCCCCGCCCCGCCCCGCCCCGCCCCGCCCCGCCCCGCACGCCCCGCGCAGTCTGCTGACCTTTCGTGCCGTCTGCCTGACTGTGAGAATGTCATGAGGGAGAGCGACGCAATTTCGCTCCCTCTTAATTTCCTTTTTTTTTCCCTTTATTTTTAACCAAAATTTTGGTGTGCATTGTGATTTATTAATGGTTAGCGGTGGGTAGGTCGGAAATCTCTCTCTATAAGACGAAATGAAGTGATGCCCCATGTCTCCCTCAAACGGTCACCCTGGTGGTGGTGGGGCGCGTGCGCTCACGTGGGGCCTTGGTCACGTGCGTGTTGGCGTGCGGCGCTGCGGCCAGGTAGGGGCGGGGCGGGGCGGGGCGGGGCGGGGGGGGGCGGGGCGGGGCGGGGCGGGGCGGACTGTCCTACTCTCCGCCCGGCGCACGGCGCACATTCTATCCCCGTTCTGATCGGATCGCCTGGTGCGCCCTGGCGCTCCTAGGGCTCACCCCGCCCCGCCCCGCCCCGCCCCGCCCCGGGTTGTTCGCGTTTACAGCCATGTCGTGTAGCCCTGTCCTGGCCCCGGCCCTGGCCCGGGCTGGGGCTTCCCCCTCATATTGCGAGTGCGGTCGCGGTCGCGATCGAAGTTTTGTGGAAACTCATCACTCACGAAACGCACCCTTGCCTATACAAGGTGACGTCCGGATCTTGGTCTCAGACGCGGTTCAAGCACTGCGTATCGACTTGGAATCGAGTGACGAGCAAGAGTGCACTGTTTAGCCGAATCGTCATGGGACGTTAAATATTGCTATGCATGTTTCGTCACAAGAGCTGTGATGGAAGTCGCGTAATTTGACGACTTAAAATTGTACATTGTGTTCCATGACACAGTTTGTAAATGATAAAAGACAGAATATATCGTACATGTACGAACATGTTTTTGTCATTGTGGATGCCCTCACACTCTAAAAATTTGGGTCGTTTAAAAACGAAGAATGGCTGATTAATTTTTCAAACAGAGCATGCCGTTCTAAAACGAAGAATGTGCTGTTCTCTAACGACCATTCTTCAAAGGTGAAAATTTTACTTCAAATATTAAGCAGAATGGTTAAGCTTAGAGCTGCGATACTGTTATATTTCGAATTTTATTTGATGTTTCATCTGAATCTAGCCCTTGCTGGCATCTTAATGTTCGATTTTAGTCAAAAACTAAAATAGTGAAAAGTCGTTTGAAAACAATGTTCTTTGTTTGAAGAATTAGTGTGAAATGTCGTTTCAGAACAAGATACTTTTACAGTGCAGGTTGCTGACGGACTGATCTCTTGTCCCGCAGGGTCCATCATGTTTCACGTGCGACGCCGGCCGGCCGACTACCACCCCAGGAAGCGGAAGAAGAAGCCGCAGCAGGCGGGCAAGTGGGGCAAGGACGGGCAGGAGGGCATGGACGGCCGCTACGACGACGCCTACGACCGGCTGCCCTTCTTCCTCGAGCTCAACCCAGGTAAGCACGAGCGCGTATGCTGTACGGGGACGGGCGGGAGGGACGCGTCGTTCAGTGCCAGTGTCGCGTTTGGTTTGGTGTTCAGTACTGTACAGACCGAGGGGGAAAACAACTCTGAATTTTGGTGTACAAATTTCGAGAATTTTTGTGAATTTTTATTGAACTTTTGTGAATTTTTGCTTGAATTTTTCCTAAATTTTTGTGAATTTTTCTGAATTTTCCAGAATTTTTTTTAAATTTCTTTGAATATTTTTGAATTACTAGGTGTACAAGAATTTGAGAGTTGTTTCCCCCTCGGTACAGACACAACGCCTTTCCGTCGGCACGGTTAAAAACGGGTTCCTTGTTGTCCAAGGACCATCGGACCAGTTCAAGGACGGCCTCATGCAGTTTTCTAACGCCCGTCCTTGAATCGGTCCGATGGTCCTTGGACATCAAGGAACAGTTTATACCTTGGGGTTGACCACGTTATTTAGTTTTCGCGGTGTACCTTCACTTTCGTAGTTATACTGTACCGCATGCATGTGTGCGGGCGGGTTGCATACTCACACGGGGCCGTAAGGCGCCTCGGTGAGCGACTATAGGCAAACCCGCCCGCACGCCTGCATGCGGTGCAGTAGGTGCAACTACGAAGGTGCACGGGGTTTTTCAGCCACATGGTGCAACTCCGCCAAGGTACCTGAACGTTCAAGGCAAGAATTGTGGTCTGCAGCGAGGGAGGAAAACAAATTTGAAACTTTAGTTCAACGCGTGATTGAATTATCAAGTAAAATTTAGAAAAATTCCGAGGGGAAAAAGAAATTTGGAGAAGTTTCAGAAAAATTCAATATTTTTAAAGCCTAAAATGCCAAATATGCGTGATATTTTCACAAAAATTCAGGACAATTCAGAAAAATTTAAGCTATCTACCCTCAACTTCAGTGTCGTCTTCAGGGAATTCGTTACGTTGTTCTTGAAAATATCAATAGAAAACTCTTCTCCGCCGACCTGACGGCCACGGCATGCACGCGGCGGGGCGGGGCGGAGCGGAGTGGAGTCGAGAGCCCCCTGCCTTGCGTTGTCCGCCTAGAGGGTGACTCGTTCCGTGACGGGGACGGGCCGGGAGGCGGCCCCCCAAAGCCTGGAGGGTCGGGCGGGGGCGGGGGGTGACAGGACAGGTGGACGGGACGGGACACTGACAGCCCCCCTCGCGGGGGTGGGTTAGGTGGGGGCGGGGCGCTTTCCTAGAAGCGGGAATAAATAAAATGTCCAGGGGCAGTAGTGTCCCCGCCGCATCGTGTGTGTGTGTGCGCTGCATTTAGGCCCGCGGCGGCTGGTGGCCACTTTTAGAACACGCGGGCCTATTATGGTATAGCTGTGCTGTGCGGTGCGGCCGGGCCGCGGCGGTCCCATTAGCGTGCCATAAATATACATCTGCTCGCCTAGCTTGTTCTCTCGCCATTGATCCGGCTGTCGTCGCGGGAGTGCCCTGCCCTAGTCGTGATACGATCATGACCCCTTTATGCGCCGCAGATCTGAGGGAGAGATGGTTGTCTTTTATGACATTACAAGTTATCTGGAGAACCCACCCAGTGCACCTTCGTAGTTTTATGCCAAAAACCCAAGAGTGGGAATGTCGCTCCCGTTATTTCCACTTACTTGTAGGCTTGTGACGAATTATTCACAGACTTGTAGGTACGTGACGAATAATTCGCACACTTGTAGGTACGTGACGATTAATTCACACACTTGTAGGTGTGTGACGATTAATTCACACACTTGCAGGTGTGTGACGATTAATTCACACACTTGTAGGTGTGTGACGATTAATTCACACACTTGTAGGTGTGTGACGATTAATTCACACACTTGTACGTGTGTGACGATTTTTTCACTCACTTGTAAGTGTGTGACACTTTATGCACACACTTGTAGGCGCGTGACCCTTTATTCGCACACGTGTAGGTGTGCAGATACTTATTCGCATACTTGTCAGGAATAGTCACTCACTTCCCTATCAGAAAGTGTGCGAATGGCGCTCACCTGCATGTCGGTGACATTGGCACGCTAGGATCTCCAGTGCTTAGTGCAGCGGTGTTCACGCGTCATGTGATTTTGCTCCTCATGACCGCCTGCTCTGTCCTCAGACGGCACGGACATCATGTCGGCGAGCCCGCAGCGCCACAAGCTGCAGCTGAACGTGACGGAGGTGGGCAGTGAGAGGCCAGTCAACGGGCACCAGGCGGCGCAGTCGCAGTGCCTCACCCTCCACGGGCCGCACGTCATGCCCCGGCACTGCGTCGTGGCGCACACCGAGGGCATCGTCACGGTCACGCCGTGCAGCAGGGACGCGGAGACGTACGTCAACGGCGTCCGCATCTACGAGACCACCATCCTGCAGGTGAGTGAGCGGCCCTGGCCTGCCCTACCCTGCCCACAGTAAAATGCAGTGTTGCCAGAAAAGTAGGAAAAAAGCGCCCAACACACAGCCGTGTGGACAGGTGGGTATCAACGCCTGCCTACTAGGCAATCGCTCTTCCCAGCTGTGAAGATGTTGCCTAGGAGGCAGGCGTTGATACCAACCGCTCCACACTGCTGTGTGTTGGGTGCTTTTTGCCAACTGTCCTGGCAACACTGGTAAAATGTCAACATGTATAGCTTCTGTACAATAAAACTCTGTAATTATGTACAAAATTTTACATAGTGATGTAAACTTTATACATAATTATGTAAGATATTTTATGTAACCCTGTTAAAAGTATTTCATTTGATACTCACTACTTGTTCTGGAGCTATTTTCAGTAATCATCATCATCATTTCAAAAATTTAATGAAAATATCTTCAGAACAAGAAATAAAAATCTCATGAAATATTTTTAACAGTGAAGCTATGCATGTGCAGCGATTTATATAAGCTGTGTATTAAAGAAATTACATAAAAAAATCACTGTACGGCAGCTCGGACCGCCCCGGAGACATATTTGATCTATACTGTGTAGAAGTTTCATTTATCAATATTTTTAATTATTGTGTGTGTGTGTTTTTCAGAATGGTTCGACGGTGAAGTTTGGACGGCTACATAATTTCAGGTTCATTGATCCAAATTTTGAAGACAGGAACAGGCAACGATTAGCACATGATTATTCATATGACAGGTCAGTCTTATGTTTTGTCTAAGATTTCAGAGGCATACTTAGTTCACATTCATTTTCATTATATCTGTATAGTTTCATTTCAAACTGCACTTTTCATCAAAATTGCTTTTGGCCACTTTTTATTGGAAGCTTTCCATTTTATGTTTTTGCATATTTCGTTTCATTTTTATTTTTATTATTGTTTTGCACTGCATGCACAGCAGACAATCCATAAGAGAAGACCCTGCTTCGCCTTCTGGTGCCTTAAACAATACATCAATTATGCCTGGTGGTAATAGTACGCAGAATTATGAGACCACATTTGATGTGGATGGAAATGTAGAAACAGTTTCAACATCCAGCCTTGGCAACAAAGACGAAACTCGATCCCAGCGATCAGTATGCAGTAGTCGAGATGGAAATAGGTAATGTATTGGTCTCAGTGCTTTTTGGTGTTCCTTCACCTCCACTTGATGTTTGGTTGACATCCTTGATATTTGTTTGCTTTATTTGTGCGCTTTTATCATGGCATGACCTTAAATTGTACAGTATTTGAATCTTAAGTTGTAGAATGCTAAATATCTCATTCCTTTACATACTTTTCTCCATAACCATTTGGTTTTCAGGCTCTCTCATTATGAGCGTTACCCACGAGGCTCTGATGCAATTCTCCCTGCCGTATTGGAATTCAGAGAGGAGACTGAAGAAGCTTTCTTACATGCTATTATTACCGACCTAGACCCCAATTCTGTTGGATTAAAGTTGGCACCAACTTACACATTGTACCTGGCTGCTCGATACAGAGCATCAACTCATTACCAGCCTGATTTAACACCTACAGAGAGAGCTGACAGACTGACCATACTGTTGGCAAGAGTAGCAGCTATGATTCAAAATGTTATACAGGTACTTATCCGTATTGTTATTTCCATATCATCTACTCTTCAGAAGAAATCTTCATTAATTTTAAAACAACTTTTCTTTCTTATTTCAGGAGAGGTACTCAGACTCCCTCTCATTAGCATTCTGGATGGCAAATGCATCAGAACTGCTACACTTCTTGAAGTCAGATCGCCATGTGTCAGCGTTTTCCTTAGATGCTCAAGATATTCTTGCAGAGGCTGTCCAATTGGCGTTTCGTAATTTAGTATCATGTTTACAAGGGGAATTATCAGCAGTGATGCCATCTTTCATGTCTGAAAGAGATGACCTACAAGATGAAGAGAATGGTTCGGTAAGTAATATCCAAAGGTGATTTTCATGTTCTCTCCGTTTTTCAAACACGTCTTTTAATAATTGTCTTATTTTTCATTTTCTCTTAGGTTTTGTCAGTCTTGACCAACACAATGAGTCTATTAAGACGCTGCCGTGTAAATGCTGCACTTACCATTCAACTCTTTTCACAACTCTTTCACTTTGTCAATGTTTGGGCATTTAATTGTGTTGTTACCAGCCCTTCACCAGCATCTAGTGTGTGTTATTGCTCACGGGCTTGGGGACTTAGGTTTAAGTCCAGATTAGCCCAGTTAGAGGTGTGGGCTGAGCGGCAAGGACTAGAGTTGGCTGCAGATTGTCACTTAGCGAGGATAATTCAGGCAGCCCACTTACTACAGGTACCTCTTTTGACATTTTGCCTGTTTTTATTGAGTTATACTTTCTGTATTTTTCTTTGTGTTAATAATAAATAAAATGTTTCTCTAAAAAAAATTTCTTTCTCAGGCACCAAAGTATACTGCTGACGACTTAGCTACAATAAGTTCAACTTGTTTCAAATTGAACTCACTCCAACTTAGAGCACTCCTAACAAAGTACCAACCAGCTCCAGATGAACCCCGTTTATCAGCTGAGCTTGTTGAGAATGTGGTGAGGGTACGTTCCATTTTTGGTTATCTGGCCAGTGTCTCAATGCCCATTCTCAATTGCTGTCTATTTTGCCTCTGTTAGGCATCGCATTTTCTTGAATCTAGCTCAATTCTAACCACTTCCAAATCTTTATCCCAAATTTCCTGTGAATCAATTCTTGGGGCTTTATGCGGCATTGAGTCACTGGGCCAGGTGGTGAGTAGGTGATCTTGATCTATTGCAAAATTAACGCATCCAGTTCTTCTCTGTGCTTGGTTGTGGCGTAACCCCGCATTTCGTCACTGCCCTGCTAAATGTCACACGACTCACATACATACGCTTCTCGTTTCGGCGAGCAGCATCCCCCCGATGTTCTTCTCGGAAGCCGCTGTGTATTTTATTGCTCTCCCGTTTTCTCTCCCCATCCTCCCGACATCGTCGACGCAGGTCGCGGAGAACGTGGCCGACGAGCTGGCGCGGACGGACGGGCGGGAGGTGCAGCTGACGGAGGAGCCGCTGCTGCAGCTGCCGTTCCTGCTGCCCGAGGACGGCTACAGCTGCGACGTGGTGCGCGGCGTCCCCCAGGGCCTCGCCGACTTCTTAGCACCTCTGAGCCACGCGGGCCTGTGCCGCATGACGGTCCAGCCCACGTCGAGCGGGCTGTGGACCGTGTACCAGATGCAGGACAGCCACCCGGGGGTGAGTAGAGAGAGAAAGACATTTAAAAAATAATAATTTATCCGTAAAAATTGTCTTTTATATTATTTCATTGGCTACAATGTCTAGAGGGCAGAGCCATGTATTGGACTTAAAACAAGACTTGAACATTGTTGGGTGGTAAGCATGGCATAAATGGCATAAATAAATAACAATTTAGGGTACATTGATAAAAAAAAAAATTACGAACATGAGTAAACAAATGCCAGAAACTTAAAGTTTATCATTCAAATTCAAAGCAAAATGTCTTGATTACTTCTTTCATGTAAACTGAGTGATTCTATATGATCAATCAATCAATCATGGCTAATTTTAGTTCTGCCGCTTTCAACAGACTATTAATAATATTGGCTAATGTAAATTTGACAGTTTTGCGAGTGAAATGCCTTTAGCAAGCGGGCTGATGTGACACTTGAAGCTCAATTCTCTTCTTTCCCCCTTCTCCCCAGGCGAGGAGCCCCAGCGCGATGAGCAACAGATCGAGCGGCTTCCAGCCTCCCATGACGCAGCAGCCCGAGTACCAGGTCATCAAGCTGCACAAGTCCAACAACGGCATGGGGCTCAGCATCGTGGCGGCCAAGGTGAGTGGAGCTCGGCTGCATGGGGGAGAGTCCTCGCGTGGGGTCCTTCACTCAAAAATCAGTATACACCCTTAAAAATATCAGAGCAAAATCAGAAAAAAAATCAGTGAAAACAAATTAAGACAAAATCAGAATTAATCAGTAAAATATTCAAGGAAAATCACGAAAAACCAGAAATATCGGTGTGCGCCTGAATTAATAGTGAAGGACCCCTCGAGTCCTCGTCCCGGACGGGGCGGGGCGGGGTTGTCGTCGGGTTGTTGATGGGAGGAGTTGGCAATAAAATAACACACTCCTGCAATTCGAGTGGTGGTGGCGTCGGTCCGGACTGAACAGGGCAGGTGCGCTTGCGCCGCCGAGCAAAGACATGGCTCCGGGCGGGGCGGGTCCGAGCGGCGACCGGGACCGGCTCCGCGCCGCGCCGCGCCGCGCCCCGCGTCTCGCCTCGCGTCACCAAAGCGCCCGGAATGTCGTCTTTCCACTGCAGCGTAAAGTGGCTGCCCCTCTCAAATCTATCGTGACTTTCGTGACGTGTTTTCCAGTATGGATGGGATCATATAAGTACACAGGTAGATAGCGGGTGTAGTGGTCTGGCGACGGCCACTAGGATATCACTTGCACGGTTTTTACGTATCTCACGCGTGCTTGGCCGCGCCCCTCAAGTGACTCGGTGCGCTGCACTTGCGGTAAGTGCACATATGCACGGTGCAGTATGCGGGCCTCAGTGGCGCAGCCTGGACCATGAGCGGCCCTGCCCTCCCCTGCCCTGCCCTGGCCTGCCCTGGCCTCCCTCCCTGCCCTCCCTCCCTCCCTGCCCTCCCTGCCCTGCCCTCCCCTGCCCTGCCCTCCCCTGCCCTGCCCACCCCTGCCCTGCCCTCCCCCCCCCTCCCCTGCCCTGCCCTCCCCTGCCCTCCCCTGCCCTCCCCTGCCCTCCCCTGCCCTCCCTGCCCTCCCCTGCCCTGCCCCGCCCTGCCGACGACGACGATTGGACTCGAGAATGGAGTACAGCGAAACTGCTTTATGATTCGTATGAGTCTTTCGTGGTCGGCGTGGCGTGGCGTCCCGTCCCCGGGCCTTTGTGCAGCTGTCCCCTTCCCGGCCCCGGCCCCGGCCGGGTGCACCTGCCGCACTTGGCTGCACACACGTGTAGACGAAGCACTCTGATGGGGGGGGGGGGGTGACAATCACGAGGGAATGCCGTGCGGTGCCGTGCGGTGGGCTGCTGCTGATTAAAACGTAACAGCCTCCGTCATGGCCAATTAAAAGAGCATCATAACCCAAGGAAAGACCCGGCAGTCGGCAGTCGGTCGGTGCGTTTACCGACAGTGCAGGACCTCCTGCGCCCTGCCCTGGCACGCCCCGCCCCGCCCCGCCCCGCCCTGCGCCACGCCCGGCCCGTGCCGGCAGCTTTACGATTTGTGCCCCAGTCGCGCTGGGACCGGCCCGGCCCGGCCCGGCCCTGCCCGGCACACGCTCTCGTATGCGTTAAACCCCTTTGCTCGTACAGAGATAGCGATCTTGTAACAATTAAATCTCAGTCGTTGGTCTTTGTCAGGCAGGGAGCCTCCGCCCAACCCCACCCCCTTCCTCTCCCCCCTCCCCCCTTCCCCTCCCCTCCCCCTCCCCTCCTCCCTCCCCTCCCCTCCCCTCCCTCCCCTCCCCTCCCCATTCCCCTCTCTTCCCTCTGTAGACCATTCACTCCACTCCGTTTCGTTCCCACCCCGTCCGTACTGAACATTGGGAGCGGGCGCGGCGGCCTGGCCTGGCGTGGTGTGGACTTGGTTATATGAGCTCATGGGCCCTATTCATTTCATCTCAGCCTTCCTTTTTTTTCGTTCCTGGCCATCCGCTACTGCGGAGTAATATCACGTCACGGGGAACATGCGCTGTGGGGAGAGGGGGAAAAAATGAAAGAAAGGTTGCGTTTGCCTTTAAAAATGTAATTGAGGCGGACTTGCGAAAGGCTGGCCGCGGACCGCGGCCTCATGGGAAATGATTTATGTATGCGCTCGCTGTTAAGTGATAGTTGGCTGTTTGCATACTGAAACAGCCCCAGACCGGGCCGGGGCCGGGCCGGGCTCCCGGTTATGACGTGACGGGCAGGAGGGCGGAGGGCGCCACGCCGCGCCACGCTGCGCCACGCCGCGCCACGCCACGCCGCGCCGCGCCGCGGGGCACTATGTATGCAAAGGTGGGCGCGACCACGCTTTGTTGTAAAAATGAGTGAAATGTGTGGCTGGTCTGATTAAAAGAACGAGATAAAAGCGCAAAGACGAATCCGGTGCCCGATTTTTATTTCGTGCGTGCGTGCGCGCGCGTGTGTGTGGGAGTGCGTGCTTTGTATTATTATTTTTGTGAGGGAGCCGTCGGGAGATGAAGAAGCCGCGAGGCAGGAAAATGTTGGGAGGCGGCCGCAGCGATTGGGATGTTCACGTCAAAGTCTGGAGAGGCACTTGATTGAGCCGGTGGGTCCTGCTCCGCTCGATTGAGAGGTGGGAGACGGGGAGAGGGGTTGTTGGGCCCCTCTTCGCCCCCGCACCCGGACAGTTGCACCGGTCCCCCTGGCTGGCCCGGCCTAGAGTTCTAGACTCGGCTACTGCAGATGGAGCTGCAACGGCATCGCTAGCTTGGAGAGGAGCTTCTTCTCCAGGCCATGCGACGGGACGGGACGCGCGGCTGCCGCCGCTGTCTGCGGTACGCGTACTAGTACCGTGTGTGGGCTCGGCGGGGCGGGGCGGGGCGGGAGCCTGGCCACGCTCGGCCCGAGCTACTGGAGGAAGAGAGCACGCTCGGGCTGGGGGGATACGCCCCGTGAGCCTCACGGGCGGGGGGCGGCGGGGAGGGGGGATGTGTGTAGTACGGCCTGCCCCCCCGGGTCTCTTCCTTTTCCTCCTCCCCTTCGTCTTGGTCCTCCTCCTTCTCCTCCTCCTCACTACTTGTTTTTCCTTGCTCACCCAAGCGCGCCCGTCCGCCCCCCGTCTGACAGGTGGGGAGGGAGGGGAGGGGGTATGCGTTTGTGTGTGTGTGTGTGTTTGTGTGGAGGAGGGGGCCAGGCCGAGTCATTACCCGAGTCACTTATAATTCCTACACACCTGGTGGGAACACGGCCCTGCCTGCCCGCCCGCCCGGCCGCTGCAGTGCATGGAGCCGAGCCGAGCCGTGAGGCTCTGCCTGCAGCCCAGGGTCACGGCCGCGCACAGTCCGGCCGGATCAAATTGTTCGAGTGCGCGCGGGTTCAAATCCCCGATAGCGATTGTAATTTTTTTTTGTTTTTACTTGTGCCCTGTGGAGACTGCGGGCGTTGAGTTGCTGCCCCGGCCCCCTACCCCCTCCCCCTGTTCAGTAATGACTCTGCGATCGTGCGCCTCTCGGCTCGGCTCGGCACGGTCGCCTCTT
This sequence comes from Frankliniella intonsa, assembly GCA_033675135.1. NCBI lineage: Eukaryota > Metazoa > Arthropoda > Insecta > Thysanoptera > Thripidae > Frankliniella > Frankliniella intonsa. Next base: position 514,255 of record CM066258.1, read on the forward strand.
CCTCTAAGGAGACACGGGCCTGCCTGTGTCACGCCTGGAATTATCCTCTTGGAAGCTAGCAGCAGCGCCGGCGGCCGCAGGGTTTGACCCCTGGGGTCCGTGCCTGGAACGACGCCCTCCTGGAACTTGGATACCATTAGCCCGGCGACGCGCCACTGCAGGCTGGAGCCTAGCCGCTGGAGCCCTGCCCGCGCGGCGCGGCGTCGCGGCGCCCGGCTGGAGTGGAGGGACATTCCAGTCCGGGCCGATACTGACGGCTGGAGAGAGACTTGGCCTATCTCCGCGGGCCACGACCTTGCTGGAGAAGTCGTCCGGCCGGAGTGCTCCCGTATCAGCGCACCTCCACCTTCAGTTTTCCCTTCGGCGCAGCCGCGCTGGCGTTATACGATAGGCGTCCGTAGACGAAGACGGGACCTGCAGGGCCCAACCCAGAGGACGAGGGGTCGTGCCCGGAGCGCAGTTTCCAGGAATTGTCCGCGGATCCTGCCGCTGAGATAGTCGTGGCTCGCGATCGTCGCTTTAGAGCCGGGGCCCGGCCCGGCCCGACCGGCGCTGGGCTGGGCCGCTTCACTGTGAGGTTTTAATTAGAGAGCCCCTAGTGGTTCCTGGAGCCGGAGGAGGAGAAGTACGATGTGAAGTTTAGGGGCATTGCTTCCCCCCGCCACCACCGGGATCCCGTGCATCTCGGAGGAGGAGGAGGAGGGGAGCCGGTCGCGGCCGCGGGCGACCCCGCCAGGCCGCCGGACGGGAAGGGTTCGATAGCCAGGATGCGATGCGCCGGCGTGGCGGAGCGGGGGGGAAGAGGGGGGGGGGGAGGAGGGGCCGCGGGGCTCGCCTGGCCGCTTTGCATGTTGTGCCCGGGGCGTGGCGCGGCGTGGCGCGGTGCTAAGCACGCTCGTGGCACGCTCGCTGTCCCCTACTGTGCGGCCCCGGCCCGGCGCGGCGCGGCGCGACTCCAGCGGCTCCAGCCAGGCGGCGTGCCCCTTGCTTGGCGGGGCGTGGCGCGGCGTAGCGCGGCGACGGCCCCCCTCCCCCATCCCGCTCCCACACAGGGGCGGCCGTGAAGGAGCAGGGGGGAGGGGGGGCAGCCGGCTATGCACCTGTTGGCCCGCTGGAGCGGCTGGCTGGAGTCGCTTCGCCGCTGCTGGAGTCAGTCTACTGCTGCAGCCCGGCCGGCCAGGTACGCCCTTCCGTGCGTGGCGTCGTTTCGTGGCCGGCGTGCGCCCCGCGCCCTGCCCCGCCCCGCCGCGTAGTGTTGTGTTGTGCCCGTGCCCGCGCCCGCCCGTGCCTGCCCCGCGTGCCATGCCCGGAGGATGGCGGTGGCGGGGGACTACCAGTTCCACCTCTATCACCAGGAGCAGCACCGCGAGCAGTGGCTGCGCTGGTACCGCAAGCAGCGCAAGCGCGACCTGGAGGCGGGCGCCGTCCTTGAGCCCGAGCTGAGCCTCAAGATGCAGGAGAAGTACCTGCTCGAGTACCAGGAGTACTGCGACCAGCGGCACAAGGAGCGGCTGCACACGGCGCGGGCCGTCCTGTACGATGATTCTCGGGCCGCTCAGAAGCACGCCCAGCAGGCAGCGCTCTACGAGGACGCTCGCGCCGCTCAGAAGCACGCCCAGCAGGCGGCGCTCTACGAGGACGCTCGCGCCGCTCAGAAGCACGCTCAGCAGGCGGCGCTCTACGAGGACGCTCGCGCCGCTCAGAAGCACGCTCAGCAGGCGGCGCTCTACGAGGACGCTCGCGCCGCTCAGAAGCACGCTCAGCAGGCGGCGCTCTACGAGGACGCTCGCGCCGCTCAGAAGCACGCCCAGCAGGCGGCGCTCTACGAGGACGCTCGCGCCGCTCAGAAGCACGCCCAGCAGGCTGCCTCGACCCACGCGCCGTACCTCAGCGCCCACCCCAACCCCGTGGCTCTAACTCGTGCCCCCCAGCAGAATGGGCTAGATAAGGGCCTCAACGGCTTCCCCAACGGATACCATCACCACCATGGGCGCGCCGAGGCCCCCCTGCAGAGGGCGCAGGCGCAGCCCGTGTACGCTGTGGGGCCGCCGGCCGAACCCCCGCCCCCGCACGCCTACCGCCCGCATCTGCAGCAGGCCAAGACCGGATATGTGCCGCCCCCGCACCCCCACCCCCAGCCGCAGGTGGCTGTCAGCGGCCCAGTGTACTCACCGCCCCCGCACCCCCAGGTGGCTGTCAGCGGCCCAGTGTACTCGCAGCCCCCACACCCCCAGCCGCAGGTGGCTGTCAGCGGTCCCGTGTACTCGCCGCCTCCACACCCCCAGCCACAGGTGGCTGTCAGCGGCCCCGTGTACTCGCAGCCCCCGCACCCCCAGCCACAGGTGGCTGTCAGCGGTCCCGTGTACTCGCCGCCCCCGCACCCCCAGGTGGCTGTCAGCGGTCCCGTGTACTCTCCGCCCCCACACCCCCAACCGCAGGTGGCAGTCAGCGGCCCCGTGTACTCGCCGCCCCCGCACCCCTTGCCGGCGGGTTACCCCTCGGTGCCGCCCCCGCACCTCGCGTCCAACGGCAACGTCAACGGCGGCTACCCTCGCTCCAACTCGAGCTCGGACGTGGGGTACGCGTCGTCCAACGGCCAGTCCTCGAGCGGCCGGTCGTCCGTCGCGAGCTTCCCCAGCCGCGCTGCCGCCCCCGCGCCCGCCCCCGCCCCCGTGCCGCCGCCCTACCAGCAGCCGCCGCCCCCGAGCCACGACGTCAAGCCCAAGTACGAGGGGCTGCTCATGATCCCACCAGAGTACCAGAAGCAGAGGCAGCAGCAGCAACAACAGCAGCAGCAGCAGCAGCAACATCAACAACTACATGAGACACATCAGGAGTTGTCTGAGCGGAGGGAGCCGCAGCGGCTTGTGCAAAAACCTCAGCCCGATCAGGTTAGACCCTTACTTCGCGTTTTCTCACCGGCGCGGCGCAAGCAGTCGGGCCGCGGGGCAAGGAAGCGCGGTGCACCGCATGTGTGAAAGAATGTGCGTGGCTGCGTGTGTGTGTGTGTGAGCTCGCGTGTGTGTGTGTGTGTGTGTGATTTCGGCGAGATGCGCTGCACTCTCGTCTGGTCAGTTCTCTGTTCTGGTCAGCCCGGTTTTGTTGCGTGGTTGTCTGGTGTCATCGCCCACCAGCTGGAGGGGGGGGGGGGGGCAGGTGGAGGGGGAAGGGGGGTACATCTGAGCGCTGGTACCTTAGTGTGTGCGCGTTGCTGATGTGTGTGTGTGTACACGGTTTGTCGCTTCGTGCAGCCCCGCACCACCACCACCACACGGCCGCGCTGTGCTGTGCTGTCAAAGCCGTTTGCTGAGCGGCCCCAGTCCAGTCCTGCCCGCACCGCCCGTCGAACTGGACACGAGGCGAGGCACGACAACGCGGAGGGAGGAAGTGCAACATTATCGCATCGCCGGCCCCGCCCCGCCCCGCCCCGCCCCGCCCCGCCCCGCCCAGTCTCTCTTACATTTACCGCGGCGTTTTAATTTTCTTCACGATTCCAACGGGGTGCAGCGCGACGCGACACTCGTGCGACATTCCGTTAATGTTGGTCTTTGCCGCCGGGCCGGGCCGCTTATTTACAATCCCTTGGCGATTCAGCAAGCCGCTGGACGCTGCGGAGGCCGCGTACCGCTGAATTTGCCGCAAAGCGCTGAATCGCCAAGGGATTGTAAATAAGCGGTCGGGCCTCAGGCTGCGACGCCTCTGGCGTGCCGTTGTTCCGAAATGCTCTCTCTCCCCCCGCCTGTCCTTCTGTCATTACTCACCTTATCGGCGCGGCGCGAGGAGAGGAGGGCCGGGCGGGCGGCAGGCGCCCTAGGCCCTGGAGCACGCCTTTGGGCCCTGCCCGACCCGACCCGCCTGCGCCGGCTGTTCCCAGTCCCAGGGTGCAATTGTAGCTCTAGCCGAACGATGCGATGGCCTGGGGCCGATTGCAGCCGTGGTGCGGTGCGGCTGGGCTGCCGCCCGCTCGCGATGCGTAGGGCGCGGGGGCGGCGCGGGGGCGGAGCCACGCAGCGAGAGCACAACGGGCTCTGTGATTGTCGTGGGGACACCCGAGATTTCCCGTCGCGATGATGTTTTCCCGCTGCTATCGGCGCAGGGAATCGATAGTAGTAGCGCGGTTGCTGCATCGCGGGTTGCCTGCCAGGACCAGAGGGGGAAGAGAAATGGGGACACACCGCCGTGCCGGGCGGGGCGGGGCGGGGCGGGACTAAGTCACCTATTAGCTGAGTAGCTGAGATTATTTTGTTGTGCTTTTATCGCGGCCTTCCGCGTGGCTCGGGCGCGGTATAAATTTCTCTTGATGGCCGTTTGCTCGCGGGCGGGGCGGGGCGGGGCGGCGTTCCCATGCGCGAGGCGGGCCGCTGGCGCGGCGCGGCGCCCGGGGGCGTCAGGGCGGCGGCAGGGTGCCGTGCCTGCGGGGGGACTAAGGTTAAGGGCTTATTGTCTCCGTTCTCCCGTTCGATTTGCAAGGCGAGATATCTCGATCGCTATCGAGAGTGCGGCGCGGCGCGGCGGCGCGGGAAGGCGGTGGCCTGCTTCGCGTGTACACCGCCGCCGCGCCGCGCTGTGCTGCACCCTATATAGTATGTACCACGACCTTTTTTTTGCCGGGGTGTCTTTTTCGTTCTTGTCATTTTGCTGCGGTGGCACGGCGCGTCCCGTGTCGACGCGACGCGTGCTACATATAAGGGGGAATGCGGTGCGGCCGTCGCGGAGGTGCCGGTGCCCCGCCTAGCCCCGCCCGCCCGTGTGTGTGTGTGTGTGTGTGTGTACGTGTACGTGTGTGCACCACCGTGGCGGCGGAGCTGTTCGCGACGGATACGCCTTGTTGCGCGCCCCGAGTGGAGCGGGCCGGAGAGCAGCGCCCTCCGGTACTCTCCTCGTCTGCACTACTCGCACTCTTCCCCCCTTCCCCCTCCTCCCTCCTTCTCCTCCTCTCCCTCCCCCTCCACCCCCTTCTTCTACCGCACGACGCTTTTTTGCAGCCACGACGTCGTCGACGGCGAGCGCCTCCTACGGCGGGCACTACGTGACGTGCGCGGCCGACACACACACACACACACACACACACACACACACACAGTCCGAAACAGTCTCGGCCGATGCCACTATGCCGTTCACCTGGACGATGCCTCAATCTGATCGGACGAAGAGGGGCGGGCGGAGGGGTCGAGGGGGGGGGGTAGGAGGGCGGACCCAATCTCGGTGCAGACTTATTATATCGTTCGGTGCGGCGGGGGCAGGTTGATTGGAGAGTCCCCCGCCCCGCCCCGCCACTGTGCGCGCCCTTGGGACGACTGGCCCCCGGCCCCCGCCGGCCGCAGCCTATGTACAGTCCCTGCACGAAGGTGACACTGCACCACCTCCGTGAGACCCTTGCCTTGTTCAGCTCGCTGCCGCCACTGTGAAACGCCTGCTGCTGCTGCTGAAAGCTGCGAGGCAGCCCGCCTCCCCCCCCCCTCTCCTGCCGGGGTCGTGTGGGCGTGAGCATGCTCAGCCAAGCAAGTCCTCTCGAGTCTCGCCCCGCCCCGCCCCGCCCCGCCCCGCCGCGCTGCACTGGTGCCGGGTCGTCGCCGTTCCGTCGGTCTCGGCCGGGATGGCCGGGATCGAGTCGTCGTGGAGGAGGAGGAGGAGGCAGTGGGAGGGCGGGAGGCGAGAGGCACCCACTGCTGCTCTGCCTTTTGGTTTCCGGCGCACAGTTGCCTGCCCTGCATTGTCCGGCCGGCCGGGTCCGGAAGTGGCGCCCGTGGCGTGGCCGGCCGCGGACGGGCCGAGACGGTAACATTTCCGCTTGTTCGTCGTTTCTTTCTTGTCGGCCTCGGTCCGTCCCGCCCCGGTAGCAGATGGCTCCACACCTCTCTGACTTGCGCCCCTGCCCCGCCCCGCCCCGCCCCGCCCCGCCTCTCCACATCAGCAATCGCTTCTCATTCGAACGCCGCCGCTTTTATTTTCCTCCCGGCCGAGCGGAGGCCCGCCGAACTGGAGTGAGAGGTGTAGTGAGCCTGGCCGCTCGGCCGGGGCCGGCCAGGCCAGAGCTCCTCGACCAGAAAATGGGCATTTCTAATTTCCGTCTTGCGGGCTGGCCGCCCCCGCCCCACCCCGCCCCCCGCCCCGCCCCTCTTCCTCCCGTGGAACCAGGAGTCGCCTTATTGTACAAAGGTCCGTCCTTGCTGCGGCTCCTCTTGTTGTGGAGCGCGGTGCAGGCGGGGCGGGGCGGACACGCCCGTCCTGTGGTGGGCTGGGCGAGCAGCTTCTCCTGGAGGAAGGTGAGAAGGGCTTGGAGGCCAGTCCTGCCTGCTCCTGTCGGCCGTATCTCGCACCCTCCCAAGGCCATCGACCGCACGGGGTCTCCATCTCCTCCTCGGGGATGTTGAGGAACGGAACTTCCCTCTGGCACTAGGTCCCCCCCCCCCCCCCCGCAAGCAGCGTGGTCCGCATCGCCTGACCTTTCCTCTGGTGTCGTGAGCGGCGCTGCGCCCGCTGCGCCACCACGGACTGTTTCCTCCTCCGCGAAACCCTTTTTGTGTCTTTTCCACCACCACATGGCGTGTGAGTGTATGTGTGTGTGTCGCCCAGCTCGGCGCCCGACCGCGCCATACGGTACCTCCGCGGCGGCGAGCTCGCCTCGCGCCTGTTCTAAAACCCTTTCGTCCTCTTTTGCTGCTTTTGCTCCGGCGTGAAGTCGCGACACAAAAATGAAGATAGCAATTGCGTCCCGCGCGAGTGAGAGCTGAAGCAGCAGCAGCAGCAGCAGCAGCAGCAGCAGCGGAAGGCGCCGCCGGAGAGAACAGCAAAGTAAGGGGATGAAAAAGTCGGCCGCGCTTGGCGTTTGGCGCAGAATTATCAATTAGTGCAAAAGACCGGTAGCCATTTTTTTTTCTGCGTGTCACTTTTTCTTCCTGCTTACTGTTTTTTTTTCTTTCTTTTTGCGTGTGAGCGGCGACTGGCGCCTGCTTCGCCGGACGCTTTAGCCCAACCAGTCCGGCCCATCCCACCGCCGTGCGGATGGACGTAAGAGCTCTGCGCGGTTAGCTACTAGCCTAGGGGAGAGCGGAGCGGCTCAGTGACCTCAGACAAGCCCCGTGCTGTGCGTGTGTGTGTGCGCGAGACTGTGTCTGGGTTTGTCACGCCAGTCAGTCCGCCGACTACTTAGCTTCGGAAAAGGAGCGTGTCGTCTGCTAGACGTGTTGGTGCTGTCGCCAGCGGGGCACGTGCTGGTGTTGGTGCTTAGTGTTGGTGCTTAGTGCTGGTGCCGCCTGCTCCGAGGTGGAGGCGCGGCGGGCGCGGGCGAGGCCACCCACCGCCCCCCTGCTGCCTGCCTGTCCCGTTCGTCTCCAGATTCCATTTGCTTCCATTTTCAATGACGCCAGCGCAGCGGCCCACGGCCCACTCTCCCGCTAGCCTCGCGCCAGGCGCCTGGCTGGCCGCCGCCGTGGACTGCATCGCAGCGCGCCTGGCTCCCCGCTCTCACTCTCACTCTTATCCCCGTATCCATTTTCGTTGGGTGGCCGGCCGGGCTGGCTGGGCCGGGCTGGGGTTGGGTCGCTCCAGTGCTCTGCTATCCGGAGCACTCCGTGGCCTCCAGGGCGCCTCCGGGTCGCCTCCGGGCCGCCGCGTGTGCCGGAGCCGCCGGCCGGAGCTCATGCCCCTGCTCCTGCTCTGCCCCGGCCTCGGCCCTTCAACTTCAACTTGGTCGGGTTTAATGACTGGGTCTGGGCCGGGCCGGGCCGGGGTCGGATGGGTCGCGCCTCGGCCGGGCCGGGCCGGCCTGCAGGAGCTGAGCTGCGTCTTCCCTCTCGCTTCCTCCCCCACTACTACTCTCTTCTTCTTCTTCTACTTCTTCACACACCGGGTTTCCAGCCCCCCTGTCTATTATTATCATTATTAATTTTCTATTTTTTCCCGGCCCTTCTCTCCTCTGCCGTGTTTCTTGTCAACGGCGCGACACGATTCTTCTTTCCTCGCTGCTCTAATCTCGCTCGCGCTCTCTGTCTTTGTTTCTTTCTCTCTCGCGCGCGCACGCAGTCGGTCTCTCTCTCACTATCTCACTCGCTCACTCACTATCTCACTCGCTCACTCACTATCTCACTCTCTTCCCGGCCGCTTCCCGGTGCATTTGTCTCTCCCTGCTTCCTTACGCTGGTTGCAATTAGTGGCCGGCAGGGGGGCGCTAACTGAGGCAAAGCATTCTGGGGCTGCACCCTGCGCCCCGCGCCCCGCCCCGCCCCGCCCCGCCCCTAGCCTGCCTGCGGCTCCTCACCCGCGTTTTCTCACATTATTTCGCAATTAATGCTCCTCTGTGCAGCGCGGTAAAGTTTTGCAGCCCCCTCCCCCCGTCTCCCCCCTTGCTCAGGAAGTAGACGTGCGCGAAAAAAAATAAATATCATCCCGGCGCGGCGGGGATTTGTTGTGTATCGCTGTCGGGATCACATTAAGGCTGCCGGGCTGACCCGGGCGGGGCGGGGCGGGGCGGGGGGAGGGGGGGACGTACGTGGGCAGGCACCTCGAGATGCACTATCGGTGGTCTGGCTCGGCCCGAGGGGAATGACAGCCGTTCTCTCATTATTCTATTGGGGCTGGGTGGGGCGGGCAGAGCGCCACAGAGAGCGGGCCCTGCCCTGCTTGCGTGCGTGCGATTACACGTGTGTTAGGCGGCCTCGTTTATTCCTATAGAGTTGGGGGCTTTTGGTTTGGGGCCGCTTGTAAATTTGTCTCGGGGCCGGCGTGGCGGTGGCCTGCGGGGTCCTGTAGGTAGGGGCCTAGGGCGGGGCGGTGCTGCGGCGGGGGCCCAGGTCCAGGCGGCTCATCGCTATGCATACTATGCGCCCTGCCCGCACCCCACACCCCGCCCCGCGCCGCCCCGCCCCGCCCCGCCCTTAACCTTCCCCAACGGCGAACCGATACGTAATGACGCATCGGCATCGGCCCTTGGCCCCCCAGCGGGAGGCCTCGGCCTCGGCGGAGATCGGGGTGGCCACCTCGGCCCGACTGGCCAGGAGGCCACACCGGGGGAATTGAGCGATTTCATGGCGAGTAGGGTGAGCGAGGTGGGGGGCGGCGGGGGCGGGGGCGGGGTGATGGGTGGCTGGTTGGTTATGTCTCCCCCTTGGAGTGCTCCCCGGGACCCTGCTGTACCGTGCGGCGCGCTGCTCCGGGCCGGGCCGGGGGGGTCACGGTCTGGAAGCGAGGTCGAAGCGTGACGGCGAGTGACTAAGCGGACCGACTCGACTCGACTCGACGCGATGCGGTGCGACGGAACTCGAGCGCTGAGGAGCAGCAGAGCTGCCCGGGCCCGGCCTGCAGACTTATTCCGAAGAGCGCTCTTCTCGCTCCGAAGAGCGCTCTTCTCGCTCCGAAGAGCGCTCTTCTCGCTCTGTCTCTCTCGCACCTATACGGCGCGCCTCATGAGAGCGAGAGAGACAGAGCGAGGAGAGCGCTCTTCGGAATCGGCCGGGAGAGGCGTAGCTTTGCTGTACTGAGTCACTCCGCTTCTCCGGCGCGGCCGCTGTGCCGTGCTGCCCGGCCGGCCGGCGGCGGAAATGCTTGGAGAAGCACTGGAAAAACAAATGTGACATATGTAACGTCTGTAACGTGACCTATGGTTCTTTCCGTTCTTTCTTAAATATTAGCGTGGTGTTAGCTGCAATCATATTTTTAGTTACACCATCGTTTCAGGCGTAAAATTTCGATTCAAACGAGTATACATATGATAGGGTTCTTATTGCAAAACAACACATTGTAAGATGACGCAGGAATTCATTAACATTGCTGTGTCTTTGTTACGATTCCTCAGAACCCCATCATGTATATGCTCGTTTGAACCGGAATTTTCCGGTAAAAATGATGGTGACCTCGGAATTTGAATACAGTCAATGATATGGAAGATATTGTAGAAAAACCATAAAACGCGCCGTCCGTCACGTTTCTTGATGCGACATGTGAACATGTCGCATCAAGAAACGTGACGCATGTCACATTAGTTTTTCCTGTGAGGTGACAGCGGTGTGGGCGAGGAGGAGGAGCCGCTGGGAGGGAGGGAGGCCACTTTGAGTGATTTGGGGGAATTGTTCGAGCACGGGGTGCCCAGCCCAGGCCTCTTGTTGGCGCTGATAATGTTGGTCATTCCCCACCAGGCGCCCCGCCCCGCCCCGCCCCTCGCGGCGTGTTCGTGTTCTTGTGCTTTATGACGGCCGCCGCTGTCCTGTCGTCGGCTGCTCGACTTTGGACTCCTGCTTTCCGCCGACGGCGACTGGAGAGGAGAGGGGAGGGGAGGAGAGGAGGAGGAGAGGAGAGGAGAGGAGAGGAGAGGAGATGCCCGCGGTGGAGGACGACAACGGCGCGGTGCGGTGCGGTGGATTTCGCAAGAGTCACTGCGGTCCAGCCTGGCCGGGCCGGGCCGGGCCTTTGTTCCAGTGCGCTGGGGCGGGGCGGGGCCGCGGGAGCTGGCGGCGGCAAGCTTTGGCGGGTGTAGGGGCGTAGGCGTTAAGCCCGCGGGGAGGCTCGGCAGGGGGGGGGGGGCATCCTGGTGCGGCCCGGGAAGCTCTGAGGTAAGGGCATGGAGTTGCGTCTAGCGGGTGTGGCGGGGCGGGGTGGGGCGCGGCGGGCTGCCGAAGGGTGGTGCGGACCGGAACGGGGCCGGAGGATCCCCCACGGCGCCGACTGTCTGTGTACCGTAGGGCAGGAGCATCAGCATGACAATCCTGTGCCGCCTCCGGTGCAGTGTTGCCAGAAAAGTAGGCATGAAAAGCCGCCCAACGCAGCTGTGTTTGTTGAGCGGTCGGTATATCAACGCATGCCTAGTAGGCTATACGTCTGCACCGCTATGAAGATGTTGCCTAGTAGGCAGGCGTTGATACCGATACCGCCCAACACGGCTGTGTGACGGGTGGCTGTTGCCTACTTTTCTGGCAGCACTGCGTGTGTACCTACCTGGCCTGGCGTGTCCGGCGCCGTGGCACTACTGGCAGCACTTCTGCAGGTGTGTGTGCGGGTGTTGCCTAGTAGTACTGCACCCCTCAACCCCTACAAACACAAACACAGGTGTGTTCCGGTGTTTATTTATTTTTTTTTTTTTCGACAACTTTATCGGCAGTCCTGCGGATGAGGTGGCTCTGTGGCTGTCCCGTCCAGGACACTGTTGTAGAAGAGATGTGGGGCGGGGCGGGGCGCTCCTGGGCGAGGAGGTGATTGAGTGTGCCGCAGAGTGGAGGGGGCGGGGCGAGGCGTGGCGGCCTAACCTGATGCCACTGCCCTGCACTGCCGCTGGAATGGACTATGACTGCAGGCCGGGGGGGGGGGGGGGGGGGTTACGTTAGTGCCCCGCCAGGGCGCTGTGCTGTGCTGCCATCATCGACAGGGTCATCTTTTTTATTCAAATGACCCGCGCGGCTCAGCGCTCAGCGCGGCGAGGAGGCCTTCGAGCCCGACAAACTGGCACTGCAGGTGATCACGGCAGACGTTCATTGCCAATAAAGATGGGACAGCGCGGAGATGTTGGGGGGAGGGGGGAGGGGGGAGGGTTAGGGCTCGAGTGCGTCACCGAGACAATGGCGCGCCGCCGCTGGAGCTGGAGCGCGCCCGGGGCTGGGCTGGAGGTGCTGGAGTTGAAGTAGCAGTAACGGTGACCGCGCGGCCCGGCCCGGCCCGGCCCGGCCAGGACTGCGCCGGAGCCACGCGCCGCTGCCGACGCACCCTGGACATCCTGGAGACACCCCTGCGCTGACGGCCGCGCTTGCGAAGTGTCCACCACCAGGGCGTCGCAACGTACCGTAACGTAACGCCAATAGAAACGCACGAAAACTAAAATTATATTTTCAACAACGCCGTGGAATTTTGATTTTTGTGCGTTACTATTGGCATGACGTGACGTTACGGCGCCTTGGCCACCACCTCCACCTTCGTTTCCTTTCTCGCCGAGCGGGAGGGACGGATAAGGTCGGCCAGTCCGGCGCGGCCCCGGCCGTTTGTTCGAACGGCGCGGCGTTGCGCTAAGTTTCACGGCGCGACGGGGACACGGACACGACTGCGTGGGACGGGGCGGGACGGCCCCGCGCGCGCAGACACTCACACACACACACACATTTGCACAGCATTGGCCGGCTGATGCAAGCAGTCGTACTCACACTATTGTCCCGGGCGCGTGTAGGTACAGTGGGTACCTTGCCACCGCGGGGTGGCCGCGCCCCGGCCGCCCCGGCCCCACCGACCCGACCCGGCCCGACCCTGTGCGTGCGGCGCGGGGCCCGGGGGCCCGGCCCACCGGCCCAGGGGCGCGGCGTGCGTCCACGCGACTGCTCGGCTCCGGCCCGCACCGGCTCGGACCACCCAGAGGAGCTCGCGCGGCTACCCGACCCGTCGCTCTGGAAATAAAATGGTCGCGTTGCTGCTGGCGGTCGAGTCGGGTCGGGTCGGGTCGGGCCGGGCGGGGTGGAGTCGAAGTTGTTGCCGTGGACATTGGAGACTCCCCTGCTGACTGATTGACAAGGGCGCTTTACTCGGTCTGGCACTGGTACTGGTACCGCGCAGCTCGCGAGTGCGAGAAAGACAGCGAGGAGGAGCGCTCTTCTCAATCAGTCGGCTGGGCTCCCCCTAGAGTCCCTACATGAAGGCTAGGTTCGACTTGTCTTGCGTTAGGATCAGTGTAAGTTAGTAATTTGATTGGAACGGGCTGCTCGCACATGGCTCGGTCGTTGGTAGAATCCCACCGCCCCTGCCCGGCCGCCGGCCCAGCCCGTCTCGGCGTGTGAAGGTGGCAGCGCGCCGCGGAAGGACGCCGTGTCCGCCACGGGCGCGGGGCAGGGGGGGCGGGGCGGGGCGGGGCGGGGCGGGGCGGGGCGGGGCGGGGCGGGGCGCGGCGGGGCGGCCAGGGTAGCGTGGGAGAGAAGACAGGGCGGCGCCGGACCGGACCAGACGGGCCAGGCCAGACCGACCGTGAGCAAGTGCGGCTCAGCTTGTGGTCACTACACCTCCGGCAAGGCGGGGCGGGCGGGGCGGGCGGGGCGGGCGGGGCGGGCGGGGCGTTGTGTCTCGTCTCCGAATACGCTGGGCTCATGCCGCTTAGGCGCCCCCAATATACACTACCCCCCCCCCCCCACACACACACACACACACTCACACGGTGAAAAAAGTTTCTTGATTTGCAAGATCCGGTCTTGGATGCCATTGGCGTTCTCCTTAAGATTCAGGACCGGGTCTTGGAATTTAAGAAACTTATTTTACCGTGCCCCCCTCCCCTTCCCCTGTCTCGTCTCAGGGAATACTCATGTATGCGGGTATGCCTGCTCGCCCTGGCTGTGCTGAGAGTAGGCAGACCCGAAATACTGCTTTGTTTTCTGGTATATACAGTACACTCCACCCCGTATTGCATACTCTATCTGTAGTCACTAGAATGTTACTCATTCAGTGTTTTATCCCACATTTTCCACGGGATCGGGACTTAACAGTGGTCATTCCGCTTTCTGTGCTCTTACTGTCTCTTTTTTGGTGCCCCCACAATGCACGTTACCGCCTCGGAGCTAATGAGAGCGCCTGTGACACACTGGGTAGGCCAACCCGGCAAGCACTTGTGTGAAGGTTGCGGCCTACCCGGAGAGCCCAGGGGGAAGCAGGAATTAAATTCCTGGTACCCAAATTTTCGTGCCGTCACCTCCCGAAGAGTTCATTGTGTGGGCACCTTTAGTGGTACTATTATTAAGGCAGAACACGAGTGAAAATTTGTCGTTAATATATCTGAAATTGTTCAAAAGTATTTTTTTCTGATTTTTTGAAGTTTTCCATCCGTCGTTTTCTTAAATGGCATTACAGCCAGCGAAGAGTGGCGTGGTGTGCTCGTGTGGGAGATGGCGTTGTGCGTGGCACCACGCAATATCGTTCTCACTGCTACTTGGCGTGGGGCCGAATCCGTCCATGGGAGTGGCGGTGTATGTGTGTGTGGGGGGACTGGACTGTGTGTGTATCCTCATTCACTTTCAACCAAAAGGGAAATACCAGCCGGCCGGGGCGGGCTGAGGGGATAGGAGAGGAGGCGGCCGCCACGCAACTTGTAGACCAACCAGTTCAGCTTGGCTGTGGTCTTTGCCTTGCGGGGGGCACCCACCCAACGCTCCTCTCCCCCTCCCCACATCCCCACCACGCCCCTCAAATGCCCCCCCCCCCCCCCCCGCACACACACACACTCACCATACCTGCCTCTGTAATGACCGCATCGCATTTACTTTGCGGGAGAACTTTAAAGTCGATTGGGTGGTTGCGGTAATTTGTCTCTTGATGACACGGCATGAGCATCAAAATGTCATGGACGAGTTTCACTGGCCCTACTTAATTATTTGTTTCTCTTATTTGTTCCAGGGTGCTGGACAGGACCGTCTTGGAATTTACATCAAATCTGTGGTCAAAGGTGGAGCAGCTGACATTGTAAGTCCTTACTAGGTTCCAAAATCCGCAAAATACCCTTTACTGACCTTGAAACTCATCTATGTTTTAAAATCTTTTTCAGGATGGTCAACTCCAGGCAGGTGACCAGCTTTTGAAAGTCGATGGTCAAAGTTTAGTTGGTATTACTCAAGAAAAGTATGTTTGTTTTTCTTTTAAATGAAATTATTTTATGTACTGAATTTGGATGAGGTACTAATTTGCATTGTCTTCTACAGAGCTGCCGAGTATTTAGTCCGCACAGGACCAGTTGTTACACTAGAAGTGGCAAAGCAAGGTGCTATTTACCATGGTCTTGCTACCCTTTTGTCTCAACCATCTCCTGTCATGGGAAGAGGTAAGTTACCAATAATAAATTAAATCAAACCAAACCAAGACATTGGTATTTGGTCATTATTTTGAGGTGATGGGGTGCCTATCAATCTGACCTGAGGCTTGATTATTAACTAATTATTGCATTCATTCACTTATCTCATTATTAAGAGTTCACTTTCCATAACCATTTTATTGATAAACATGATCAGTTTTAGTCTAAAACCTCTGCTTTCTTTCTTAATCTAACATCGCTTTGGGTTTGTACAATTCTCTTTATATCTATATCTGTTCTGAAAAA
Source organism: Frankliniella intonsa (assembly GCA_033675135.1). NCBI lineage: Eukaryota > Metazoa > Arthropoda > Insecta > Thysanoptera > Thripidae > Frankliniella > Frankliniella intonsa. Next base: position 529,298 of record CM066258.1, read on the forward strand.
AATTGCCTCCTAAAAAACAAATAATGACTTGCTTTCTTCAAATACAATTTGTGGTGCATTTTCTGTCTGGTTTCTTGGTTTTGGTCATTCTCATTTCTCGACTTCTCACAGCTTCCTCTCGACCCTCTTCTCCTCCCGTCTGTCCGAGAGCTGCCCGCTTGCCTATCAGCACTTCTATGGGAAGCTTACGTCCAAGCTACAATGAACGGCTTCCTGATTGGAGCAAACGGCCCTGCCCAGGTGTGGCTTCAACTGCTCCCCGCCGTCCCACGTCCTTAGGTTGCAACTTCTATCCTAATCATCGTCAATATCTTTCTCCCTTTGATACCCCAATGTGTGTGGACAGTTGGCAGAACAATCATTATTCACATGTATCGTCAGGTAACTGTGGAGGTGTCATTACTCCAACATTTGTTGTAACACCACCTGAGGCTGAAACTGCATCTACACATTCTTATCTTGAGGTGCCTTCAAATCAAAATAAGTGTTTTAATGATCCTGCACCTGATGAAATTTGCAAGTGTGAGAAAGAGGCAATGCGTTCGAAGAAAGAAGCAATTGTAATGCAGTGTGTTGACAGTACTGGAGGGCGTACTTCGCCCTCAATTAACTGGAAAGCAGAGGTGATCAGGCAATACAGGGAAAGATTAGAACAGAGACAGAGAGAAGATGGTCTGAGGAATGAACAACAAGATCAACTCCATAATGGATTATCAAATACTATAACTTCAAACATGAGTAAAGTACATGAAATAAGTCGGGCAGAAAATAGCCTTGATTCAAGCTCAACTTCCTCAACACTTGAAGCTGACTGTGATTCAATTTCTTCATCACCTCAAATTACTGAATTAAGAAGTCCGGTGCTTCCAAGTTCAGAATGTGTTGAAAACAAACTGGTCTCTGAAATAAGCAAAGATGCCTCTAGAATTAGTAAACTGTCAAGTAGTAGAAATGCTGAAGTTCAGTTTGAATCTCAGAACAAACTAGATAGATCAAAGAATTCATTTTGTGAACTGGAAAAACTAACTGAGGAGGAAAGAAACAAAAAAATTCGAGAGGTGGAAGAAATTGTTAGCTCTCTTGAAAGTATCCCCACTACTTTCAAAGAAGTTGATATTGATGTTGATAGCTCCTTTAAATACAGAGTTCCGTTTGGTATCCAAACTAGCAGTAAAAACAGCAAACGCATAGATTTCTCTAGATCTAGTCCTTCAGTAGTGAGATGGAAAGATGATTTTTTTTCGTCAATGTTAAACTTAGATCTAAGCAGATTAAATGACACATCATCCAGTTCATCGTGCCATAGCAGCTTAAGTGACATACATAAAATTTCTCCTCGTGATTTGATGTTTGGTTGTGGGCGTGTAGCAGAATTAGCTCGTCATTTTACTCAGCTCAGTGAGTCAGAGAAATGCAATGCAAGGAGGAGTAAGTCTGAACCTGATATCAGCCCACGAACAGATAAGAGATATCCTGCTTGTGATTACACTGTTTATTCTGTTGGCCTCAAAGCTGTTGACTTAACTGTTGACCACAATGAAGATTGTAATTTGTCTCCTAAAAAGTTAAAAGAAGCTAGAACCTGTGTGAACAATACTTCACACAGCAAACAGGACTTTAGTGTGCAAAAAGACTTTGTTGATGAAATAACTGCCCATGAGATTACTAATGGCAGATCTCATAGTGATCAGTGCTCAAGCAGTTCTGAAGACTCGGACAGTCCATGGGTTCAATTGAAAAGGTTATTGCAAGCTGAATCACTGAGAACAGAGGAAAGTGGGCCAATCTATGAAGATGAATTAGAGGAGAGCTTAACTAATTTAAAAGTTGAACCTACTTCAAATATGTGGGCCCGAATGAAGAAATTAGTGAAAGGAGGTGCTAGTGATGAAACATCAGGTCAGGTTTCAACATCATGGATGTACAGGACTGATGTGAAACCTAAACCTGACAAGAACAAACAGGATAAAAGGACCAAGAAAACTTCACTTGATTCAACATATGTGTCCCTTGATGTCACTGCTAAACCAGAAAAGCATAAACAAGAGAAAAGGACAAAGAAAATATCACTTGATTCCTCTTACCCTGTAACTACTGCACAAGAACCTGTAATCAGAAATAGTAACAGTGAAAATTGCTTGGTGTCCAGTGTAGCAAAAGAGACGCAACAGCCTTTTCTGATGAGAGGGGAAAGATCTAGAAGTGAGGAAGCACTTCTGCAGAAAAGGAGGCCCAAAAGGCGTGTTGTTTTCTCATGTGTTCAAGAAAATAGTGATGGGGAGAAGTCACCATCCATCCTAAGATATTCTGTGACCAAACCAAATTGCTCAGACCATGACAACTCTGCTAGTGTACACCGTTACTCAGTTACTCAGCCAATTCCGGAAGCGAGGCCCAAGTTTCCTGAATCTTACATCCGTACCAGAACTTGTCAAAGTGTGGAAGATTTACGGTACAAAACAATTGATAATCCAGCAATGCAAAATTTAGCTCGACAATTTGTGTCAATGCCTCATATTATGCATCCTCTGTATATTGGAGGGCATACTCATCTTATTCCTTTAAGGGCAAATAGTGATGAAATGTTATGCAGACATCTACACTGTGCTCATCTCAACCGTTATTACCATCCTTGTGAGTGGTTACAAGTAGTAAAGGCATGGCCTTGGAAATACGCACTTTATTATTTCGGCTGTGCTCTGAGCAACTTAAATTTTTATTTTCAATTTTCAGCTTCAGTCTGTATTAGCAATAGTTCCTCAAACAAATATTTTCTATGTCAACATATAATTATGTTGAATACTTTTACTAGTCCACTTTGCACTTACACTTTTTTTTTTTCTGCCAACTGAGACCACTTCTGATCCGTTAATTTTTTTTTGTTTTTTTGTGAGGTTATTAATTTAATGCAATATTTCTTTTACTTCTACCTTTTTAAAAAGGTTTTAACTTTTTAATTTATATTTCTGCCTAAGGATATTGTTGGCGGCTATGTTTTTATTCCTAGTTCTGCATGAATTATTTGCATGTGGCTCCGCTTTCTATAATTTCTTACTTCTCTCCACAAGTTAACTTTATTTTTGTCATTCTATGTAATGCATAATTACCACTGTTGCCTTTTTAAAAAACCTTTAAATATTAGATAGTAGTTGCAGGTTGCTTACATGGTTAACTGTACTTCCATTATTAATCTCGACTTTTTTATCTCAGGGCCCAGACGTATGAGTGAGCGTGACTTACCATCTCGAGTTCTTAGTGAGCAAAATCATAACACAAGCACACTAAATGGTGGCCGTAACATTCTCCCCCCGCATGCTCCCATTCACAGTTCCAAATCAGTACCCTCGCTTAATAGTAAGTATCTTATAGCAACTAATAAGCTTGCATTGATAATCTTGGGTTGGTACTGTTTTCCAATAATCATTAAACGGCTTTGTGCCACCTCTTGCTAGCTGTCCAGAAACCTCATATGTTTTTTTTCTTCTTTTGCAGCAGGAGGGCATGGGGACGGTCCTGCCATGGGTGGAATGGGCCATGGTCCAATGGGACCTATGAGTCCAATAAGCCCAATAATGGGTCCAGGTGCTGGTCGTCCACCTCATCATGAGGTTTTCAATCCAGGATATTCTCGAACATCTTCGACTACAAGCATTCCTCAAGGACTACGGTCAAGATCCAGCCAAAATCTTGCTGATGCACGTTCGCCAACTGGCACTGCTTTGCCTCCAATGGGACTTGGATCAAGACAGATGTCCAATCCTAGTCTACAACCACCTCAACAACCTCCCCAATCCCAGTACAGTCCAAATGGACACTCAGTGGGGCCTGATGGTGAGCGATTTTACCAGAACTTGAGTATCTATCGTAATCAGGACATGCACAATGGGTACCCACCTCAATCAAGAGGTAAACTGCCTAGTCCTCAGCATCCGTCTGGAGCACCCCAACCTCAGCATGATAGGTAAACATTTTCTCATTGTTAGTTAAGTTTCTGTCTCATAGGTTTGATTCATTTTCATTTGCTTACACTTGTGTCCCCCCTCTTCTTGTTTTTAGGAGTCCACCTCACATGCAGAAGAATATGCAAAATATGCCAAATCTTCGTGGATCTCAATCTTCATTACACAGGGATAGGCCTGCTTCAGCATACTTGCCTCAGAACTCACCTCACACTCAGGTAACTTCATTAATGCTTCAAACCAATCAGAAAAATTTGTAGGAGGGGAAAAGCTCCAAATATCTCTCACATGTACAGAATTGTATTACATTTGCCTTAATATACCAAAATTTCAGATGATTCCTGGCATGGGTGGAATGCAAGCCAGGTCGCAATCTTCACGTGACATGGTGCGACAGGATGCCAAGCTTGCAGAAATGCAAGAGGAAGTGAGAAGACGAGAACTTAGACAACAGCAGGGACCACAACCTGGTCAACCAATAAGGCCTCAGGTAGAAGTCGTTATTTTCCCTTAGTTTCCCCACCCTCTGTGCATGTCATTGAATTTTAATTTTCAATTCTTATCTTTCAGATGATGATGAGCCCATTAAGTCCGCAACAACAGCAGAGATTACAAGGTTACCCTCAAGCTGGACCTCAGGTTCACCCACCACCCACTGCACCAAAGCCTGGCATGGGTATGCCTCAAAGGCCACCCTTACCAAATGAAGAAGGTTTCAGAGACTCTCCTCCTCCACCTCCTCCACCCACTTCCACTCATCCCTTGTACAAAACCTCCCCAGCTGTTGATTCTAGGTATGCTTCACATTTCTGAAATACCTCACTTGAAACACATTCAATTTATGCAGTATGTATGAAAATATTTGACTTTGTCTTGTAGGTATAATGCCACATCAGAGGGTGCGCCAAGGGGTACCTTTTACCCAGCAAATGCCAATAATCAGGGCACTTTACCTGGAAGACACATCCAGTTTAACACAGCTACTAATCCATGGGACCGTGAAGAGAAAGAAAGGGTGAGTTTCAAAGATTTTGATTTTTGGTGTAGGGTGGTTGTGTTTTAGATATACATATTGTAAACAATTTTATCTATCTACGTCTATGGTTGCGGTTACTAGTCCTCAGTCCTCCAATAAACCTGTTTGTGGTGACATGAAGTGAAATGTGACTCTAGTCTGAGGGGCCTCAGTTTCCTAACAGGGTCAATTATCATTTGTACCTAGCTTCTTTTCTCATTTCACTACATTCAGGCCAGCTTTTGACTGCAGCAATTGTAGCTGAAAATGCTTTTAATTTCTCATGCTTGGCAAAAAAAAATATATGAACTGAGCTTAGCATATGTTGGTTAAAATCACTTTATTTTCTTTTAAATTTCCTTTTTATTATTTGTTGGTAATATGCCAGTATCATAATATTCTGTGTGCATCTTTCATAATAATTTTGTTGATGCAAGCTGTGCTTTGCCAACCAATCTGTATTATTCAAGCGGCCTGTATCTTAAAATGATACATTAATGCTTTAATCTCCATACAACTTACCCATGGCTGGGATTTTCGAGGGCTCTTAATAGCAAATCTCTCTTGTGCATTGACTTGCACTTTATTTTGAATGTGTGTGTTGTGTGAATGAGGTGATGGAAGCTGCTTTTTGCTCCTTGCCCTTCCATGTTTCCTTACACATATTTGCAAATAGTGGTACTAGGAATTGTTAAATTATATCAAAGAAAAAAGGAACTTTCTAAGGAGTGTATGATTTGTCAAAAGTTCCTAAGGGTGAGGAGTGAAAGCAGCTCACAGATAGCACATTGCTTTAGAGTTTGTCAGCACCAACAGTCTGTGTGATCACCTTGTGTTTCGCACACGTGTCTCGCACAATAGGAACAAATCAGGCGACGTGAGGCTGCTCGGCAATGGCGGGACCAACAGATTGCAGAACTCTCTGCTTTGCCATCCCGGTCGCAACAGCAAGAGGAACAGTTACGGACGTTGCGGTTGGAGCGCGAGTTCCAGAGGCGAGCTGCGGAAGCTGCCCGACATGAGGACGATGAGGAGGACGATCAAGTGAGTGGTGGGGAATGTGGTGACACTATCAAACACGTTTTCACCACAAGTTAATATATGACAAATAGATGACCTATTTACAAACATTTAGGCTTCTTTAAATTAACATTTTATATTGAGCTAGTTTGTCACACATTCCAAATTATAGTGTCAAGTGCCTAAGAACTTTTACAAGATGCACTTTATTAAATCATCACAATCTTGTATTTGAAAAGTTGCACATCAAAGGGCCTCATAGGCCGCTGTATGGAATATTTTCAATGGCTTATCAGTAGATTTTTTCCTCAAAGCTAGACTTCAACTCATTTCAGCCTCGGTAAATTATTTTGGCTTAAAAACTTATTCACATGGGAATTTTCATACTTTTCATTTGTTCATTAGTAACACAATATTAACTTTTTAGGCTGCATTCTGAAGAGGAAGCTACAGTGAGTGTGAAATGGATGCTATATATGATGCCATTTATAGAGCTTGGCTTATATTTGCATATACAGTTGTTATCTTTCAGCTGCAATCATTTTTGTCCATTTACCCATATGAGCAAAATTTCTATCATACTCAATTACCTCATTCACCACATATTTGCTTCCTATGGAGCTTTAATTGTGCATTTTAATTTTTTAATTGTTTAGATTGTTTGATCTTATCTCAGAAAAAAAGTTATTCTGCCATGAATACTTTGTTGTGTGAGAGGATTATTTCACTTGTTACAATCTTTTTTTCTGTCTCAACCATATGTAAGGAAAATGAAATCACTTGTGATATTGGTGCGATTAATGAATAGTCCACAGTTAATCATGTTCTTCTTTTACTATTTTCTGTCCAAATTTATTAGTATTTTTTCCCTTTTAAAAATCCTCATTTATTAATACTGGATCATTTTATCTCCTTATCTTTCCTCTTACATAAATTTTTTTGCAATTTTTTATTTGAAGTTTTCTGTTCTGTGGATCTTGTCTTCCCTTCATATGATAAACTGTTTTTATTTTTCTTTCTCTGTGTGTTTGTAGGTGTATGTGCCTGTGTGTGAGTGTTCATGTTTGTTTGTTTCATTTGCACATTTTGGTGATGGTGGCAAAGCTGTTTGTTCTTAGCCAACAGAAGGAATGCAGCCATTCTACCATGCTTTTTAACTGATCTATCCTTTCATAACTTTGTGTACATATGCAAGATCTTTATAGGTTTCATAGTTTCATCTACCTTGCTTACACAAATTCATGAGGAAACTAAAACAAAAAATGTGAAAAATAATCAAATGAAAACTAAAAATGAACTTTCATCAATTTTTATTATAGAATTTAATTCAGTTTGATGTCTCCATACCTTGGAAGTTTATCATCTACATCATTGTCTCTCTTCTTTTTTTTTATCAGGAAAGTCCAGAGCGAAATCAGGGTCTATTGCGTCTAGCCCAACCCTCTCAACCTCAGCAACAGCAACAACATTCACCTCCTAATCAGCAATCACAGCAATCCCCACCCCAAAATGTTCAGCAACAACCCACAATCCAATCACCAGCTCACTCCCGTCCGTACAATCAGCAAAATGGAATTATTGGTCGAACATCTGTACCTCCGTAAGTCATATCCTATGTAATCCTGTCTATCCCTCTCATATTTCTGAAATAACTATTAGCTCATATGCGTTTCCAATTTTGTTTATACAGTAATGAAGAAAAAGAAAGGCAAAAACGTCTTGAAGACATGAAAAGGAAGCAGGCGGAAATGGAACGTGAACGAGAGCAGCAAGTTGAAGAGAGGCTAAGAGAAGCTCAAAAGCAAGAAATTCGACAACAGCAACAGCAGCAGCAGCATCATCAGCAGCAGCAGCAACAACATCAGCAGCAACAACAACAACAACAGCAGCAGCAGCATCAGCAGCATCAGCAGCAGCAGCAACAACAGCAACAAGCTCAGTTCCAACAACAGCGATTGGCCAATCACCCACCTCAGTCTATTCTTAACTCTCCCTCCAAGAACAATGTTCAGTTCAATAACAGTATTAACAACAACAACAACAACAACATCATCAATCAACAAAATAATGGAACTCGGCCAGGCCAATATACAAGTCCTTTGACTGCTAAACATCCTGCTGCGGGTCATCTTCGATTAGAGAACCTTGTGATGAATGGTCCGTCTACTCAAACGCCCCCACAGGGCTACCAGCATTATAATGGCTATCCAAACAGCCCAGCATCTTTCAACCATTCAAATCAAAACTTCCATGCAGAGGCCACTACCCCTACTTCTCCCACGGGAGGACCTCAGCAGAGACTGGACACCCTTCTGCATGGCTCATCACCCTCTGAAAAAACTGTAAGTAACCATTCGATTACATGCCTGTGTATCTAAATGGTAGTTTTTAGTCTCATTTTATCATTTTGAAAATATAAAATAATATAAACCAGAAAGTTAGAAGTATTTAGCACATTTATTTTTCAGCCTTGTAACTTTGCTATATAGTTGTTTGTGGTAGTAGTTTGCATTCGTATTCTGGTGGTGGTCACTCTTCCTTCTTCTGTCTGTGTATGGGTGCAGGCGTACCCGCCTCAGCCTCCTGAACGCGGCTCATCCTACTCCGTCATGATGTCACAGCCCAACCGTCAACCGCCCAGCTCAGGACCCCTTTCACCTTCTTCAAGTGGCGGTCTGCAAAGAAGTTGTCTTGTGTCTACACCTGGGGATCAGACCACAAGCTCAACCAAGCGTGTTTCCTTCCATGATCCTGGTTCAAGTCAGCCTCCTCCTCCACCTTCATCTCAGCCACCTCCTATTAGAGAAGACCCAAATGTAAGTGTAGAAGTGGCTTTTTAAACACTTGTATAAAAAGCTTTGCATGAGTCTAATTTTGTATTTGTTGATGGACTAAAATAGCACTTCATCAACGAGGCTGAGACTATGCTGGCTTCTCCTAAGACACCTGATGGTCCAGGTGGCATCTTTGTTGGGTCCACTCCTGGAGTCATTGGAGCTCAAGAAGTTTACAGGTAAAGTCACTGGGAGGGATAATGTCTAGAAAATCTGCTTCACTTGCCCTACAATTATTGTAGTATAATTTGTGCTTGCTCATTATTTTTAGAGATCCAAGGCAAAGAAGATTGGCTGAGCAACAGCAGCAACAGCAGAAACAGCAGACATCTAGAGTGCCAGAAAAACTTACCTTCAAAGAAAAGATGAAGATGTTTGCTATGGAAACTGGTGAGGATGGTACACCCCGTGATAAAGTCAAAATATCTCGAGCTCAGAGGGATATTGACACTATTGCCTCTCCTACTGCGAACAGCTCATAAACAGTGTATTGTGTTATCTTGTCCCTTTATTCTTTCTATTTGTAGACATGATTGTATTATTATGTGTAATTAATGACCTGTGTTTCATTGAATTAGTCTCATGTGTATGTTTGTACAATCAGCAATTTAATTTGTACTTTGCAGTACATTGCTCTGTTTACACAATTGTTCAAGAGTGAAAAAGTTGTGCCACTGAAGTGGAAATATTGTTTATTCATATATTTTTCATCTATCATATTTTGTAGATTTTGTTTTATATTTAGTTTTGTCTTTCAGTCTGGTTGGCTCTGGCATTGTAAATAGTCAGCCAACAGCACGTCCTTGTATCAAATTGTAATATGCTTTTGTAATCATGTAATAGCTGTACAAGCTGAATGTGTGATGTGTTGTTTAATATTTATTTTTTTCTGAGCCATAGCATTGTTATCGGCTTTTATGTTTGTAGTAAAGATCATGAGATTTTATTGAATGTTATTACAAATTCCTTTAAAGGGGAAAAGTATTACTATTTCTTGTTGGACATTATATGTTTTGTATTAATTTTGAGAACAAAGTGTCCTGTACCTTTTTTGTGATATGGTTGAATTTTAAACCATAACTTCTTAAGAAATTTTATTGCAGCTTGATGCTGTATGTGCTGTACCTAAGTGGAGCTTAAATTAAATTTTGTGAGTCTATTTTTACATTCTCTTCTATTATTGTAGAATATTTTATAGAGATGGCTATTTAGCAGAAATTAGGAAATTTTAAAGTTTGACCTTATAATGTAAAATGAATCATGTAAATTATCCCCAATGTATTTCATGAAATGTGTATCTATGTAAAGGCAAAAATATTATTGCATGTATGTACAGAAAATGACATCTTTACAAGACAAGGATCAAATAAAGTAGAGGATGCAGAATACATATACGTTCTTGGAATCTTCCTTGCTCGCCGGTGGACGTCGGCATCGGCGTCTGCCCAGCAGGTCGCCTGTCCTTAAGGGCCTCATGCCGAGACCGGCGTAGTCTGTTGGTGAGTCCTCAGATTTGGATATTACAAAAACCTAAAGACTGACTGTCCGCTAACCTTGGGCGACCTGAGCGGGGCCGGGCCGGGCTGGCCTAGCTCGAGCCCTGGAGCTTGCGCAGGGCAGGGCGGCACACCCCTCGCAAGCCCCTCCCCCTCGCACCCGAGCTTCAACCCTAACCCTGACCCACCCTACCCTCCCCAATCCTCGCGTCGCCCCTGCGCCCGGGTTGGGGAGAGAGGAGGGACGTAGGTCACAAGCGCTACAGATCACAACCGCTACAGGTCACAAGCGCTACAGCTCGCTAACGCTACGGGTCGCAAGCGCTACGAGTCACAAGCGCTACAGCTCGGTAGCGCTACGGGTCACAAGCGCTACAGCGAGAATCCGCGCGTTAGGCGGAGCCGAGCCGAGCCGAGCTAAACCTTGAAAAATTACGCACGTGGCGTGAAAACATGGAAATTTTTTGCGACAGTAAACCTCCCGAAGGAGGTTGCGGTTCCGCCAGGCACAGGGCTTTACCCCCGTGGCAGCCAACTACTTCGGTGTTCTTATGGGAACCGGTGCTTTTCTGGCCGCGATCCTGTCGCGCAATTCGACAGATTTGATCCCGTACTGTCAGATTTAGTCGTACGGTGGTTAACCGAACTGCCCTGTCCCCAGAGCATGGAATAGCTATTTTGGAGCCAGATTCTGACTTATGACCCCACGACCGACCACCAGTCGTGGGCATGGGACGGAACTTCCTGGCAACCCGCTGTCGCTACCAGTGAAGAACCTACCTGGGTTTGAACCAGGCCCCATGCCGAGTCTCACAGACACCCCACGGCTTTCGCGGCACCACTAGACCACTAGACCGTCGGCTATTCCACGAGGAGCTCGGTTGAAATGGGGGCTTGAATTCCACTCTCCAAATTGTTGTCCTCAGAAAAATTAAATGTTTTGTTAAGATTCGAACCTCCGTCCTGCGACTCTCCGCGCGGACACTATGCCGGCACGGCTACGACGCCACGGTACCAGACGCCGGACCACTAGGAGTCATGCTGCGCGAGAAGCCACAGTCACCGAAGAAACGAACCCGTTGTCATGAGTGCGCCTGCTCTCCGGTCAGTGATGGGCCGGCCGCGTAGCGTCATTGGTATCGGCGCTGCTTATTGCACTAGGTGGGCAGTGGTTCAAATACCGCGTAAGTTTTTTCTTTTTATTATTTTTTTTTTGTTCGGACCAAGTGCTCTTTTTAGTGCCTTTTTTGCAGTTGCCCAAGTAACAAGGACGGTATAGCTGGAAAGAGCACTTGGTCCGAACAAAAAAAAAATAATAAAAAGAAAAAACTTACGCGGTATTTGACCCACTGCCCACCTGGTGCCCGGGTTCGTTTCTTCGGTGACTGTGGCTTCTCGCGCAGCATGACTCCTAGTGGTCCGGCATCTGGTACCGTGGCGTCGTAGCCGTGCCGGCATAGTGTCCGCGCGGAGAGTCGCAGGACGGAGGTTCGAATCTTAACAAAACATTTAATTTTTCTGAGGACAACAATTTGGAGAGTGGAATTCAAGCCCCCCATTTCAACCGAGCTCCCTCGTGGAATAGCCGACGGTCTAGTGGTCTAGTGGTGCCGCGAAAGCCGTGGGGTGTCTGTGAGACTCGGCACATGGGGCCTGGTTCAAACCCAGGTAGGTTCTTCACTGGTAGCGACAGCGGAGTTGCCAGGAAGTTCCGTCCCATGCCCACGACTGGTGGTCGGTCGTGGGGTCATAAGTCCTAGAATCTGGCTCCAAAAATAGCTATTCCATGCTCTGGGGACAGGGCAGTTCGGTTAACCACCGTACGACTAAATCTGGCAGTACGGGGATCAAATCTGTCGAATTGCGCGACAGGATCGCAGTCAGAAAAGCACCGGTTCCCATAAGAACACCGAAGTAGCTGGCTGCCACGGGGGGTAAAAGCCCTGTGCCTGGCGGGAACCGCAACCTCCTTCGGAGGTTTACTGTCGCAAAATTTTCCATGTTTTCACGCCACGTGCGTAATTTTTCAAGGTTTAGCTCGGCTCGGCTCGGCTCCGCCTAACGCGCGGATTCTCGCTGTAGCGCTTGTGACCCGTAGCGCTACCGAGCTGTAGCGCTTGTGACTCGTAGCGCTTGCGACCCGTAGCGTTAGCGAGCTGTAGCGCTTGTGACCTGTAGCGGTTGCGATCTGTAGCGCTTGCGAGCCAGTCCTGAGAGGAGTTGGGTGGGATAGAGGGGCTGACCATTTCAGTCAGCTGGGGTAGCTCAGGGGTGTGGTGGGTGGTGAAAAGTTAGGTTTGAGTGGGGGGAGGAACTTCTCGATCTATCTGGAATAAGAATAGCGCAGCTGAGAACTGTAAAAGGTCAGAGACCATGGCCTTGGTTCTAGCCAAGATTCTCTTCATAGCTCAATGTGATATAACATGGGATTTTAAGAAGGGGAGAGAAATTTGTTGTAGTTATTCTTGTCCCTAGTGAAAAATGCAAAGGAGGTTTGACGCTAAACTGACTTTGAAAGTTGAAATAAGATGTGTCAGGTGATCAGAGGTCAATTCGGTACATCGATTGACTTCTCAGAATTCATGCAGAAATTTACTTTCATCAATCCCCTACTTTGATGCCATTTCAAAACAATGTTGCGTGAGATTTGCCAACGGCAGCAGTTCAGTCGTTTGTCCAGCGACCGTTCTAGTTTGGTCATTCCCTTCTTTTTACTCTCCGACCCTAAGAGCTCCGAGCCTCCACCAATTGTTTAGTTACTGTATTTCCGGGAACTCCTTTCGGCGGAGGTAGAAATCTCCAACCCAAAGATATAGGGCTTAGTTACCTTGTTTATCGTTTTCACACTGCTCCCTGTTTGATTCTAAATGTTCGAAAATGTACATTATTTTATGCTTGACAATTTTTAAAAATATGGTATTATATTTTTTTTAAATATTTTTTACTTTTGTTTTGTAAATTTGCCGTTTGAAAAAGTAGTCCTTTGCTGACTAGACGAGATTGCGGCTTTACCGGCCGGCTTCTGGCGGATATGCTCCATTTGGCGGTAGAACGCTGGTGCGTTGTGAGCGTTGCTTATTTGCTTGAACTAATTCTTCGTGCTTGTAAGTATTCTAATCTTTTCGAGGGTCATGGCCTTTAAATTCATAATTTTCTGAGGTAAAACTCTTTCGGACTGCCGATCTGTGGATGGCTTTTGATGAAATCTTACTGGCTTCCTCATTTCTGGCTTAATTCTCTCAAGTCAAATGGGAAACTCACTATAAGTTTTAACCTCAGAGAAATGTATTTATTGTCACTGGAGATCACATTTCTGGCTTGTTAGCGTTTGGTGGAAGTGATGAGAGTATAGCCGCTCTTCTGACAAACTCTGAGTTACATCAAGCTAAGAAATTTGTCTGTTTTAAGCCAGCGCTAGCGCTGGCGCTAGGGAGGTCTCCCAGCTCGAGCTGGGTGGATAGCAGTTGGGGGCGACCATTCGGTGGTATTCATCGTTATCAACTGTCACAGCTACCCACTCAACGGTTGATATCGATGAATACTACCTATTAGTCACCCCCAACCCCTCCACCCAGCGCTTCCGAGCGCCAGCGCTGGCGCTGGTTCAAACCAGCGTTGTTTCTTGACTCGATATAACATTGAGCATTTTTTTCTACAGGCACATTACACGTTCAAAGGGGTAGCCCCACAATGTTACAATATAATACGAAAATTGCCACCTATTTTCCCAGTCCCATATTATCCTCCTTAAATTCAACAGCTATTTATATATAAAATAAAATAAGTGTTATAATTCAGTAAGAACAAATCATACCCACAGTGTTGCCATGTTATACTTTTCACAAGTGTGCTTCTTTTTCCCTTTTCTTTCAAAAGATTTCATCTGCAATGTTTTTCGTCCCTGAGCTCCTTACCAAAAGGGGCGCCCTCTTTCATGTGTGGATCGCCGCCACTCAGAAAGGAAAAGCTCTTCAGAAATATCTCCCGATGCGTAAAGTCAGAGAGCAACGGATTGAGCTTATTGTGTGAGTTTTTAATATGGTGTAGCAGTTATTGCACAAGTTTATATTTCTTTTTATATTTGTTTCTCTTTTTTGTTCTTTTAGGGAAGATATTTTAAGGACTTTTTTACAGTCTTATCCTTCGGTGCCACAATCTCGATTGACACATTTCAGTCTTTATTTGTCTTCCCAACTACTATTTGGGTCTTGTGTAGTTCTTCATAAACAGGCTGCAGTTTTACAACGTTAGTTTAATTGTATTTTTACTTTTGTGTTCATTGCCCCCATTAGAGAAGGGCCCTTATCTTATGTTTCCAAATGAATAAAATAATTTTGACATTTCTGTTCTCCCTGCTTTCAGATGACATTTGTGAAGTGTTCAAAAACATTAAACTAGCAAGGTGGAGCAAAGAAAAAAATGCATTGGTTTTTAAAACAGCTAAGTCCGTAACCAAATTCTTTTACACATTGCGTTGTTCTTGTTTCTTTTATTTTAAATTTGTTATTTTCTCCCCCAGGAAAGCAACACCGAAATCAAAGTCCAATGAAGCAATCACTCAATCAGCTGTTGATGATGATGAGGAGGTTATTAATTGGATTGTTATATCTGAGTCCGGTGGGTCAAGTTTTTTCCTTGGGTGATAAAATGTAACCAATGAACAGTCATTAACAACATATATTTCTATTGAAATTTTCTTAAAGATGTATCATATTTTGATGACGATGGGGCTCCATTAACTTTTCCCAACTCTGTTCCACCTGCATCCATCACTATGAGAGAGGATTTTGACAATATCCCATCACATCCGGAGGAAGATATGGTAAATTATTGAACAATGTTCTTGTATTTTGTACTTAAAGTATTTAATCATACCTCCTCTTTCATACTTCTCATTTCTAAGAGATTTGGTGATGAAGATGTTGAGCGACATCCTGTTTATTCATTACCTGTTCAAGATATTTATGGGAAGCCCTCTCGGTAAATCAATGATCTGTTTCTTTATTTTTTTCAACTTACATTTCTAATTGGATTGTTGTTTCTTTTAAAATTCTGCATTTTAGCATCAAAGTAACTGAGATATTTGACGAAGATGTGAGAAGAGATGCAGGTAATGCAGACAATATACTGGAAGACGTTGTAACTCAAAGAATGGACCCCTTTGTTTTATTCGGTGATGAGAATATGGGGCATGGAACAGGTCTTGAATATGATCAGCAGCTAACCGAGATTCAGTCAAAAATAAATGCTGCAACTGATGAAACCCAATCTGGTCTAACTACAGAGAAAGATAGTGAAACAATGAAGGCTGTTTCTCCTCAGAAAGGCACAAGCATTTCAGACTCTATCTCCAAGCAAATAACAATGGTACAGAGTCCTCTTAGTCATACTATGGAGCAGCCAGCTACTACTGACATGGTTAGTGGTCAAGGAGTTGATTCTGCTGATGACTTACCACCACCACAAGATGAGTTAAATACTGACCTCTCAACAAGACCATTGATCGAACCCACATTGCCACCCCAAGTTGACAATCAAACTGACTTCCCCAATGAGCAAGCTACATCACCACATCCTTATGATAGTGCTGATGAGCCACTTATTGTAAGTCATCTGAAAGTATCATTTATCATTTTTTCAATGTCATATTTTTCTGCTATGGTGTGATAGTTATTACTTCCTTATGGTTCTTAGTTACCAGAGTTACCACCCACCCCAAAACCGACAAGGAAAAGGAGGCGTCTTGCTATTGACGAAATCATTAAGATACCAGATAATGTATTTGACTACCGTATTAGGGTTGGTTCACAGGATACAATTCAACCGAGAAATGTGAATATCCTTTCAGTATTGTGGATTTTACATTGCTTTGCTCTGTTTTATGCTATTTTTCTTTTGTTCAGAAAATTCCCGAGGCTTTTGACATAGAAGACTTAACACCCTTAAGACGTACATGTAGGGTGCACAGTAAAAGTCTTAAGTATTTGGTAGAGCGACATTTTAGGACACAACCCATGCCTACCATGGAACTGCAAACTCAATTTCCCAGACCAACAACAGTAAGTCCAGAAAATATTCTTTCCTTGGATTTAACTACCATATATGTACTTAATGTCTACTTCTTTGGAACCAACTTATTATTTTGACATCTTCTATTTTCAGCAACCGGATGGACATTCGTCTGAAACTGATGAATACAACGATCTGAATCTTGCAACTCATAGTTCTCCTAACAAACGTGCACCCCAAGAGACTCTGGATGAAAGACAAGCCAAGTCCCCGAAGCTTGGGAAGGAAGAACAATCCGTTGATTCCTTCGATTCACCACGGCGTCAGAGCGCTCAGCATGACACAAATGCCCTGGGAGATTCCACACCCTTGGGTGAAACTTTAGCTCAGAGAGAGCTAGCTCAAAATGGAATTGAAGAGCAACCGCATCAACTTTTTGATTCACCACAGCGCCAGAGCGCCCAGCATGACACAAATGCCCTGGGAGATTCCACACCCTTGGGTGAAACTTTAGCTCAGAGAGAGCTAGCTCAAAATGGAATTGAAGAGCAAATGCATCAAATGTTTGATTCACCACAGCGCCAGAGCGCTCAGCATGACACAAATGCCCTGGGAGATCCCACACCCTTGGGTGAAACTTTAGCTCAGAGAGAGCTAGCTCAAAATGGAATTGAAGAGCAAATGCATCAAATGTTTGATTCACCACAGCGCCAGAGCGCTCAGCATGACACAAATGCCCTGGGAGATCCCACACCCTTGGGTGAAACTTTAGCTCAGAGAGAGCTAGCTCAAAATGGAATTGAAGAGCAACCGCATCAACTTTTTGATTCACCACAGCGCCAGAGCGCCCAGCATGACACAAATGCCCTGGGAGATTTAGCTGACAGAGAGCAGAGAGCTCCACAAGCTGATCCTAATCTAAATGTGCCAAGTAGTCCTAGTCCATCGTAAGTACACTAAAAAATGTTTTGAACTTTACTAAATTTTTATCTGGCTAATGGTTTTAATCAACAGGATTGCAGCTGAAGGTGTCCTTTCTGAAATCGAGACTAAACTTAACATGGAGAATCATTCAGATATTTCTTTTCAAGAACTGTACCCTCCTGCAACTACTAAGAAACGAGAAGCTGGGAAAAAGTTTGCAGCACTATTGGGTAAGACATGTGCTGAGGTTTAAATCTCATGCTTGTCATGTATTTTATAGATCCATTTTTTTGGTTTCAGGGCTTCAAGTTCTGAAAAAGGTACATCTAAATCAACAACTGGATGGAGTCACGGTCCCCCCCTTACTTATTAAAAGGTTGAATTAGCTGTGATGTTAGTGAAAATTAGCTTAGGACTAATGAACCTTTTTTAACCTAGTAACCAAGTTAACATGCTCAAAACTGATCCCTGTCTTTTTATGCTTTAATTTCTTGAGCTGTGAAAGACCTCTGTGATGATTTATTTTATCTATCTTTTGATGTTATATTTATATTTTAAAAGCTTGTTTGCTAAGTTATTTTTTTAATGTAAAATTCTTAAAGATACTTTTGTTTTTGTGTATGTCTAGAAAACTTAATGTTCGATTTTTATAACTATTAATCTATCAGAAACCATCTGGTAATGTTACTGTTTGTCTTACGTGATGGTATTTCATTTCAATGTTTGTGTTACAAAGTTTTTTGATATGAATTGTTCAGCTGCTTGATAACTTTGAGAACGGCATTTTTGCACATAGTCTCCCAATACCGGTCGATCTTGAGGTTTGTTTCATAAGACAGTTTCTTCATGGACATCTCATTTACTGATACTTCATATGTGCCTTGTTCATAAATCCTAACAATTGATGTCCATGCATTACCCATTTTCCTGCAAATTTTATATTTATGGCATGTTTTGCTCATGTTTAAATGATTTTAATTTGTTTCCCTTCGATCAACAAAAAATGTCACGGGCAAGTTTGTCAAGTTTTTCATTTTTTTTAAAAATAAGAATTAAAAAATGTTAGCATGTGAATGCTTGTGTATTAATTTCTTTGTCCTTCACTTTAAGGTCATTAATGTTTCTTTCCAGTGCATACGCATTAAAAAAACAACTTAATTTATTTATTTCGGAGCATTCAGTTTACACATACAGGAGGTGAATCTGGTAAGGATGTATACCGTAACACTGGAGATAGACCTCATCTGGACGATCATTTTTCAATAGGGAACATGGGGTGGGAAACGCTCCTTCACGGAGTTACGCCCTCTGTAAGTGGCACACCCTTGTTCCGTACGGTAGGCAAAATCCAGCAGCGCCGCGCTCCAGGAACCGCGAGGGGTGGCCGCGGGTTCTTGCGTAATCTCTCCCCAGGTCTTTGCGAGATCGCGAAAGGTGGTGGCGGATCGTCGCGGGACCGCGGAAGGGAAGGGATGGCCGCTTGTCCTCACGGAATCGCGGAGGATGTTAGCGGATCGGGGGGAATGGCCATTGATCTGCGGGGGATGGCCAGGAGTATGAATGGTGCGGTTGCGGCGCGTGGTGCCGTGCCTGGAGCGTGGCGCTGGTGCACTAATGAAAGCTTTACGGTGATTTTCACTGCAAGCTACGGTGAACCCTGCAGCACTGTAGCGTACGGCCAATTTTCACCGTAAGCTACGGTGAATATCACTGTAAGCTACGGAGAGTCAGGGCGCATCATCGTAGCTTACAGTGACATTCACCGTAGCTTACGGTGAAAATTGACCGTAAGCTACAGTGCTGCAGGGTTCACTGTATCTTACAGAGAAAATCACCGTAAGCTATTTAGAGTGTGGATGTTGCCCACCTTACGGCGCAAGGGTGTGCCACTTACAGAGGGCGTAACTCCGTAACGGAGCGTTTCCGACCCCACGTTCCCTACTGAAAAATGATGAGGTCTATCTCCAGTATTACGGTGTACATCCTCACCAGATTCACCTTGTAGAAACTTTTAAGCTTCAGTCAATAAAAGGAGAGTAAAGCACCAACATACAAAATTCAATGTTTAAAAGAACCTAAGTATAATTTCACAAGAAACACCTTCAACTAAGCCTTGGTCATAGTCTAAAAATAAAAAATGTTTTCAAAATCTATGCAAACTATAAAATTCTTTCCCCAACAGCCATCCCTTCAGTTTTATCTTAAATCTTTTACAGTCTAGCTTTTTATGGTGCTCTGGTATTCCATTGTAAATTATGACAAAGTACAATAGGAGTGATTTCATGTTCTCCCTCTCTATATGGAGATGACCAGCTTGTTACATTTATCGCTTTTATGCTTTGTTGCCAAGATACACATTTTAAAACTAAACAATGAGTACAGAGTCAGAATTCGTAATTTTTAAAAAAATATTCCTCTGCATGATTGTGTTTTTGGTTATCTAACGTAAATTGTGCCATGGCCTACACCGTCCGCTCCCGCGCGGCGCGCCCTGCCTGGGTCCAGGCGCAGTGTAAGGTCTTGTAGATTGGGGCCGGTGCCCGCTGGGTAGCCTACATAAGGTCGTGGATCCCCATCAGACACATCACACATCACATATCCCATCGTGCCAAGCCATGCCGCGCTAGAGGGAAGTGAAGTAAAGTGATGTGATGAGATGTGTCTGATGTGTCTATTGTGGATGCACCTTTCCAGGGGTTTGTTGCTCAAATTGCCGGTTTGCTAGAGGTAGATAGGGGGGATTCCCCCCGGATCCTAGTGTAGCGGGCTCAAATCTGGGGTATTTTTGGGAATTTGTTTTAAAAAACTACAGCTCCAATAAAAAAAGTTTTTTTTTTTTTTTAAAGGTAGTTAAACTTTTGGTACAAAAAATTTGGGCAAAATTTTCAAGATTATGATTTTTTTCTGAGGGAAGGAATACTCCGATTCCGGATCTTCAAGTACGGACGATAGCCAAATGCCTTGGAACCCTAAAGAAAATTTGCCCGACTGTTCAATACAAATAACGAGTCGACTTGGAGAGTGTCGCCCGTCACGGCGAACATGCCTCCCTTCAGGCGTCCTTCCCTCCCGTCAGAATGAAGATATTGGGACTATGTTTTTTTTTTTTTTTAGAGTAAAAAGAAGTGCCTTCAAAACCCTTTGCACAGATTTTTGATCGGAACCGTATTTTTTTTTTTAAACAAAAATTTCCCCCAAATACCCCAGATTAGAGCCCGCACGCGGGCCCGCTACACTAGTATCCCCCCTTAATTTGCCCCTTTTTGACCGATGTGAGTTCCGACAAACATATTCCATATTCGCGTTATTTTAAATAACTTCTAATGGTAATGTGTCAAAATTTTCACGAGAAAAAAATTTTCTGTCGATAATCAGATTTAATGTGTTGGCAAGGAACGGCAGAAGTAGTTTTCTGACCTAGGCCGCACTTGCTTGCCTCTGGCCCCGGATTTGATCCCACTGACGTGTTCGCGCTGCCAGGGGTTTGTCGGGGCGATAGAGGCATCTCCCTCACGCCCCCCGCCGACGCCACGCCAGATCACCCATATCTCGATAAGCGTCCCGGATCACGCGCGGGCCCCGTGGCGTGGCGCTCTCCCTCTCCGTCCGTCGATTAACCGTCGGTCGCGAAAGTCACCATCGCGGCCTACCCTACCGCGTCCCCTGCTGTGGGCAGCGCAGCGCGGCGTAGCGTAGCCCGTCTCAAACTGTCTTTTACTCTTTTTCGCGGCCTGGTAATACGTCAGCACGCTCCTCGGCAGCGCCAAGAGCAGCAGCAGCTCACCAAAGCTTTGCGGCTATGTGCCGTAACGCCCTCCACACCCCCCCCCTCCGCCCGCCTCCCCCCCCCCAACCCTCCTGCGCCGCCCCCCAAAAAGAACCCCCATCCCTTCCTTCTCCCTTCCTACATTTCCTGCCATTTCTTTGCCCTCGATACACTACACTAGGTTGGCAGCGGGCGGGCAGCCCGTCATCTCTGCTTTTAGTGACGTCAGGCCTTTCCGCGGCCGGGATGGGTTCGAATGTTATCTGCTATCGGGGCTGTTAGCGCCGTGGTGGTGTTGTGCGGCCCCCGACCCACCCCCGCCCCGCCCCGCCCTGCGAAGGACCGCGCGGCAGACGTGTGGTATGGGGGGAAGGCTATTTCCTTTTGTGTGTGTTCCTTTCAAAGGTTCCTCTCAATGGTTGACGCCGAGAGGTACCTCACTTCCTCCCTTCCTCCAACCAGTGTACGCCCTGCGGTCCAATCATTATCCAGTCACAGTCCAACCACATAATTTTACGCAAAAATGCACTTTTAACACCTTAAAATCGCAAAAAATCGAATTTGCTGATGGCAAACTTATAGGTTTCTGTGAAGTTTGGTAAAATTTTACTTCCAATCACAGCGTAACCCTCCAAATAGTGTACACCCATCTAAAGAGTGAGGTACCCCTCGGTTGACGCACCCCGTCCCTCCCACTGCCGGCCCTGGCAGGGTCACGCAAATTTTGCATCTCCGGGCCCAAGGTTCTTCCTCCCCCTCTCCACCCCCCCCCTCTCCTCCCGGAGGACGGGCAGCAGGCGGAGGCCATAGCCTCCCTGCAATGGTGAGGCAATTGTGGAAGTAGGTGCGCATGCATTTCCGGACAGACTTAATTCGAACAATGTGGCCCGAAAAGTAGGCAATAAGTCCCCCGCGGGCTGCATCTGCGCCTGCCTACTAGGCATCATGTAAGCACCTATGCTAGGGTGCTGCCTAGTAGGCAGGTGTAGATGCAGCCTGCTTTACTCTACTGTATTTGGGTGACTTATTGCCTACGTTTATGGCAACACTGGATTCTAATCGAATCCTCGGAGACAGCAAGCTGTCGGTCCTTTGCTTTAGAGCGGGAGACCCAGTCTGGAGATGAGAGTCCGCACGAAACCTTAAAGTCTCGTGCCGTGTCCGCCGCGCCCCGTCCCCAAGCCCCGCCCCGCCCCGCGCGACGTGGCTTTCCCTTCTGGCGTTGCGCCCGGCCTGGCCCGGCCCGGCCCGGCCCGGCGCCCTCGCGTTGTGGCACCCCCATCTTCCACCCTTCCATCCCCGCCCCCTCTGCGCCCCGCCCCGCCCCGCCCCGCCAGGCCACGCCGGGGGATCAGTCGATAGGGAGACCGCGCCGACTCCCGCCCGCCCGCGCCCGAGCCGAACCGAGCGCGGTAGTCTTCGGCTGTTGTCGTGCGTGCTCGGCTCGCCCCACCCCACCCCACCCCGCCCCGCCCCGCCTCCGCCCCGCCCCATTCTATTCACCGTGCGGCTGCCGGGCCCGCCCGAGCCGAGCTCCGAGTCCCGTCCCGTCATCAGTCGTGCTCGCTCCGCTCCGTGCGAAAAGACATCGGGCCGCTAGAATCCGAGCCGCAGCGCAGCGCCGCGTCGTGCGACAGGACAGGACAGCTGATCACCCACCCCTCGTCTCGCGGGGAGAGGAGAGAGAAACAGAGAGAGATTTGTCGCGACACCCGGAGCTGACAGCAGAAACCACCCCTCACTGGAGGCGGTGTCCAGTGCGTGCCCAGCACCGCCGTCCCACCCACCCCTCCCTCCCCAGCGCCGCGGGGCCCGCCACGCCCCGCCCCGCCCCGCGCAGGACCGCACCGCACCGTCGTGTCGCTCACCGGACCGGCCGCTTGCTTAGCGACCCGCCCGAGCAGCGCAGCCGGTGGTGAGGTGCCGCCTGGTCCGGTAGGACCTAACGGTTGGATTCGACGCGCCCCTCCAGCCACAGCACAGCTGAGCCGAGGCAGATCTGGCCGTCCCCGACGAGTGCATCGGCCACGACCCACAGTACTGCACGGAAATACGTAATTCGGTGAGTACACAGAGCAGCTCATTGAATGGGGTGTGGCAGCGGTGGGGGTTAGACGTAGGGGGAGCTTGTGTCAGTGGTGTAAGGGTGGTTAATATTCACTGGTGCTCCGTTTCCCGGCAGTTATGAAACGTACATGAGCACGTCGTGTTAATATTGGACGATGGGGGGAGGTGTGGCGAGGCCCCGCGTCCACGAGCCACACCGGCTGGCAGGTCAGGTCGATATCGATGAGGAGGTGGATCAGCTGATCGACGGCCTGGCTGCGCCCGGTCCCGGTCGCACCCGCCCCGGCCCGAGCCGCTGACAGAGTGTTCCAGAACGGAACGGAACAGAACAGAACGGAACGAGTCGAGGCGAGGGGGTGGCATGCACTGGCGGCGGGGAGCGTCTGTCTGCTTGTTTAGTCAGAATGCCTGTCTCCGAGCAGCAGGGTGGGACCGCCGGGCGGCTTGAAAGGGAGGCACGGACGGAGTAGAACTTTCCCACTATACCTGCGCGTCTTTTTAATACCCCCTCCCCCGCACCCTCCCCCAGCTCTGGCCCAGTCCTTTGGTCCTTTGTGAATGGACGGGGACGGACCCTGGCTGCCTTTGCCCCTCCTCCCCCTCCTCCGCTCTCCTGCCCGAACAAGTTGGATCTTGATGCTTGGCGAACGACGCGTCCTCTTCTCTGGTTCTGCCCCCCCCCTCCCCTCCTGTCAGCTCTTTTTTTCTTGTTTTCCTTGGAGAGGCTTGGCCGGGCCGGAAGGCCCGCACCACCAGGGCTGCCCTGGCCCTGACGTGCTGGAGTGTGGCCGGCGCGGCGCGGCGCGGCGCTCTCAGCGGACGTGATGGGGGAAGTGTCGGTCCGCAGTGGTGCTCTCGATCGACGGGAACTGGAGTGGCGCATGGCGGGCGGGGGATGAGGAAGTGGGTGGGGAGAGGCGGCTGCAGTTAGGCCTGTGCCCGCCCGCGCCCGGCTCGGGGCCCGGGGCCCGGCCTGCCAGCAAACAATCGAACACCGCCGGGAGGCAGAAGGGAGTGAGAGAGAAGGGCGTAGTGGGAGAAGAGAGGGGGCGGGGGGTATGTAGGGAAGGGTGTGAGAGGAAGGGAGAGGAGGGGGATGACGGCGGTGTAGGGATGGCGGAGAGGGGTGGCGCGGGGTTGCGCCCTTTCCAAGGTCTCTACACTGCGTACCCACCCCACCCCGCTCCACCCTGCTCCAACCCGCCCCACACCGCGGCCCACTCGGCCACGCCCCGCCCGCCGGCGCGGCGCCCGCCCCTCTCGCGGGCCCCTAAGCGTTTGCGACGAGGGCGTAATGGAACTGGTCCCCCGCCGCCCCGGAGCTAGAGCAGGAAGAGCAGGGCCGTGTCTCGCCCTGCCCCGCCCCGCCCCGCCCCGCCCCGCCCCGCCCGGTGCAGTGGTTGGGGTCATGGGGAGTGAATGAATCGTCGTGTACGTCGCAGCTCCGCGCGACCCGGTCTCGGCCCCGGCCGGCCTATCTCCTTCTCATTGATGCGCTGGCATGCACTGTACGGCTCGGCTCGGCTTGGCAGCCCTGGCTCCTCGTACTGCATAGTTATGGGCCATACCCGTCACCTCCTCAGCCGCCCCGCCCCGCCCCGCCCCGCCCCGCCCCGCCCCGCCCCGCCCCGCCCCGCCCCGCCCCGCCCCGCCCCGCCCGCCCGCCCCGCCCCGCCCGCCCCGCCCCGCCCCGCCCCGCCCGCCCCGCCCGCCCCGCCCGCCCCCGCCCGCCCGCCCCGCCCGCCCCGCCCGCCCCGCCCCGCCCGCCCCGCCCGCCCCGCCCCGCCCCGCCCCGCTCCGCTCCGCCCCGCCCCGCCCGCTTCTAACTGCTTTGGAAATCGATATCGACCATGCCAGGCGATGCCATGGCGTCGCGCCGGAGGAGTTGGGACCTGGCTCTTGCTGAGGCCGGTGAGGCCCATGCCGGGTTGTGCTGTCCGCCGGACCCGATCCCGAGGGAGGAGAAGCGGTCCAGCCGACTGGATCGCTCCGCTCTCGCACCTCCGTTCTTGTCGCACTCACGGGGGCGGCGAACTCGAAGAAAATACTCGAAAATACACGAAAAATATACAGGAATACAATTAAGTACGCTAAAAAAAATGCAAGAAAAATACTCGAAAATGCAATACGCAGATAGTGTACACAGAAATTCAAGAGCTTGCCGCCCCCCGGGGGTGCGGTGCCGCTATCGCTATACTCTACGTAGTACGAGGCACTGTCGTGAGTGTGGTCAGGACACAGGTGACAAGAACGTCCCTCCGAATCACTTCTTTTCCCTTTAGGTAAAGGGCTGATCCGATCTGCTGAACATAGCCACGGTAAAAACGATGTCTGATGTTATGAGGGAAAAGGGAAAACTTTGAGGAACCTATCCTCAGATTTTGAGGAAGTCTCCTCAGATTTTGAGGAATCTATCCTCAGATTTTGAGGAATCTATCCTCAGATTTTGAGGAATCTATCCTCAGATTTTGAGGAATCTATCCTCAGATTTTGAGGAATCTATCCTCAGATTTTGAGGAATCTATCCTCAGATTTCGAGGAAGTCTCCTCAGATTTCGAGGAAGTCTCCTCAGATTTCGAGGAAGTCTCCTCAGATTTCGAGGAAGTCTCCTCATATTTTGAGGAAATCTCCTCAAAAACTGTGGGAATTTCCCTCACGTTTTGAGGAGACATTGTTAGGCATTGTTTTAACCGTGGCGTTCCCTGGCCCGGGCCCGGCCTGTTGGTGCGATTGCTGCACCTGATGGCTCTCCCAGTTCTCTCCGCATTGTTGTCAAGCTGTCGGAGAGTGGAGCGCCCCGCCCATCCCCTCCCCTTCCCTCCCACCCCCTGGAGAGGTACACAAGAGGGGCTTACCTTTGAGCCCGCAGAATGGGAACCTCCAGGAGGGTCGCGTTGCTGCTTGTTGCTCTTGGGCCCCTCCCTGTCATGCGATACCGTGTTGGCGTTGGCCGGGTCGTCACCGTCACGTGACCGCCGCCAGCGTGACCCAGCGTGACCAGCGAGTCGCGCCGCGGCGCCCGGATCGCCTCAATCATGCCGTTTGTTTCTCCAGCACGGCTGTTTCGACCCCCTAAGTGTCTGTGTGCCTGAGTTTGTGTGCACACTCACACTCGCAAGCGAGTATGCGTGACGGCTGTGACGCTGTGACTGTCACGTCTGACACGGCGCCCCCTCCTCTTGCTCTAATCGAGCGAGAAAACCTAACCTTGTTAGAAAATTTCCCGCTCCTTTAAGTGCGAAGATTCCTCGCTCTGGTTATTTGCAGTGAAATGGCAATGATGTAAGAACCACAACCCGCGCGCGTTTGGTGGTGTGACGCTCTGGGCTGGGCCGGGCCGGGCCGGGCCGGGCTAATCAACACTTCGTGCGGTGCGGTCCGGTCCGGGTCCTCTCGCAGTTGGACTTTTGCATGCGGAGCGGTCGGTCGGCTCGGCCGCAAGTCGTGAATGGCGGGCCGTAAAGTCGTCCGTATGCCGTCGTACGCCTCGCTTATGCCTTGCAATAACCCCCAGTGTAACCGGTGCTGTCGCTGCCAAGCCGACCACCACCGCCGCCAGGACACGCTCAACCGCATATTTTGAACACTTGTAAACCGGTTCTTTATTTTTTGAAAGGAACTTGACCCGGCCTGTCCTCTCAAGCTGGAGTCCACTGGTTTCGTTCCTCTCCAGCAGTTCCCTCCTTTATTCCTTCCCTCTTTCTCTCTCTTCTTCGAAGCAGCGACGAAACAGCTGAAACCAACTTCCCCGCGGCAGACGAAAGACGCGGTGGCACTTGTAATAATTTTATTTACGTCCGAGAGAAAAAATTGCAGCGCGAGTTCAGTTTTGAATCTATGTCAGAGTCTTGTTCGCGCTCTTGACTGTGTCGGGGCGGGGCGGGCTCGACTTTGACTTTCGCTGACGGACGGGCGACGTTTTAGGTTGGCAGCAGACCGTTTTAGCGCTGACGGGGTCAGCGCCAAATCAGCAGCCAGAAGCGTTCTGCTCTTCCCTTCCCTCAGACGCCTGCCTGTCGATAGCTGCCCCGGCGCGGCGGGGCGCCGGCCCGAGCAGCAAAGGGCGCAAAGAGCACTGTCGTGTTGGACCGAGCGAGAGCCAATCGCGTTATAAGGGGGCAGGGGTGGGGTGGGGGGATCCCCCCCTCAATCGACCTCTAGTAAACCGCCTGAATTGTAGGCAACTTGAGCTACAAGACTCCTGTATGTAATTAACCCAGAAGGCCTCCCCCCCCCCCACCCCTCCTATCTGCAAGACCTTGTACCACTGGCGAGAGTCTCCTCCCCTAAGCAGATTGTGATTCGCAAGATGTCGGGAGTAATGCCAGCTCTGCCCAACCCAACCCCGAGCCGCTGGAGGGGGGTGGAGGGGCACGCCCCCCCCCCCCTCCGGAAGGGGGGCAAGGAGAAAGGACAGGGGGAAGGGGGCACCCCTGTATCACTCCGCGGGTCGATGTCTGTCTCCTCCCACTACTGGATGGACGGGGACCGCCCGGCTCGGCCCGGCCGGGCCCGGCCCACTCGACACAATATTTGCCTTCGTTTCGCCGACGCTGAATGCGCCTCGAGAAATAAATGAAACAAGAAAAGAAAACTGTCTGCCGCCGCGCAAACGGGAGCTCGGGTCGGGTGGTCGCCGCGCCGGCGCCGCCGCGTCGGTGTAACTGACATTTTATATTTTATTATAACGTGGATTTCTTTTTTGGGCCTGACGGTTTCTTTAATATGTAACTTGATAAGGGGTATAGGCCCGGGCGGGGGGCGGAGCTGTCAGTATGTAAAGCCCGGCCCGCTGCTATTTTTAGGGGACCGCGCGTTCTCGATTATAATCACTTACTCCGGCCTTGTCGGGAGGGGTAGCGTAGCGTAGGGTAGGGGGGGTGGGGGGGGGAGGACGGGCAAGGCTATCGCAAAGGCTCGGTTACTTTGTTTAAGGACACTGTGACAACGGGATGTAACATAAGTACACTGTTAATTTTGGGTGCTCAATAATTGTACGCCAGAGGCGCAGCACCCCACGCAAAATCGTACGCGCCTGTCGTACAATGTGAGCACACCTTTGGCGTCGCTCCCCTCCCCTGTCCCATTGTCTGCTGATGGCATGCTGTCACTGTACGCCAAAGGTGTCCTGTCATCGCATGCCAGTTTTGCGTGGTGCACTCATTTGCCGTACGAGCACGCCCCAGCGTACTATTACTGAGCACCCCAAATGAACAGTGTAGGCCACTGTGAAACATTTTCTTTGTAGACATGCGATAAATTTTGTAAATTACGATTTACGAATTATGTTGTAAATTTACGACGGACCTTTTTAGCAGATGATACATTTTAGACAATTCAACATTTAACTATATTAAAGAAATGTGTCATCTTGCTTGTTTTTGCTCGTGAAAGAATTTCAAGCCTATACGTAATGCTTGTAATTTTACAACTGCACTTCGTGGCAAATTTTCCCGTAAACCTACGAATATTTTTTACACAGTGTGCAGGTGAATTTACTGACAGCTGACAAGGGAGCGTTGCCTCACCGTAAGGGGAAAATTTCCAAATTTCTTTTTTTCACAGTGTGAGTGTGAATGACTTCATTAAATCAGACACAATCAGATACTTTCAAAGACTGCACCCTTAACTTCTTACAAAGAAAATTATTGTATTACAAAGAATTCTGTGCAACCGTAATACAAAGCCAAATTTTCCTTGTAATACAAAGAAAAATCTTTGTAATACAAAGCAAAAATTTTTGTAATACAAGAAAATTTTTTGTATATTACGGTTGCGCAGAATTCTTTGTATTATACGAAAAAATTCTTTGTAGAAAATTTAGAGTGTGATTGGAAGAAAAAACGCTGATTTTTTTTTTCTTCTTCACGATCCGCGTGATATACATCCCTTCTGGCAATTATCAAGTTGTATGATATTGTTACAGTAGTTGATAGTCCCGAGAGGCAGTCTGTTATAACGTGGTGGTGGGGAGTCTGAGGCTGCCGGTCCGGCCCGGCCGGCGAGGCTCACGGTCCCAATGTCAACGTCACGGTCACCGTCGCCGAAGCAAGGTCGGTGTCGGTACCACCGGCTGAGTCAACAACCCCGCCAGTTCCTTTACCGCGCCCCGCCACGCCCCGCCACGCCCCGCCACGCCACGCCCACTGCGATAAGGCCCTGGCCCAATTTCCAGCTTGTTCATATGCTTTTTGCGTTAGTTCTCGATATTTGGATTATTGGAACGTGTGAAGAGGGTATAATGAGGGCAGCCTAGCCTCGCACGCGCCGTTGCGGGGTTTTGTTTTAAGCCCTCCCGACGTGATAAATCAAAGATATACGTACGTATCGATTGTTCGTGGACATTTCCTTGTCCAGCCGCCTGGAAGCTCATGACATTTTCAGCCCGCGGCTCCGCTGGAGAAACGGCCCCTGCTTGAACTGCAAGACACGGATACTGCATGGCAATTCTCTCAGCCTGGAGTTTTATTACCCGCTGTACCCTGTAAAACTAGCCTACTGTCGTCTCCGTAAAATCCCGATTTGTAAACAAAAAATATAATATTAAACACCCTTCATTCAGTACTACTATTCCTACAGTTTACGATAAAATTTAAGAGGTTTTAACTGTCTGGAAATAATACTTTTCAACTACTGTGAAATTCTAGACCTTTTTTTTACAGTCTATGTGTACTGTTACTAACTGTGCCGCGGTTTTTTCCGCTTTCTTCAAGGGCAGGAAGGGCCCTTGCGATTATCGATAAGACCGTATCGGTGTGGGCAACTGTGGTGGCGCCATGCGACAGGATGGACTAGCACTTGATTTAAATAAGTTTAGCTTTAACCACCACCTGCGCGCTCACGTGGTGCGAAGCGTTCAGACAATCAGGACGGTTCTGTTCTATCCGCTATTCTTCCCCAGTTAGTCAAAACACACTATACTTTTTGTTTCTCAGCGCAGTGTTCCCATCAGGGCATGTCGGCTAGGAGAGTCCCCGCACCCGCTAGAGTCTCAGAGTCCACTCTAGGACTCAAGCTCCCGCCCGTCTTTGTTTACCTTTGGTCGCGGTGGCGCGGCGGAGCTGAATAAGAAAAGGCGTAGTTTCTCCAGGAATGTGCCTCGGTGGCTGGCGGGGCGGGGCGGGGCGGAACTGTGGGTGCCGCGGCTCCGTGCCCGAATATATATTCATTCAAGCAGTTCGAATGTATGGACGGAACGGAAGAGATCTGAACAGCGTCCTCCAGAGAGGAGGGGGAGGGGGGAGGGGGGGTCTAGTCCTCCCTCGTATAGCGAATCCGATCCGCGCCAAACCCGGGGAAAAAAGAGCAAAGCAAAGAAGCAACAAAAAAACACAAATAAAAAAAATAATATCGCGTGTAGTACAGTTCAGTACGCGCCCAAGCTGAAAGGGGCGGGGGAGGGGGGGGGGTGAATATGAAAAAGAGTAGCGATATGGCGGCTGTGGAATTTGCTTGCGAGGAAATATCTTGAATCGCGTGCAGTGCAGGGGTGCGTGCGAGCTTCTGTGAAGTGCCGCTTGAGTGGAAAATTTGAATTGACATTTGCGCAAGAAAGTTCTTACGTCCCCGCCGGACCGGAGCAAACTTCGGCCTTTGGCCCCGCGCTGATAGTACACACCTCCGCTGGCGGTGCGGCTGCTTCTTAGGCCCGCTACGGATACAATTTATGAGATAGCTGATAGGAGCTGCGATACGAGGTGGAGAGCTTGGTTTGTCTTCTGATATATCTGCGGCACCACGGGTTACCACACCACTGGAAACACTAATGAGACATGCGTCCCGTCAGTTGGTGTGACCAGTTTTGGTCGCGTAATGCGACCTCAATTTACGTCACACCATTTGATGCGACGCCAGCTCTAGGGTATACGTAGGCTAATCCATTACACATAGGAGGTCGCATCACAAACTTGACCAGAACTCTCACACACTAACGTCTTCTGAACTTTTTTAATACTACGCACCCACGGATTTCTGTCAACATGCTCTATATACACATAATTTTGTGCCCAAGTATGAACAAAATAAGGCCACTATGAACAATTTTGTTCATAGATCTGCATTAAGTTATTCATAAATGCAGCATGTAAACAGAAATCTGTAGCTCCGTATACAAAATTCATAAGAATTTAGTGTGCATAACTACGGTCACCGAGGGGGAATTCACATCGGAAAATCTTGTACAGACTACTCGGAATTACACGGTATTACACATGTATTACACCTGTATTACTCATAAGATTTAATCACTTTAGAGCATATTCTCGTGTTTTTCGGTATTACATTACGTGTATTACGGCGTAATACATGGATCAGGTGTACAGTGTATTACGGAAGTGAATTTCCCCTCGACGGTCACACTTGCACGTGTGACACATGTCACATTAGTTTTTCCAGTGATGGATTTACCGCGTTTACAAATGAAGTTCAGTCGTAAAACAGGCTGAGCGTATTCAGCAGCCTGGACCGTGCCAGGTACGGTGCGCTCCCGCACCTATGTTCTTTGGCGCTCCGCCCCGCCCCGCCCCGCCCCGCCCCGCCCCGCCGGCCGCGACGCCACTTGCCGCGATATGATGCTGTGATACACGTGGAGGACTTTGTTTGTCCGACAGGATGCGTCTTTCTCGGCGCATCTCCTTTTAATTAAACGCCTATCAAACCTTTCTAATTGAGGTTGCGTTGGCGCGCCGGCTCAAGTCGGCAAGTGAGAAGTGCTTGAGACGTGGTCACGCGGGGAAAGACGTCCTCTGATGTGGAAATCGAGTACTTCTCGCGAGAGACCGGCGTCCCCACCCGGGAGGAAGGATATGAACGCGAACTATGTTTGAGACTACACTGTGAAAAATATCTTAGTAGATTTACGGTAAATTTTGTAAATTACGATTTACGAAGTACGTTGTAAATTTATGACGGACCTTTGCAGGGAGCAATACTGTTACGCACTCAATGAAACACCCGGTACTTAAACTCTATTTAAACTACAGAAATTTGTAGTCAAACTGCAAATGAACTACAGTTTTTTGGATGTAGTCTGTAGTACACATCCTTCCACCCGGGCAGAGTGCCACTTCCCTACGCCCCACACACTCGATGGCCTCTTCCCCCATTGCCCTGGTTTAGTTCTGCCGCCGGAGGCTGTTGGGCTGGGGTGGTTCGGGCCTACAACAGCAGCTGCGGGGCGGGGCGGGGCGGGGCGGGGCGGGGTGGCGCAGGGCGGGGTGGGCGTGACAGAGCCACGTGGTGGGCCCGCGCGCCCGTGCTCTGTGACGCGGCGGGGCGGGGCGGGGCGGGGCGGGGCAGCTGTTGGCAGGACACACTCGGACATTTATTTCCCGCCGTCGTGCTTACTACGAGTTTACTATGCGTTGATGACGCCCCGTGATTAGTGCTCTGAAGCCCTGAAGCTTCCACCACCACCACCGCCCCTATCCCCACCCCTGACGGCGTATAGCACATTTTGGCTCTCATTACAGGATGTCACGCCTACTTTTCGCCATTAGACTGTCGGTTGCGCCACACGGCCTCGGCCACGCGTGCTTACCCCACCCATATCCGCCTATATCCGCCCTGGTCCGGACTAACGAAACGAAGCCCCGACCCGTAAGGACGACGTCAACCTCACCGCCCGACCCGACCTCGCGACTTTCCCTTTCGACCTCACGCAGACGCACTTGTATGCGGGCCGCTGAGGGGGAGGGGTCCCCCCTACTCTCCAAGCGAGTGTACAACAAGGTTCACGCGTATTGACGAGTATTTCTTGATTTTTCTTCCGAGTTGTCGCGAGTTTTCGATTTATCGCGAGTATTTTGCGCTGTCCTGCGCCTGCGCCCTCGGCCCAGCCCGGGCCGGCCCCTGCCGCACGCCACTACAAATTCATTGTCGCCCAGCCAAAACACTGTCTGTGTCGCTTGGGTTTTGTTGTCATTTTTCAAACCCCTCCTTCCCTTACTTCCATTCATTTTGCACTCCCCTCCCCCTCCCGTTCCCGGCAGAGAAGGGGAGGCTCCTTTCTGCCGACTGATTCAGAAGATCGCTCTCGTTCTTCCGTCCTTGTCGCACTTGCACGTATGGCAGTGCCCCATGTCGGGCATGGCTAAGGTGCGACAAGGACGGCAATACGCGAGCGATCCTCGGATGTAGTCGGCTGCTGGCGGCAGCGGCGGCCTAGACCGCCTAGACGCGACAACGCGTCCGAGAGAGGCAGCATCTGTGATCGCCTCGTCTCTCTCGCTCCCTCGAGGCCCCCAGCACTGTGAAAAATATTTCCGAACATGTACGATATTTTTTGTAATTTACCATTTACAAAATGAGTCGTACATGTCCAACCTCCCACTCTTGATCGTCATTCGATTCCAAGTCGATACGCAGTGCTTGTACATTTACAATATAGGATTGTCATTGTACGACATCTTCCATGGAAAATTTTCCCGTACCCTGTACGACATTTTCTTACAGTGAGGGTTGCCCGACGTTAGCCTCACCCTGCCGACTGATTCAGAAGATCGCTCCCGTACATCTGTCCTTGTCGCACTCATAGGGTACTGCCATACCCGACATAGGACACCGCCATAGGTGCGACAAGGACGGAGGCACGAGAGCGATCTTCGGAATCAGTCGGCTGCTCGGCTCGGCTCTAGCGCGGCGCCGATGCATTTTCAGAGCTAGGCCCACGTGCGTGCAGCGTTAGGTTGTGTCGGGAGGGTGGAGGGGGGGGGGGGGCGTCGGAAATAACTCAAGCTCCTGCAGTCTGTGCCGCCGTGCTTGGTGGGGCCGGGCCGGGCCGGGCCGGGCCGGGTGGGGCGTGGCGAGGGGCGTGGTGGTCCGCGTCGTGCCGCGCCGCGCCGCGCACCCCCGCGCTGTACTTGTGCCGCTGGCGTTGGGCTGGCGTGGCGCGGCCGCGGCTCGACACATTAGGCTGCGGCTCGGCTCTGGGTGCCCAGAAAAATGGAATATTCTAACAACCATCGAATGGTTGACGAGGTATGGTTGTGGCAATAGTATAGTCGCGATAAGGCAACTAAGGCAAGCACGACGATTGTAATGCACTGTAAGAACAATGTCTGATTTTTTGAGGAAAAAGGTACAACTTCGCGGAACTTCCATAATTTGAGGGAACCTCCTTACACATTTAAAGTTTCTCAAAGATTTCCTTTTTCCCTCAAAAAATCAGACATTGTTTTTACCGTGTTGCTATCCTTCCATTATCTGGGGGCGGGAACTGCTATACGAGTGGTAATAAGTACTGCAACCATAACCTATGTGATTGTCTCTCTTCTACCATACAATGGTTGTTAGAACATTTCAATTTTCCGGGTGGTTCGTCTCCACATCGGCTCATCCAAGTGTAACCGCGCCTAGATATCGAGCCGAGCTCGATCCAAGGCCCTCTACAGTCTGCGGCTTTCTTCTCACGGAATCATCATGTGCGACAACTGCGCACCAAATAGGCGGTTTCCTATGCGCATGCGCACTGCGTCGCCGGGAATGCTCTTTATGGGATTATGTTGCGCTAGGCTGGCAGTGTTTGTCCGCTGTCGAGTCGACCCTTCTTGGCGGCGCCCTCGGGGACCGCGGGAGACTCGGGCCCGGGGCGGGGTGCGGTGGGGTGGGGTGGAGTGGGGTGGGGCGGTGCGGTGCGGGGTGGGTGGGGCCCAGCCGGCCAGGGCGGCCGCTACTTTGCGTTATCTCTCGAAGGCCACCTTTACGGAAAGTTTGTCCGGCGGGGCGGGGCGGACCGACGCGCAGTTGTCCGTCTCGACTAGACTACAGCGCCCCTGGTACAGCCCTTGGGCCTCTAGGTGTGCGGCGGGCACTCAAGGCCGCTGGCCCTGGTGCGCCTGCGCGCCGCGCCCTGCGCCTCTCTGAATGGTGACGAGGCGAGGTGTGGCGAGGCTCTAAGAGCGCTGTAGCGTCCCGCCCCGCCCTGCCCCGCCCCGCCCCGCCCCGTCCCGCCCCGCCCCGCCCCCCCCCCCCCCGCCCCGCCCCGCCCCGCCCCGCCCCGCCCCGCCCCGCCCCGCCCTCTTGCACCACTCCGCTGTACCTACAACAGCGGTTGCACAGTTGCTGTCGCTAATTCGCTGTACAGAGAAGTCGCAATAATGTGACATTGCGGTTCCCGTGAGGGCGTGGCGTGGCGTGGCGGTGTTCGCTCCCTGCGGCCAGGGCCTATCGCGCCCAGCCGAACTCCAACCGTCGCGTCGGTGAGAGCGATACGGCATCGATCTATCGAATCTCCTGATGGATTCAAGTGGCGCGGCGTTGATGCTTGTTTATTCTGGCGCTTATCTCGTTTTTTCTTTAAACTCTCCGCCCGACTGGCTGAGAAGTGTGGGAGTTGAGGTGGGTTCGGCCTGGTGCCATTACCCGGCGCCAGGGGGGGCAGCCAGGGGCCCGCCGGCCCGGCCCGGCCCCGGCTGGCTAGGGCCTTACTGCTTTATCGGGATGCGTGGTCGCGTACCGCGGCGCGGCCGGGCCAGTCCGGCCCGAGTGGCATTCAAGTCCTGGAGGTGACCGCACCGGGCCAGACCGGCATGGCAGCACATACGCGCCCCACTCACGTTCTGAAATGCTTAATTCCAAAACCTGTATCTTACACATCTCGAAGTGGCCATTCAAATGCGTAAGCAGCGAGGGGTACCTCACTTCCTCCAATCAGTGTACGCCCTTCGTTCCAATCATTTTCCAATCACAGAGTTCAATCACATAATTTTCCTACGAAAATGTATTTTTAAGACCTTAAAAATGCAAAAATTCGATTCGCTGATGGGAATTTTTTTAGATGTCTTTGAAGGTTGGTAAAATTTTACTTCCAATCACAACATATCCCTTCAATCACAACCCATGTAAAGAGTGAGGTACCCCTCGGAAAGCAGCACGAGTTCGAAAACTTAGCCCCGGTTTGTGTGCAGTGCAGATTGCCCTTAGTGTGGCTGAGTGACAGTTAAGTGCACTGGCGGGGATCTCTGTGGATTACGGGGAGGATGTCGTTGACCCCTGGTGCGATGTGAGCCGAGTGTATAGTGTTAACTGTGTGATAATGAACTGGGAGAGGATAGGGGGGGGGGGGAGTCGCCGGTGTCTGTACCCGCACCAACTTGTGTTCACTAGCTCCACTTCAAAACTAATTGTCGCAAGATTGTGAATTGTATTAATTTTCTTGCTCTAGTTAGTGATAATAAAAACGGGCTTCCCTCGGCCGCATATTCTTTTTGAGTCGGTTCGCCCGCTCCTCGACATGGTTGGATGGGACCCGTTTTGCCGATTTGTCAAATCCGTGTGTCATTCTGGTCGCTACGCGTTGAGCCGGTTGGGCCCTGGCCAGACACCTGGGCCGGACCGGGCTGGGCCGGGCGGGGCCGGGCCCAGGGTTTGCTCTGCCCACAACGGGTTCAGTGACCGCGGTACGCGCTAGTCGCGCTGGTGGGGAGACAAGAGGCAGGCGACTGAGGAGGACGGGACGGGTCACCTCCAGCAGTACAGCGCCTCCAGCTCCAGCTCCAGCTCCAGCCCGGCCCGGCCCGGCTCTGGCTCCAGCCGGGGAGGTGGGCAGGCAGTGCGCACAGCGGTGCCGCGGGTCTGCCTACCTTCAGGCGCTCTCCAGCCAGCAGACAGACGCCCGCCGCGCCGCGCCGGCCGCTGTGGCACTGGCACGCTCTACTCAGAGCTCCCGGGACAGGGCGGGGTGTGGTGGGAGGGTGCACTGGAACTACAAGTGCGTGAATCACTCGGTTCAGGAGCGTACACACGATTACCAATTACCAGTGATTACCAACAGTTGTCAGTCAAATTTTTGAAGAAACTTTGAAATTTATGTCATATTTCTATAGGGAAAACGCGAAACCAGCGCGAGAAACAACGAAAAGATCATTTTTGGGATGTGATTATCAGTGATTACCGGACAAAGTGTGCACAAGATTACCAGAGTGGTGGACCCCTCGGGTGGGTTACCCATCTCGAATTTGGGCCAACGGCGGTTTATTTGACGGCCAATTATCCGTTCAAATCCGGGACCTAAGTTCAGTGATGACCCCACCCAGAAAATGGCATTCTAGCTTTTAGTATGTTAACATTCTAATACTATACTCTAATTGAAAACTCTAAAGCGCATACTAATGTTTAGAGGGTAAACATACTATTGCAAAACTCCTAACTGACATACTTATGTTCAAGTGATTAACATACTGATGCAACAATCTAACCTAACATACTAATCTTTAGTATGTTAAACCCCTAATCGAACCTGGGAACGCGTCCGCGCTCGGCTACAGAATGGCGTAGGGATGCTGGAGCGGCCTTTCCATCACGTCCCGGTGGTCGAGTGGTTAAAGTGATAGGCTCGCAGCACGGAAGTCCGAGGTTCAACTCCCAGGCGGGTAAGGTATTTCCTCAGTCAAGTTATGCGTACTCATTGTAGATACAAGGTAGGAAATTCTATCAAAAGAGCATATTTCATAACCAAGGACAAATCTTTTTCTATTTTAATAAGATCCGCTGAATTAAATATCACATCGGTCGGCATTCATTTTTCCTAGATTATAGGTCTAACCTACTGAGGAATAGTATGTCACATACTAACTAGACATACTAACCAGACATACTAAACTTAAGTATGTGGCGTTCCTACCTTATGGATTAGTGGATTACATACTAAAGAATAGTATTACATACTTGGTTCGTATTATAGTCGGCAAAAACCCTAAACATTAGTATGTTCCTCTTAAATTGAGAATATCGTTTTCTGGGTGCCACCCTATTGTAGCTTCTCAAGAATTGCACTGGTAAAACTAAGGCGTAGTTGTACGCCTTTCATGAAGCGTGCAGTCCGTACGCTCTTCTTGAAGCGTACAAGAGCTCATGGGCCCTTTTCCTCCTATGTATCTAAATGCATGGGGGAATTTTCTTGAAGCGTAGTTGTATGCTTCAAGAAGGGCTTAAGGTCTTCAAGCGTAGTTGTACGCTTGAAAAAGGCGTACTACTACGCCTTAGTTTTACCAGTGTGCACACACATGAAAGGACAGGTGTACGAATGAAAATTCACACACATACTGGGTGTTTCAGAAAAGACGCAGGTGCGGGCGGGTTTGCCTACCCAAGGGGCTATGCCGCCTTACGGGTAGAGCGAGTAGGCAAACCCGCACGCTCCTGCGTTCTTCTCTGAAACACCCGGTGCAAGTGTGCGTGATTCACACACTTAGGTTTTCAGTGTAGACACTCGTCTGATGTTGCTGCGCGGGTTTATCGGGCATGCTGACGGGACGGGACGCGACGCTATCACCGGCCCGGCCCGGCCCCGGTGTGCTGGACGGGCTCGGCGGGGCGGGGCGGGGCGGGGCGGGGCGGGGCGGGGCGCGCCCAGACTGCGATAACGTGTCGGGCCCGGCCCCGGCCCGGCCGGAGTGTCTATCGTCGGCAGTCCAGGACCTTCCTGCCTCTCGCAGGCGTGGTTTAAGGGGGGGGCGATCGCCTCCCCTCACTGTTAAAACTAAGGCGTAGTTGTACGTCTTTTTCAAGCGTACAACTACGCTTGAAGACCTTAAGCCCTTCTTGAAGCATACAACTACGCTTCAAGAAAATTCCCCCATGCATTTAGATAGAAGGGAAAGGGCGCATGAGCTCTTGTACGCTTCAAGAAGGGCGTACGGACTGTACGCTTCATGAAAGGCGTACCGGGTGTTTCTTTGAATGCGTAACAGTGTTGCGGGTTTGCCTACCCCATTCGCCCGTAAGGCGCCATGGCCCCTGCAGCGCTGGAGACTATGCAATCCCTCAACACTGTTACGCATTCAAAGAAACACCTGGTACAACTACGCCTTAGTTTTACCAGTGCTTTTGGGCTAAACTGCCCGAAAGTTTGGCGACTTGATGTACAAAACCCCTCTATGTAGGCAACCCACTGGGCACCGCCCCCTATCTACTAGACCTTAAACCGCGTCCGTGTCCATACTCTTTGCCATATCTTCGTAAATTTACATTTCTCGTAAATTGCACCTTACAACTGATTTCGTAAAATTACGATCGGAATCGTAAATTTACGAAGGCCCATTTGCGCTCGATTCGTTTAAGAATGACAAGTCGATACCAAGACTCATTCCAATCTCGTAATTTTACAATTTGGTATTGCAGCTTTGCGACATTTTCCATGGAAAATTTTCCCGTATCCCCTGTCGTTGGAATGTGCCCAAGCTCTGACGGATCCGCACCCTGCTGTCCCTGCTGCCTGCCTGCCTGCCTGCCGCCTGCCTGGCGCTGGGCTCGTGTGATTTGTTTTGACTGCACTGCCGCACCCCGCCCCGCCCCGCCCCGCCCCTGCACACTGCTCTGCTGGTCTCGGACCACGCCCAAGAGCTCCTACATCGCGCACCCTCGTTGTCTAAGGTCCCTGACGTCACTATTGAGCTTTGTTCTACACCTTCCGCGCGTAGCTCTTGCGCTGAAGGGACTAGCAGCAGCACGGGAAAAAATAATTTTAAAAAATTGAGATAACGCAATGTCGTCGTGAAAATTTCTGGAGTTTGATGCTCTGCAATAAAAAGGTGCCTCTACCCTTGCTCCCGCCCCTGCGCAGTGGGCTCGCGTGCTGGGGCCTGCCTTAGCCTTACCCCGCCCTGAAGTTTGCGGCCTTCAAAGTCTAGTCTTTACGCGCACCGCGCACGGCATGTGACATGGCAAATCCCCAGGTGGGTCTTGTTTCTGAATAAAACCTGGCCTGTTGGACTGTTTCTCTTCAATTTTACAAGACAAAGTCCAAGCAGATGAGAAGCTTGTGTGTATGAAGACCGCCTGAAAATAAACCCGACGGCCGTGGTGTAATTCAGCCTGGCCCTGAGTGTTTCATTCGATAAGCCGTCGCGTCCCTTGTAGTTGGAAAGGGAGGTGGGGATGGGGGGGGGGCCACCTCATATGGAGTAATTGGATTACCTCGGACAGGACAGCGGCCGCCGCGCCCGCACCGGCCCAGCCTGGCTCTAAATAAATAGTGCGCCCCCTTGTACTAAGTGGATCTTGCCAACTTGAGCCCGCCCCGCCCCGCCCCGCCCCGCCCCGCCCCGCCCCGCCCCGCCCCGCCGCCCGCCCCGGCCCGCCCCGCCCCGGCCCGCCCCACCCCGCCCCGCCTCGCATGTCATCCTGTTAACGAAAGGAAATGTACCTCGCTAGCCAGCCTGTGGGATAGCGATGCGTACAGGCGTCTCGTACATGCGCCTCTTTTTCCGATGTAGGTCAAACTTGCCTTATCGAAAAATATAAAAGTAAAATGTTGTTTCTCTTTTTGATTGCAGGTCCTGATGTCCCACGAGCCTTGGTCGCTGCCGCCCGCAGATGGCCTGTACAATCCTGAAAATGAAAAAGAGGCCTGCGGCGTTGGCTTCATCGTCTCCATCGATGGCGAACGCTCTCACAAGGTACGGCGGAAAGGAAAACAAAACAAAAAAACTCACTTTTCCCCACGAAATCTCGCGAGACGCACCCCGAATATAGCATTCGAAAAGAAGAAGAATGCGGGGAACAAGAAAAGGGAAACCGCTATCCTTTAACATGGTGATTTCCGTTTTCTTGTTCCCCGCATTCCGCATTCTTCTGCATTTCAGCTTTACCGGAATGGTATATTAATTCCACTTTGGGTCGCTTTGCTTGTTTTGTTTTGCTGACTCTGCTCCGCACTGACCTCTCCCAATGACCCGTACGCCCACGTGCCCCTTATCTATGATGCACGCTCCTGCGCCCGCCCGGCGCGGCGTCTTGCGCGTGGCCTTTCCAAGATAAATAGTTTTCCTGTTTTTTTGTTGTGTGCTTTTCATTTAAAGAAAGAAATTTTTATTTTTGTCTCTCCCTTTCAGATTCTCCGTGACGCGGAGAAGTTGTCGATGCGCATGAACCACCGTGGCGCGTGCTCATGCGACAATGACACCGGCGATGGCGCGGGCGTGCTCACGGCCATCCCCCACGAGCTGTACGCGGCCGAGCTCAGGTGAGCCAGCGTGCGCGAGCGCGCGCCCGCGTGACTGCGTGCGTGCGTGCGTGCGTGTGTGTGTGACTGTGTGTTCGTCACTGTGTGCCCGACTCATCCTTGTCACAGGGGAAGAAAGGAAACCCTCCCCCACCGCTGCCCCTGCTCGGGGGGGTTGCGCGCGGCACGTCACGCGCGTGTGTGCGCGAGCGCGTGTGCACGCGAGGACACGTGTGCACGCGCGCGCAATCTCAGTGACACGTGACACTCCTCCCATGCGAGCCTAGCCCTAGCGCGCTCACAGACACCAATGGTACTCTATTCTTGTTTTTGCCGGGGACTGTGCGGTGCGCCGTGTGCTGCGCGCGTGTGCCCCGCGGCCCCCGGGGAAACGCACTACTATCATAGTATTACCACAATCATTTTACCATTATTCATTCACTAAGTGCTCGGCCGCCGAGGCGCGGTGCCGTGCGGCGCCCTATCGCGCCCGACTCTCGCAGACTTCTCCCCGCTGACCCAGCCCGGTGTTGCAGGTCGACGCAGAAGGTGGAGCTGCCGCCCCTCGGCCGCTACGCCACGGGGATATGCTTCGCGGACGCGTCGAGCCGCGCCCAGTGCGAGGAGCACTTCGCCAAGCTGGCCGCGGAGCAGGGCCTCGGCGTGCTGTGCTGGCGCGACGTGCCCGTCGACTCCACCAAGATCGGGCTGATGGCGCGCAAGAGCGAGCCGCTGATGCGCCAGGTGTTCCTGGCCGCGGCCGCCGGCCAGACCCTGGATGATGACGTCCTCCAGCGAAAGGTGAGCCCGCCACGCCCCGCCCCACCCCACCCCACCTCACCTCACCCCACCCCACCCCACCCCACCCCACCCCACTCCCCCACCCCACCCCACCTCACCCCGCCCACCTCACCCCGCCCCGCCCCACCCCACCCCGCCCCGCCCCACAAGACTGCCCCTTATTTGAAAAATTTTCGATTTTTAAAAAGCTCCACTCGATTTCCTTCTCTGGTGGGCGATAAAATGATCTAGCCGCAGCCGCAGGTCTGTGCCATAAAAATTGACCCTTTATCAAGGGGCAAGTCGCACAAACTTGCGGCTAGGTCACTTTTTCGCTCCCCAGAGGAGGAAACCGAATACTTTTTAAAACTCGAAAATTTTTCAAATAAGGGGCAGTCTACCGCCCCACCCTCTCCCCGCCACGCCCTGCCACCCGGGGCTGCGAGTTTGCTCGATCCCCATCGTGCTCCTCCCTCTCTTGCCACCGACCCTCGCTCCCACCCTCCGCTGGGCCGGCGCGGCGCGGCGGGGCGCGGCGGGGAGAGAGGCCCACTTTCATGACGTCATTGCGACCGTGACGTCAACCCGTTCCCCCCTTCCAGACGTACTTTCTGGGATGGGGTAGGGGGTGGGGGTGGGTGGGGCTGCGGAGCCATGGACACTGTTAAACATCCCCGCGCTGTGGTCACGAGACGGGCTCTAAATCCACCAGCCGGTGCCACCGCCGCGCCAGCCCAGCCGACGGGGGCAGAACTGGATCATCTGTACCCCCCCCCTACCCCACCCCCTCCGCTCCTTCCCTTCCTCGTCCCTGCCGCTGCGCGCCTGGGTCTGCCTCTCTCTCTTGTGGGCCTCAGTTTGCGTTCAATACACGTGACGCAAGCGTGGGCGTTTCGGAAGGGCTTGAATCGCCGGGTGGGGCTTGGGCGGGTGGGGGATAGAGTGGGGCGCGGGGGACAGACCGCGGGGGCGGGGGGGGGGGGGGGGGTAAACGGTAGGGAAGGGGATGCAGAGGGTCGAGCTGGTGGAGGCTGCCGCTGCCGGTTCTGATGGCAGGGCAGGCGCTGGAACATGAATCATTGTAGATGTAGATGTCGTGCATGGTTTATGGCTTGTATCAACTAACTGAAGTTTATTTTAAAAAAAGAAAAATGTACAAAACCCTTTTCCGTTTGACAGGTTTTTATTTTGAAGAAAATAGCAACA
Source organism: Frankliniella intonsa (assembly GCA_033675135.1). Lineage (NCBI taxonomy): Eukaryota > Metazoa > Arthropoda > Insecta > Thysanoptera > Thripidae > Frankliniella > Frankliniella intonsa. The sequence continues at coordinate 572,316 of CM066258.1, forward strand.
CACAATGTTCCTGGCGATGGAAGACGATTTTACATCTGCTCTTTGTCAACGTCAACTGTTGTATACAAGGGACAATTTACTGCAGATCAGTTGTGGGCATACTATCGTGACCTTTCCGTAAGTTTTTGTGGTTCCTCCATTTTTTTAGGATGTTTTTTCAATAGTCTATTGAAAAATATTTAATTCCACAAAATGTTGGTTTTCATTGATTATCAGAACACAGCATTTGACACCTATCTAGCTCTTGTGCACACCCGTTTCTCAACCAACACATTCCCCAGCTGGGAGAGAGCACATCCTCTTAGGTAAGAGATATAGAATTAAAAATATGCTCATCATGAACTTCTCTAACTTTTCTAAACTCTTCTCTTTTCCTTTCATGCAGGTATCTCGCACACAATGGAGAAATTAACACTTTACGCGGTAATGTGAATTTTATGAAAGCTCGAGAGGGAGTGATGTCAAATGATGAGTTTGAGGATCTGAAAAAGCTCTATCCAGTTGTAGAACCAAACCTCTCCGACTCAGGTGCTGTTGACTGTGTGCTTGAGTTCATAACAATGGCAGGAAAACGATCCCTTCCAGAAGTAAGTTCTTAGACCTTCTTGGGTTTAAGTCTTCAAAACCTTAATTGAGCTGCTTTATCATTAATCTACAATTACAGGCAGTTATGACCATGGTACCTGAAGCCTGGCAAAATGACAAAACTATGCCACAAGAAAGAAAGGATTTCTATCATTGGTCTGCTTGTGTGATGGAACCATGGGATGGCCCTGCTTTGTTAACATTCACTGATGGAAGATATATTGGTGCTATTCTTGACCGGTGAGCATTTTGGTGATTATCTAAACGTGAAAAATAAATCTCTTACTCTTACACTGCATATCTTACTCTTCCTTGTAGCCTGTAAGTTTAATGTGTATTCATGTTTTTAATGTTTCTTTTTGTTCTCTGTAGGAATGGATTGAGGCCATCAAGGTTCTATGTCCTGAAGGACAACATAATGGTTATGGCTTCAGAGGTCGGAGTGTATGATACGGATCCTAGTAATGTGCTGCTCAAGAGCCGATTGAAACCTGGAAGAATGTTGCTTGTGGATACAAAGCAGAAGACCATAATCCAGGATGTTGAACTAAAGCGTCAGATTGCTCTCTCACGTCCTCATTCATCCTGGCTGAAAGAGGAGGTATGTTTCTCCTGGACCTCACTATTAACTGGTATCATAGGTGTCATAGGACTGTCTGTCTCAAAATCACGGAAATGATTGTGAAAATTGCTGGAACTGAGGAGAAATACTGAAGGTTATTAAGGGGTTTGTGTATTTTTAAAATAGGCATTCCTGGGTCTTCGTGAAGAAATTTGCAGGGTGCCATGCTGGTGGAAGGGAAATATTTGTTTCCTACTTATTTTACATTTCAGTAGTAGAAGGACCTCAATTAGATTAATCCATTTGCCTGTTGTGATGGGTGTATATTGATTCTACAGTATAGTACTAAGATGAGTTACTTCATTTCTACCAGAAGGGCTTTTAAAAGTCTCACAAAATTCAAAATCTAATGCAGAATTTCATTTTTTATAATTTTCTTTTTGCTGCTGATGGTGATTATCTACAGAGGGTGAGTTGAGATGATGTTTGAGTGTTTCTTCTTTGTAAATAATATTTGTGGTTTATAGTATTTTGGCTCGAGCTTTGCACCATCCTGAAGTTACTGTATAACATCTACTACTTACAGAGTTGTGCATGCGTGGTAGAAATTGTTTTGTAGTTAGTCTCATAGTGTGACCTTCAACCTTCAATCCTTTTTCTTATCTGCAACTTTCAGTTTCCTTTTTTTTTTTTTTTTTTTTTTCTTTTTTTTTTTAGTGGATCTGTTAGGTGACTTCCTAATTGCAAGTAAAACTACTGTTTGGTATGGATTAGTGCACTCCCTTACTCCCTAGTCTTAGATTGCCTTCATCCTCTTTGCTGTTTTGTTAATTATCCCATGTATGGTAAAGTAGTTCATTTGGCTGACTGCTATTCCATTTTTTGTTTGTTAGTATAGTTGATTTGGCTCTTCTTTATTTTCATTACTAAGTGTGCTTTAAAGAAAAATTACTTCTACAGCCTTTTTAAAGTGTTTCAATCAAAACAAGTGTGTGCATCAATATACATTAATCATATGGGTTTTGGACAGATTTTGATGGCTGATCTGTACAAAGACCACAAAGTAACTTCCGAGGATGCAGCTCTGTGCAAACCAATTATTGACAAGTCTGCAACTGCACCCATCAATACTGAGGAAGAAAGGCTAGTGGCAGTCGGACAAATGTACGGGGGTGATAAGCGCCTGGCATTGTTCGGCTATACTGTTGAAACAATTACCATGCTACTTATGCCTATGATCAACACAAAGTAAGTTGGCTGTCACTACTTTGTCATCAATAACTGAGTTGTCAGATTTTCTCAAGTATTCCATATTTTTATTTTTTTTCAGGAAGGAAGCATTAGGCTCCATGGGGAATGATGCTCCCTTGGCCTGTTTGTCTCAATTCCAACCTCTGTTATATGAATACTTTAAGCAACTTTTTGCTCAGGTAATTTTTATTCCAGCAGCTTGTTTATTCAAAAGCCATTTTTACAAAGGTTTACATTTATTCTAATTATCACTTTAGGTCACCAACCCACCTATTGATCCATTTCGGGAAAAAATTGTTATGTCTTTGATGAGTCCCATTGGCCCAGAATCTAATTTGCTGGAACCCTCTGCAAAGCAATGCCATCGTCTTTTCTTGCCTCATCCAATTCTTTCGTTAAAAGATCTTCTTGTTATCAAAAACACATCTCACCGTGGATGGAAGGTAAACAATAAATTTGTTACTGTACCGCAATATTTATTCAGATTGATATAGGAACTAATATCATATACTTTTTTCAGAGCAAAGTAATTGATATAACTTTTGCCAAAGAAGATGGTGCTGTGGGCCTGAAAAAAGCTTTGGATCGTATCAGTGATGAAGCTTGTAAAGCAGCAAAGGATGGATATCAGCTACTGATTCTTTCTGATCGCCTTGCTGGGGAATCAAAGTATGTGGGTTGAATTATTCTATCTTTTCCTTAAAATAATTGATGTATTAATTACAACCTTATCTGTTGTCCTCTAGACTACCTGTCAGTGCCCTCATGGCATTGGGTGCAACACACCATCAACTTATTGAAGAGAGACAACGTAAGAAAGTTGGATTGATTGTAGATACTGCTGAGGCTAGAGAAGTGCACCACATGTGTGTTCTTTTGGGCTATGGTGCTGATGCCATCTGTCCCTACATGGTGTTTGAACTCGCTGCTAATCTCCGCTCTGAGGGAGTACTTGATGCAGCCCTAACCGATGATGTTCTCTTCAAAAACTATGTTGAAGCAATGGAACGTGGAATTTCAAAAGTTATGGCAAAGATGGGCATTTCTACCTTGCAATCCTACAAGGGAGCACAAATCTTTGAGGCTGTTGGTCTGTCCGATGAGGTCATTGAAAGATGCTTTAGAGGAACGCAGTCACGAGTGGGTGGAGTTACTTTTGAGGTCCTTGCAAATGAAGCCTTTGATCGACACAGTCTTACTTATGATGAGACAACTTCTGACATGCTTGTCCTCAGAAACCCAGGAATATTCCACTGGCGCTCGGGTGGTGAAAAGCACATAAATGACCCAAGCAGCATAGCTAGCCTCCAGGAAGCTGCTTCCAGCAAAAGTAACAGTGCTTATGAGAAGTTTCGCCAATCTACCATGGAAAGTGTTCGAGCATGCACTCTCCGTGGGCAGTTAGAGGTGGTACCAAATCCTAAAATTCCACCCATAGATATTTCAGAAGTAGAGTCTGCTGCTACGATTGTGAAACGTTTTGCTACAGGGGCCATGAGCTTTGGTAGTATATCATTGGAAGCCCATCAAACTCTTGCCATGGCCATGAACCGTATTGGAGGAAAATCTAATACAGGAGAGGGAGGAGAAAATGCAGACCGTTATTTGAATCAGGATGCAGAAAACAATAAACGATCAGCTATCAAGCAAGTTGCTTCAGGTCGTTTTGGAGTGACCAGTTCATACCTTGCTCACGCTGATGACCTCCAAATCAAAATGGCTCAAGGAGCTAAGCCAGGTGAAGGAGGTGAGCTGCCTGGTTACAAAGTAACTGCTGACATTGCTGCAACTCGTCATTCGGTACCTGGAGTGGGTCTCATCTCTCCACCTCCTCACCACGATATCTATTCTATTGAGGACTTGGCCGAGTTGATTTATGATTTGAAATGTGCCAATCCTAATGCCAGAATATCTGTCAAACTGGTATCCGAGGTTGGAGTTGGTGTTGTTGCATCAGGAGTGGCAAAGGTTTGTTAAATTTTCTCTCTGTAGATTTTTACCTCTTTGTATTTTTAGTCTCATAACTCACTACAACAACCTACAGTTTGGTGTAAAGCCTAACTAACATTATTATTATTTTTTATTTTTTTGCAGGGCAAAGCTGAGCACATTGTTATTTCTGGCCATGATGGTGGCACTGGTGCTAGCTCATGGACTGGAATCAAAAGTGCTGGCCTTCCTTGGGAGTTGGGTATTGCAGAAACCCATCAGGTGTTGACATTAAATGACCTTCGCTCTAGGGTAATTGTTCAAGCTGATGGCCAGATTCGTACTGGTAAGGGTCGTTTTTTGCTTGCTCATGTTACTTTTAAAATCTTGGGCTTGTTAATTTTTATTAATAAATATCTGCAACTTCCTACACAGGTTTTGATGTTGTTGTGGCTGCATTGTTGGGTGCTGATGAATTTGGTTTCAGTACTGCCCCTCTTATTGTTATGGGATGTACTATGATGCGCAAGTGTCATCTCAACACATGCCCTGTGGGAATCGCCACTCAGGATCCTGAGCTTCGCAAAAAATTTGCAGGAAAACCAGAACATGTTATAAATTATGTCTTTATGCTGGCAGAGGAGGTAAAATACTTTTACCACTTTTGATATGTTCAGTTTTTTTTGGTCCTTCTTTAATTTGTGAAGCATGCAAATATTCCTTCTGCTTCTAGGTACGAGGTATCATGGCAAAGCTCGGTGTCCGCAAATTTCAGGATTTAGTTGGACGAACAGAATTTTTGAAGATGGCAAATCCTACCAATGGAAAGGCTCAAATGCTCAATTTTGATGCTATCCTACGTAACGCCCTTGAAATGCGCCCTGGTGTGAACATAATTGGTGGTTCAGAAAAACAAGACTTCCAACTTGAAAATAGACTAGATAATGAATTGATTAAAGCTGCTAAACCTGTTATTGATGGGTCTTTGAAATCAGTCAAACTTGATTTAACTATTAACAATGAATGTCGTGCTTTTGCCAGCACTTTGAGCTACCATATTTCAATGTAAGATTGAGTAATTTTCTTATAAATCAAATTTCTTCATCATCATCTTTTCATTCTCACATAATTTTAATAACTTACAGTAAATATGGAGATGCTGGCCTGCCTGATGGAAGTAGCATCCAAATCCACATGAAGGGATCTGCTGGACAAAGCTTCTGTGCATTCATGTCCAGAGGAGTTTATGTAACTCTGGAAGGTGATGCCAATGATTATGTTGGCAAGGTAAAATGTTCTTGCGCTTTTAAAGTACCCTAGCAGTTAAGTTATTGTTTGTTATGTATTAATCGCCTTCTTGAAACGGCAGGGTTTGTCTGGAGGAGAAATTGTTATCTATCCAGCAAAGAATACCATGGTTGATGAACAATCAGAGAAAAATGTGATTGTGGGAAATGTTTGTTTGTACGGAGCCACAACGGGCCGTGCTTACTTCCGTGGTATTGCAGCAGAGAGATTCTGTGTACGCAACTCAGGTGTTGTTGCAGTAGTGGAGGTAAGAAAATAGCTGTCATTTATGTTCTGAAAAGGACAGCTAACAAGGATTCACATCACCTCAACCGACAAATTTTGACACATCATCATCTTTGGAACTGTGATGTGTAATGTCTGACTGTTTCCAATCAGTGAGTCTAAAATTTTTATTTGTCTCAGGGTGTTGGAGACCATGGCTGTGAATACATGACTGGAGGTTGTGTTGTTATTCTTGGACTGACTGGGCGTAACTTTGCCGCTGGTATGTCAGGAGGAATAGCTTATGTACTTGATGTTGATGGTTCATTCAGAGGGTAAGGAAATAGAATATCTGTCAAAAGGAACAATGTTATTAACTAATTGTGTAATTTCATCATTTTACTTGTTACAATATTTTTCAGAAAGTGCAACATGGAAATGGTTGAGTTGCTGCCTCTTGAGAAGAAAGAGGACTTAGATGATGTAGCACAGCTGCTTAAAGAATTTGTTGAGAAGACAGGTTCTAAAATTGCACAAGATCTGTTGACACAATGGCCAAAGCCAGCGTCACAGTTTATCAAGGTATGAATTGAGTTTTAAAATTTAATATTATTGTATATTGTGGCCTTTAAAGAGAACATTGGTTTACACATTTTTTATGCAATCAAGGTATTCCCCTATGAGTATCAGAAGGCTCTTGCTGCTCTAGCAGCTGAGAAACAGAAGTCCTCAGTTAATACTGCGAAGACTGCTGCACCTCAGAAGACTGAGCCAGGTGTGAAAGATATTGAGGAAGCTGTTAATGATGAGGATATGGAAAAGAAGAAGTTGGATAAAATTCTTGATAAAACAAGGTTTGTATAGAAGCTAGGTGCTTGTCCTAAAACACTAAACTTAAAAACCTGCCTAACTATATTATGGAATTTCAGAGGTTTTGTGAAATACAAAAGAGAAACTGTCCCATATCGTAATGTTGAAAGTCGAATGAATGATTGGGACGAAATCTATGATTTCCCAAGAGTTCGCAAGGGCTTACGCATGCAAGCAGCACGCTGTATGGAATGTGGTGTTCCCTTTTGTCAGTCTTCTCATGGGTGCCCATTGGGAAACATTATCCCAAAATGGAATGATCTTGTTTTCCAACAAAATTGGAAGGAAGCATTGAACCAGCTTCTACAAACCAACAATTTCCCAGGTTAGTTTCATTTTTGTTTTGTAGTTTTTAAAATCGATTTGTTTAGTTTCATTGTGTGGATAATTTTTCTTATTCTAGAATTCACTGGACGTGTTTGCCCTGCACCATGTGAGGGTGCCTGCGTTCTTGGTATTAACGAACCTGCTGTCACCATTAAGAACATTGAGTGTGCTATTATTGACCACGCATTTGAAAATGGATGGATCAAACCTTGTCCTCCCCTTTCTCGTTCGGGAAAAACTGTTGCTGTCATTGGATCTGGACCGTCAGGCCTGGCTTGTGCCCACCAGCTTAATAAGGTTGGCTAATGCGGTTCTCTGCATTTTTTCTTTTGAAATTTCAGTCTTTTTCAGACAATTATTCTTGTGATGTTTCCAAATTATTAGGCAGGACACACTGTGACTGTCTTTGAGCGCAATGATCGTGTTGGAGGTCTGTTGCAATATGGAATTCCAACAATGAAGCTGTCGAAAGCTGTGGTGCAGCGTCGAGTTAAACTGCTTGAAGATGAAGGCATACAGTTCAAGACTGGAGCTAATGTAGGAAAGGACATCAAAGCAAAGGTAAAATGTCAAATTTAGGGCATCGTCATACACAGTATCAGTTATTGTCCTATTGACATTTATTTTATATCCTTTTCCTAGGAGCTCTATGATAACTTTGATGCTATTGTCTTGTGCACTGGAGCCACATGGCCTCGCGACCTCCCAATTCCTGGTCGCAACTTGGAAGGCATACATTTTGCAATGGCTTTCTTAGAAAACTGGCAGAAGGTGCAGATGGGTAATGACATCCACGTCCCAAAACTTCTTGCTAAAGATAAAGATGTTATTGTGATTGGTGGTGGCGACACAGGATGTGATTGTATTGCTACATCTCTTCGTCAGGTAAGAACAAGACTATCTGATCTTCGGTTCTAATAAAATTGATCAAATCTCTTATTGTTCAAATCAATTATTTCAGGGAGCAAAATCAATTACAACATTTGAAATCCTTCCTGAACCTCCTGTACGTCGTGCGGCTGACAATCCTTGGCCCCAATTCCCCAGAGTTTTTAAAGTGGACTACGGACATGACGAAGTCAAGTTGAAATTTGGTCGTGATCCTCGTCAGTTCAGTACAACAAGCAAGGTACAGTTATATCTGCTTTGTATGCATTAGATTCACTCAAATTATGAAAGCTTTCTATCGTGACATTTGCTTGTTTAGGAGTTCCTTGATGATGGCAAAGGCAATGTGACAGGAATTAAAACAGTGAAGGTTGAATGGACTAAGGATGATCAAGGCCGATGGAAGATGGAAGAGGTGCCCAATTCTGAAAAGGCAAGTGTGTGAGGATTCCTGTGTTTGGAGGATTTCACTTTTTAATTAATTTTTTTTTCCTGCTCATTTAGATTTACAAGTGTGATCTTGTGTTGTTGGCCATGGGATTCTTGGGCCCAGAGAAGTACATTGCAGAAGAGCTGCAACTCAAATTAGATCCCCGAAGCAATTATGAAACACCAAGTGGACAGTATTCTACCACAGTACCTAAAGTCTTTGCTGCTGGTGGTAAGTTCATGTCGTATTCATTTTTTCCCCCCCTTTTCTTTAGTTGATCATACAAAAACTTTCTAATTTAAATCTGAATCTTTATCGGCATAGATTGTCGGCGTGGGCAGTCACTTGTTGTTTGGGCCATTTCGGAGGGCCGCCAAGCTGCAAGAGAGGTCGATCAGTATTTAACTGGCGATAGCAGTCTCCCTGGGCCGGGAGGTGTCATTATTCCTCATGCCCGCCGTGGTTAATCTCAGCTATGTGAGAAAGTAAATTGTAAAGCAAGGGCTTCCATGTGGATAGCATTATTTCTGTTGCATCTCCTCTTTGTTACTGTGTATTCCTTAGTTTTGGTAGATAAAGAGAACAGTTACCTATTGTCTAAATGAAATATTTTTTTGAAGTATTTGTTTCCTATTTATCAGTTATTTCTGAAGACATGTATAATGTTAATAATTTGTTTGACTTAGAAGCTGGGCTCTCTAAATATATAATGTGATGGTGATTTCATCATCAGTCATTATCAGTATTAGAAAGAAATCAAGCATTTTGTGTGATTGGTATTGAGAGTGGTAGTGTTTTTTAAACTGAAGTAATTTCTTGTATTTGCAAGTTTAATTTTGTGCCCTATTTTTGTTACTGTGACGTTTTTAAAGTTTATTGTAGAGGTCTGAACAATTTGGGTTACTGAGATTCAACTGATATGCACCTCATGATGTTACTCTGATCTTAAAACTCTGGTTAATTTGTGATCTTTCACATTAGGCTATTTTGCTTGTCATAAAATGAGTCAAATGATGCAACTATCTGCTTTTCAGAACTCAAATTAGTCTTAAGTTTATGGAAACAAATGTTCTGTTATTTTGAAATATTTGTCCTTATTTTGATGGAAATATTTTGGGAATCCTGTATAGAGCTCCATTGGTGATCCACACATGGTGTGCATTACCTTTACTTTTGCTCCATCCAGGTATGCGTGATTTTCATAGAGCACATGTGTTTCTGTGGAGTCTTCAATAATGAAATGTTTGAGGTCTATGGTGTAATTTCTACCTCAAAGTCAAAAGGCTAGTGCTGTTGTAATTACTGCTAGATCACATAATACTGTAGTCAGTACTGGAGATTAATGTATTTAATACATTTGTTTTAGCATGTCTATTGGTAATTAATTTATCTTATCTTCAAAGACAACAGTAGAATGGTGTTAAAGAAATCCACTCTTCTTTAAACACGGAGTGTGAGAAAGAGCCTTGATTTAATGAAGGATGTACTTAAGTTGTCATATTTAGTTATTGTATCGTATCTTTCTGTGAAGCAAACTACTGCACAAGCAAACTACAATGTTTTGACAACAGGTATGTTATTTATTCCTGTAAGTTGATGGCTTCTACACTGTAAGAGAGCTTTAATTTGTTTTGTAGTTGCAAATGCTTTTGTATTTTCTTGCTGCCATATTCAATGTTTATTTTAATACATATAAATTTTACTTACTTAATTCGAGAGTGAACTTTGCAATACTGGTCAATAGTGAGTATGACTGTTGCCCTCTTATTTTACCCTCAATAAAATTCCTCACTGTGGTATACTGTGCTTTACATTGTATTATTTTAAAATGTTACTCTAAAATGAAATTTTAAAATGTCTGTTTGTTGCAAAATATATTTGTGGTGTCCTCAATGAAACTTGCCCATGTATTCTTTATTTATTTCTTTTGCTTTTGTCAGTGCCGGCATTTTGACAGTACCTACCATAAGAAAATTGTTTTGTGCACTTATGTCAATTATGGGTTACACTTGTTAACACGGTACTTATGATTTTGTGATTGCATAAATTGATTATTTTTTGGTGGTAGATTATTTGTCTGGCTTTTTAGCCAGCTGGTAAAGAGATTATGGAGGGAATGCCGATAGACTGGATTAGAATAAATGATGGCTTTTTGGGCTTATGACTATGACTTGCCTTGTGCACAAACCACTTTCAATGGTGTTTCAATGTTGTTGTTTTTTTTTTTAAAGTAGGTGCTCTTGGCGAATGTCATGATTGAACCACTATATCAAAATTATTGATGGTATACCAAAGCTTCACTCCAAAGAATATAGGCAAAACTGAAGTCTGGATATGCTTGTGTCTTTGTGAGAGAACTTATTTTCTTCTTTTTATTCTTTTGGGAAAAGGTTGTTTTGATTTGAAAACTGTTTTTCTAACTTCCAATGAAGCTTACTATCTCTTCATTGATAAAATATGTGGATTGAGATAAACCCGAAGAATCATTCGAATGCATTAATAAAATATTGTTAGACTTCATAATAATTTAAATATTCAAGATGACAATTTTATTACGCAATGCAAATTTTTTCCTTTGCTCTTCTGTGGGTGTGAAACATTATTATGTACTTAAATATTGCTTTTGTTTCCATATATCAGTCAATTCAAATACCATACATAGAACAGTTCTGAAAATGTGAAGCATTTAATTGGTCAGTCACTATTAGTACACCATTAAAATATATGAAGATCTGGCATTGGCCATATTTATTGAGAATAGTTCCTCTTGCATTTCTACATAAGTAGATATCAGACATACAGGTCACACTTAGTTTCATAAGGGGGTATGCTTGTTGTCCTCTATTTGATGGAATGAAGAGCAGTGAGTGCACACCTTAGACAGTTTGTAAATAGGTTGAATATGGTTGTGGGGACTACGTCACTGTTATTCAACGAATCTGCATGCGGTGAAGCCTGGATAGTAAAAATACCTCCTTTCAAAGAAACTTTTCTAAGGACCCAAAGAAGAGTTGTTGGTTGAGCTTACTGCATTTAATTTTCTTTTCTTTCTGTATACTATTCTATAAAAGCTCAACCTCTTGGATTCATTTCTCCGCTGTAGCCCCGAGCAGGAGATTCGTGATGGTGTCACCAGCATTGGAAAAAAAGACTAGCTCAGTGAAAATGTTAATGTCTGTGAAAAAGTGACCATCTGTCCTGTTTGTCTAGGGAATTATCTTAGGTTCTATGGAGAACAATATTTCATTAGCTTAACCCTCGTGGCGTGCCACCTGGATATAACATACTTTAACTTGAGTCCCTTGCAATTCTTACTGTCCAGACATTTGTAATCAAGAAGAGGCTAAACAATATTCACTAGGTTGATAAAACAATTTCCCCTTGTAAAATGTATCCTGCTTGTTGTGTTGCTTTTGATGTGACCTTTGTTGGAAGTTTTCCAAACTAATTATACTATTATACGACCTTTTGGGATAATTATCCCAAAAATCCCCCCCCCCCCCAAAAAAAAGTAATAATAATAATAATCTTGAAAAGTAAAATTGAATTTCTCAAGCAAAACACTTAAATTGTTCTTAGTTTTAAAACATGTGCAAAATAATTACAGTATCTCATGAAATACCAAAAATAATTAGAACAAATTTGAAGGCTTTTAGAAGAACAGATAAAACACAGCATGTCTACTGAGTATTCAAATTAAATGGAAACAAACAACTGAGCTATTTCTTTGTGAAATGATGGGAATGCAGGCAATGTACATTAAGAATTGAGACAATAATCATGTTAATTAATTTAATTGCATTATATCTGAACTGCTTTAGATGCATAATTGTGTGGGCGGAAATGAAAATTGTTGACTGTTGGTACTTACTAATTACTCTTATGACTACATCATGTTTGGTGATCAATAAGACAATAAAGACCGCTCGCACCCTACTATAGTCAATTTGATGAAATGCAAATAAAAGGCAAGCATTGATTCCAAACACACAGTACTTTGTTTACTACCCATCATACTTCCGTATCTTGACAAGCATAAAAAGAAGCTAGATGTGAGTACCAGAAGCAAAAAGAAATAAATCTCAAAAGTCCTTAACATGTTCTTGAATGAGATCAACAACATGGTTGGCCACTGCCTTTACATTTGGGCGACTGGCATCAACTTCAGTAATCCCTGGCTCATACATTCTTTTGTAAACTTCATGTAAGCTTGAAAAGAAAAGGAAGAACAGCAATTTAATTGTTTACTGATCTTGAATGATGTGGCTAATTTCAATAATCATACTTACACAAGCCTGTAGTTTGATTCATTGGCTAGACGAACTTCCTCCGCTGTGTTGGTTGTGTTACGTCCTCTGAACCTTCTCAATCGTTCTGCCTCGTTAACTTTTAAGAAAATTACTACATCTGGATGAGGCTTTAAATCTTTGGGCCACATGTAAACAGGATCCTTGGGCACAGGTAATTCTGAGATGTCATTGACTTGTCCAGCAATTGCATATGCTGCTGTGCTGTGCCAAAATCTGAAGAAAAAAATCTTCAATAAAGGCTTATTTCCTCATTGGATTGAATAATGTTTTTTTATTAGATCTGAAATCAATACAAACCTATCCAAGACCACTGGGCGTTCCTTTAGAATTTCGTCAATTTCAAAAGCTGCAGCATAGTTACTCAGGCTGTAGAAAGCTCGCCTTATGTGGTTTGGCTGATTGTCAAAGAATGGCCGTAAGTGTAAAAAGCTTTGGCCAGGAGTAGACATCTTGACACCCCCAATTCGCTTGGCAATAAGTTTCGACATAGTTGATTTGCCTTACAAGGAAAATTAAAATCCGTACTCAGTACAAATAAGTTGGTCATCTTTATGTTTGTTTGCAAATGCCAATACCTACCACTCCCATCTAAACCTTCAATCACAATAAAAGGGTGGTTCTTCCTCTCCTCATTTAAACAAAAATTATCACTCTTACAATGGTTTTTAAAAATTTTGATGAGCTCTTGGATTTGAGAGTTGGACGAGGCCTGCGAATTTAATAGAAAATGATGATCAGAGATACCTCAAGAAAATAAATAATACATTCACTTTACCTGCTCTTCCAGAATCTTTAAACATTCCTCCTGGGAATGGTATATCCCCCATTTAGCCATTATAGGATTTGTCTGTCGGCAAAAAGCGCTATTTAGTTGCCAGGTTGGGTGTGGCCTCTCGTGTACGTAGCACGTACTCGTACGTGTACTTACATGTAACTTCGCAGCTGGTTGTGCAATGCCCAGGGCCAGGGAGAGGGAGACCCCCCGTAGCAAACAGTTGTGTAAACCCTGAACAAAAAGAAAACTTACATTTCGCATTTGATAAGGGCACCCGAGGAAAATGCTTTTTGATTGCCCAGCCAAATTATGGTGTACTTTTAACTGAGACAGTGTAGTTTCGACAAATTAAAACTTAATAGACTCTTTTCTAATCTTATAATATTACTATTTTTTTTTGAGAGGTTGGCTAAAACATATGTGCATCGCACAAGCAGTCTAACTTTTGATGCTTTTGATCTTACCTTTCACTTTCTTTTTTTAGCATCAACAATGGTTAGATAAACTAGAGACAACGTTTGTGAAACAATAGTGAGCAGGGTGCATGCAACTCACAAACTTTATCGATTACCTTCATCAACAGTACTGTGTTTCTCGAGTGGTGCAGCTGCCGAAAACTCACTTTCAAATATTGGCACCAGTGACCGTACAACGCGCGTGTTGGAAACGTTGAGAAGCAACAACGACCACCGGTATTTAGGTTATGTGCGCCCGAGTTCAAGATTGAAGCCAGCGAAGCCATCTCTGTGAAGCATCACTGAAACCAAATCACCAACAATGTTTTTGGGTTTCGGTAAAAAGAATTCTACACCCAAAAAAAACGGAACGTCCCAGGAATCACCTAAAACACTGTCTTCTCCTGGACTCGGCCGGACCACGGAAGGACCAAATGGTGGTGCTCGATCGACTATTCAAACAACTGCTGGACCATTGCTGTCTTCAACAAGATTTAATTCTGTCCTAGATGCATCGTAAGTGGATTTTTTTAAAATTTTTCACATTTTTCAACAACTGTGTATAGACTTCTAAAAACTATAAACCTGTCATCCTTTAGTATTTATTGACTATGACAGTTGCTAGGATGGATTATCCATTGCAATGCTAACTTAATGACTTGGACTATTCAATGAACAGTTGGAATGTTTGTGTCTGTATGCAGTAGATGTCTTTTACTTTCTCTGCTTGATAGATAATTGTGTAAGTTTATGTAGACCTCTCCAAAAAAAATTTCATCTTGATTTAATAAAATAATTACCCTGTTCTTTGGGTTTCTGCAATATTTATTTCCTCTGGACAATTCATTAATTCCCTACTTATTGTTCCAGAACTTATGCCAATGTGAACAGCCCAGGTTTCAGTAGCAGGGTTGTCAATTGCGCTTCAAATGGAAATTCTTCTTACCATGAGAATAGTGCCACTCACCAGAGCAAGTATTCGTCTGTGGGACTTTTCCCTCGTGTCAATTTAGGCAGCCAGTCTACTCTGTCAATTCTATCGCCTCGCAATAGTCAGAAAGTTGGCAAGACACCTGTAAGAGTCCGTATTGCCCCACCTGCCAGTAATCTCAACAGGTAAGTGAGACGTCTTATCACTTCAAATAGTATTGTAACTTTATTTTTTTCTGTAACTTATCACCTGTCCTTCTGCTTTTCAATTTTGCTCAGGAGGCATTCCATTTGTATTGGTTCTTCTGAATATTTCATAAATAAAAGTGAAATATCAAAGCAACTTTTATCATCTCGTCAACCAAGTCTGAGGAAAGAAGGCAGCCTAACTCCATCCACAAACACTGACAGTGGTGTATCACCAGACAACCTCCAGGAAGCATCAAGAAAACGAATATTTTCGGAAAGTCAAGATACTAATGTAAGCTGCCTGATTCCACAGATTTTACACTAGTTATTACATTAGTCAAAACAGCAATGATTTATACTGTATATCATGTCTTTATTTTTCCCAAGGATGAAACTAAGAAACGACGAAAGAAGACAGAGATTCCTATTCCCAATCCTAACAATGATGTATACCATTATAAGCATGTGCGAGCACCAGCAGTCCCTGTCAGTCCTCCTTTACAAGATAACTCTTCACAGTAAGTAGAGTATGCTGGCATTCAACAATGGCAATTTCATATGCCTTTGCATTGTAATTTTAACAATTTGTTCTCTAGGGGTAAAAGAGCACGGGAAAAGGGATCTCCAGAAGAGCAGAAACGTCAACGAAGAAAAGTTTGCAACACCAACAATGCTATTTTTAGCTCTCTTAGCTCTAGCCGCAATTTATTAGAAAGACTTACTGCACAGAAACGAAAGTCAAGTAAGTTCATGCAATATTTTGTGATCTAGCTGGTATATTTTATTTTACAATTCTATAGTTTGTTTATTCTGAGTGATTTCTCAATTATTATTTCTACCTGTCCCTGAAGTTGACACATCTCGGTCCAGTAGTCCACTAACACCTTTGAGTGGTAAGCAGGTGAAGGAAAGGAAGCCTGCTTCAGATGTTACATCTATAGAAAGCAATTTGGTAGGCAGTTTCTGTAGTTACAATTAAACTTAATGTTTCTACCATTTGCTTGAAGTAATATAACTGCTTACGTCTGTTTTGGCTCTGGTTTTCAGAGTGGTGCTCTTCAAAAAAAGGAGAAGACATTGGGTGATACTCGTGAAGGTACTCCAATCTCATCTAAAGTAATTTCAAGGAGAGCAGATGCATGTGCCAAAGAAAAGGAGTCTGTCGAAAAGGGCGCACCTAGTGATTCCCATCATAACTCCTCATGTGATTACACCACAAAACTTTTCCGAAAAGATGTATCTTCACATGCACCTCGAACTCCAACTTCAAAAACTCCTAAACAAAGCCTATGGGTGCAAGCACCTGAAGTAGATGATTTGAGCTGCTCCCTTCTTGGCGATGATTCCAAACTTGACAGACCTGAGAGACTGAAAAGTCTACTGGCAAGAGTCAGTGGCAAAGGTAGTACTTTGATTTTGATTTCTCACCATTAGAAGGTATTTCACTAAATTTTGTGTGGGCCACCCTTTTATTATTCCTCATACATGTATTCTTTCCTAGACAAAAATCCTGCTGATAAATCAAATTCAACGACTAGTGAGGCTTCCAAAGAAACCTCAAAGGGCTCTTTTACTGGAGTTGCCTTACCTGGCAACACCACTCTGAAGGCCATTTCCCCATCTTCGGCTGTTACAGTGACTGTATCATCAACTTGTACAATCATGACATCTGCTACTGTAACATCTGTACGGATTTTGATTTGATGACATTTGTAAAAGTGCTATGTATGTGTTTTCATATTTAAATTATCCATCCTTCCAGGTGAATGGAGTACCTTCTTCCGAGACTGGTCATCCACCTAGAACCGTTTCTGCTTCTGTCTTGTCTACGCAGAGTGCTCAGTCATCACTCGTAACAAAAACATCCATACCAGTTGTTACTTCATCAGGTGGACTAAATATTGGCTGCAGTGCATCATCTTTATCCTCCACACCTAAGCCAGGGTCCCTATTCAGTGTAGCTGGAGGTGTGAGTACTGGAACTGGTCAGTATAATCTATCTATCCATTTTTTTTAAAATGGTTAGAAGAGGGAAGGAGGAAGGGCCAGATAGAAAGACAAGTACAGTATATCTTATCTTTGGTATTCAAATTTTTTACAGGTATTGCAAATGAAGGATTAAAACCATCTACAAGTTTCTCCATGAAATCACCTTCCAGTAGTACTACTATTTCTCTAGGTGACAGTAAGGCAAATACATCAGTAGAATTACCCAAAGCTACATTTCAGTTTGGCTCAAGTAGTAACAATTTGCAAACAGCTAGTAGTTCTATGTTCAACATAGGAACTAGTACAACACCAGCTGCTGTATCTGCCACCGCAATTACCAGCTCAACATCACTCTCTCAAGTTCCAAAGAGTGACTTAACAGCTACAGTGTCAAGTTCAACCTTCCAATTTTCTTCCGGTCAATCAAATACAGCATTGTTGTCTGGAGCTAAACCGAGCACTGACCTGACAAATTTATCGTTTGGGTCCAGTGGAGCTTCTAACACGTGCTCTCAATTTGCAGTAAATGGAACAAGTTTATCTGCTGCCTCTAAAACACCAGATAATACAGGAACACCCAAACCTACTTTTTCTTTTGGATCAAGCAGTACTGTTTCCTCAGAAACACCAAAAGCTGCACCTAAGATTGGAACAAGTAGTAATCTTGAAGTGGCGCCAAAATCATTCCAATTTGGACAGACTTCAAATAGCCCAGCTGTAACATGTTTCCAGTCTGTATCAACCATCAATACTCCTGCCACTTCAACGTTTCAGTTTGGTTCAGCGAGTAATGGACCTAAAACAGCAGTCCCGTTTGGATCCACCATTACTCAATCATCTGAGGCGACTAAATCAAGTTTCCAATCTGGATCAAGCTCCAGCACTTCCTCTGTAGCCCCTACTTCATCCTTTCAATTTGGCTCAAATAGTAATGGATTAGCCGGTGCGCCCATTGCTGCCACTCAGTTTGGATCAAATAGCACTAGTTTATCTGTGAGTGCCAAACCTAGTTTCCAATTTGGGGCAAGTGTTTCATCAGAGGCTCCTAAACCAACAGTTCAATTTGGATCCAGCAACAGTGGCACTTCAGATGCATCCAAGTCAGCTTTCCAATTTGGTTCAAGCAATGGAATTTCTTCTGGAAATACCAAACCTGCCCTTCAGTTTGGATCAAGCAATACTGTTGAAGTTTCTAAGCCTGCACTGTCATTTGGCTCTGCCGGAAATGGTGTTGCTGTTGCTTCCCCCCAATTTGGGGGAGGCAGTCAAAATTCTTCAGCAACAAATCCTACTTTCCAGTTTGGGGCAGGCAGTGCTGCATCACCACCATTAAACCAGTTTGGATCCAATGCAAGTTCTCAATCTACAAGCTCACCCTTTCAATTTGGATCTACTTCTGGAAAATCTGTCGATTCTGTCAAGCCAGCCTTCCAATTTTCCTCCAACTCTGAAAAGCCAACATTTGGTTCATCCATTCAAGGTTCAGGTTCTGCTTTCAGCCAAGTACCTCAGCAACAATCCAAGGTAAATGAAATTAATCGCAAGGCTAGTTATGTTGGTTTCTGTTCTTATAATTGTCTCTTTATGTTTTTCATGGTTCTAAAGCTTTGCTTGATAATTTTCCTCTTTGCTTTCAGGGGGCATTTGCATTTGGTCAGTCCACCAATCCTAGCACCAATGGCAATGAAGCAAAGAGTACATTTTCCTTTGGATCCTCTACACCTTCATTTGGGTCTAGTAGTTCAGGCTCTGCTTCGTTTGGTGCAGGATCAAATTCCTCTTCATTTGGTTTTTCATCAGGCACTCAATCAGCACAACCGTCTTTTGGATCTCCTGCACCTCAATCAAATGGATTTGGCTCCACACCTAGTTTTGGTGGTCCGGGTTCTAATTCAGGTGCTTTCTCCTTCGGTGCAAATAGTACATCAGGAGCTGGGACAAATACTGCGGCTGGTGGAGCCTTTTCTTTTGGTCAGAAACAAGATCAAGCAGCTCCATCATTCAGCTTTAATGCTACTGTTACATCTATCCCCAGTCAATCTGCTCAAGCTACTCAAGCTCCTGGTAACTATCTTTATTTGATACTTAATACATCTAAGTATGACGATTGTAATAATTTATGTTAATATTTTATTTCAGGTTTGTTTAGTGTTGGTGCAGGATCATCAACCAGCACTCGACGTGTAGTGAGAGATGCTCGAAGGCGGCGGTGATGATTTGTTTGCATGTCTTTGAATCTATATTGTTGTATTTTATGTAACTTTTAATATAATTTACTGTTTGGATATTGACTTTTTCTTACTTGGATTACAAGGTTTCAAATCAGGCATGAAAATAATTACACAATTATTTATTGCATAGAAAATTAATAACATCTTGCAGATTGAAATACTTCTTAAAAACAAAAAATATCATACTTGAAGTGAACATATAGGAACATATAGAAAAAATTAATAGACTGGTGGGGGTTGTTGGGTTGGTAGAAGGCCAAATCTTCTCTTGATCGTTATTCTCTGTCGAGAATATTTATCTTCAGGAGAAAAGCGTGCTGCAAAGAAAACAAAAAAAACAAATTTAGAAATCTTTTTTTTAGGGTTTAAAATAGCAAATAAAAGGAAATAAGCTCACCAGGATGGGCTGAGAGAGTTGGTCTTCCATTGGGGTCCACAGTCTGAAAAATATAATAGAAATAAAGTAAATACACTTTACAACAGTACAGACGTAACACCGGTCTTCGGCACAGGTCATGGCGTTGAAGGGACGATGATAACCCCCACAAACCACGCGGTATTCGATAAAATTTCCATTTTCACATCACAGCAGAACGATCAATAAATAAACTGATTCTTATCTTAATAAATAGTTAATTAATGAAGTATAAAAATACGTTAGAAGGGGACCTAACAGAAATTTCTGAAAAATCACCATGGGGAGCGGAGAGTAAGTACCTTGAATGTGTAAACCCTCTCGCCTTGATCATCCAAGTAGTACATGAGAAACATGATGATAGTTCTAAGATCTCTAAGACCACTTTACAAAAAATAATTTCCGTTTCAAAGTTGACTCGACATGCAGCAAAACACCGGTCACAAATAACTGGCGGAGCACGCTTCGTTTCTTCTTGTCACAACCACAACATGAGGTATTATTCTCAGGAAGAGATGAGGAGAATAGGAAGATAAGAAAAAAGAAGGCAGTGGGTATTTGAAAGTTGATAGTGAAGTGTTGTAAGGGGCGCAAAAGCCTCGGCATGCAGCACATTTGGTCGAACAGGAATCTCAATGTCGAGTTGTTCCCGCTGTCCGTGCAATGAGAATGTTGTTCCGTTCCTAATGTCAGCACACAGCTCTTGGCACGACGCAATGTCCATGTGACAAAAGTTATTTGGATAAAAAGAACTGTTTATGGGGATTGTCCTCTACATTTTCAACCATGGCTATGTTAGCTGAGAAAAGGACAAAGACAAGATACTACTTACATCACAAGGCTCTCAACCCCCGTGGAAATGCTTGGTGTGAAGGTGAGTGACATAACCCTCGAGGTTTGCAGGCTTGTGGGGTGCAAGTGTTTATGGCATGTTTGTAGTTGCAACAAAACTTTTGTATTTCAACTTTCCACCGAGGTCGAAGTAATAATTCTTGCTGCTTCATTCCACTTATTAGTATTGGCTTGGATTTTTTCTACCATAAATTCTTACATTGATTGTGTGATATGTTTCAAGACTCCAGTAAATTTGGCCAACGAATGCTTGAGAAGATGGGTTGGTCTCAAGGCAAAGGTTTAGGTGTACATGAAGATGGCTCAACGGATCCCGTTACTGTATCATACAAGTGGGACAGTAAAGGTTTGCATCAAATATGTTTATATAACTTAAGAATCTTTAGTGATGAAGACATGTATACTCAACCCTGTTTATGTTTTGAACCAGATTGTTACTCTTTTTTCAGGCATGGGATATAAGGGTGCTGATGGAGACGAGGCAGTGGCCCAACAAAAAGATTTTGATGCCCTTCTAGCAACACTTTCCCAGGACTCTTCTCTTGATGGAAAATCTACAGCCACTCCTGAGAAGTCCCCTAAATCTCTTGAATTGATGTCGCAAAAGTCTCGAGCACGGGTCCAGTAAGTATTTCCTTCTTATTTATTTTATTAAAGTAATTTCACTGAAGTCAGTAATTTATTTTCTATAAATGCTGCTTACTTTCTCCCTTGTTCCCTGCTACTGAATACAAAATGTGACATCATTTTTTTTTCAGCTACCACAAGTTCACCCGAGGAAAAGATCTCTCACGGGCTAGCAGCAAAGATTTGGCAAGCATTTTAGGTATGGCCACGGAATTGAAGACTTCAGCCCCAACGTCACCTGGACCTATTGTTAAACCGGATGTTGGACCCCCCATTGAGCAAAGTATGGTAACAACATTTGGCATCACCACCATAGCCCGTGGCAATATCAATGAGTATTTTAAACAGAAGTTTGAGGAGCGGAAAAGAAAATTAACCAGCTGTGAGAGTGAGGATGATGTAAAGAGATCTAAAGTTTCTGATGATACAGCCATCTTGGCAGTTACCAGAGACGTAGATGAGTCTTTAGATGACAATTCTCAACCTGAAACAGTCAATAAAAAGAAGAAAAAGAAGAAGAAGAACAAAGTTGAGGAAAAAAATGAGATTGATTGCAACTCCTCCCCCCTGTTGGATGATACCCTTCAAGACGACAGTGATCCATCCTCTTCAAAGAGTCGAAGGAAAAGTGTGACATGGGGTGATGTAGAGGTTTCTTTTGTATCAAAATACATTAAGGATATGGTTGATACATCCAGTGATTCTGTAAATGGTGACTCGGACCCCTTTGTTTCTGAAACAGTTGAAGATGAAACTAATACTATCAGCAAGAAAAAGAAAAAGAAAGATAAAAAGAAAAGAAAAGAACTTTCGTGTGAATTGGTTGAGCAAAAGAGTGAGGATGATGAGGTGTTGGATGAAACTAATTCCACTATCAAGAAAAAGAAGAAGAGGAAGGGCAAACAGGTGTCAGGCGACACTGAAGATGGGACCAGTTGTGAATCCGCTGTTGTTAAAAGTTTTGAGGAAATTGGTAGTCACATCACTGGTGCACAAAATTCGGCAACAGAGGAAACTCCACTTAAGAAGAAGAAGAAGAAGAGAAAAAGGTCCTCCGATGAATTAGAGGAACATGGTAGTTCTGTGGAGAGCTCTGAAAATGCAGAAGCTGGAGTTGCAAATGTTAGTTCTCCCAAAAAACAAAAAAAGAAGAAGGTTAAAGATGTACTGGAGGATGTTGTCTTGGAAATTAACGATGGATCTTCGTGTGAAGACTCACAGATTTCACCAAAAACGAAAAAACATAAGGTGAAACAAACTATATGTGATGATGTTGCAGCCTCTGAAAAAAAGGAAGAAATTACCAGAAAAAGAAAAGATGGTGAAAATGAGGAGAAAATTCTAGATAGCTCAATTGCTGAAGAATTTTCAGAAACCAAGAAAAAGAAAAAAAAAAAGAAGGAAATACTTGAAACTGAAATTTGTGAGGAAATCAAATTGGACCAACCTGAAAGCAATTACACAGCATCTGCATTATCTTTAAATACAAACAAATGTGAAAAGGTTAACAAAAAGAAGAAAAAGAAAAGTATGGTTGTTGATCCAGATAACAATACTGAAGTAGGAAACGAATGTGTTGATGATTCCAATAATCATCCTGCTCTCTCTGCTTTAACTCAAGAAAGAATGGCCAAGTGGAAGGACCGAAGGAAATCTAAGGATGTAAAGACTAGTACAGAGGAGTTGATCTCTGAAAGTTCTAAAACTGAGAAGTCGAGGACAGCAAAAGTAGAGTATAATCCTAACCAACCAACTCAGGACTACAACCACCGTAAAGTTCTGTCCACTTTGGGTTATAATGTAAAAGGAGCTACTGACAAGACGATTACTGTAAGAATGCCTGAATCAAATTTTGCGGGATCTAATCTTGACGCAATTCCAGGATATGGACAGACCATTAAATCATGTTAATGAAATACCGAGAATATTTCTCCCAAATAAACAGCTACCTATAAGGTAGTTGTTTAATAAATTCTGTATCATTAATTTCAGATTAATGAGAACTTTTATTGTGATATAAATTTCTGATAATTCTATGTAAGAATGAAATACAATTCTTAAAGAACCTGCCATTTTCTGTTTTTCTATGTTTCAAGGGTGTCCCTTTATCTTTTCCACCAGTCTCTTATAGTAAAAAGAAGAAAACTGCATTAAAATTTTTTGAGATCTACAATTTATTGAAACAAAACTTCGGCCAGCACATGTAACAAATAACACAAATAGGTCCTACAAAGTACAAAACATATGATTACCCACATTCAATATAATCTTGATTCCCTGAATCAAATTAAACAGCAATTCAACAACTTATATTACAGCCAATCAATGTAAATGGTTCATAAGAGACTAACTGGGCTTACAAAATTTGCTACAGGGAGGATTTGGGAAAAATAATTTTGCTCTACTTTGACTTCACAACCTTGTCGACAAACTTGCGTAGCTTATCTGTATCTTGCAGCCCAATGAGTTTGTCCTCGACTTTGCCATTTTTCATAGCTATAAGAACAGGGACTGAACCAATCTGCGGGAAAAAGTGCAAATTAATTAACATTTGTGGCTGACATTTAATAGAACGTGTCTCAAAAATGCAGAAGGAATAGCTCACATCGTAATCCAAAGCCAGATCGGTATGTTCGTCTATGTCTACTTTAGCAAGTATAACTTCTCCTTTCCTCTCGGCAATGACAGATTCGATTCTAGGTGTTAGCATTCGGCAGGGATTGCACCATCTAAAAGACATAAGAGCCTGAGAGGTTAGACTTCATCATTACTGTTAAGAAAAACACAGGACAGGCAGGGCATCATTTTAACATACGTGGCGAAGAAGTCGACGATAACGGGGACTTTACTGTTTTTAACTCTTTCGTCGAAATCCTTGGTGTCCTGAACGTGGAAAACCTCTACCTGTGGTGCAGTAGAAGCAAATCTCTTCGGAAGAAGATTACAAACATCGCTGGTCTCACGAATGGCATTTGCAAAGAGACCATGCCTCAGAAACTTAGTGACAAGCATTTTAGATTAATATTTTCACTTAATAGACTCGACCTTTAACTTTCTTCACCGTCCGCTTGATTTGAAGCGATAATGCAGGACAGACAACGAATATGTATGCAATAATAAGTACGTAGTACCCTCACTGTATATAGTATACCGGCGTTCTTCGCAGAGAAAAAGCGCGTTGATTTCGAACCACGCTGTCTTGTCCCCTCAAGCACTTCGAGACTTTCTCATACTAGTCGCTTCATTTTCCTGTGCCTGAGCTCGCGTGTTTTTAAAAGGCGATCATCTTAATTAGTGGTAAGTGTCACCTGAAAGATGTGCTGTTTGACATGTGTGCTGTGATGGCCCCCTTTTAAGGATGTACGCTTTTATTTGAACAGAATCATCAAAAATCACTGTCATTTCGCTGGGTGTCTATTTGATAGTTTGTTTCTTTTTGCTTTTCAGATTTCTTCTGGTGTAAATGGATTCTGCAGTCGTGAAGCAAGAGACCCTCGAAATAGAGGAAGAATCCTTCACCCTTTACATCTCTGATGAGAGCAATGAAGATGATGATCCTGTCAGTCATTTAAATCAGGTACCTGGACAGAACCAACTCCAATGCAAACTGTGTGGCTATGATGCAGCAAATCGAAAAAGTTTAACGGTTCATAAAAAGACACATCTAGATGTCAATGGTTATTTTGTGTGTGAAACGTGCGGCTATAAACAGAGAAAGTATATTGACTTTCTACGCCACTTAAAAATCCATACTAATCACAAGGACTATATTTGTGAAGTATGTGGCCGCGGGTTTAACTTCTCGTCGTCGCTTGTGAAGCACAGGCGCACCCACACCGGTGAGAAGCCATATTTTTGCAGCGACTGTGGGGAACGTTTTTCGACCCTATACGGACTGAGAGTTCACACAGTTAAACACACTGGGGCAGAGTATAAATGTGAGCAGTGTGGTAAATCCTATCTGAGCAAAACTGCATTGAACAACCATCACAAGTCACACAATGACAGACTGTATAAGTGTACGGCATGTGACAAAGCATTTTATATGATAAGTCACTTAAAGGACCATGTTAGGACACACACAGGGGAACGCCCCTTTCCATGTGAAATATGTAGTAAAACCTTTGCTCGAAAGAGTTACCTTGTAAACCATGCAAGAACTCACACAGGAGAAAAACCATTTATTTGTGCAAAATGTGGCAAGGCCTATGCCTATAAAAAGTTTCTATTAGGTCATTTAAAAACCCATTCTTCCTGAAACCCATTCATCTTTCAGTGTGAACAATTTCACAGACAATTTAAGATTAAAGCTGATCAAGACTGAATTTTGACTAAAAAGCATGTAAATTATAGTTGACATTTTTGTTTTTGACATTTTGTATCCATTTAAATAAAAAAGATTAATACAGAATTTTTTTTGAAATATTTTTGTAAGATTCTTCTATGTTCTAAAGAATAAAAGTGTGAGATCACATTAAAATTTGTATTCAAGGCTGGAGGCTATGAAATATATTAAGTTTGTAAGTTGATTCTTAGTATTTTTTTATTTGCAAAATTTGTACAAAGTATTCTACATAGTTAACATGCTAAGCAGCTTATAATACTTACGACTTAGCTAAGGACATATAGAAAAGGCTAGAAACCTGACCTATTTTCATTTTGACATACAATTCTTTGTTATACGTCTTCTGATCGGGTAGACTGGCACGGCTCAGCGGGTGTGCACAGGGCACGCCGCACTTAGCGTGACCTTCAATACTGTTTGTTTGATAGCCAGCAGTAGCAGCTCGCACCGAGGCGAAAATCTGATGCCAGCGGGAGGTGGAGGGGGGTGGGGAGGCAGGGCAGGGGGGCAGTAGATGCACTCAGGCGGTTCCTGCGAGGGGTCCTTCACTTTTAAAAACAGTCAAAAAATACGTAAAAAAAAATATGTGGAAAGTGAGAAAAATAATCACAATAAAATAATTAAAAATAATTTTAAAAACAAGGAAAAATCACCAAAAGAAAGTCGGTGTACGCTTGACTGTATAGGGAAGGACCCGTCGGGTTCCTGGTCAGCTCCGGCTCACTGGGCGCACAGCACTTCGTACTCCTTGAACGGCAGCTCTTTGCCGCCGTAGGGAATGTAGCACACGCCGTGGGTCTCCTGGACCTTGCCGACGCACATGACGCCGTTGTGCGTGGCCCTGCCGATGAAGAGCGGCTCGACGCCCTCGGTCTCGCCGGCGGGCAGCGCGCCGGGCGGGATGCGGCCGTCGGTGGCGGGCAGCCACACGGGCTCGCAGTTGCACAGCACCTGGTACTCGGTCTTGGCCTGCTCCGCGCCGCCCCACGGCACGTAGCACACCTGGTGCGAGGGCACCACCTTGCCCGGGATGATGTCGCCGGCGTGCCGGGCGCGGCCGACGTACAGCTGCTCGCCGTCGAAGCCCGCCGTCACGGCGTTGGGCGGCACCACGCCGTGCGTGCAGTCCACCCACGTGGCGCAGCCGCCCTTGTTCCCGCCGTCCACGGCCCAGCCGGGCAGCGCGCCCGCGGCCAGCTGCGCGGGCGGCGCGGCTGAGGACAAGAAGAGACACGGTCAGCAGAACGCCCACGCGCGCCCGGGTAAGTCCACTCCGCACTCGCATATTGTGCCCCTATAAGTGCCTTACCAGACCCAGTTACAGGGCCCCTCCAGTACCTACGGTGATTCCGACAGTGGTTTCGTCGCCCTGTCCTTGTCGCACTCATGGAGCACGGCCATGAGGAGCGAGAGAGAGGGCACTACTAAACGCTGTTCGGAATCACTCTGCTGGATTCCCATGCCACGCCGCACTATGATCGTGTCCCATTCCCGGCCCGGGCTGGAAGTCCCTTATGGGTGACTCATGGCTTTACCGGCATGTGGAATCCAGAAGGCTTCCCTCAACATATTGAGTGCGACATGACCACTATGTGATCACGGTCTCGTGTTATATCACAGGGCATGGAAACATCCCGCACTGGAGTGGCCGACTTGCGTTGCTGGGTTCAGAGAACTCAACGTATTCAGTGCGAGACGTTTTTAACTCGAACGATTTGACGATTTAACACCGTGCCGTGGCCATAATGTGGTCATGCCGCACTGGGCACCTGCCCGCCCCGCAGCCCGCAGTACTCACAGGGCGTCGGGAAGAGCTCGGGCCGCTCGGCGGCGCACACCCGCCACTTGCCGCTCGAGCCCCACGCGGTCCGCACGCCGAAGTGCGAGATGCCGAACGGGTTGGGGTCGTTCCATTCCATGAGGACGTTGCCGGCCGCGTCCGCCACCCACACGTGGCCGTTCTTCCAGGCGACGCAGAAGCGGCGGAACTCGCCTTGGCTGAGCAGCGACGGCGTGTTGACGCGCACCTGCCGATTTGACACGTTGAGAATGACGAAAGTTAAATCGGGAGAGTTGGATCTGGATCTCCAAGCGCGCCTCAAAGGCCAGGAGATCCAGGGGGCGCCGTGCCCCTGGTCGGCCCCTGGGTCTTACAAACCGCCTGAGGGGTACACAATCTGAATTAAGGTGGGGCAAAATACCCCCCCCCCCCCTCAGAGATTGGCTGGACCCGCTACTGGAGGGTCATCGGAGAGCTCCCAACGATTGTCTCGAACAGGCTACTTCCGGCGTTCGAGTCCCATTTAAATGCACGTGCCTCGAACTCGAATCGACCCGGAAGTAGCCTGATCCGGGGAGCTCTCCGATGGCGCTGCGCCCATGGCTGCACCTCACTCACCTTATCCGGTTTCTCGCGGCGGTAGCGGATGACGGAGGCCATGTTCTCCCAGCCGCCCAGGAGCACCTCGTACATGGGGTCCGAGTCGCACGGGCCGCAGGTGAGCGCCAGGTGGGCGTTGTGCGGGCAGCACACCTCCACGTTGAGGCAGCCCTGCTGGACGTGGTGCCAGTTGTACTCCAGCTTGTCCTCCGTGTCCACGCGCTTGCTGCGGTCGCCGTCTGCAGGGAAACGCGTGAGTGAAAGCCAGTGTTGCTAGAAAATCAGGCAATAAGTAGCCCGAACGCGGTGGGGTAAAGCGGGCAGCATGTGCGCCTGCCTATTACTCTGTAATTCGGGGTGCTCAGAAGTTGTACGCCAGGGCGTACAGTGATCGTACGCCTGAGGCGCACGACCGCGCAAAACTGCACCCCTGGCGTACGATGACATGACAGCACACCCTTGGCGTCCGCCTTTCCCGCATTGTCTGAAGAGGGTGTTCTGTCACTGTACGCCAATGGTGTGCTGTCATCGTACGCCAGGCGTACAATTTTTGCGTGGTGTACGCCTCTGGCGAACGATCACTGTACGCCTTGGCGTACAATTTCTGAGCACCCCAAATTAACAGTGTAGGCAGCACCCTAGCACAGGTGCGTGCATGTTGCCTGGCAGGCAGGCGTAAATGCAGCCCGCTTGCCTCCACCGTGTTTGGGCTACTCATTGCCTATTTTTCTGGCAACACTGCAAGACGCGTAGGGCAGGCGCAGGTCGGCAGCCCTGCGCGCCCCCGTGCGCAGCGGGAGTGCCTACCCGCCGGGCCGCAGGCGCTAGCTGCTGAGGCCCCGCCCGGCCCCGCCCGGCCCCGCCCGGCCCCGGCGCGGCTGGGACTGGGAGGGACCCTGCTGACTGATTCCGAGGATCGTTCTCGTCCTTGTCGCACTCATGTAGCGCTGCCATGCCCAGCATAGGGCACCGCCATAGGTGCGACAAGGAAGGAGGAACGAGAGCGATCTTCCGAATCAGTCGGCTGGGCCCGCCCCGCGGGTCAGTCAACTCGACGTTGAAGGGATAGGGAGGGAGGAAGCCGCGGACCTGGCACGCCGCCCATACCGCGCGGAACCGAGAAAAACACTTGTGGGTGACGTGACGTCACCTCCGCGCCGCGACCCTCCCGCCTGCCATCTCTTCAGCTTGGCCTCGACTCGATAGGGAAACCACTATGCGCGGTCTCGTGAACAACGTACGATGGATTACTCTGAACTACCCTCGCACCATATCAACCCCGAGTACCGTTTACATTACCTCTCATTATCGTTAGGATCATCCCTGATAACCCTTTTGGATTACCCCTGATTACTCTGTGGATTACCCCCGTATTGGAGCAGGCTAGTGTGTAGCGGGTAACTCCAAGTCGTTTCACCACCCCCTTTGCTCACCTTCGATGTACCAGATGCCGGAGGCGCCCCAGCCGGTGCAGATGCCGTAGTGGCCGATGCCGAAGGGCTCGGGGTCCTTCCAGGACAGGAAGGGCTCGGCGACGCCCTCCTTGCCCACGCACAGCTCGCCGTGGTTCCAGCGCATCCAGAACCCGCGCGGTTCGGACGCGCTCAGGATGCCGGGGGTGTCCGCGATGGCCGCGTCGGGCTTCTGCTTGTTCTTGCGGATGGCGGACTTGGCGTTGCCCCAGCCGCCGATGAAGATCTGAGGCAGGAAAACGAGGTGGTCAGGAGACGAGACGTAACCGAGGGGAAAGAGGCTCCGAATGAACCATACACCGAGGGTCCAAAATCCCGAACGTAAGTACATGAACGTCCGTCGAACTCCAACGAAATTCTGTGGTTAAAGCCAAAATGATAGTTGTCCACTGAACTCAAATCCTATTTTGCTTGGGTGCGGCACATGGCCACTATGTGGTCACGCTCCCGCCTTGTTATATAATAGTGGGAAAAAGGCCCCACACTGACTGGTGTTACTTATTGCCATAATAACACTTGGGGTTGTAGTTAACGGCGGTTGGCGGGGCGGGGCGGGGGCGGGACTCACCTCGTACAGCGGCTCGGTGTCGTTGGGCCCGGGCGTGAGGGCGATGTGGGCGTCATTGGCGGCCTGGACCTTGAAGAGGATGGAGCCTGCGGTGACCGGCAGGAAGGTGTACTCCATGCGGTCGGGCGTCTCGAGCTCTGCACAAGGGCACGGCCGACATGCGTGAGTTTTAGCGGACAAGTGCGATTTTTTTTTCGCGCGGCGCAGTTTCAGTTGCAGTGTACGCGACGAATAGCTTGCATGCATCTCATCTATAGCCCGTGCGGCGATGCGCAACCAAAATATAAACTAGTTTCAGCGCGGACCATCACGCCGACATCCGTGTCCGGGCGTCCGGTCCCCCGGCCCCTCCGGCTGTGACGGGCGCCGTCCCAGTGTCCTACAGCGGATTGCGCCCACATTGTGTCGGAGGCCCCGCCCGGCGCCTCGGCACTGAAAGTGCAGGAGAGAGAGATATCTTCAAACCTCGCTCTCCAGAGAGAAATGTTTTCACTAAAAAAACTCTTTGTTCGGTCGAGATTTGATTTTCTCTCGTTTAGAGCGATATTTCAAAAATCTCACTTGATTTATTGAGTGATGATTGGGGGATCTCGCTCTTTTTAAATGATGATTCCCAATACTAATCCCACTAAATTTCAGTGATATTTTATAATCTCAATCGAGACGAGCGAGGTCTCTTAATTATCACCTAAATAGGGCAAGGTAAAAATATCTCGCTCCTTTTCGATGAGACACCTTGACTCCTGCATTTGCTGTGAGGGACCTCAGTATGCCCGCGCGGCGCGGCGGCCAACCTCGCGCGCCGAGCAGGCGTGACCGCGCAAGTCTGTCGTCGGACACCTGCACCGCGCAGCGCGCCGCGCGCCGCTGCTTGCCGTCAGCCTGTCGCGGGCTGCAGATTTTTCCTTTTAATAAAGCATTCCGGTAGAGCTGAAATGCAGAAGAATGCGAGGAACAGGAAAACGGAAATCACATAAAGCTATGACACGGTGACTTCCGTTTTCTTGTTCCCCGAATTCTTCTTCTTTTCAGCTTCATCGGAATGCTTTATTGAAAGTCGAGCCGATATTTGATTCCGCCGGCTGACTCGACTCGCCGCTGCCGCCGCCTCCAAACGTTTCGGACGCGCGTCCCCGGCGGTCAGCGCGGTCAGCACCGGCGGGCACGACGCGACGCGACGCGACGGGCGTTTCACGACCGCTCCCCGGCGCCATGACGTCATGTTCACGTTCGTGCCGGCGCGGCGCGGCGCGGCGGGCCCGGCGGGCTGGGCCGGGAGGGAAGTCAGCGGGCTTTTCTGTTTACACCGGCCGGGGCCGGGCTGTGGGTGCGACAGAGACGAGACGTGTGCGCCGCACAGAGAAAAATTTTTGGTTGCTATCATCGAATCTTTGATTACCACCATCAAACTGCTGTTCGATCCGTCTGAATCGTTGTGGGCATCGAACTTTCGATTGCTGTAATCGAAATTTCAGTTCCGGGAACTCAAATTTTGATGCCCCCAACGATTTTGACGGATCGAACAAAATTTGATGACTGCAACCAAAAAATTTTCTCAGTGCGCGCCGCCGGTCGGGCACAATCGTCAGGGCCAGCCGACTGACTCCGAAGATCGCTAACATACCTCTGTCCTCGTCGCACTCACGTGGGACTACACCATGGCCAGCATACGGCACCGCTAGAGGTGCAACAAGGACGGAACGGCGCGTGAGCGATCTTATTCGGAATCAGTCGGCAGCAGCAGGCCGGCTGTTACCGCCGAACCGAACCGGCGCGCTAAAATAAGACTCCCGCGCCCAGCGTGTTGTGTGGCGGAGGGCTTGACGGGCCTGACACTGTTGGTAAGGAAGAAAAGAGGGGCGTGGCAGGCCTGCGGGGCGTGGCGGGGCGTGGCGGGGCGTGGCGGGGCGTGGCGGCCGGCCTGGCCGCGCGGTGTAGCGCCGGGGCGGTGCGGTGTCACGCTCGCGCGCCCGGCCCGCCCGACGACGTCCTGACCTCATCGCGCGCGGCGCACACCATCTGCTCCCCCGCCTGCCACACCCACTCTCGATCTCCCGGCCCGGCTCTCCTCGTTTCCACTGCGATTTCAGCTGAATGGGAAGTTTAGGCGCCCGCACGATATACTCTTCGGGAGGTGACGGCTCGAAAATTTGGGCACCAGTAATTTAACTCCTGCTTCGCCCTGCGCTTGGGCTCTCCGGGTAGGCCCCCATCTTCACACAAGTGCTTGGCGGGTTGGCCTATCCAGTGTGTCGCAGGCGCTCGCATTAGCTCCGCCTCGGTGAAGTCACCCCAGATGCCAGCCAGGGCCGGGGCCGGCCACGCCTGCCGCCTGGTGCATTGTGGGACACTCCGGAGGGCTTGAGGGATGGCGGATATCGGCAATATCGGAC
Source organism: Frankliniella intonsa (assembly GCA_033675135.1). NCBI lineage: Eukaryota > Metazoa > Arthropoda > Insecta > Thysanoptera > Thripidae > Frankliniella > Frankliniella intonsa. Next base: position 604,601 of record CM066258.1, read on the forward strand.
GGATACGGGAACGTCAAACCATGATTCTTCGTGGCGTTTGCGGTTTTCTTCTCTCTGCCGCGCCGGTCGGGACCGCGCCGCCGGCCCAGATCAGCTGAACACATCGCGGTTCTGACCGCGGGAGGTGTGTGAGGGCTGAAGGGTAGATTGTTATCCGGCCCGCTGTGGGGAGGTGAGGTACGCGAGATGTTGAAATGATCACACTGTTCGGACATGTCGCACTCATGGAGCAGCTAGAGGGCACACTTTCATGAGTGCGACAAGGACAGAGGCATGGGAGCGATGTTCTGAATCATTCGACAGGACTGACTGACTGACTGTCGGGCCCGTCGGGCCGGGGCGGGGAAGGCCCTTCTTGTGCGCAGGCGAGAAGCGACACGCCCAGCGCTCTACCCCGTTGAAATCAAAACTTCTCCCAGACGAACCATTCGGAACCTTTTCACATTACTGTTGCTGTCATGGCCTGGTCTTCCCCGGCGCCCTTCGCCCACGTCCCTGCTCTGGCGCCTAGGCCGGCCTAGGCCCAGTCAGACTCACCGTGTTGCGCCATGTTGAGGGAGTCGGGGCGTCGTGTGGCGGCGAGTAGATCAGCTAGACTGCGCCGCGCCGCCCAGAGAGAGCACGGCAAAGCACCGCCGGCACCGCCGCGCCGCGCGGGGGCCGGGGGAGGGCGTCCGAACGAGCTTAGGCCCCTTGGCGAGCATCACATCCCGAGAGGCCCTCTGTGGACATGGTGGACATTTCGGATACAGCCTGAGAGAGGAAAGGGGGGGGGGGAGGGGGGGGGGTATCGCGAACCGCGTCGGCGCAGCGCAGCGCATGGGCGGACGGGACGGGCGGACGGGACCAGTGACTCACGGACTCTCAGCTGCGAGGGAGAAAATACATGGTGGGGAGGGGGATTGCATAATACGCGATTTGTTTAGTTGCCGTGATGAGAAATTATCGCACAAGTATATTGTTTTAAGTTGGGTGGTCAAGAGCAAAGCTTTGGGCATGATCTAGCCGTACGTTTGTGAGAAAAAGGGAAGGTTGGTCAAGGCACCGAAATAAAACGGACTAAACCTATTCTTCTCTCTGCTAATACACACTTGGTTTGTTCAATAATTTTAAACAACAATCAAGTCAACAGTCGTTTGTTTGGTAAGAGAAATGGCCTGACTCTGCTCCTTTTCTTTCAACGCGACAGGAATGCCATAAGATATTCCCATTCCGCACGTAACTTGAAAACTAAAACAAACCGCACCAAATACACGCTATTGGCAGTCGTATGGTTGTGTTGCGAATAGCGACTTTTCTCGATGCTGTTGTTCTAGACGGAAAGTAAAATGGCGACGCAAACTAAGGTGAGTCTGTGTGGTGCACATATTTTGTGTCTTTTATCTGTGTTCACGAGGTTATACTTCATTATTTAAGCGAAAACTGGCATTTAACTAGTTTGGTAATCGTTTGAATGTGCTCTGAACTCCGAATCTGTGCGCGAAACTTAGTTCTTCTCCATTGAAAAGCAGTAGTTTCCGATTTCACCCTCCGTGTCAGTAAGGGTATGAAAAGTGTTTCTAATTGGGATATAAAACTTGTGTGAAGCGTAACTTTTTCCCTTATTTCACGATCTCACTATTCTTTAGGTTGTTTGAAATTGAAAATGTTTGACACTTCATTACTGTTTGCACCTATTCTTCTGAATGCCCTTGTAAAGTTTGGTTAAGGACCGTTATGACGACCTATGGCTGTGGCCCTGCTGCATCATACTTAATTGCTTACGAAATAATTTCGCCCCACCAATAAATCTTTAGGCTTTTGTATAGAACTTCTTCCGAACTGCTCTTCCAGTCAATTCCGGAACATTTAATACTGAGGCACTGTTGTATTTTTCAGATGACATTTCCTATGGAAGATGATGATGACCTGGATGTGGACGCCCTGCGGCTTGCAGCCCTTCAGACACTCAAAAAGACAATGGCTCCACCTGCCCAGAATCCAAAGTCATTATCAACTCCCCACAACGTCGCCACAGGCCCTCGTGTTATGTCTAAGCCCGGACTGAACCAGCATGTTAACAGAGGCCGAGGCAGAGGCCTACCTAACAGACGAGGAGTACGGGGAAGAGGTGGATTTCAAAATTTTGGCAACAATCAGGTAACAAACATATGCAATTCTTATTTCACACATTTTTCAAAAAATTGTGAAGGTGTCTGTGTTGCATTTATGTGAGTGGTTTTTCTTTTCTCTCTTTTAGAATTTCTTTCCAAGATCATCAGGAAATAGTAACCTTATCACTATTGTTCCAACTGTTCCTGATGAACCTGATGCAGCAAAGGAATCACAGCTGTCAGGTTTGTACAAACTCATGTTGATATAAATTAATACGGATCCTCTGCCGGGAATGATGCATCTAATCACATCCCTTATTTGTAGGTCTTCCTTCAAAGACAGCCTCAAAAGGCAAGGTTGCAGATGATTCTACAATTGATACAGAAGAGAAAGGTGACTGTTGTACTTATTGATGTAACTTTATCAGTTATTTTTAAATAATAATACTAATTGTTTTCCTTTTCTGTTTAAGTGCCTGCCAAATTTAGCCGACTTGATGACAATTCAGATTCTGATGAATCAGATGACGATCCTCAAGTTAATCCAGTTTCTGATGCTGATTCAAGTGGAGACGACGATGAAGATGATGATGATAAGGGCAGTTGTCCAAAACGCGCAGGCAGTGATTCAGAATCAGAAAAAGATCCTGATTTTGTTTCGTTACAGCATGAGGAGGATGAAGAGGTCTGTTTCGAAGTTGATTTTGTATCGTCAAATTATATTTACATATAATTGTACCCTAACTCATGGTTTAATCTTACAGGATGATAATAGTTTGGAAAAACTGATGCGTGAGCTTGAAGATGAAATAAGTGAAACCCCTAAAGACAAAAAGCCTAGTGTCTCAGTGAAAGAGAAAGCTAAACCCGACACAATATCCAGAGTCAAAAAGACAAAGAAAGTCAAGCCAAAGAAGAACAAGAGTTTACAGGAGGCCTCTGCTTCAGATGATCTCAATGCAGTGTCATCTACTGACGTACCTGATGGGCCTGCTAATTTAAGAAGTGATAGCAAATTGAAACTTGATCTGCAGAGAAAGATGTCAGCATCTCCAACAAACCGGGACTCTTCAAGAAGGTGTACTTCTCCAAAAGACATTTCACCATCAAACCAAAGATCGTCTCAACAGCCCCTATCTTCTGTTCGAGCACAATCTCCAGTGATTTCAAAATCACCTTTAAAATCAAGATCACCTCTCCATAAAATGTCACCTCTGAGATCAAGATCACCTCAAAGGTCTCTAACACCTGTAAAATCTCGATCACCCTTGCGTACGAGGTCACCATTGAGATCAAGATCACCAAGAAGGTCCAGGTCTCCTCTACTATCACGGTCTCCTAGGAGGGCATCTCCAAGAAGCCATTATCAAGCCTCCACACGTTCCCCTAACTATATTACTCGTTCTCGCTCCCGCTCTCCCTACAGATCTCCTCGACGATCGCCTCACTATTTGCCCAGGCCACACTCTCCTGGAAGGATGCTGCCCATTCGTAGTCGTTCAAGGTCTCCAAGGTTCAGATCCAGGTCTCCAAGATTAAGATCAAGGTCTCCTGCACGCGTGAGGTCTCGAACTCCTCTTGCTTCTCTTCGTCGTTCTCACACACCAAATCGTCGCTTGTCTCCATTTAGAAGAAGCCGTTCCCGGTCGCCCGGAGGTCGACCGTATTCCTCTAGGCGATCACGATCTATCTCACCACGGGCCACACTCGGTTCAAGACGCTCACCATCCCCTCGAAGGAGGTCTCCTTTGTATGTGAAGAAACTATCTCCTAAACGTCGCTCAATTTCGCCTCGAAGAAGGTCAATTTCGCCGAGAAGACGATCAGTATCTCCTCGTAGGCGACCCCTCTCTCCTGGCTGGAATAGACAGTCGCCCCCAAGAAATAGAAGTCCTATTGGACCATTCAACCAAAGACAATTATCCCCTCGGCGTAGATCACCATACGGTGATTCATATTCTGTGAGGAGGTCTCCTAGTCCAGTTATCCGGAAGTACACACCGCCAGTTTCACACAGAGCGGGCTCTCCAGCAAGGAACTACAGGTCACCATCACCCACTTCTCGTACTGCTCCAAGAAGAAGATCTCCTGCCCCTGTCAGTGCACAACCACGGCGTCCTTCGCCTCACAACAGACCTCCATCACCAGTTCATAGGCGTTCTACCCACACCCGTGTTGCTGTATCACCTGGTCGCATCAGAGAAAAGCAAAGGCAGATGTCTCCGCCAGCCGCATTGTCAAGGAACAATCAACGTATTCCATCTCCAAAGAGGCAGAGATCACCTGTGTCACATGTGCGCAGTCACCATAGCAAAGCTAGTCCTGCTCGGAAAGTGTCTCCAAAGAGGTCTCGTTCACCTCCAAAAGATGCTGCTGTTCTTTCAAAAGCCAGAGATGCAAGTCCACTTGAAAGTATCAGCCTCAGTCCTTCTCCAGATCGCCAACCAGTTACTAAACACGATGACAGGAGTAGAAGCAGGAAATCGCATCCTTTGACTGAAGGCCAGGGAGATCCTAAAAGATCTCATTCTGACTTACGGAATGTATTACCGCGAAGAAAGGATGTACCCAAAGATAATGATGCAAGTTCCTCAACTCGTGATGAAAATTCAAAGAAGGATCGCAAAGAACGCAAGAGGGCCAAACGGGAGAGAGAAAAGCAAAAGAAAGAATCCCAAGGCTCAAATCTTGTTCTTGAGGCCAGAAGGAGGAAGTTCGAATCAAGCCAGCCTGTTGAAGTGTCTGGTGGGAAGAAGATTCGCCTTCGTAATATGGTTTCTGAGGCCATTGATCAAGAGGAGGAAGAGGAAATCAAGGATGTGGAATTAAACATGGAGAAGGAGAAGGAGAGGGAGTTAAAGGAAGTAAATGATGTTGATGAAAGCATTTTAGACCGTGAGCTAATGGGTGGAGTTGACCTTTTATGGTCTGATGAAGAAGAGATGGATGAAGATGATGATTCCAATGTTCAAACAGTTGCTCCTGCTTCCAACAATGTTCAGTTTAAGCGTACTTTCAATTTATCTTCTTCTGGGAGTGGCAAAGAAAATATTCCTGGTGATAGCAGTGGTGAGTATTTAATAAAGCTAGTGAAGAAGTGATCCTTGTCTATTGAATTCATACTGACCGCACAATTTGTATTTTTCTTACAGAATCTAAAAGAGATGAAGAAGACGAAGAGGAAGAGCCTACCAGCACAACTGGTTCACCTCCTAACCACCAGATCAGAGAAGAATCAGATGAAGGAGAATGTGATGAAGCTGGTAGTGATTTGAGTGCAGACCATGATCAAAGAGATGAAAGAGAAGGTCCTGAATCTTATCCTAAGACAAATAGAGAGCTTAAAGAATTCATCTTAAGCCAAGCAAAAGGTTCTACTGCTCCTGTTCGTCTACTTAAATTGGCTGTGAAAGAGGCTCCAACTAAATGTAAATCAAATGATGCTGATGATCTCAGAGCCGAACTGAGTCGTAGACGTGCTGAAAGGCAAACAAAGGAAAGCAAGGTACTTTAATTTGTCTTGTCTTGTTTGTGAAATCTAAAAAGGTTTAAAATTAAATGGGTAGTGTTGTGCATCTAAGATGCAATTTTCCTAATGTTTCTAATTCCATTTGCAGGTTTCTAGTTCAGAGGCATTAACAGGAAGACTTCTACAGTCTGCTCTTCAAGGAGCAGGAGTGTGAGTATTTATTTTATCTTAAAGTCTAATTCATTTAACTTTAGAAAATTTTTGCTCATTTGCTGTTTTTTTATTATTATTTTTTCTTTTAGAAAATCTCGAAGGGACAAACTTCATCGAAGAAGGACACCACCTTCATTTGAAGAGGACTATGGTAAGATGCTGTTATATGTACTATTTATTACCTGTCTTACTCTTCACTTCCATGGGCTGCCTTTTTGTCTTTCTATGCTTTTTATTTCCTGTCTAACATGTGGTGCTTGTCTGAAATGTAGAAACTGAACTTTTGCATTACTCTTTGTACCCAACAGAGGTTTGTCTACAAGACATTTATTTATACTTATCCTTGTTTAAATTTGTGGTTTCAAATTTTATCTCTTTCGGTACTGTCAATGATAGGGAACATGTTTTTGGTGGGGCTAGAAAACCTCTTCTGAAAGTTTTAAGCTAGTATCAAATAAAACTTTCTTCTTTGTGTGAAATTGTCTTTAAGAGGCTCCCAGAGACTATACTTAAATTTGGTTTTTGGTAACTACATACTACATGTGCATGGCGCTGCCTTTTTGCAGACAAACAAGAGAGTGAGGGTCGTCGGGTGCTGGTTTTAAGAAGGGCAACAGAGCAGAAGGAGCCTGCCATCAACATCACTATATCTAAAGGTGTGGAGTGTAACCTTCCTGATATGCTCCAAGCTTTCCTAATTATTTCAGTCCCTGATTTTCAACTTAAAATGACAATCGTAATTTGTTTCAACATTTTAAATCTGAAAATATGTATAACTTTGTAGTTAACTGTAGTTGTTAGTCCATCTCTCTCATCACTGCTTGCCCTAAGGATCAGTGCTTTTATGCTTGGAAATTTTTGTTTTGAACAAATTTGGGTTCTAAAGTTCTACAGTTCTGCACAAACTACTACGGAGCTACAACCTATCTCGCAACTTGCTCATTGTAGTGTTTTTTGTTTGTTTTTTTCCCTTCAGTTGATTCCATTAAAGAAACCAGCTCAATGAAGATTGGTGGCCACCTTCCAATTCATCTAAGGCTTGGATCAGGCAAGAAACGAGATGACAGCCCAAAAAAGGTGAAACTTAAACGCAACGTCACTGTTGGGAGAAAAAATCAGGTATTGTGTGTTTCTAACATAATATTATGCTTACTGAGGTTTATGGTGCTGTTGCATGCTTGTGAATTAGAACAGCCCTTTTTAAGTGCTAAGTCTACACTTATCTCTGGGCCTACTTACAAGCAAGCTTACTCCATACAGAGCTATTCAGTATCCATCAGTTTATTTTTGTCAGGATAAACTGCTATCCTTGGTAAAATGATAATTATTTTCTGTCACAATTGTTTGCTTTGCACTTCACTTCCAAACAACTAGAAACGGCAGACATAGTATTTTATTTTTGAATCAGTACTGTTGAGTGGTAGTTCTTTTGAAATGTTGTGAACTTAAAAGCTTAATCTTCACCATATTTTACTGATATTGTACTGCAGCTGTATCAAGCGATACATTGGTACAATTTTTTTTCTCATTTCAATAATTAGAGCTCACACCTTCAGGTGAGGTTCAAGGAATTAGTTTTTCTAATGCAAAGAAGCTACTGTACTTTCTTTTAAAGTTTTTCTTCTTAAAATGAAACAGTAGTTCTAAAGCAAACAATCCGAAGAGAAAATCTGATTTTCTTATCTTAATTACATAATTACTTAGTTATGTAGCATTTTGTATTTATTCATTTGGTTAATTTTGATGTTTAGAGTTGAAGGTCATAATCAATTTTAATGGTTATGTTTTATTTTCCTATTTCTCGCCTTTTTGTTGTCTGTCTTTTTGACAGTGGAATCACCTGTACGTCAACTTTTACCATTTTTTAAAAAAATCAATTTAATTATTTATTTATTTTTTATTTTTTTATTCTGTGATATACTGGGTTTTATTTCAGCAGGATTTTGATACCAGAGTTGTGATTGCATGTACTCTATTATTGCAGAACTGAATAATGTTTTTGACAACTTTACTAGAATTGTATGCAAGGGTCACAAAACAATTTGACTGATACACAAAGCAATTTGTAGTTGCTTCAAAACAATGTGTTTGTTTGTGTGTGTGGGTGTGTGCGTGCGCGTGTGTGCGTGTGTGCAAACTTCAGGGTTGCTGCAAACCAAAAATACTTTAAAAATATTTAAATAGAACTATTAAAGCAAGACAAGGATGTTAGGGGTTGTGTAGGACTTAAGAAGTATTAAAGCAAGACAATAAAAATTTAGGTTTTTCGGGGATTTTGTATATTTTTCCTACTGTTAGGAATGCAGTCTCTCATCTTAAATGGCAACAAGCTCTTCTTAAATGGCTAGGACAAACACAATGGTACTGTTTTTCATCACACAAGACAAGTTTTTTTGAGGTTCTAGTGGTATTCAGATCAAAGACTTTGTGGCAACCCTGATGTGTGAATTCACTATCTCTTGCAGGTCATGTCTGAACACATGACATTGGTAAATGAAATTCATTGATTTCAATTTTAAGTGTTCATTGACACTTTCACTTGATGAAATCTATTCCCTTAAATATTTGTCTGTAGTATAATGGCTGATGCTGCATTTTAGCAGCTCTACTTGAGCTAGATATCTTGTTATTCATTATCAAGGATATTTGTCAAATGGCGCATAAATTTCAAAGTGCTTTTGTTTTAAAGATTTCTTTCTTGCCCTGTCAATTAAATTTGTGATAAATTAGTATGAAGAAAATGCTCTTACAACTCTTCCGTTGGTGCATAATTTGTTTCAGTATAGCCTAACAAAGACTACCTATATTTAACTTGTGCATCTCTCAAAGTATGAAGCTGGCTTTTTTGCCCTGTAAGTTCTCTTTTTAGTGCATGATGTGTTGACCAGGATATCAACTACACAAGGTTCTACTTACATTGTAAATGAATTGTAGCATTATTTTACTATTTGTATTGGATTTGAACACTTATGCTCAAGGAGGCTGTGTCATTGGGATGCTCAAATTCTTAGTGAATTTTTTATCACTGTCTGTGAACTATCACTAAGATTGTATTCTTTGACAAAAAATAAGGAATACATGGGGTGAATTCAAAATGTAATGTGTTTCTATTATATGTTGGCCTGAGTGTTCTAATGTATTGGTGTGCTACACTGGTTTTAGTTGATTTCCAGGTAATGAACTTCCCTCAATCATTACATAGCTTGTCCAAACTGGTCACAACATAATCTTAGTCATCATAATCTGTTTTCCCCCTCATTCTCAAATAAAATTTCCTGACTTCAAGGGATGGGTATCTTGAAAAATCTCAATACTTTTTGGTTTGGAGTATAGTAGCAAAACCTACTTACTGTGAACTGTGTTTTGCTCAACAACCTTTCCAAAAAGCATTATGTATTTTCTTTGATTTGTTGGCATTTGTAGAATAACATGAAATTAATTGAGTTCTGTAACTAATTAGTGAACTTACTTCATCTCAAGTAATGAAGTCTTCCCTCAACTTGTAGTTCAGCTTTGTAGATTCTCTGCCAAAATTAGTAATGCTACTTCTGCCCTTTAATCCCTGGTGTACCAGTAAATAATCAATCAAATTTCCCCGGTTCTTTTTAAGCAGTGTTTGTAGATTTGTAAATATGTCTGTAAAAACGGATTTTTGTACCACACCATTTGCAAAGGAGTATGAGCGCTCTCTCTCTCTCTCTCTTTTTTAAAAATGATTTTATTAACTCTCTGTGATAACTGTATGAGTGAAATGCATGTGTGGAATGTTTTGTTGCCCTTCCTTATATGATAGGTCATTTGGCATACAACCATGCTATTTGTTTATTACTCTATTGTAGGCATTCCCTTGTAGTAATCCTGGTCAACCCGTTCATGAATGGTTGTTTCTTATTTTTCCTTTTAATGGCATTGCCAGCCTTTTATCCAACTGTGATCAGTTAAACATGCCTTGTGCCTGCACTCTCTTGAAATTTTAGATTTTTTGCTGACCTTGTCAGCATCAAACTATTTGTGTGAATCCCTAGGATTTGAATTGTCAGGAAACTTTGGGGGTCTTCTGAATTGTTTTATTTTGTTTGTTTCTTATCTTTGATCTCTAAACAATTGGAGTGAATGGGCTGGAAGTGGGACTCAATGCAATACCCAGGCCCCATTTCTTAATTTTAACCTGTTGATGCTGTGATATCCTGCAGACTGAAATTTTATTTGCAATGACTCTAGTTTTGAATGATCCTTAAAACTGTAGATTTAAATTACAATCCATGATAAAGCATGGGGTTCTATAAGAAAGGAGTGACTACTCCTTGAAATCCCTTTTTGGGTTAATATATGTCAAATCAGTCTGTTTTAAAATATTAGAGTTGGTACATGTTTAATATTTATCTTTTCAGAAGTTGTGATTCCAATCTTACCTGCTGTGATATTATTATATTTACATTGTTATGGCCAAAGATATAGAAGTGCACATTTGTTTGGAGAAACAACCAAGCCTCCAACAGTTTTTACTTTGTGATTTGGAAACAAGCTCATATATTATGTGAGATTGCTTGTTACATATCCTTTGAAAGGGGATTAAGAAAAATACATCTGGAGCAAAGCATTTTTGTTTACATGTGTTTTTTTTTTTTTCTTTTCTGAAAGTTTTCTTCACTCAGGTACTTGCTTGTGTCTGGTACTCAGGAGTACAAAAAAATATACATATAGTTTTTGCTTCAGCTCTAGATGTTTGTTTCTGGGATCACAATGTTGGAAAAGGCTTTAAAATATAAGAGAAAAAATAAAATGAAAAAATATTGGGAAAAAATAATTAAAAAAAGAAAATAACTGTGCACATATTGAGCCATCTAAGTCATTTTTGTCATTTTTGTTGTGAATTAATGAGTTGTTTCTTCTGTGAATGGCATTGTTCAGGTGTAACCTGATGACCGCTCCCATCTATCATTGTTGAAAGAAGAAACATGAAATGAGTGATATCTTCTGTGTGACTACAAAGCAAACTTCCTAAAGACTGGTATAGCTATAGAAGTTTGCTCCTGGAAGTCCATGGAATGGAGTCATCGATGGAAGCTTCAAAGTGTTGGTGCAATGAAAGACTCTGAACTATTTTTCTGTGTTCTTTATTTTTCTATAATTGTGATCTTATTAGTTTGGTGTTCTGACTTAAGAATTTGTCGAAATGTACTAGAATACTTGTTATTCCCTTAATATTTTTGAAATGCTTGGCTGCATTGGTTTTGAAGTGTTAATATGTATTAAATAAACATTAATTGCGTCAATGTTGTAATATTTGTTTTGATGTAATCCTGGTTTTACTTTTAAAGGATTTACCCTAGTCGTTAGTATTTTAGATTTCCCTATTTTCCATTCATCCCTCTTTCCTGATGCTCACTGTTTCAATGTGGCTGTCTCTAATCAATTTCATTTATTTAGCTGTGTTACATGTTTGTTGTACAGTTAATTTTATTGATCTCGTTATTCATAAACTATTATCAATTATCAAAGGATGCACTGAAAGTAATATTGTAACTTGTTTTATTGTTTCCAACTGACGTATAATGTTCATGTTAGGATATTACAGGGTGTAAAAAAATATGTACATTTGTAGAATGTAAAAATTATACTTTTCTATTGAAAATGAGTCTAGTGTTATCATTTATTTACATAAAATAAACTAATCTAATACAACTGATCTTGGGATCTATTGATCCAAGGATCTACTCCACCAAGGGGCGCCCTTCGAGGGTTTACAGTGGGGCCCTACCGTGAAAATAAAGGGGGGGATAGAGGGAGGGGGAAAGAGAAAGGAAAGGAGAATAAAGAAGAAAAGGGGGGAGGGAAGAAAGGAGGATATAACACAACGACGTAAAATAAATAAAAAGGGGGGGTCACATTTTAAAACCGGAGGGGGGCGGGCGACTTACGTTTGCCCTACCATGCTGCTGGGGTGTGTCTAGTTACTTTGTGCGCATGCATGCATGCGGTAGAAGAGAGAATTTTTGTTTTATCTTGTCCTCTGTTTAAAGTCAGCCGCGGCAGGGGAACATTTCGCTCTAAAATGACGGGGAAGAAATGCGACGACATTTCTACGATATTCGGCCTAAAAAAATTTTTTTCTTCAAAATGACGGGGTTGTTACTTGCACTAGCGAAGATGCTTCCTTCCTGATCCCACTGCCACTGCCATTGCCTGTTGTCAAAACAATACTCACATTCGTCTGCTGTGCGGTCCGGCCGGTCCGGCTCGGCTCGGCTCTCGTTTGTCGCGTGTGAGTAGTGAATGGTTTGGTCAGTTTCGTCCGCTCCGCACTCAGTGTGCCGTGCCGGGTCAGTCAGTAATTCAGTTCGGTTAGCTAGTGCAAGTGCAAGTGCAAGTTGTGAGTGCGGAGTAAAGTTTGTCGCCTGTGAGTAGTGAATGGTTTGGTCAGTTTCGTCCGCTCCGTACTCAGTGTGCCGTGCCGGGTCAGTCAGTAATTCAGTTCGGTTAGCTAGTGCAAGTGCAAGAGCAAGTTGTGAGTGCGGAGTAAAGTGATGTCTGCTCCGCGTCCGCGGTCGTGATCTCGAAAGAGAGAGAGCAAGGGAGCAGCAGCAGCTACTGCCCCGCCCCGCCCCGCCCCGCCCCGCCCCCGCCACCTCTCGTGCACTTGCATGAGCAGGTGCCCGGGCCTGGCCGGGCCCTCCGCAAGCGTGGCTGTGCTGTGAGTGCAGGTGCCGCGCCGCCGCTCCGCTTCCCCAACCCCTTCGACATCATCCACGTCGTCGTCGTCGTCCCGCACGTCGTCGCCGTCGTCATGTGCATCCACAGCTGGTGAGTCCGTGAGGATACTGCGGGGAAATGTGTATGGTGGAACTGCCGAGAGTTTAGTTCACCAAATGAGTGAAAAGAATACGCTTTCCCATGAGTGCGAGAGAGATAGATAGTCTTTTCTTTCGGTGGGACGACCATATACTTGGCGCGAGCTGCACAGTGGCGGACCCAGAGGCAGCCTTTGGGGGAGTGGGGGGGGGGGGAAAATAGCACTTTTTGCCTTCTTTCAGGGGCAAAGGATTGCCTTTTTTCAGGCGGCCATCTAGGTGCCATGCCCCCCCCCCTCAGTATCCTCGCCTTGCGCGACCTACCCCGCGAGGGACGCGGGCGGGTCCTCCCGGGTCCTCCGCGAGGTCGCGCCTCCCCCGCAAAGCACATGAGCCTGACATGAGCCGTGCCTCGCGGGGTGGGCCGCGTCCCTCGGAGAGTACCTGCTACGTCGCGAGGGGTCGTCGCGAGGGGTACGTCGCGGCTCCGTGGGGTGCGCTCCAGGACCACCCTAGCGCGTACGCCCCCCACTCCTGCTAGGGTGACCTCGCCCTAGAGCGCCTGCGGCCAGTGCGTAGGCAACCGAACTGACTGCCCTATGTTCTCTGGGACACCCGGTGTTATTGCGACGGCTCAGACTGATTGTAACTAGTACTGCTGGCCTCTGTCATCACGAATTTTGTTTTCGATTGAGTGTTTTTTAATGATAGGTAATGGAAAATTAAGCACTAGTCCGTTATCGAGCAGCAGCAGCAGAATACTCAGTTTCATCGATATTAATGCGCCCCTATCAATGCATGCAACAATTAACTAGACACACCTGGCTCAACCCCAGATTTAAAGAGAGAGATCAATTTTTTTTGGGCTCGCTGGTACAGTTGACGGCCGTTTACCTTTCAGCTTTCGCTTTTGTACCTGGCGAATGTGTACTCTCTTCATTTCCAAAATCTCTTTCATTTCCTCCTTATCTTCTTCCTACAGAAGGATTCACGAAGGAGGAGGGGTCAGAATGTGTTTGTTTTTTTGTGTGTGTGTCAGACGGGTGATCCAAGGGAAACTCACCGTCTGGTTGAGACGCAGCACAAGGGCTCGCCTGCCGTCAGACATGGGCTGCGAGTACCACATGAGTTTCCGCAGGCGCTCTGCCGGGCTCACGCCTCGCTCCACCACCAGGACGATGCGGGCCCACTGGCGCTGCCACTCGTTGCGAGTCTCGGCGATCTTCTGATAAGTGTTGCCCATCATGGCGATGAGCATGTTGACGAGCAGAATAGCCACGATGGCCATGAACACCACAAAAAGGATCTGGAAACGGGAGGTTGGTTAAAACCAAAAATTTTGTAGAGCCGGGTTCTTTGAGGAAAGCAGAAACTCGCCTTCGCTTCTATTTCGTGTTCGGTCCGTTCGAAAGCTCCGTAGTAATCGCCGAAGTTCGTCAGAGACATGAGGAACATGGCCATGACGGACTCGGATGGCGACGGCATGGGGTTGGAGACTGTGTCGTCGACACCATCCGGGGTGTTTGGGTTGTCAAACGTAAGGAAGATGATGTAGTACGCCTGGGAGAAGCCCATGACGAAGACGAGGTAGATGGTGACGAATCTCAGCAAGTCACCCATCACCATGCGGTAGATCATGACGACGAAAGGGCCGACCGTTTTGAAACCTCTGAAAGGGAAGCAGGTTAACTGAAGGTGACAAAATATCTTATCAAGGTTTGATGGCAATCGCAATGGTTGTCGTGCCGAAACGCTCCATCGCGTCGGATTTTTCCGAGGGGTCGACCACTTGGATATTCCATGTACAATTTGAAAAATATTCCAAAAATATTCCAGATATTCCAACATATTCCAGTCCAAAAATATTCCAAATATTCCAACGTAGCCCTGATATTCCAAAAATATTATCCCACATTTTCCTGATATTCCAAAAATATTGTTGTACACATTTTAAAAATATTGTTGTACATATTCCAAAAATATTCCAGATATTCCAACTGGAATATATTCCATGTACACAAGTATTTTAAGTAGTCGAGCCCTCGGATTTTTCTGGTTGTCTCCTCACCGGCAGAAGAACAGGAAGTAGGGCGAGGTGGTGAGCATGATGATGACGGCCACGATGTCCTCCTTCTCCTCCTCGCAGGACAGCCGCAGCCAGGGCATGCTCATCATGCACAGGCACGAGAACAGAAACATGACGCGCGACGGCGCCGTCATCTGGAGGACGAGAGGACAGAAAGGTGACGGTCGTGAGTCGTGATCCAGGGGTCGTTCACTAGAAATTCAAGCGTACACCGATGTTTTTTTTTTCTCGTGATTTTCCTTGATGTTGAGTGATAATTCGTGATTTTTCTTGTTTTCTTCTTGATTGTTTTCTTCTGATTTTTTACTGACTTTACTGATTTTTTTAAAAAGGGTGTAAGTACACTGATTTTTTTAGTGAACACGGAGAGAAAAGACTTGCTGTGCTAGCATACCTCGTTGCAAATGTAGCGCCTACAATTTTTTTTTGCCGCCCTAGCAAAGAAATTGCTGTGACTGCAAACGACTTTGTTAGGCCAACAATATTATTGCTATCCTAGCAAAAAAGATTATAGGCGCTATATTTGCAGCGAACAGCTTTTCTCTCCGTGAAGAACCCCTCGGTCGTGATAATCACCTAGAAAGATGAAAAGTTGTAGCAACCATCGTATGGTTAGCTCAGGGACAACCATAAAATCATGGTTGAGGTAACAATATTACTGTTGAGTTCACCGAATTTCTTGTCAACACGACCATAGTATTGTTATTTCGACAATAATTTTATGATTGTCTAAACATACGACAGTTGCTACAACTTTTCATTTTTCTGGGTGATGACGGGGCGGCAGGCGAGGAGGGTTGGCCCGGATACAGACCAGGTTCTCGATGAACATGTGCAGGCCGAGGAAGCGCGCCTCGCGCAGGGCCGCGAGGATGTAGAGCACGGCGCCGAACGTGAGCAGCACCTCGGCCACGATGCGCACGGCCGCGGAGCGCGTGTGGACCTGCATGAGGCGGCAGGTGGCCGACGTCTCGTCCCACCACTCGCCGTCGTCGTCATCGTCGTCGTCGTCCTCCTCGGCGGCCTCGGAGCGCGCGAGCGGCTGCGGCGGGGCGGGGCAGACGGTCGGGTTTAGCTCGAGGGACACTACTCCCTCGTCACCCCTAGAGAGACTCGTAGAGAGACTCCCTCTGAGTATGTCTAGCCTAGCTAGCTCCATTGTAACTGGAGGAGTCATCTTTCTCGCTCTTGGGAAAGTGACTTTTCTGTACCAAATTTTCTCGCTCCTGGGAGAGCGAGTCGGATCGACATCGCTCTATTACAGTCATTTTGACGACTTTTTCGGCGATTTGCCAGACTCTTTTTGAGTCATGCAAGCCAACATCATTCGAATGGAGCGATTTGAAAATATCACGAAAGACTCGTTTTAAGTCGTTTTAGCGAATCTCACTCTAGTTGAGCGATGTAGAAATACTTCACTCGAGAAATGTGACTGTAATACTTACAGTGTACTAGACGATTCACTGTCAAAAATTACAGCTGGAATTTTTACGGGATGGCCCGGTAATTTTTTAGCCGGTCTGAACGGTTTTTAAATTTACGGGACGGCCGTACCTGAAAAATACGGACCGTCCCGTACGCCAAAATCCCGTATTTTGTGTTTTATGACTCCCAGAGCACTTTTGATGAAAACTGGTTATTGGACACTTTGCATCTAATAAGTCGGCACGGAAATGCCCGTAATTTTCTACTACGGTTTATCCCGTAGTTTAGAGGTACGGACGGCTCCGTATAAAAAAGAATTACGGTGCATTCCGTATAGTCACTTACGTAATATGCTACGGGATTTTTAACAGTGTTCCGCGTTTGGGAACCGCTGGTCTAGCTAGTCACCCCCACCCCCGCTGACGGTCGCACCATGAGAGTAGGGCGTCGCGTCGCACTCACCCCGGGCGGCGACCGCGGCGCGCCTCCGCGGGTCCCGGTGGTCCGCTGCGTCACGTAGTCGACACTCATGTCCACGGTGGTGTCGTTGTCGGCGTCCTGCTGGCGCCACCCCGTGTCCGCCGTCGCCGGCTCCGCGCTCGAGTTGTAGCCCGGCGTGGTCGAGGCCAGCAGCATGCTCTCCATGCGCTCCACGGCCTCCAGCCGGGCCGCGGCCTCCGTGACGAGCGGCAGCGTGGTGACGGCCGGCGTGCCTGCCGGGCCGGGTCAGGAACAAAGGGAATCAGCCATGAGGTCTCGTGTGCTGCCAATTACCCCCGCATTGCCCCGGACTACCCATGGACTAGGACCACGCCGGCGCCGGATTCTCTCTGCATTACCCCTAGACCCCTATATTGCCCTCGGGTTACCTCCGGATCACCGTAGGATTACCCCCGAATTCGAGGGGGTAAACACTCGCGCAATCACTCGTACACCCTGGGCCGTAATGATTACGCAATCTCGTGTAATTACGTAATCACGTGTAATCGTGTGTAATCGTGTGTAATCGTGTGTAATCGTGTGTAATTGTGTGTAATCGTGTGTAATTGTGTGTAATCGTGTGTAATCGTGTGTAATCGTGTCGTAATCACTGTAATCATGGCGTAGTCGCCGTAATCAGGGCGTAATCGCCGTAATCACTACGTAATCGTCGTAATCACTACGTAATCGCTATGATCACTGCATAATCAACGTAATCTGTAATCACTCGTACACCCATTTTGTGAGTGTTTACCCCCTCGCCCGAATTACTGCTGGATCACCTCGAAATACCTCCGAAGTACCCCAGGTTAACGCACGACGTGTCTAGTGGATTGCTCAAGTTGTTTCCCATCACAGGACACACGCTAAATGTTTTTGAACTTCTGTGTGCATGCTACTGTTGCGCATAATTTCAATACATAACCATGCACAATTTTGATAGTAATTACGAACAATAATTTGACTCGTTTGTTTGTAATTATGAACAAAATTTATACGGAACAACAGCATGCACGTAGAAGTGCATAAATATGTATGATTGAGTAAAAACAAAAAATTGTTTGTAAGAATTTAGTGTGCAAATCACGTGGGGCGCCCGGGCTGTAGGCAACCCATCTGACAGGCCTGCGGGGCGGCTGGCCTACCTGTGGGCACGTCCGTCGTGCCGTTGAAGCCCGCCGTGGAGTTCTGCACGGCCGTGCTCCTCGGCGGCCCCGGGCGCAGCGTGAAGCACACCAGGGAGATGAGGAAGTAGAGCACGAACTGGAAGAACTGTCGGTAGAATCGGGTCTTGACGAAAGCGTTCCACTTGGCGTTTAGCAGGTCCACTAGTACGCCCTCCATGAGTTCTAAATGCTCGTTCGAGTCCTGGGAAAAGGAGGGGTGTTAAGTATACACTCTAAACTTTCTACAAGGATTTTTTTCGTATAATACGAAGAAACCTGTGCTGTTGTAATACAAAGGAAATTCCTTTGTATTACAAAGCTCGACCTTTGTATTACAAAGATATTTCTTTGAGTTACAAAGATTTTTCTTTGTATTACGAAAACAATTTGCCCTTTGTATTACAACAGCACAGTTTTCTTTGTATTACAAGAAAAAGCCGTCTATTTTCTTTGTAAAGATTTAAGAGTGTAAGCCCGGGGAGGCTGGTGTGACAACCATAACGTCGCCGACTGCTCACCCCGAACACAACCAAGTTGAGCGCCGAGTCCTTGCTAATGTTTCCGGTCTGTATGTCGATGGTGTCGATTTGAGACAGCGGGTACGCGGCGCAGGTCACGCTACCTGTGTTCGCGGGAGATGAAAATTAATAGCGATTGAGACCAAAAAATATGTGACATTATGTCATCGCTCCGCACCCCTTACCGATCTGCCAGTAAATCTCCCGCTCTATGTTGAGGATGTGGAAGAACATGTCTCGGCGGGCGAGCTTGGCGGCCAATGTGAGGGGCGTCAGGTTGAGCACATTCCGCACGGACAGAGACGACCCGAGCTCGTAGGCGGCGTCGAACATTGACTGAAACAAGGAGGAAATTTTTTCCAAAAACTGCAGCGTATTCTTTTCTTGACAAGGAAAAAAGCGTTAACAGCGCCGGAAAAACAAAGGTGCTAAGCAACGCCTTTCCTGGGGGGCTAAAATCAAGTGCTAAGTTTAGAGCCTTTCCTGGGGCAGTAAATCTTAGTGCCTTTGCAAAGGCACTAAATTTGTATGGAGTATACGCAGCTGCTGGTCAGCTAAAGGTGCTAAGTCCTACCTTTTAGAAGGCCCTACCAAAGTTTAGTGCCTTTCCTGGGGCACTAAATCTTAGTGCCTTTCCTGGGGCACTAAATCTTAGTGCCTTTCCTGGGGCACTAAATCTTAGTGCCTATCCAAAGGCACTAAATTTTGTTAGTGCCTTTTAAAGGTAGGATTTAGCACCTTTGTTTTTCCGGTGAGTGCCGACCTGATTCTTGTAGATGACGAGCATGTGGAGCACCGTGTTGCCGTTGGTGTCCTGGCTGTCCGGGTTGGCTCCCCTGGCCAGGATGAGGCGGTAGCACTCCTCCTGGCCCAGGCAGGCGGCGAAGCTGAGGGGGTACTCGCCCCAGTAGACGTAGCCCTCGTAGTTGGTGAGCGGCGTGACGTTGACCCACTCGTGGTCGAGCGAGTCGGTGCGCGAGGCCTTCTGGTCCTCGGGGCTCATGAAGTTGCCGAAGCAGCGCTCGTTGACGTCCGCGCCGGCGTTGAGCAGGAACTTGACCATGGCGGGGTCCTCGTTGACGATGGCGATGTGCAGCAGGCCCTCGCCGTAGTACTCGTCGTTCATGTAGATGTCGTTGACGAGCTTGGGGTAGAAGCGCAGCAGGCGCTTGAGCAGGTCGTTGTGCAGCGAGGAGGCCGCCAGGATGCACAGGTGCAGGATGGTCTCGCCCACGGCACCGCGCTCCGCCAGGTCCCAGCACACGTCGCGGTAGCCGCCCGGGTCTGCGTGCGTGAGGCACAGAGGAATCACTTTGCCACCAGGGGTCCTTACTTCAGGGTAACTCAACGTACACTCTTAAACCGTATTGTCATGTGACGATAGATATTGCTACGAAAATTTCGTCACAAGAGCTGTGATGCAACAGTCGTTACATAATGACATGCCTCTCGTCACATGACATGAAACATTCGTCACGTGACATGCAACATTCGTCACAATGCGATGAACCAATTGTCATTCAATATTTTTCTCACCCCTTGTGACGAACCTTTCAAGAGTAAAATTTAGCACTGACTTTGTCGTAATGTGACGACTTAAAATTTTACAGTGTACCTTTTAACATAACAAATATTACCTCGTAGCAAATAATGTTGTTAGTATTTTAATGTTTGTTATTGACTTAAAAAACAACAACAAAGGGACATAAAAGTTAAAGTTAACAAAATTGCTCTGGGCAGGCCGCCTACCCCACACAGCAAATTTGAGGGTCTGTAACATTTAACATTTAAAATATTTGTTGTTAATGTTTGACTTTTTAAATGGCTGGCTGGGTGTTGAAAGTTAAATGTTAGAACTTTAACTTATATTGAACTGTTATCCTAGAATTTATGCTAAGTTACGGAACCCTGTTTATGCCACCCGCCCCGCCCCGCCCCGCCTCGTAGCCTGCAGCGCCCCCCCCCCCCCCCCTTATCGGCCTCACCGACTGACCCACCTTTGCCGTTGTCGCCCTGCGCGTCTAGCTGGGCCAGGGCCGTGTTGATGTTGTACTCGCTCGGGTCGTTCATGTTCTTCAGCGGAGGCAGCTGCGAAAAAGCAAACACGCCGTCGTATTTAAGTGGCAGCTCGAGCTCGGCTCGGCGAGGGCGTCTCTCTCTCTCTCTCTCTCTCTCTCTCTCTCTCTCTCTCTCTCTCTCTCTCTCACTCTCTCTCACTCACATGCTTGTGCCTGCCGCGGTCCTTGTTCCTCAGCAGCACCAGGATGGACACGGGGATGAGCCTGCCCTGGCCCTTGTTGTAGAGGAACGGCTCCACCTTGGTCTTGATGGCGTGGTCCAGCTCGGCGTACTGCTTGTTCTGCGTGGCGCGTTTCATCATGTCGACCAGCAGCCCGCCACCTTCGCGAGGATTAACAAAATGATCAAGGAAAAGCTCATGTAGAGTGCCAAAAATTGCTAGAAAAACACCGAGAAATAATGTTTGTGAGGGTTACGGGAAAACTTTTCACCAGAAATGAGATATCAATTTGTAGGATTACAAAATTGAGTAGACCCTTGTGTATCGACTTGTCGCTCCTAAACGAGCACAAATAGGCTTTCGTAAATTTACGATACCGATCGTATATTTACAACGTCATTCGTAAATCACAAATTACGTTAAACGGTGTAACTTTTCCCACAGTGGGAGAAGTGAGTGGTGATAGGCAGCAGGTCTGTCTCCTGCCTCCCCGCCCACACGGTAAAACAAGTTTCTTTTATGTCAAGACCCGGTCTTAGATCTTATGGAGAACGCCAATGATATCCAAGACCTGGACTTGAAATAAAAGAATTTTTTTATCGTGCACCGTTTGCGTTTTTGAAGAAGAAGCTCACCCTTGACGTCGACCAGCTTGTACAGCGCCTGGACGGAGGGCCCCGCCTGGTTCTTGACGCCGCTGGTAACGTTGCTCTCCGCGTTTCCCATGACGGCCGCCTCCTATATCGTCCCGGACGCACCACCTCCTCCTCCTCCTCCTCCTCCTCCTCCTCCTCCTCCTCCTCCTCCTCCTCCTCCTCCTCCTGCGTCCTGCGTCACTCGGTCGTCACGAGGCCCCTCCGGGACGCCCCAGAGGAGCCGGTGGCCGCGGGGGAGGAGACTTTGTGGAGGCGGGGCGGGCACCGCGCTGCTCAGCACGGCGCAGCGGCGCAGCACGTCACCAGGCGGCGGCGGCGGCAGGTAAAGCGCTGCACTCTAAAAAGCTTACGGTGATTTTCACTGTAAGCTACGGTGAACCCTACAGCACTGTGGCTTACAGTGAGTTTTTACCGTAAGCTACGGTGAACGTCACTGTAAGCTACGGTGATGCGCTCTGATTAACCCTAGCTTACAGTGACATTCACCGTAGCTTACGGCGAAAAATCCACCGTGAGCTACAGTGCTGCAGGGTTCACCGTAGCTTACAGTGGAAATCACCGTAAGATTTTGTAAGTGTGGGGGAGTCGCGGCGCTGCTGGTGAAGGTGTAGTAGTACCTGGTGCTGTCCGGCGTGACGCCGCGGTCTGCCGCGCTCCTGGTGCCGCGGCGGCGCACCCGCGGGCGCACCTCATCCCCGTACTGTATCGGCCGGAGCGTCGCGCCCGCGTCTCACGTCGACTGCGCCCGCGGCGCCAACAAGCCCCTAGTGGGCATTTGGGGGGGGGGGGGGGGAGCCCGCCCACCCGACCCGACCCGACCCGACCCGACACTACCGCAACGGCGAGAGGCGTCGGCCCCCTGCGCCCTACACTTCATCCCCCCTCTCTCATGCCCTATCTCTCTCGCTTTCTCCCCGTCCGTCTTCGCTCTTGTACATCGCTGCAGACCGTGTGGGGTAGAGAGAGAGAGAGAGAGAGAGGGAGATGGTCCTCGGATTTTTCTCGAAGCCGGCCCCTCGCTCCGGATGCACCCCGTGGGTTGCGTCCGTTGCTCGGCAGCGCCCGGCCCGGCCCGGCTCAGACATTGATCAAACGGCGATTCTGGGGCTGCCAGAGTCGCGGTGTGGCGAGGCGTGGCGCGGCGTGGCGCGGGCGCGGGGGGCGCGGGGCCACGCGGGGCTGCGAGTGAGCCACCCAGTGGCGCTGGCTGGGGCTGGGGCGCCAACAGGTGGGAGGGGTGGGGGAGGCCTTCTGCCCCTTCTGCCCCGCGTCCCGCGGGCAGCGAGCTATGCGCCGCACACTGGAGTGTGGCGTGCGGAATGCATGGTAATCTGGCCCCGCCGGCAAGTGTGCTGTGTCCTGTACTTTGGCGCCGTGTGCGCTTTTCTTCGCGAATAATCCGTCGACGTTTGCCCCTTTTGGTTAATTACTGTGAATCATTCTGGAGAAAGTCCGTTTTGCCAGTACGGCGAGGATTCCTTTAGCCAACTATTTCCAGCTTTTATTTCGAAAGGATTGATCTGGTGAAATTACACTTGAAAGGTCTGGTGACTCAGCCAGTAAAGTATTCTTAAGTAGGGTATGGTAGCCAAACTGAAAAAAATGGTTTAATAATTTTAAAAAATTTATATTTTTCATCATAATTTTACAAAAAAAAAAACACTTCATTTGTAATTTTAAAGATTGAATAAAAATAGATATATTTGGTTCAAAAAGACACTTTAAGTCTACCTTAATTACTATTTTGTACATGTTGTTTTAGGGTTGCACAGATGCAAGCATACACACAGTACGTGTTACCTACGCTGGACGAGTACAGGGGTCTACTCCCCATCAAGTCATAGAATGTCAATAGAATAAATTAAAATAAAATAACTAGCCTTACTATATAGAACATAAACAGCCTGCACATTTCCCTAGATCTGCGCATTCCAAATTCAGTCCTAAGTCACAGTTCAGTGGAGTTAAGTAGACAGCGTGCCATTGGCGGTACATATCCAAAACCTTAAGCCTATGAATTAACTGGGGTTGTGTCCCTCTGTGCCCCGTCCAGCCCAATGTGGACGAGTCGAACAGGGCAGGGTAAATTAAAACGAAATCTAAGTCGGCCATGACTCCAACCTTGCGCTAGTAAGTACCTTCGATCCCATGCCCCTGCGAGAACTATTTGGGACTAGTGTGAATGCATCCTTATGACAAACTAATGGTTGGCATAGTTCTCCAGGGTCCCACTGAGACGAATAGACTACCGTCCAACGCGTTCAGTGCGGTGCGTGCGCCCCCACAATATTCCAAAATTAAAAATTTGATCGGAAATTTTAAAATGGCGACGGCCACTCCGAACGTGTCGAACCAGCAAACTCCCTTACGCTAAAATCACAATAGTTCCGACATCCCGTCTCCACCTCTGCTCCGCTCCGCTCAGCACTCCGCCGTGCCCGAGTACAGCAGGCAGCGCAGCTTGGCTGTCTCGTTGCGCAGGGCGGCCACCTCGTACTTGAGCTTGAGGTTCTCCTGCTCCAGGAAGGCGGCGCGGATAGCGATCTCGTCCTCCTTTGCGCGGCGCGCGTCCCTGGACCGCTTGGCGGCCTCGTTGTTCTTCCGGCGGCGCTCCCAGTACGCCGCGTCCTTGCCGTCCTTGTCCTGGGCCGAGGGCGACGTGGCCGAGGACGCGGAGGAGGTCGCGGCCGTGGCCGAGGCCTCGGGCGAGGACGCGCTGTCGGCGGTGTCCATGCCGTGCGCGGGCTGCGACGGCGAGTCGGCGGGCTGGTGCTGCGGCGGGGTGGGGCTCGTGGCGCGCTGCGGCTGCTCCTGCTTCTCGCCCTTCTTGGCCTTGGACGGGATGGCGGCCTGCACCTGGGCGAGCATGCGCCGCCGGAACTCGGCGTAGGCCTCGTTGGACGCGCGGCCGAGCGCCGCCTCCGTGGCGCCCAGCGAGCCGCCGCCCACCTGCACGCCGGCGGCCAGGCTCAGGGGGTCCTTGGGGTACGCCTTGAACGGCCGGGTGGGCTTGCCGCTGCGACCCGCGGCGGTGGCGGAGGCCGCGCCGGGGACGACCTGCGGCGACAGCGGGAGCCCCGTGGGGCTGGTGGGGGGCAGCGCGGTGGGGTAGTGGGGGCCCAGGGCGCCCAGCGGGCCCAGGGGACCCAGCGAGCCCAGCGGCCCGAGCAGGTCCATGTTCGGCGGGGACGGCGACGGCGACGCGGCCGAGGAGCTGCGGTCGTCGGTGGAGCCGAGCGGGGAGTCGGGCAGGCCGGAGGACGTCCTGCGCACGCGGGCCGCGGGGACGGTGGGCATGGCGGCCTGCGTGGGCATGGAGGGCTGCGTGGGCGCGAAGGCGGACGTCGCCGACCTGGGCAGCAGGCGCTGCTGCAGCACGGACAGGGCGGGGATGGCCGTCACCGCGGTCACTTGACCGGCCTCGGGGAGCTCCTGCGGAACAAAACAATATGCGCACGTTAGTTATTTGTATTTTCGAATTTAAGCAAAAATGTGAGTGGGAAAGCACCAAGAGAATAGTTTCTTTGAAATAGACCCAAACAATCTTCGTTAATCCAAAAGAATAATTTGCTTAAATCAAAGAAATGGTATTGATTCATAACAAAAAATTTGCATGGATCAAAGAAAAATGTTTGATTCAAAATTAAAAGTTTCTTTGGTACTATATTGAAGAAATGTTTCTTCGAATCAAGTAAGCCTTAGTTGTTTTAAAGAAACGATTCTCTGGATGAGGAGCTGTTGCGAGACTTACGGCGTGCGGGTAGGCCGGCGGGCTGGGCAGGCTGGGGCGGCCGGGACCGTCCACCTCCATCTTGGTGCGGAGTATGAAGGGGGACTGGATGTCGTTGTGGTTGACGCTCTTGCTGTTGTTGTTGTTATTGTGGTGATGGTGGTGGTGGTGGTGGTAGGGGTGGTACAGCGGGCTGCGCGGGCTGGCGGGGCTGCGAGGGCTGCAGGGGCTGGTGAGCGGGCTGCTGCGCCGGACGCACAGGTCCAGGACGGGGCTGTGCGCGCCCTGGGGGCTGGTGGGGCTGGCGGGGCTGGCCGGACTGTGCAGCATCGTGCTCATGGGGCCGGGGCCCGCGTTGGAGGAGAAGTCCAGCGGCTGGTACACCTCCATGGCGACGCGATGTGGATGTCCTCGATCGGGGAGATCTAGGAACAAAAAAAAAACAAAAAGCGGCAAGGTTAGTCAAAACGCAAAAAAAGAAGAAAGAGTATGATGTACAAAACGGAATCATAGCAGCATCGCAACCCACCCACACTCCCCCAGCCCCCAGGGCGCCGTGACCGGCGGCAACCCAAGTTGCGCAACGCGCTCGTGTCAGCCGGGTTGCCTACCCGCCCGACGCCGGGCGCTCCTGCTCTCCGATCGCGCAACAGCAGCCCGGCCTGGACCGGAGGGGAGGGGGGACATTCACACGGGAACTTCTGCCGCCCCGCCGCGGAGTTGTTGTCGTGTTGCGGTGTCAAGATGCGTTTAATCCCCCATACGGCGCAGCCTCTCCCTCCCTTCCTCCCACGCCCGCCCCGCCCTAATCCCGTGCATTATGATGCAGCACAATGTCGCACATCATCTAACGGGCCGTGCGTGGGCGGGGCGGGGCGGGGCGGGGCGACCGAGGTCCAATTGGTTGCGGAACTCAACTCTATTCTCCGGGCGACAGTCGGACGCTCTCCTGGCGCGTCCCGCCCTGCAGCGAGCGCACGCTGCGCGCCCCGGACGCAGAGCGGCGTTGCCGGTGCACCGGGACGCGGGGGCGGGGCGGGCCGGCGCGGCGGGGTCACCGTGACCACCCCGCGGCCGGAGGCGGCAACCGCGCCGCGCCGCTGACCTCGACGCTGATTGACACGGCGGGGATGAGCAAGCCGATTACGAGTCGTCACGGGCCGCGGACACCCCATGCGACGGGACGGGGAGGGACACCCCCCGCGGATAGGGCGGCTCCAGGGGAGAGACGCGGAGGGGGGGGGACGCGCTAGAGGTCGAGGGCGGGACGGGCTCTAGGGCGGCGCAGCGGACACAGCGGGCACACCTGCCCGCCGGCCCCGCCCCCCCCGCCCCGCCCGGCCGGGCCCGGTCAGTCCCGCTATACCTGGCGGTCGACAAACATGATTACAAAGGCCTCCGCCCCGCCCCGCCCGCAATGCCACGGGGCCGCGTCCGCAGCGCATAGCGGCCCCACCGCGCCGGCGACCTTACCCTCTCGGCCGGGCCGCCCCTCGGACGCAGCCGCGGCGGGGGTCAGCGGCCGGCGGGGTATAGGCCCGACCGAGCAACGGGAGTTATACAACCCCGGTCCCGTCCCCGTCGTCATTACGGTGCAGCAGCCTCGGAGGGACCTGTGCTGCACCTCGGCGACCTGCCGCGCCCTGACCTGCACCGACCTCGCCGATGAGATGACCTCACCGGTGGCGTGGCGTGGCGGGGCGTGGCGGGGCGGGCCGGGTCGGGCCGGGGCGTGGCGGGGCGTGGCGGGGCGTGGCGTGGACGTTCGGAGCTGCGCTGGACACACCACAGGACCCCACATGCGTGTAACCAGCCCTCCAACTACCTGCTCCGGCCGGACCCCCGCCCCGCCCCGCCACACACCATACTCGGCCATTCCGGGAACACCATCACGGCATTGCGAATGTGCCCGGCAACCCCACCGACCTGCTGCAAAGTTCAGTACTGCCCGGGGAAGGGACCGCCCGTAAAGTTTCACAAAACTCCTCCCCGCCACCGGCTATCTAGTGGCTGGCTATATTCTATAGCTAGCTGATTCTGAAGTTTTTCGGAATAAGATAACTTGCAGGTGTAGTACGGCACCAACGTTTCCTCGCCTTAATACGATGGGACCCTACACCCAGAAAACGAAAGTCTTGGCCGTGTATTAAGGACTTGATTCAAGACTCAAATCACCTTATGAGTATATTTGCCTTGATTCAAGTCTAAAGACTTGATTCAAGCTCATGGGTCTTGAGCGCTTCCAGGCTATAGCCTAGATTCTGGCCTTCCTTTTCCTTGGTGTTTCCACCGTTTCCATTTCGAGACGAGGGGAGTATGGGCGAGGTGTCCCCGTCCCGCCCCGCCCCCGCGGACGGGCGCGCGGCGCGGCGAGCGCAGCGACTCTCTCGCCCCTACCCGCGTTGAGGTCTCCTCCCGCCACCCTCCCCAGCCCCCGCTCGCGGAGAGAACGTTAACTTGACGTTCGTTTAGAAGTACGATATGTCGTTCGCGGCAGGCCAGAGGAACAACTAAATAGACGTATAGGGGGTAGGGGAACCACACGACCCAGGCGCATCAACACTCACCTAATTTCTCATAGTCCGGTTGCGAGGTCGAAGAGAGTAAATACTATCCAACGTGAAGGCGTCGCGGTGTTAGAGCAGATGACGACGATGATGATGATGAAGACGAGATGAGGTTAAACACTGGACTGATGTTCGCGCCGGTCACTCGGGAGCTACGCGTGTGTTCGGGGCCGGCTCGGCTCGGCTCGGCTCGGCTCGGCTCTTGTCTCGGGAGAGCGGTGGTGCGTCTTGTCGCCTCGAGGTCCACTGACTGACTGACGGCAGGGATGGACGGGGATGGGATGACTGACCAGCACTACGCTACGCGCTGCCCCCGCCGCCTCCGTCGAGTGCCCGGGGGAGGGGGGAGAGGGAGGGGCGGGGAGGGGAGGAGGCAGGGACGGAGGGCAGAACTGTGTTAGTAGTAGTAGTAGCTGAAGGCGGGCAAGAGCGAGGCATGGAGGGGTGGGGGCTCTGGAGGGGGTAAAATCAGGAGGGGCGGGTTAACTTGGGGGAGGGGGGAGGAGGGGGGGCGACAATGCGCGCGACCAGACGCGCGATTGCACTCTTTGGTAAAAGCTTTGGTACACAGCCGTGGGGCGGGCGTTGCGGGGCGGGGCGGGGTGAGGCGGGGCGGGGCGGGGCGGGGCCAGGCTGGGGTTGCGGTGGGATGGACAATGACATGACAGCCACCCCTTCCGCGTGGACCGTGCTTGGCGTGGCGCGGCGCGGCGCGGCGCGGCGCTACTGCGGTGTTCCGCGCGGCCCGGCCGCCGCGCTGTACCGCGCCGCTGATACCAGCGGGTCTCTCGGGGGCCGGGCCGGGTAGAGCCGGGCGCCCCTCACGTGGCAGATAAGCTGCACAATCTGCAGGAGATAGAGAAGCGCATTAAACTGCTCCACTATGAGAGCAGCACTGTAATACCGGGACACTGCGCTGCGAGCTGTCCGTTACTCCGCCCACGAGCATGCCGGGCCGGCCGGCCGGCCGGTGAGGCGCGTTCATTAGCTCACTTGTTTGCGCGCGCTGCTGTACTTAGAGAGGATCCCCCGGGGCCGGGCCGGGCCGGGCCGGGCGGGCGCGCCTGCAGGTCCAGTCCAACACACACGAAGCTGTCCCAACAAACACACGCCGTGCTCGCGCCTCGATGAACAGTCCCTCCACCCAATTTACACCACCCACTCATTTTTATTTTTTTTACACTCATTTTTTTAAATTTTGTCTTTTGATGCCGCCCCGTGCAAACACTTTATGCGCGGGGGGGCGGCGACCTGGCCAGGCCTCAGCAGTTACGGCACGGCCCGTCGTTGACCTCGGCGCGGAGGGCCCGGGCCGGGCCGGGCGGGGCGCAACCCGTTGCGGTGCGCGGTGGCGGGCGGGTGAGGTAAGCGGCCATCGCCCTACCGCACCCCGCCCCTGGCCCCACCCCGCCGCGCCTCGCCGCGCCCCGCCCCGCCCCACGCCGACCGGCAGGGCCAGTAGCAGTCTAGGGCCAATCGAAGGAGAACTCTTTTTCCTAGCGCACATCTCCACTTCCACACCCTATACTTCATCACCGCCGAACACATAACTTGCTGCGCGCTCTCTTCCGCCTGCCCGCCCGGTCCACCCCACCCTGGCACGCCCCGCCCCGCCCCGCCCCGCCCGGCCGCGCCCCGCCCCGCCCCGCCGCCCCCCCCCCCGGCCCGCCACTGCCACCGCCACCGCCCGCCCCGCCCCGCCCCGCCGCAACACCCCGCCCCGCCCCGCCCGGCCGCGCCCCGCTCCGGCCCGCCCCGGGGATCCAGTACGGTCATCGCCGAAGGCCGACGCCGTGACCGAAGGATAAATGCATTTGGCAGGAAGAGGTCCGAGCCGGCGGGGCGGGGCGGGGCGGCCGCAAGAATAATTGTGTGTACAGAGACATGTGCGCGAGGGTGTGCATGGGCAGGGCGGGGCGGGGCGGGGCGGGGCGCTCCCAATCAGCCGGGAAAGGGGTGAGGACGAGCGCGCCAGCGCGTACTGTACGCATGAGAGTGGGCAACGGTAGAAACTAGGGGGCCAGACGAGCCTTTTAGGCTCAGGACTACAAGCGAAAAGCGACGCGACGTACCGCGCAGGCGTTCGGTGAAGTGTGGCAACGTTATGCAAGCGCGGTTTTATGGGGGGGATAGCGAGGGGGCGATCGCTTCCCCCCCCCCCCCCCCCCCGTCAGGTCTGCAAGCCGCCTGAAAGGTAGGCAAAATGAGTTGAACACCCACAGCACATCGCCGCTCCCGTCAGCCGGACTTAAAATCGCGCCTGACGTTATGTCAGGTTATGTAGGGAGAGTCCAGCGGGGAAAGTGCCTTTTGCTTTTACTGCAGGGCGCCCTCTCCTTTTGGTGTACGTTCGCCTCGCCGTGTCCTTCGCGTTCATGCCGCCGATCGCCTGCCCTGCCTCGTCCGCGTCTACTGTGCCGGATGTTTCAGAGAACACGTAACAGAATGCGGGTTTGCCTACCCGCTGCAGCCGTAAGGCGTCGTGACCCCTTGGGCGTAGGCAGACCCGCGACACTCTGTTACGTATTCTCTGAAGTGCCCGGTACGTCGTAAAATTTCACCCCGCAAATTTAGCCGAAATAAAAGAAGGCACCCATTACCGTGTACACTTTGTGCAGCTAAGCCGTGGGTTGTTTGGAGGCAAAGTCGCCTCGTTGTTTCGACGCCACATGACAGCTGGGAGTCTAACAAACACGACCTGCGCCGCCAGCAGCCCGGCCGCCCCGCCCCGCCCCGCCCCGCCCCGCCCCGCCCCGCAATACGCTGTACGGTACTGCATGTGTATTATTGCAGCTTCGCGGAAGGGGCTCAGACGCTGCGGCGACGGCGGCCCTGACTCCTGACTCCGCCTTGGATTTATGACAGTCTCCGTGTCTCTCTCTCTCTCTCCCTGACTGTATATGTCTCTCTCTCTATCTCTCCCTCCAGCGCTCTCGCCCTGCCCGTGGCCCTGTAGTCCGTCCACAGGGGGCAAGCACCTGGCAGAGGGTTGCCGCGCGCCGCCGTCGCGTCGGCCCGGCCCGGGTACCTCCTCATCCACATCACCCACGTCAAGCCTCACGTCACGCAGGAACCCGGGGCACAAAGCACAGAACCCAGAGGAGTACAACGAGATAGGCCGAGCCGTGCACACTAAATGCTTATGAACATTTTTTTTACTCAATCATACATAGTAATGCACTTCTACGTGCGTGCATGCTGTTGTTCCGTATAAATTTTGTTCATAATTACAAACAAACGAGTCAAATTGTTGAAAATTACTAACAAAATTGTGCATAGTTATGTATTGATATTATGCGCTACAGTAGCATGCACACAGAAGTTCATAAAAATTTAGCGTGTGAGCAGTTCCGGGAAAGGCTACTCGCATTTGTCCCAGCCTGAACACCAAAAGTTGCTCACTTTGCTTCTACTGCTACTCACAAACAGCTTGTTCTTAACTACGACGCGAATATCTCATTATGGACTGAGTGTTTCTTCACATTATGCTGTAAAAACATAAAGGGAATAAGTGAAATCAATTATTTATGTGTTTTGTCTCGGAGTTATGGTGGTGAAGGCGCCTTACGAGGTTTCTCGTCAGCCATCGCCGGGTTAGGTTCTTTATGACCGGGGCTGGACGGCGGACGGCGCGGCGGCGGCCACGCCGACGGGGACCTCATGCGCCAGACGAGGACGCCGTCGGCGGGGCGGGGCGGGGCGGGGCGAGACCCTCCAGGAAACTCGGACACAATGTGACAGTACCGCTCTGCCACAAGGGACAGGGACTCTTGGGGACATTTAGGTCCCCCTCCGACCCGACATCGCCTGCCCACCTTTGTCGAACACGTCCGCGCCCTGATGAAGCCATGTGGAGCCCCCCCCCCCCCCTCTCTTCCACAAATCCCGCAAAACCAGTGTCGGCGTTTTTATTCGCAGCGGGCTCACGACGATGCGTGGGTGACTTGGCGAAAAACTCGACATAATCGCGCGGCGGGCAGTTTCTGTTCGCGACCCTGTCCCCCTCCCCCTCCCCTCCTCGCACGTGCTCGAGCAGCAGCGAATAAGAACGTGCCCGGCGCGGCCCGGTGCGAAAACTGCAGATTCTCTGTACTGTAGTCAGAAGTGTTTAACTGACACACACTTGCAAATATTGGACACGGCGTTGCACACTTCTTCTAGATGCTTTCAAACCGTTTCAAACCAAAGGGGAAACAAAATCTTGAATTTTTCTACAGTTTTTTTCCTTCTAGTTTTGTAAGTTTCTGTTACTTCCGAATTTTTCTACATTTTCAGAAGCAGTGGGAGATGTGCAAAAATTTCAGAGTTGTTCCCCCTCGATACGCCCTTTTTATTAGTAGCGTACGTATTGACTTGCGTCTCCTACGAAATACATGGGCCCTTTAAGCAACCATATAAGTGTTCAAAACTGTGTTCAACATCGTGTTCAGCCCTCGTGCGATTGAATGCAGTACGTCAGTGAGGCACGTAAGACTGGCCCCGTAGACAGAGCCTGATCATGTCGGGTCGGCAACGTGTCTTTCCACGCGCACAGCACCGTTTCTCTGCGCCGTCGCTTGATTGTCCCATCTGCCCATCTGCGGGGCCGGGGGCGGCGGGGGCTGGGGCGGCCGGGGCTGGGGCCGGGGCCGGGGGCGGCCGGGGCCAGCGCAAGGCCTACCGCCACATGTGTCATACCTACGTGGCCATGCGCGTCGAGGACATCACAACCCAATCCTTGGGCCGGGCGGGGCGGGCCGGGGCCGGGCTCGGACTTGACAATAGAAAAGGGTCAGCTGCAGTCCGGTCCGGTCCAGTCCGGCTGTTGGTGCCAGAGGAGAGGTGCAGCCCCAGCCTCTCCTGCTGCATCCGGCTTACTACTTTCCTCCATTCAAACAACAAACCAATGGCAGCGGCCCGGAGCCATACGGACAGCAGCCGGCGCGGCGCGGCGGGGCGGGGCGGGGCGGGGCATGCTGAGCGGGGTGGGGCCACCCCCCAAGCGCGCGCCGCCGCGCCGCCTCCTCTCTCACTCGCTCTTGCAGGCTCCCCCCGCGGGGTGCGAGGGAGACAGACTGCGAGACGAGTCGTGGTCCGAGGCGCGGGCGGGCGCGTCCCCTTTGGGGTGCGGGGCGGTGCGGTGCGGTGCACGCGCCCACACTCGCTGATGTTTCCATTACAGCGGAAGGGACGAGGGGCGCGACGACGTCAGCCTGCGTCAGCCTCCCCTGCCCTGCCCCGCCCCGCCCCGCCCTGCCCTGCCCTGCCCTGCCCTGCCCTGCCCTGCCCTGCCCTGCCCTGCTCTGCCCTGCCCTGCCCTGCCCTGCCCTGCCCTGCCCCGCCCTGCCCTGCCCTGCCCTGCCCTGCCCTGCCCTTCTGGTGGACGTCTTGCCCTCGCCAAGCCCGACCCTACCCGACCGGACCCGGAAGGAGGAAAACAGTAGCTGCGTTTTTGCGATTTTCGGCCTTTAAAAAACTATCTGATTTTGTCCAAACTCACAGGTTACCTTCTTCTGGGTCCATCATTAACGAACCAAGTCCAAGGATCCCGATAAGGGACTCAATTTCAAATAAATAGGCTGTGGCCGAGGTACTTCCCTCTGCGTTAGCGTGCAAAACTGTCGTCGCATTTCTGCGCGAAAACCCAGGTTTTAATACAATCCCGCACCGTCGCGGGGGTCAGTCAGTGGACACACTAGAGCCCCCTGCACAACCCCGCTCAGTTCGGAGCAATTTTTTTCCGACCGAAAACCGTAAAAATGCAAATGCCTTTGCGTTTCTGCGATATTTTGACCAAAAATATTGTAGCCTTATTCGACCAAACCGCTCGGACCAAACTCATTGGTTTGTACGTTTGTATCAATGCTGTTGTAAAAACTACTGTACTCCCCCCAAACCTCTCCGTCATATATTTCAAACTTGCAAATAAAATTGGGTGTCTGAAAGGATAGTTTAGGTTTGGTAATGGCCTGAGTGTCGGCTAATCGCCCCTGCCACCGCCGCCGGAGAAAGTACGTTCATCACATCGGCCTCCCCGCCCTCGCCTCGCGCTCACGACGTCTCCAATAAGAATTTGTCCGTAATGGATGGGCCCACGGGGCGGGGCGGGGCGGGGCGGGGCGGGGCGGGGCGGGGCGGGACCCCGTCGCGTCGGGCTCCACGCGGCTGGCCGTTAGTCACCGGCCTGTGCGCTGGCCGCTGGCCTCGTGACAAATGGTCGCGCGGTCCAGCCGGGCCGGGCCGGGCCGCAGCCCTGCAGACACTTTGCACGCCTCCCCCCGGCTAGACCCGCGACTTTCTTCCCGCCATGTTGTTATTGACAAGGTAGACGCACGTGAAAGCTGTGATGTAAAGCTGAGGTAAAAGTGCATCTACCTTGGCCTGCGGCGCGTTGAAGTTGGAAGCTGAAACACCGATATCTACAATTGGTAGCTTTGCATTGGTGGCTGGTTAGCCTGTCCACATCTCTTATCTCTTACGTCTCACGCCGCCTTCCCGTCGGTCTCCCTTTGGCGCTTTCTGACAGGGCCGAGCGTTTTAAGTTCAAATTAAATTTAAATTTAGCTGAGCCAATTATGCCCTGCTGGCTTTAGCGGAGAGCAGGGGTACTGTGAAAAGAAATAAAAAAAAATACCGTCAATAAGAACCTTACAAACCGTTATTTAAGTTGAAAATAACAGTGAAACATTCTACATTCAGATCGTTGTATACCCTACAATTTTTTAAAAAAATTTTCAACAGTTTTCTAATGTGTTTAAAAATAACAGTCCCACACTGTTGTTAAATTGTGGTATTTTATTACAGTGGGGGGCACAAGGGCTGCCCCCTACCCCTACCCCGCTCCGCCCATCCACCCCCCTGCCGCGCTGCTGATGCTATCGGCCCAGCGGATCGGATCGGCAACTCAACTCGACTGTCGACTGGACTGGACCTCAATCCGATGCGTCATGTGGCGACGGGACGCCGCGCTGCGCCGCGCCGCCACGCGCCAGGCCGGCGGCAGCTGCCGACTGATTCCGAAGATCGCTCTCGTACTTCTGTCCTTGTCGCACTCATGAAGCACCGCCATGCCCAGCATAGGGCACCGCCATAGGTGCGACAAGGAAGGAGGAACGAGAGCGATCTTCTGAATCAGTCGGCTGCTCGCCTCCCGTCCCGTCCTGTCGCCACTCGCAGCGGCAATGTGCGGGGGCGGCGCGCGCCGTGCGCCCGGGCCAGGCCGCCCAGGCCGCGTCCCCCGGCTCTGCCCTAGTCCGCGAATAATATAGTTTTTGACATAGGTGAAAATTGGAGTGGTTGAAAATGTTTTATCGTGGACTCTGTTCGAGGAGGCCATACGCATACCACTTCAGTCACGGAAGTACACAGGATGAACAAGATTACATAGATTTCACATTACTACATACCTGAATATAGGGGGGCTAAATCGTTAAATTTTGGGAGTTATATTTTTTATAAGTTTTTGACAAAATTTAGGCAGGGATTAAAGCGTGGGACTAGAGGTGGATTACAGCCTAACGTGTGCACCGGATTACGGATGGGAAAGGTAACCCCGTCCACTCTGTTCGTCTCGTCGAGTACTGTAATGTATCAAAAATTCCCATTTGTTCCCGTTGAGCATTTTAAACAACGGATGTTCGCAAAGTTTAAATTCCCGTGGGTGCACCAGAGGAGCTCGGCGGGGCGGGGCGGCGCGCTGCCGACGCTGCGCGGCGATGACGTCATGACCAGGCGTCGCGATGCAACCCGGCGCGCACGCGCACGTTGGTGTGGCCCGCCCCGCCGCGCGCGGGCGCTCCCGCTCCCGCTCCTGCCGACTGACGCAACCAGCCACCTCGCCCGACCCGACCCGGCCACAGGCCCCGCTGCATCTTAATTTTCGTCTCCCTTTCACTGCAAAAAAAAAAACAACACACAGTTTTAACGACGGTTAACACCGTTATTCCTAAGGTGACGCTGCGTGCACGGATTTTTTTACCGTTTTTTCCGAGTACAACGACGGTTTTTACGGTTTTCACTTCTGTGGTTTTTTTTTTAACAGTGTTCGCGCCCGCCTCTTTATTTTTGCAGTGTGGTAATTAGCCGCGCGGCTCCCTGGCGCTGATGCTGATCCTGTTGACTGGGGGAGGCTGGGCTGGGGATGGCCTCCGGGCCGGCCTGTCGGACCCGGAAGGGGTGCGCGCCTCCGGTGCCTCCGGTGCCTCCGGTCCGTCCAGCTCCCCTTACCCCGACCAGCC
This sequence comes from Frankliniella intonsa, assembly GCA_033675135.1. Classification (NCBI taxonomy): domain Eukaryota; kingdom Metazoa; phylum Arthropoda; class Insecta; order Thysanoptera; family Thripidae; genus Frankliniella; species Frankliniella intonsa. The sequence goes on from CM066258.1 coordinate 640,250, forward strand.
GTGCGCTTTTCCGCGAAATAAGAAGAGCGGAGAGGGGAGAAGGGGGAGGGGGTCACGTGATTATCAGCTCCCCGGCGTCGTTACCGAGCACAGTGTATACGTTTGTAGTCCCGATCCGATCCGTGTTCCACTTGCTGCCGCTGCGCCGCGCTCCGCCCTCGCAGGTGTTCCTCCCGCTCCTTATCCCTGTGCTGTCCCGGTGCAGGTGGCGGGGCGGGGCGGGGCGGGGCGGGGCGGGGCGGGGCGGGGCTAGGTGGGGAGGGGGCGCTCGCCTATTGCCGTTGCAGCAGCGCTAAAGTGAAGGGACGCACGACGACTCGCCCACGAAAAAAAAAGAAAAAGAAAACAGCGACCAGCCTGCTGGAGTTTTTCTCGGAAGGAAAAGAGACGCGCGGTGGTTGGGAGGCGACGCAACGCCCCTGCCACGCCACGCCACGCCCCGCCACGCCACGCCACGCACACGTCGTGGAGGTGTACTCTCGCTGCTGCCTCGGCTCGGCTGGTCCTTTCTCCTCCCCCCCCCCCCCCAGTCCCTTTCCCGCTCAGCCTCTCGGCTCCCCGTACCCTCTCCGCCTCCGTTACCCAGAAGTCCAGAAGGGAGGGATTATACCGTGGTCCTTTACCGGCCGCATCGGGATTGCGTCGGCGGCCGTGCTGTGTCGTGTCCCTCCCTCCCCTCTCCCCCTCCCCCTCCCCTCCTCCCCCTCCCCCTCCCCTCCCCCCTCCTGCGACAGCCCAGGTCTACTTCGCGCTGACGTCCTGGACGACGGGATAAGCCTTTTTCCTCAAAGTCCGGTCCGGTCCGGGGCCTCGGAACCCTCGTCGTCGTCGGCGCGCGACCTGGCGACGTTGTCAGGTGTACGCACACACACAAACACACACACACACACAGCGTCATATTCACCACACTGGAAATCCAAGTGTTTGAATGTCGTACACTTGTAGGTGTGCGAGGATTCATTCGTACAATAATTGCAGGTGTGAATTTCCTCGGAAAATCCACACGTTTGTAGTGGGTCAAGTGTACGAATGAGTCCTCGCACACCTACAAGTGTGCGACATTCACACACTTGGTTTTCCGGTCCAATATTAAAAATGGAAATGATTTGTCAGTTCATTTTTTTTTGAAGTAGCCGTTCGTTCCGCATTTTACATGAAATGAAATAAAACTTTTCAAAACGAGACGCCTGCCGCCCGCGCTATACGTAAAGCAGGTTGCTCCAGGCTCGTCCGCCACCTGCCGCTACTCCGCCTGTTACATTATGTCCTCTCCGTTGCGAGTGATTACCCCTCGTTAGGGTGCGGCGTATACAACAGGCGCCGGCTGTCCACGCTGCGCGCCGAGCCCGCACTGTGGCCCTCACAAGCGCCGCCCGCCCCGCCCCGCCCCGCCCCGCCCCGCCCCGCCCCGCCCCGCCCCGCCCCGCCCCGCCCCGGCCATGCTCGCATTTGCGTGAGTAAGTGAACAGTGAGTCGCGACAAAACACTACTGCCACCACTTTGTCGGCGGGGCGTGGCGCGGCGGGGTGGGGCGGGGCGGGGCGGGGTGGGGCGGGCCACACACGGGGACGCAGTGCGGTATTACACACATGGCGTGCTCGCCATTGTGCTCATGCACCTCACCGAGGAGGCTGGGGGCTCACCGGGGCGGGCCGGGCCGGGCCGGGCCGGGCGGCGTGGCCGGCAGAGCTGCTAACGGGACCGCCGCCCTGCACTGCCACACACCGCACCACCACCGCCAGATTGCAAAACACAACATCATTACTTTTGTGCCTGCCTTCGCCTCACCTCCGCTTGCCTCCTCCTCCTCCTCCTCCTCCTTTTTCCGGGAAAAAGACGAGAGAAATCATTTCTCAGTCGAGCGTCCTGTCGCCCCGTCCCCTCGACGCGACATCCTCGGCGACGTGGTGCGACGTCCTGGTCACCGCCCTGGCCGGGCCGGACTGCCGGAGGGCCCACCGACCCTAAGTCCTCTAAGCCCTCAAAGGGGGCCGCCCGGGCCGAGCGGGGCCAGGGCGGGGCCCTAGCCGGCTCCGCCCGGCCCGCCCCACCCCGCCCAGGACGGCGAGGCCCTCCCTGGCAGCAGAGCAGAGCCACGGCCCTTTTGCACAATCCTCATCCGCCTCCGGGAAACAATAGTGCGTCAGGATATACGTGGTCGCCATCATGGCCGCCAGGACACGGGCAGGGCAGTGCGCGCGGTGTGTAAGGGGCTGATGCGCTCTCGAGCCCCTGAGACACTTTGAAAAATGTCTTCGTAAAGTCACAACATCTTTTGTAATCACGATTTACAAAATATGTAGTCAATTTACGACCGCCCATTCTTGCTCGTCAATGAATTCTAAGTCGTTACAAAGTACTTGTAATTTTACAATTTCAAGTTGTAATTTTACAACATTTATCATGAAAAATTTTCCTGTAACCTTTACAAGTATTTTTCACAGTGAGGGCGTGTCTGACATGAGCAAGTGGTGGTGTGGGGCGGGGCGGGGCGGGGCGGGGCGGTACGAAAGGAACAACCCGAGACCTCCCTCTCACCACTTTGCGTGGGGCCCGACTGGACTGGTACCACGGATGTTTGTGCCAAGGGGCGGCCAACTCGAATAAACCGCGTAGCTTCACGAGCTGTAATCTTACGTGATACGTTTGCCAAATAGAACGCGTGCAACAGAAGTGTTTGACACGTTCGGCAAAATTCAGGACCCTGCGCTGCGCACTGGTTCAAGCACCAGGAGATCCGCCGAACCTTGAAGTTTTTCAGGCGTGCACCCTGTCAGCTGAAGTGCAGCTATTCCCCCCCCCCCCTCCTCCCTGCTCAGCACGGCGATGCCGATGCGTCTTGTGGAGAGCTGAGCTGAACATGAGACGGACGTTACATTATGTGCGACAAAGACAGCGCGGTCTGCGAAACCCAAGGCGAGCCAAACGGGCCGAACGGAAACGCTCGGAGTGCGAGCGAGAACCGTTAGCCGGAGGCCGGGGCGGGGCGGGGCGGCGCGGCGCACGGAGTGCACAGAGCTGTCGTTCCCACGCCCCCTTGTGGGCCCCGGGGCGGGGGCGGGGGGGCTCCCGAACCCCCAGAGGGGCCCCCGGCACGTCCAGCGGGCCATCATTAGCGGTGGGGGCGGGGGCGGGGGCGGGGGTGAAGAGTGCGGAGGCGGCTGGCCTACGACGAAGGGGTGCACGACAGCTCAGAGCACAGGTGGACTTCCTCTATGAGCCGCCCCACGCGGGAAGCAGCGAGAAAGCACTGAGGGTCCACGAGTACGAACGTCGCTAACTTGCAGGCGAGCAGGTGAAATGGCTGTATAGCCTGCACCACCAACATGTGTACTCTTGAAATTCCAGTGAGGTTTTAAAATTTCACAGAGAAATTCCGATAGTAGCTATAGTAGCCCAGACGCCCGTTTAAAAGGCGCGGTTTAATACCTATTCCAAACTTGTGAATGCTGTTCGATATGCGTGAGAATATTTAGCTTCGACACTGGAAAAACGAAGTTAGGACATTGCAAACCTTCAAGGCGTTAAAGCCTTTATGCCTTTAAAGAGGCATTGAAATGCCTCAAATGCACGAAAATTTCACACCTTTGAAGGGCTACACGCATGCTTAGATCCAGGGGGGATGGGTGTATAATTACACTTCGCCCCCACCCCTGGGTACTAGATAGGCCGCTCGAAAGGTAGGCAAAAAGCTCAACTTTTCCCCTGTAAGTAGGCAAAACGTTACTTTACCCCCTCAGAACATTTCTGCATCCGCACACGGCTACACGCAGGATTTTCTTGACACCCCAGGCGATGCCCTACCTTCGTTTCACCAGTAAAACCATGAGGACGTATTGTTTAACACTTTCGATATACTGTAGCTCCAAAAACGAAACACTCTTTAAAACACAATGCCGTGGATTACTATTGCTCAGCTCAGAAATCACCTAATCTGAAAAAACGCTTCGCTAAGCCGCTAGAGCGATCCTTGTCAAGGGGCTGAGTGGTGTGTATTTAGGACTCAGGGGAGAGAGTGCGTACCCCCTGTCCCTGCAGCCCGCCCCCCTCCCCCCCCGGTGGCCAGCCCCTGCTGCCCGGGCCCCCTGGGCCCCTAGCCCCCCCTCCCCCTCCCCCGCCCCCCGCACTCGAGTACGTGTGGCAATCTGTATAACAGATCTCATAACGGTTCTGCCTCCATAATTCCTTGCAGAAAACGACAGCAGAGGAAAAAAGGTTGTGTACGCCGTGCTCGGTTCGCATCGAGCCCAGCGCTCGACTGGCATTCCGAAAAAGGCCCTGCGTCACCACAAAGCACTTCTCTGGAAGCGGCGAGCCCGGCACTGCGGCTGGACCTGTCATTCATAAGTAGGCCGAGGAGAGGCGGGGCGGGGCGGGGCGGGGCGGGGCGGGGCGGGGTGGGGTGGGGCGGGCCTGGGCAATACTGTACATCCCCCAGGGACGGGCACCGAGCGGGGCGCCTACTCTTCCCCATAGGGCTGCCTTTACCTGGCCAGCGCAACCCTTGTGCAGTCGTTATATATTGTGTGCAGCGGAGGGGTTGGCGAATTTAAGAGGAGAGAAAGAAAAAAAACGTCTCCGCATTCTTATTCATTGCGGCCGAGTGGTGTGAATTTGCGTTCCTCGTAAAATATTGTCGAGTGATCGAGCGTGGAACAATGCATTTCCGGTGAGACTTTAGGTGTTTTATTTTTGGGCTCTCCGTGAAGCGTGAAGTGCAGGCGTAACCCCGTCCGCGTTGTAGTCAATCCCGCAACACTGTTACGCATTCAAAGAAACATCCGTTACATTTGCAAATCGCAGGGAAATCATAGTCATCTTAATATATTTCACAAGGAATAATTTGAGTTTTAGGGGAAAAAATATTTTTAGACTTTGTTATTGGAGTGACACACTGGCCCAATGGCCTCCAAGACAGCAGCGCAGCGCGCAAATTGTTGACAATTGGAAAACGAAGGATGGAGAGAGAGAGAGAGAGAGAGAGAGAGAGAGAGAGAGAGAGAGAGAGAGAGAGAGAGAGAGAGAGAGGGGGGGGGAGGTGTCTCGACCACAATGCAGCCCAGGAGTCAGGTCGCGCCCTCGCCAGCCCTCGCCTTCTGTCCATCGTGGTTGACCCAAAGAGAAAAGGCCCTTTTTGCCGATCGTATATTACTGCCAGGCGAGACGCCCCCGCGTCCGGATAGAGGGTCATCGCTCTGTCCTCGTCGCACGCCCAGCCGCCCGGTAAGAGCGCAAGAGAGAGAGAGAGAGATGGCTTGCGTCCGAAACCTCGCCGTCAGAAGGGTTAGTTTGCATGACCCAGTCGCGACTCGCGCCGCAAGACAATGAAACTAGGTGACTTTTCTCGTTCCTCCGGACACGGCGTGACTCCGCGCTGGGGTGGTACGTGGAAACGGAGGCCCGGGGCTGCCCGGGGGGTAAAAACCTTCTGTTTACGCTAAAATAACGGGCCCCAGGATTTACAACCCCTTGCTTGCATGGTGTTACGGTATCAGCAGCAGCGCGCGGCTGGACGGCGCTCTTCGCCGAAGCACTCCATATTTCATACGAGTGGGAGGGGTGGGGCGGGGTGGGGCGGGGTAGGGCGGGGTGGGGTGGGGTGGGGTGGGGCAGGGCGGGGCGGACGTCCCTCTGGCCCGCGTCGCGTCGCCCATCCTCCCGGCCAACAGCGGGCGATCTCTCTCCTGGTTGGCCAGCGCTGCGCCGTGCCTCGGCCGCGGCGGGGGCGGGGCGGGGCGGGGCGGGGCGGGGGCGGGGGCCGTGACGCGGAGCGTGCATGGCATGGCGCGACGAACCCGATTGACTTTTGACTGTTGTCGAGGGAGCTGCTCTGTTGTTTCGCGCGCGCGTCCTAAAATTGTACGACAATAGTATGCGCAAAGAAACTGCGGCTGCATAGCAGAATTAAAATTCCAAGCGAGAAAAAGGACCGTAAAAACTTGGGTTCGATAAATACACGGCCGTTCAGTACTGTCTATTTTCGAAATGTTTCAATTTAGTTTCCGGACTTGCGACAGCCGTCCCACTGATCGTTCGGGTGGATGACTTGTTTTGCCCCCACAATGCTATTCGGCCCCGGTCGGCCCGGCCCGGCGGCCCCACAATCATCCATTTCCTCTCCCCCACAAAGCGGTGATGGTGTCACCCCGCGTCACCCCCGTGTCACCACCGCCAGGTACACACCACACCACACACTGCACTGACCCCGTTTCGGAGGGCTGCTTCCGAAAGCATGCCGTGCGCAGAGCTTCACCACACGGCTACAGTCGAGGCTACAGTGCGCCCCTCCGCCTCTCTCGAACGCAGCCGACCTCAGTATAAGAGTAGTCTCGAGTTACGGAATCCACCTGGCGATGGTGCCAGCGTGCATCCTGCTGACCGGATGTCGGAGAAAGAGGAATCACGCTGGCTTTGGTGGGGCCTGAGACAAGGAACATGGTACAGTATGCGCCTGGCCTTCCTCTCTCACTGGGCATCCAAGGATTATTTGGAATCTGACCCAGTTCCCAGGCATGGCCCTTCTTGAACTTGAATAACTTTGGATCGATCATGCATTACACTGTGGAAAATATCTTTGTATATTTACGATTTATTTTGTAAATTACGATTTACGAAATATGTTTTAAATTTACGACAACCAGTCTTTGCCTAGTAGGCAAAAGTTAGTCTCTCGTGTGGAGAGTTTGCCTAGTAGGCAGGCGGAGATACCCGTCTGCCTCACACAGGTGTATTCGTGGGATTTTTGCCTACTTATCTGGCAACACTGACGACAACCCTTTCTTGCTTGTACTTGAATTTCAAGTCGATACGTAGTGCTTGTAATTTTACGATTAGTAATTGTAATTTCACAACTCCACTTCGAGGAAAATTTTTCCAAACCTACGAGTACTTTGCACCATGTCTATCTGAAAAGTTGGAGAGTAGCCATCGTATGGTTAGTCAACGACAGGCAACGAAATATTACAACTATATATTTTTTCCCCGTGCCCACTCTGGGACTGACGGTCCAGCCCGCTTTGAGCCGCAGACTGCAGGCGGGGCGTGCGTCTCCTCCGTTATCCCATATCGCACGCCACTCCAGGCCTGCCCGCGCAGGCCGAAAAGGTTTTTGCGTGAAATCGGAAAATATCTCTCTCTCTGCTCCGATTGAATCGGCCGAGGGTGGCGAAGGAGTCGACGCGTTATAAGAGGGGCGGGGGTGGGGGTGGCGGACAGTGCTTTGGCCAGTCACCAGCACACACGCGCCGGCCACGCGCACACATGCCTGCACTGCACCTGGTCGCCCCGGCAGCTGCGACCCCCTCAAGCCCTGGCCCTGTCCCCTGTCCACCGCGCCGCACCGCGCTGTCCGTCATCTTAATAACGCGTAGAATACAGTTTAATAATCACCGCGGGGCTTATATAAATCTAACGCATCACGCACTGGAAATCCAAGTGTACGAATATCGCTCACTTGTAGGTGAGCAAATAAATTCACTCCCTTATAGATGAGCAAATAACCATTCAGTCACTTGTAGGTGAGCGAATAACTATTCGGTCACTTGTAGGTGAGTGAATGGTTATTCGCTCACCTACAAGTGAGTGAATGGTTATTCGCTTACCTACAAGTGAGTGAATGGTTATTCGCTCACCTACAAGTGAGTTAGTGGTTATTCGCTCACCTACAAGTGAGCGACATTCGTACACTTGGATTTTCAGTGTGTTGTTTTTTAATCGGTTATGTCCGTACTCTCCAGTGTAGCGATTAAAATAGGGTCTGCCGTTTCCTCTTCCTCTCGAGTACGTACAAGAGCTCATGCGCTACTTTCCTCCTACACTCTAAATGAATATGGACATTTTTGTAACTAGCTCTGAACGTTTTTGTACGTCACTAACCTAGATACAATTTTGACCTCTTAATTGTCTGCCGTTAGTTATACGATTTATCCAAAATTGTAACTGTACCGACACACAATATTGTATCTTATTAAGTGACGTACAAAAACGTTCAGAGCTAGTTACAAAAATGTCCATAGTCATTTAGAGTGTATCTAAATGCATGGGAGAATTGCCTTGAAAAGCGTACCTGTACGCTTCAAGAAGAGCGTAAGGTCTTCAAGCGTAGTTGAACGCTTGAAACAGGCGTACCACTACGCTTTAGTTTTACCGCAGTGTGTGACAGATACACTCTCGTGCGAGTGAACAGCATTCGTTCGCCTGAAATTCCAGTGTAGAATTACAGTCTTCTGTGGATATCCCACGAATAGCGGTCGGCGGACGAGTGGCGCCAAAACACGGCGACCGGAAATGTTTCTCGACGCGCGTCGCTCAGTCCGGATTGGCTCGGACCTGGCCTGGTTTTCGCAGCAGCAAAAGCTGCAGCACCAGTACATCACATGAGCACGAAGATGCGCGCGTCCGAAAAATGCGATTGCCTCGACGGGCGATTGCCGCGTCGTAGCCTCCGCACATCCGGACGCGCCCCGCCCCGCCCCGCCCCGCCCCGCACTCACACAACTCTCTGTGCGAGGTTGTTCCTCCTTCCCGGAACTCGGACGGCGGTGCGGCGGGCCCCGGGCCCGTCATGCAGTCCGTGCAGCAGCACCAGCAGGAGCACATGCACCACCATGCCGTGTTTTCGTATGTCGTGTTCGCGTCCTCTTCCACGAGATGTGGGCGGGGCGGGGCCGGACGGGAAGCGCTGGGGGGATTCAGTTCCGCGGACTCGCTGTGGTGAATTCAACGGATGGTCTCGTATACTTGGAGTAACGGTTCATAGACGCATTATGTATCCGTCCGGGGCCCAGCCAATGGGGTCCGCAACTCCAACAAATTCAATGTAAACGCTGTGGCTTCTTTTAATGCAAAATGTTTGCATTCCTTTTTGAACGCCAAATTTTGGCCTCTTTCTAAAGGAATGCCAATTTTTGGCTACCTTTAATGCCGAGTTTTGGCGTCCCTCTAAAGAAAGCCAATTTTTGGCCTCAAAAAAGGCGAAAAACTGGCCTTCTTTTAGAAAGATGCCAATATTTGGCGTTCAAAAAAGGACGCCAATATTTTGTCATCAAAAGTTGCCACAGCGTTTTCAGTGTTGGTGTGTATACAAACGCCCTTCTATTCGGTCATTTTTTTCTCTCTGTCACTTTCGGCCGCATTTTCGGTCACTCCGTTAAGTTTCGGTCTTTACGTCCTGAACACGTTAAGTCCTATTTGGCCACACGCCACACGTGAGACTCAACGTTTTATTATGTCTTTATTGAGGTCACTGTAGGTCATTCAGTTTTCGGTCAATGTGCCCCTCCTCTGGTTCAGCACGCAGCAACAGCTGCCGGCGGTCACATGCTGCAACTTTGAGCGCACGATCTCCTATTTCCGCGAGTCGCATGAACGTCCCCGCGTCCACGTAGGGCTGCAACGTTTATGATAGTGTCAGGGGAAGAAAAGACTCGAGGCCTCTCTCAATCCATTTTCGCCCCCGGCTGCTGACGACCGCCTTTTCTTTCCACATCACCTAGCAATCGAATTAGGGCGCCTGGCCGGTGTCGCAATGATGCGGCTAAAAGGAGGCCAGCGTCCTTCCCAATAATGTATGTTTCATATTTTACGCACAAGCACCCCTGGCCCCGCCCCGCCCCGCGCGCCGGTCATCTCGGACACCTTGTGGACGCCCCGGCCCGCTCCGCCCGCACACGGCAGCTGCACCCGGCGCTGCAGCCGAAAGTCTCTCTCTCTCTCTCTCTCTCTCTCTCTCTCTCTCTCTCTCTCTCTCTCTCTCTCTCTCTCTCTCTCTCTCTCTCTCTCTCGTTCTCCTTCTCCCCATCTCATATGACGGTCGACGGTCGTGGACCCTTCAGGCGATTATGCCTAGCTAAAAGTAGTATGAGGTTTCGGACGCGACCTTTTCATCTCAGTGTATGATTGGCCCACACACACACACTCACACACACACATCTACACACGCACTCCTACACGCACACACACACGCACTCGCCACGCGCCCTGGCCCGCGTCTCTGCACCTGGTGTCGCGTGACTCTGCACGCACGGCTCCGGGCGGGGCGCGCTAAAAGTTGCATTTAGGGTTGGGTCAGTCCCCGCCCCACCCCACCCCGCCCCGCCCCGCCCTACCCCGCCCTTATAATACCGGCCACCCCTCATACATAAGAGGTGTGCAATCTCTCTCGAAATGAAAACGTCTCGAGCAGTTGGCATTGTGCGCCTAGTCCAGTTGCACGTCGACCTGGAGGAGCAGAACACCGCAGTACGGAACCGTACAAAAGACAGGGGAACAGGAACACCCCGTCGCTCCAAAATAACTGCGTTTCCAGTACAGTTTTGCGCATGTTTTGCGCCCAGTTTTGTAGCAAAGCAGAGGCGCGAAGTAAAACGAAATAAAAAGAGCCAAGAGGAATACGGTGCTGAACTGGAGACGGGAGGGGTGGCGAGTCGAGGCGGGGTGGGGCGCGGGCGGGGCGGGGCGGGGCGGGGCGGGGCAGTCCCCAAAGCTCCTCGTAACACACATGCAGAGTTTTCGCGTGAAAAGAAGGCTGTTTGAATGGCCCACTAATAAGCGGCCACTTTCAGGCCGCAACTGCCCCCCCCCCCCCTCCCCTGTCCCCTCCCGGGTTGGGCTAACCCTCCCCGCATGCTGTACCCTGGCGGAGACGTGTCATGCGGCATCCCTGTCTCCTAGTATGCTTCTTTCTCTCTCTCTCTCTCCGTCGTTCGTGTGCGGGTGCGAGTGAGAGGGCGTGCGTCTTGTGAGGCGACATTATATGTATGAATGAATGAATGCGGTGGCGTATCAATGGGATGGTCTGCGGGACACAGGACATTCATATTGAGTCGCCTGGGTGGCGCAGCGCGCCAGGTGAATGGGACGCAAGCAGCGTACGCGTACGCCTGGCTGGGCTCACGGTAAAATCTACGACCAGGTCCAAGCAGTTTTGGAAAAACCAACACGTTACAATGTATTTTCTCAATATAAGAAAATCCTGGCTGCTTGGAAACCTGGACGAAGTTTTTTAACCGTGCTGCACCGGGGCTGCACCCGCTCCCCGGCCCACACCCGCGATCGCCACCCGGAAGAACTGCTTCACTGTCAACTCCAATTTGAATGACAAAAATGGGTTATTCTCCCGCGGAGGAAGACGACAAGTTTTGGCCTCCTTGTGTGCCAAAATTTTGCATTCTTCACGGAGGAGGCCGAAAGTTGGCATTTCGAGAGGCCCAAAATTTGGCATTTAAGTTTAATGTGAAAAGTATGGCATTTAAAAGTCGCGGCGGTGCTTAAAAAAAAAAAAAAAAAAAATTTTTACAAAACGGAAGGTAAACCTTTAATAGGCCTTCACCAACTTCTTCATCCACGCGTCAATAAGACGGCCGATTTATTTATTCGCCGTGAATGACGCGATATCCGACTATAGTAATAATGACACAAAAGCCGCATATCCAGAGCGTACCGTGGCCCGGGGGGGGGGGGGGGGGGGCACCTGCTGACCTGACCCAGCGGCGACCCCCGCCCGATATCCGATCTGTTTAGCCCAACAGTGTCGCAATGGCTCGTGTCGAGGGGGTGGGGATGGGGGTCCCTTTTGTGAGGCTGGCCCCTGCAGCACAATGCGTTGTGTCATCCGGGGCCGCCGCCGCCGCGCCGGGGGGAGCGAGAGAGAGAGAGCGATGCTCTTATAGCCATTTGTCTGCCTGGAGGGGCAACAGATTAGACTGCTGTTGTGTCACTGTGGTGTCATCGGCGGAGCCATCGACTGTCCTCATATTTCAACCCCTCCTTGTCAACACGATGCGCCTGCTGCCGCACCTTATTTTTGTGGGGGTGTATAGTGGCATAGGGGGAGGACTCGAGTAAGCACTGAAAAATATATCTAAATTTACAATTTATTTGAGTAATTTGTAATTTACAAACGGTATTGTAAATTTACGATTCCTAACGTAAATTTACAAAGGCCTATTTGCGTTCTTTTAGAAATGACAAGTCGATACTAATAGTCATAACAATTCTGAATCTGCAATCTTACAATTTAAAATCGTTATTTCCCGACGTTTTAAATTTTAAATGGAAATGAATTGTTTATACGGCTGTATGCCAGGACGGTACATTACGGTACATGTACATCTGTTCTCTTGATTATTGCCGCCGAGACTTCGAGTATTTAAATAACGCATTCGCCCCGCAGCGCCGGCGCGGCGAACAGCGGAACTGTGGCGGCGAGCTTTCACAAATTAATGTAACTACTTGTTTTCTCTTTCGTTTGCTTTATCGGACTCGGAGAGAGAGAGACGGCAGGGGAGGGTAACGGCCTAACGCAGAGACCCGTCCCGTTCTCGTTCATTAGGGAGCCCCACCACGCACAGTGGCGTGTGCCACGTCCGAGACGAGGTCTTCCCTCTCACTCTATTTCTCCGCGTGTGTCCGCCAGTCTGCGTGAGAGCGAGAGAGAGGAGAAGGGAGTTGGCGTTAGTCCGGCGGCCCACGGTGGCCAGCAGCGTGCGCCGTTCTACTGCGCTTCCAAGAATCCCATGCAAAATAAAGCCTCTTTTCCGTGGCCGCTAAGTAAGTCCCCGGGCGGGGCGGGGGCGGGGCGGGTGGCGTGGGGCCGTAGGGCTAGCGGGAGCGCGCGGGCCGAGCCGGGCCGAGCAGGGTGAAAAGTCACGTACGCGGCGGGGCGGACACCTCGCGCGACCTCGCCTCGCCTCGCCGCACAACTGCTTGACCCCACCGCTCCAACACTTCATTATCATAGTTAGTTATCATAGTTAGTGGAGATGTTTTCGGAAGATTGTGTTATCTTCTTGCTCATTGAGATGAACATGCAGAACAAAAAGTTGTCATTTAACGTCTGTGTCCATGCAAATAAATTATTCGCAAATGCAAGTTTTTTTTTTTTTTTTTTATTACCATAAATGAATTTGTGTAAGGGTAGAAGGTCTTCACTCTTGGCTACACCTTTTTCTAGCTTTTTTTAGGAGACGAATCAATGAAATTTTCACCTGAAAAGCTAGCCAATTCTCGAGAAACCTTCCCAATCGAGAAATGTCTAAAGAGTTATGTACCTTTGTTGTGATTCATAAAATGCCCGACGAAAACTTGTGTCGGTAGGTCCTACCTCTTGGACCCTCTCGTTCACCCTCTCGGTCACCCTCTTGGACCCTCTCGGTCACCCTCTCTTTTACGCTCTCGTTCACGCTCTCGGTCACCCTCTCTTTTACGCTCTCGTTCACCCTCTCGGACACCTTCTTGGTCACCCTCTCGGTCAACCTCAACATACATGACATGCTCGCCCCGCGACCCGCGACCCCCGGCCTTCAACTAGGCCGGTGAGTCATTCCAGAGCACCGGCGGGGCGGGGGCAGCACTGACCGCAGTACACCGCCGCCGCCCCGCCCCGCCCCGCCCCGCGCTGCGCTCGGCCCTTCACCCCGTTAAACACTCTGATGCGCCCGCGGCGGCGCGCGGGGCGGAGTGTTTACATACATCACAACAAAAACGGGACCGAGTGAAAGTTCCGAGAGGAAAAATATATACAGGGTGGCTCATGCGCCCCGGCAGATTTTTTTCGGATCGGCAGACCCGCAACAACAATCTTACTTTTTATTATAATTTTGCTAATATTGGTAGTAGAGAAAAAGTGACAGTTGTTGCGGTTCTGCCTATCCGAAAAAATCTGCCGGGTTGCGTGGGCCACCCTGTATTATACGCTCACTGGTAAAACTAAGGCGTAACATTACGCTTCAGGAAAGGCTACTAGTCGTACGCCCTTCTTGAAGCTTACTGAGGACTTGCCCATGCATTTAGATAGGAGCGGTCGGGCTAGATATGCTAGTGCGCTTGAAGAAAGGCGTAATGTTACGCCTTTGTTTTACCAGTGTTTTCATAGAACGACGTGGTTAGGAAGGGAAAAGTGCATGTTGGGCCAACAGAGAGCAGGTCGCGGCCCGGCTCGGCCCGGGCCGGCCGGGGATGCGCGGGGGTTGCGCGTCAAAGCTAGACGCGACTCAAATGGAAAGTTTTTGTTGCCTGTCGACGGAACACACTAGATAACCTGCTACAGCATGGGTGTGTGTGTGCGCGTGGGTTTAAACTGCATTACAGGGCCCTTGGTGCGTGCGTGTGTGTGCGTCGGTGTTATCTGTGGTGATGCTGCATGTGCAGGGCCTTGGGGGCGCGGGGCAGCGCAGCGCAGCGGGCCGCGAGAGAAGAGGAGTCTGATAGCATCTCGGCAAGAGGCCCCGACAGCGACGGACTGGATAACCACTTGATTGCCACATCGTATTTTGCTCAGGCTGATGCAGGGTGAGGCGTGGCGGGGCGTGGCGGGGCGTGGCGGGGCGGGGTACGGTGGGGTCTGGCGGGGTGCGGTGGGGTGAGGGAGGTAGGCCCCCTCGGGGGATGCGCGAGCACCCCGCAGCCGCGCCCTGCCGACGGGCACGGCGGCTACACACGGCTACCTCGGGGTCACCGCCTCTTTACTCCACGCTGTATTATTCTGCCACTCATGACTCAGTCCGCGCTACCACCTCTCTCTCTCTCTCTCTCTCTCTCTCTCTCTCTCTCTCTCTCTCTCTCTCTCTCTCTCTCTCTCTCTCTCTCTCTCTCTCTTCCTCTCATTCCTTCTCTCTCTACCTCTCATCTCTTCTCTCTCTACCTCTCATCACTTCTCTCTCTCCCTCTCATCCCTTCTCTCTCTCCCTCTCATCTCCTCTCTCTCTCCCTCTCCTTGGCTTTAGGCGGCACGCGGCGGTGTGCCTCCGGCGGGGTACCCGGTGTGGGCGCACGGGGCTAGGGGGCCCCACCCCGCCCCACCCCGCCCCACCCCGCCCCACCCCGCCCCACCCCGCCCCACCCCGCCCCACCCCGCCCCGGGTGTGGTCGGAAGACATCACGCCAACAGCCTTAAAGACCTCTACCGCGCTGTGGGCTCGCTCTTTGCTCACGTACGCCATACGGCTCGCGGGGGCCGCGTGCGCGCCGCCGGCCCCGCCGGCCCTCTCTCTCGCTCTGTCGCTCTCCCGCCGGCCGGGCCGGGCCCCCAGGGGTGCGAGAGAGACAGGCGGAGCGCCACGCACCGGCTCCGGACGTCGACACGCCACTGTGGGAAGCCAGCCTATATTGCAGCCTAGCCGGCTTGTTTTGCTGTCCGGAGCGATCGCCGTGGGGCCTTAACCCTCGGCTCTTTCGGTCGCGTACACCGGCCGGGTCGGCCGGGGTGACTGACTCTTTGGGCCACCAGAGAGGTGAAATGTGTGAATTTTTTTTCCGTCATTAAAAGATCTCTTGGGCCATGAGACGTTGGCGCGGACTGTCTCCCGCGGCAGCTGCCTCCCCCTCCTCGCCGCTGCGGTGGTGTGTCGTTGTCGTTATCGTGCCTTTGGAGTTTACTGATATGTTTTATAAAACACTTTTGAAAACCCTAAAAAAGATCCATATCAAGCATCGAAAAATTCCTCCAGGGGTATTTTAAAAATGGTAACTCCACCGGAAAAACAAAGGTGCTACGCAACGCCTTTCCTGGGGCGGTAAAATCAAGTGCTAAGTTTAGTGCCTTTCCTGGGGCACTAAATCTTAGTGCCTTTGGAAAGGCACTAAATTTTCTTAGTGCCTTTTAAAGGTAGAACTTGGCACCTTTGTTTTTCCAGTGTCCGGACAAGTCATACAGCAAGCGCTCGCCACATCCATCTCTCCAGCCTGTGAACCGCGCATGCGCAGTAGACTCTGCGCCGCTCCGCTCACCTGCTCCACTGCACCCCGAACCAGCGGCAGAGATGAAACCGACTACGGACGAGTCCGTTCCGTTTCCGGCGCGCCGCTTATCCGGAATACCCTGCTAACGAAAATTTAGCGGGCTTTGAATATTTTTTTTGGCAGTCCGAGAGTCCGCTTTGCACGGCGCGGCTTTGAACGTCTAACGGCGAGCCGATACAGCTTGGTGCTGGCGTCAGGCGGGCAAACACACGAGTGTGTTTTACCAACACCCCCCGGGCGTGGCGGGGCGGGGCGGGGCGGGGCGGGGCGGGGCGGGGCGCAACTGTTTGCTTAGCTCGTCTGGTCGCTTGTATTTGTCCTCCTCACCTGCCGTCTTTATTGTCGCGGCTGACCCACAGATAGAGAAAAATAGAGCGTGACTGCCAATCGAAGGCGCGAGGATAAGCAAAATGAACGAAAAAAGAGTCGAAAACGCACAAATTGCAAGAAAATACACGGCTACTTGCATGATGCTAATTATGTGGAGGCGAAAATTCGAGGAAAGGCGGTTACCGCGCCCGGCTCGGCTCGGCGTTGGTTTGATTTAATCTGCTGTAAGCAGGTGTGTAACGACACTTGCCGCTTCTGGGAAGAAAAGGAGAAAGGGCGGTCATGGCTGGGGCCGAGGACCCTGAGGTACGAGATAAGGGCCGCGCAACGCCACGCCACGCCCCGCCCCGCCCCGCCCCGCCCCGCCCCGCCCCGCCCCGCCCCGCCCCGCCCCGCCCCGCTGCCGCACCCTCGGCCCAGACAGCCTGTCTCCTGCGCTCCGCTAACAAGCTCGTATTCATGCGCACCCTCTTAGCGTACCGTGCGGCTTAGCCGCCACCAGCATCACATCACCCCCAGGCCCTGGCAATGAGGACCATATAGCAGGGCGGGAACAGGACGGCAGCGCAGGACCTCATGTGGAGTCGTCATTGTTTCGGTGCGTTTATCCAATAACACGACCTGATCCTCGGGCTGGGCTCGGGCCGGGGTAGGACGCTCCTCTCTCTCCAGCCCGCGCTAGCCACACGTGCACGTGCACGGCGGGGCCTCCTCGCACACCACAACCTCACATACGTAATCCCACCTTTAAAAGTACAGTACTCGTCTCTTTTTAAGCGATACTGCTATTAGATGGAGCGAGGGGTGTTACTTCGCTTCCCCCCCCCTCTTTCTCTCTCTCTCTCTCTCTCTCTCTCTCTCTCTCTCTCTCTCTCTCTCTCTCTCTCTCTCACACACTCACCCTCTCCCTGTCTCTCGCTCGCTCGCTCGCTCCCCTGTCTCTCGTCTCATGCTTCCGTCACGAACCGAGAGGACAGTTATATTTTCTCCTTTCAGACGCCACCATAAAACGGGCGGGGTGCGGTTTCTCAGGAAACCGCTGCGCAGATCATTGACATAATAAAAGGGGGGAAAGGGGTCGTAAATTACCATCTCGGGGCCGCGTGCTTGCTGCAAGCAGTCCGGACTGGTAATAATGACAGCGACTCGCTGACAACTGCGCCTCATTGTCCGTCGCGCGGACGTCACGACAGAATCTGGACTGGGCCCCCCGCTTCTTCACAAACCCTTTGGCTGCCCCCCCCCCCCCCCAAATGCTTCACGACGACTATAAAAGGCACATGTGCCACTTCTCCTCATTGCCGCGTTCAGTGGAGTGAGGACATGTTCATAGGAGCGAAACCGCATGGCAGAACACGTCTCTTACTTCCGCGTACTACTACTACACACAGATCTAGCGAGCGGGGGTGGGGAGTGTATATACTGTGTGCGTGGTTCATCTCAACTTGCAAAGCAGCTTGGTTTGAGATGTCACTCACAAGCAACAAGACTGAAAGGGTGGCGATGGTCGGCCCGGGGTGTGTGTCCCGGACACCACACATAAGAAGACGCTCCGGCCGCCTTTGTGCCAGAGCCCCGCGTTATGGACTGCACGGCCGCTTGTGCACATTGTATGAGGTGGACATAACCAATATAACCCGACCCCCGGCCCGGCCCGGCGCGGCCCGGCGTGGCAGACAGCTGCGCAGCTGCGCGCATGCGTCCGGGCCGGCCAGCAGCGGCCGCGCTGCGCTACCCCGCGCCGCGCGCTACCCCGCCGCCCTGCACCCTGGCTCTGCTCTGCCACCGATGCTCGCTCGTTTGTCCCGTTAGACTCGGCTCTCTGCAGTTTGTTTCCGCGAAGCCATCCATCACCCCCTGGTGGTGGTGCTGTGGACGGGGATGTGCGGCAGCAGCACCGTGTCCTCGTTCGTCAGGCCGTCAGTCCACGTGACGGTCCGTCACGCCCAGCCCGCGGGCCGCGCGTGGCCGCCTAGGCTCTTGACACCCCCTCCCCTGCCACACCGAGCCCTGCCTCATGTGGAGTCCTAGAGTCCACTCTGGCACATTGAGTGCGGCATGACCACTATATGGTCACGCTCTAGTGTTAAATCATAGGGAATGAAAACTTCCCGCACTCAATGGGCCAGGACTCAAGCCTCATACGGCAAGTTGTAGGGGTGATTGAGAAAGTCGGGCCTTGCACTACTACTTGCGAACTGCTTACTCTTTGAAACGCAATACTGAACATACATTTTCAGAAAAACTTAAACAAAAACTGCCGTTTTGAAGTTATACAATTAGTTTGTTTTTATGTTGCTTAACTTCCATCCTGTATCTCAAAAAATAAACAAAAATACTTTGAATCTCATTAGTTTATCGACATTGCGGTATACCAATACGTGTTTTAAGAAATTAAAAAAAAGCAACGAACGGTTTACATAAGCGCGCAAGAGTATAACAGCTTCAGTGGTTCATATAGTTCATGATAATAATATACTTTCAGGGGAAAAAAGTGAAGAAGACGTCGCGTAGCGTCACGCCGAGGACTGTCGTAGGCGCTGTCAAACTGCTCTTGGAGACTCCCGGAGTTCATGGTGAGGAGGGGCGGTGTCCCCTGGGGCAGGAGTACTGTATGTTGAGGCCTGCCCTGCCCCCTGCCCTCTGCTGCAGCGCAGGTGAACCAGGTGTGAGCGGCGCTCAGCGGAGCACAGCGGCTCTGTGTGTGCTCGAGGAGGCTCCGGGTTCATTATTTGTGGAACGTGCGAAATCGCGCCTCGACGGCCGGCGGCCCCGCCCCGCCCCGCCCCGCCCCGCCGTGTCACAAAAATGATGAAGGACTCCGGGCGCCACGCCGGGCCGGGCCGGGCCGGGCCACGCGCCGCACTCGAGCGGGACGAGACAGTGAGCACACAGACTGCACCATGTCATACGTGACCGTCGGTTACCATGTATGACTTTTCATACCCTGCGTCTATACTACGGCAAAAAAAAATGTCCTGCGAGCTTAATCAATTGAACGGATACATTGTACCGGGTGTAACCTGAAATACGTAACAGTGTGCGGTTTAGCCTACCCGCTCTCGGTGTGAGGCACCGTGGCCCGTGGGTAGACAGACCCGCAACACTGTAAAGTGTTTTCTGTTACATTTGGGATACATCCGAACATTTTCTCGACATAATATGGCTGTTGGTAAAAAACAAAACTACTTCATGTTAGGTATTGCTATGCAATTCAAAGACTTACACCGGCGCTCTAAAAAAAACAACTCTTGATTTACTTTTACTTTTAATTTTACTTGTACCTTCTGGTGGAGAGGGCCACAAGGGTCCCTTGAAAGAGGTAATCGGAGGGTAGTAATAGTAGCGATAGCTGTATGACGACCAGAATAGAACGAAAACCTTCCCTGTGGCTGCTCTTTTGTACCATTAGTTCGTATCAAGTCGAGTCGGAGGCTCCTCTGCACGGAAGCAGTTTGAAACTTTCCCGCCGCTGGCGGTCGGCCGGGCCGTGCGGAGCCGCGCCAGCCCGCGGGCGGCCGCTCGCCCTCCCCACCCCCCTGCCCGCGCCGCGCGCCGCTACGGCCGCGGGAGCTTCGTCGCCCGGCCGCAGCGCCGCGCCACGGTCTGCCGGGCGCCGCGAGCCGGCCTGTTGTTAACGCGGATTTAACGCGTTCTACGACGAGATTTCACCTGGGAATGAGCATCCCTCGCTAGTGCTCTGCCTGCCCCGCCCGCAGACACCCGACACTCCCCGATGGGGTCCGCCACCCGCTCGCTGCGCGGGCGCCCGCCATAGGTGCTAGACCAGGGCGGTCGCCTACTAGGCCATGCGGTATATATACCCCGTACCTTGGCCCAAACCTATGGAAGTGTGTGTCACTTGTGATGACACAAGCTGAACATTGATCCCTGCAGTAGGCCGATCTGCTCAGTAGTCGTGTTGTCACTATCGTCCCGGCTCGGACTCCCGATGCCTCGCTATTCCGGAGCGAGCCGCACGGTGGAGATCGGGTCGGCAGCTTGAATCCCCGCGTTCCGCTTCGGAATACTCGGTTCAAAATTGGTAACTCTGCGCTTCCATATAACGGCACTGAGGAACAGTATGCCATCTTTTTTTTTCAACCCCGCCCAGTCGTTCCAACTCTGTTTTGTCATGCGAGCTGGTGGCGCGTAAAATAAAACTAGGATAGCGTAAAAAGTTCATTTTCGGAGGTAAAACGTTAATTTTTTAGTGTTAAAGAAAGACAATATATTACAGTAACGTATTATTTGAGTACATTCAACGCCAACGAAAATTACAAAAGCTTTTCTCCCTTTTCCCTTCCTCTCGCTGTAACCCGCCCACCAGCACACCACTGCGTGAGCGACCAGATGAGCAATATAACGTCTTGGTCGTGATCATTGCACGCCCAGTGTGCGACAGCAGGCCGCCGCCGCCCGGGCCGGGCGGGCGCGCCCCCGCCGCGCGCGCGCGCGCGCACACACACACACACACACACACACACACACACACACACACACAACATGTGCGCACCGCACGACAAATCCTTCCTGTTCCTGGTCCATCCATCCATTCCCCTTTCGGTCAAATGAACAATCCAGTGAGCGTCAACAGCGCGTGCGGCTGCTGCCGCCGCCTGCCGCTGCCGTCCCCACCGCCGCAAAGCCACCCCCGTGTGCATCAGCCACAGGCCGGCACGGCACCAGCACCGGGCAACGCCAGGCAAGCGCCTTTGTGTCGTCGGCTTGACAGTTTCATCTGCTGCTGCGCCACGCCACGCCACGCCACGCCACGCCACGCCACGCCACGCCACGCCACGCCACGCCACGCCATCCCCTTGGCCACGTGCGGGCCGTGCGGGCGCGACACACAAACACATACGGCTCCTCCTCGCGCCTCAAATCAACCCCTCTGCGCCACGCCGAGCCACCCCCGCGCGCCGCCCCCTCCGTCCTCCCTCCCCCCATCTCCGCTCGTCTCCCTGCTCGCTTCCTCGTTCCTGCCCCTGCACAACCACGGCGTGAGGAGGATGCAACGGACTCCACCCACCCCCTGCGCACTACCCTTACGCACTGCACGGGCCAGGCGGGGCGGGGCGGGACCGCACCCATTTTCTGTGACGTGAGGTTTTTTTGAAATCTTTGAAGCACCCGCCAACGCGAATTGAAACTGTAAGGTTTCCGTTCCTTTATGTTCCTTGCCAATTGTAAGTGGCACGGTCAAGCACTCCGTAAAATGATGTGCTCGAATTTAATTCCCATTATTATAGAACTTCGTTCCTAGCTTGGCGAAAAAGTATGTGGTTAATAAACTTTGAAAATATGATTAATGGGAATTAAATGCTTGCACGCCATTTCACAGCTCTTACAAGTGTTTTCATCTCGCTTCACCGTGCCGTTTCACCGAGCGTTTTCCAGCAAATTGGACGAAAAGGAGCGAAAGCCTTACGTTTCCATCCCTGGGCGGCGATTTTTGAGACACATACGGTTTCGCTGACCGGACCCAACCACTCATCGGCTGCATAGGCCGGGCGGCTGTGCATTCGCCAATACCTGCGCAGAAACACACACACTCACACACACTGGCGAAGTGGGGGCGCGTCGCGCCGCGCCGCGCGCGCAAGTCCGAGTCAGAGTGGTTCCTCTGCAGCTGGAACAACACACACGCACGCACACACACACACACGCTCGGTACAGCTCGGTGCCACGTGTCTAGCACGCACGCCCCAGAAGTGTCACGCGGTAACCCAACACCCCCTACAGCTCGCTGCGGTCACGCTGATGATGAAACCTAGTTGTCGGAAACCCCTTTTGCGGAGCAGGCGGGCTGAATGGAGCTACAGCCACCCCGCCCCGCCCCCCGCCTCGCCGCCCCCAACCTCCGCGACATCTGATAAGGAGGTTGGCCCGGCCCGGCCCGGCCCGCGTGCGTCGCCCCGTCCAGCCAATCGGGGACTCAGGAGCAGCTGGGCCGGGACCAATCGGATCGCCCCTGCCTGCTGCAGTCGTCACGGGTAGCAGACGGTGGACACGCGCTGGACCTTGTCCACGTCGTTGTGGAACTGCACCAGGACGATCTCGTACGTGGCGACGGTGCCGGCCAGCTGGGGGACGCGAAAAGGTCATGTCATAGTCTGTGAAAGCCTAGGGGTGTTCCTGTAGGAAACCACTTTCATCATCCAGAAATAGACACTAGACACAGCGACCCCACTTTTGGCGGCGGCGGCGGCGTATGGCCAAAGTTTGGCCGGCGGCGGCCTTGCCGGAGCGTGTTCTTGAAAAGAGGGCTAGTTACGATTAAGTTGCATTAAGAGACGTTAAATTATCAATAGTTTTAATGGACTATAGATCAGTGGACATCGCCCGCCCGCCGGCTCGCTGCTGTCGCTGGCGTCGCAAGGGGTTGTGGTAGTGAGGAGTGCATGTTTGGTTGCCTATCTTTTGGGCGCCCATGGAGTTAAAAATGTAGCGAATTCGTGGGCCGCGCCGCCGGATACTCCGCCGCTGAAATTGGAGCGGCGGCGCGGTGTGCATGTCTACACTGTAATTTAGGGGTGTACTCTGAGAGTACGCCATAGGCGTTTGCTACAGAAAACAGAGCGCCTTAAGGCATACTGTCAGAGTACGCCTAGGCGTACTCTGAGAGTACGCCTAGGCGTATTGATCTGACACACCTTTATCATGGCATGCTAGCACACAATCCCCACAGCACAGCACAGGCTCTGGTCAGGGTGCGTGCATTGTAGGCACCCTTCACTTCACCTTACATGATATGTGCATGTAAAGGTGCCTGCCATGTAAACACATTTGGCCAGAGCACCCAGTGGGTTTGGCTGCAGCGCAGCCCAGAGGTGTCTGCATGGAATGCGCCTTGTGTGGCATCTCTGTCGACTTTGATATAAAGGTGTGTCAGATCAATAGGCCTTGGCGTACTCCCAGAGTACGCCTAGGCGTACTCTGACAGTATGCCTTAAGGCGCTCTGCTTTCTGTAGCATACGCCTATGGCGTACTCTCAGAGTACACCCTTAAATTACAGTGTACTCAGAAAACGGTGTTCTTGATTTTTCATGTACTTAACTCGTTTGAGCCTTACGCATTTGTTCTCAACACACTTTCCTCGAGAACAAATGCATTTGTGAAACGAATCAAGAGCACATTGAAATAATCTTAAACATTGTCTGCACTTCGAAAACTTTAGTTTGGGGCTCATCAACCAGCAGTGACGTAACTATAACCATCGACCTACAGTATTTATTTTCAATGCTGGTCGGGTAAGACTTGTTTTATACTCAAAAGAAGTTTTAAAGAAGCATAATGTATACACAGGGTAATCAAACTGAAAATTTAATTATTTCCCGCGTTGCTGCAGGCAAAGTGGTTTCCTGTGTTTGTACTGCTGCGACTGCCCGTCCTTGCTATAGTATATACTCACCGTCAGTACGAGCGAGCGCGTCACCCAGAAGAAGCGCGCGCCCGACAGCGCCACGGTGTCTGTCGTGGTCTGCACGAGGAAGCGCTGCACCTCGGCGTTGAAGCTCTTGGAGGGCACGGAGTACAGCACCTCGGTGGGGGCGGCCGCGCGCTCGTACACGCTGGCGGCGCTCATGGACACGAGCGCGGCGCGCGCCAGCAGCCACGCGAACGAGAAGTAGAAGTACAGGCTCGAGAAGGCGCCGTCATCACCGTAGCGACTGCACAGCATAGGCGAGTTACTTTTCACTCAAAAGTCCGCAGCGAGAGAATAACAGATCTGAATGTGCAATAAATAATGACGTGACTATTCTCACTGTAAATGGAAGAGTCAAATTTCTCGCTCTTAGGCAGTAGCGGATCCAAAGGCTGTCTTTGGGATGGGCAAAGTACCACTTTTGCCTATTTAAAGGGGCGAAGTATGGCCTTTTGCCTACCTTTCAGGCTGCTATCTACGTGCCATAGGGGGGAGGGGCAATTGGCCCTTTGCCATGCGATGTAGAAATATTTCATTCTGTGCAGGCGAGAAATGTGACTGTTATATTTACAGTGCTATACGGCTTGTTTCTTGAACACTACTTGAATTTTAGCTTCCATGTGGACGGAAATATATACGGATCTGCCTACTCAAGACCTCACACTGTTAGAAAACCTACGGGAAAATGCTAACTTACGTCCTGCTAATTTGTCACAAAGTATCGCCCGTAATTTCAGATTAGTGTCAAATCCATACAGTATGAACTGTAACTTTAGTAAGTTGTTGTAAAGTTGAAATTGAGACTAATCCTGCATAGTGAAGAACAGTCCAAACCTTTACGGTGTAGACTGTAAGGAAACATTACGGTCCACACCGTAGGCAAACCGTAAATAGGTTCGGTACTTTTTACAGTGCATGGCGCCCATGGCAAGATCGAGTACGCAAACAAACGAACGTGTTCTGTATTGCACCTACGTCATGTTGTACAGCAGCTGCAGGCAGATAAAGTACAGGTTGCTGGCGAAGGACAGCAGCACGATGGCGTTGATGTGGTCGTCGAAGCGCTTGGTGAGGAGCGACAGCCGGTTGTACGCCTCGCGCACCTCCTGCCACCAGAATATCGAGTAGTCCTGTCGGGCACCGAGACACGGGCACGTCTGACCAGTGTGAGTAGGATAGGAGCCCGCGGCCTTGGTATGGGGCGGATCGCGTTGCCGTTTGTGAGGAAGTCGATTCGCGGCCGCGACCAAGGCCGCGACCCACCCCACCCCCCATAGGAAATGAGGCACCCCAGGAGAGCTCAGTTGTTACAAAATGTTATGAATTTTCATAACACAAATCTTGTAACTTTTCACAACATATGTTATGAATTTTCATAACGCAAATGTCATAACCTTTCACAACATATTTTATGAATTTTCATAACACAAATGTTATAACTTTTCACAACGTTCATGTTTTTAAATGTACAAACAACGTTCGTGTTAGTGCTTCATAACATTTTTATTTTTAAATTTAAGAGAGAAAATTTCAATAGTGGGGAGACCAGAGCAGTCGAGGACATGTGGATCTCGCACAGACTGAAGGCTGACCTCTGTGGGCTCAGCGTGTGCGTCGAATGAGTTGCCTACCTCGCACGGCGGCCCAGAGCCCATGGTCAGATAAGTCGGGGGCGATTCCGGGACACTTTCGATCTCTATCAAAAGGACTGGCGGTGGTAGGTGTTTCTGTGAGTGCCCGCTCGGCTCAGGGGAAGGAGTCGAATGGGTTGCCTACATCTCACGGCGGCGGCTGGGGCGTCGCACTTGCCTTGCCCTTGGTCTGCCTCAGGAAGTCGCCGAGCGTTTTGAACCGTGTCGCCAGAGAGTAGCTAATGACGATGACGAGGAGGTCGATGAAGTTCCACACAAAAGTACACGTCAAGTTGAGGCAGACGACGAGGATGGACACGGGGATGGAGAATGGCACCACCTCGAATATCTGCAGGAAAGTTAACGATTCAGCCACAGGCAACTTACAGTTTCAGGCTGAAGTCTTAAATGTCCTTCATGGGTGCAAGCAAGGCTCATGTAGGGACGGAGGGGCCCCTTCGGTAAAAGAGGGGGTGGTCGTTACTGCACATAGGGGGGCAGCAGTGTGTGAGACGGCTGACAAATGGAGCCAGGCCGTAGCGCCCGTTGCGGTCGATTTCCGCATTCATCAAAATAAGCGTTATGAGCTGTCAACCCTATATCATCATGCGCTCGGGCTTGTGCACGGAGAGAAAAGACTTGCTAATATAGCGCCTACAACTTTTTTGAAACATCTGCAAAATAAGGAGCTGTTACAGCAAACTACATGGCTGGCAGTGCAAACCACTTTGCAGAGCCTGCAAAGCGATTGCTATGACAGCAATATTTTTGCTGTCCTAGCAAAGAAAAAGGTGTGGGCGCTATATTAGCAATGAGGTTTGCTGCCACAGCTAGTCTTTTCTCTCCGTGCGCGAGGACCGTACCGTGGGGTACATGTTGAGGAACAGGGACTTGTACACGGTCCAGGCGCCGCCGTGCTCCCGGCAGGCCAGCAGCGGCATCAGCCCGTTCAGCAGGCTGAGGACGTGCTCCACTGCAACATGGAGAGGCACGCGGAGTGAGTGAGGGATGAGAGACTACCTGAGCAGCGCGGGCGGACAGCAGTGTTGCCAGGCAAGTAGGCAAAAGATCGTACGCACGCACCTGTGTGAGGCAGACGGGTATCACCGCCTGCCCAATAGGCAAACTCTCCACGCATGAGAATACATTTTGCCTAGTAGGCAGGCAGAGATACCCATCTGCCCGAGGGGGACCTCACTACGGTAACAGGTGTACACTGACTGGAAGTCAAATGATTGGAAGTGACTGAGATATGACTGGATGTGACTGGAAAATGTCTGGAAGTGACTGGATGGGATTGGAGAAGTTACTGGAAAATGACTGGAAGTGACTGGATGTGAGTGGAAAAGTGACTGGACGTGACTGGAATAGTGACTGGTGGGAGACGCGTACACTGACTGGTCGCAGTGAGGTCCCCCTCGCATCTGCCTCACACAGGTGCGTGCGTCCGATCTTTTGCCTACTTAATCTTGGCAGCACTGGCGGACAGAAAGGGCGCGACTCACCGAGAGCGCACAGCATCATGACGACGGTGATGACCCTGCAGGCGCGCGCCGTGCGCGTGTCGTCCTCCAGGCCCTCGGTGAGCAGCGAGCCCGACCTGCTCCAGGAGCCGGACAGGCGCGGCCAGTGCACGGACAGCCTGGACAGCAGGTGGACGGACAGCGCCGCCGTGCCGTAAAACATGAAGGGCGCTGTCCGCCGACCACGTGACTTAGTGTCGTACAAAACGAAAGTAAGACGAACACCGGTGGCTGCGGGGCGCCCGGAGGGACCTCACTGCGACCAGTCAGTAGTGTACGCGTCTCGCACGGGTCACTTTTCCAGTCACTTCCAGTCACTTCCAGTCACTTCCAGTCACTTCCAGTCACTTCCAGTCACTTCCAGTCACTTCCAGTCACTTCCAGTAACTTCCCGTCACTTCCAGTCACTTCCAGTCATTTTCCAGTCACATCAAGTCAAGAAAAATTAAGGCAAACTAGTCACGTACTGCCTTGAATAATAATTCGGAAGAGACTGGAAACCGCGGAAAAGTTCGTGCTCTGTTTTGTTGGAAAATTTCTAACAACTATTATCCAGTCAGTTTTCTTGTCGAAGTCAGTCATTTTTCTGTCACTTCCAGTCATTTTCAGTCACTTCCAACCATTTCACTTCCAGTCAGTGTACGCCTGTTTCTATTTCCGTACACCCTAACTGTATTTGTATGTTTTTGTGCAAACGTTCGTGCAAAGTTAAACCTACATATCTTTTCACACAAATTCATGCGAAAACCTGCATGAATTTGTACAAATGTTTGTACAAATTCGTTCAAATCACCGCACAAATTTGTTTGAAAAATTTGATTGTTTAACTTTGTACAAATAAAAGATACAAATACAGTTAGTGTGTAGTGAGGCCCCCCTTGGGGGCGCCTCTTTGACTCACCGGATGTCGTGAGGCTGATCTCGGAGCGGAACATGTGGACGGCGGCCAGGGCGGTGGCGGCCAGCATGAAGGCGAGGAGGGCGGCGGTGCGCACGCGCCGCGCCCAGCGCCCCGCGCCCACCGGCAGCACGAGGAACACCTGCGCGACGGCGAGCGCGGGCCACAGCGCCCCGCTCAGCGAGTCCCGGCGCGCCCGCGCCGCCAGGTCGCGGGGGCGGTAGGCGGGCGGCCGCGGCCGCTCCTGCTCCACGGCCTCGGCCTCAGCGTCGTGCAGCGGGAGCGGCAGCGGCAGGGGCGGCAGCGTGTACGTCCTGCCGAGCGGGAGGGCCGTCATACCAACCTCGGCGGCCAGATGCGGCGGCTTGGGCTGCTGCGGCTCGCGGCCCCCGCAGCTGCAGGTGGCCGCCCGGGCCAGGGCACGGCTGCAGCAGCTGGCTGATCTGGACGGGGTGGCCCCGCTCCCGCACCGCAGCCGGCGGCGCGCATCGGCCGCCATGCGCGCGAGCACGGCCCACAGCTGGCCGTGCACCTGCAGGTGTTGCGACCTACACCTCGCCCAGGCTGCGTGGCGCCGGCACCTTGTCACATGGATCAGGAGACTAGTGATCTCTTGCATAGAGACGGTTTCGCGAATAACACCATGTTATGGAAAGTATACAACTTGCGCACACTCATAAAGTGTTTGAGCTGCTTAATTTAACCCATTGAAGCCCAAGTGTTCGACTGATATCTTGGACGACTTTTGACTAAACTTTTTGAACACTCTCCGAATAGAGCTCTTTTTTCATGCCCCCCCGCCCCTCAACGGCAGACGTGCACTTTTTCATCTTCATCCGAGGTCGACGAAAATTTTAGTAACAATTTCGGACAATAAAGCGGTTCTACACGTGTGGACCAGTAGCACGGCGGAATGTGCTCAACATTTTTACGTATCTGCCAGTTAAACACTTTTGACAAGAGTGTCGTTTATATGGAGAGACTTTTAACTTCCACGTTCGGTTGTTCTGTACTCACATCCTACGGGGCGCGCGCCCGCGCGATAGGCCGGCCGCGGCGGAGCGTTGACACTTCCTCAACGGCCATGATGGGACGCCGCCGACGCCGACGTGGCCGTTCTGCCTGCACAGCCCAGCCCAGTCTCGGACCGCAGCCCGCACCGTGTCTCGATGGCTACTGAAAAGGGGGATTCCGACAGGGGCTGGCCGCCCCACCCACCGCGGAAAGGGTTGCGCCCCCTTGTGAGACACTGCCCGCCCCACCCCCTTGTGAGACGCTGCCCGCCCCGCCCCGCCCCGCCCCGCCCCACGCGGTGCCGCGGTGAAGCTCTCATTACCGTGATTGATGTGGGAACACATTCAAGGCGACCGCACCGGCGCGGCGCTGCATGGCGCTCTCGCAGCAGCGGCGCCGGGTCACTACATTAATTCCGGCCGATACGCCGAGCAAACTAAGTAAGGCCGCGAAGCGTCGCGTTATTCTGAACACATATTGTGAGAACGCATCCTGGTGCGCCCGGCCGGTCCCGCTCCATCCGCGCGGTGCGTTGGACAGGGCCGGAAGAGGAGCGCGCTTGCTCCGACCCGACGGTGGTGGCGGTCGATGGCGGTTTCATCCGGAGGGCGTTCGTATTTAAGATCGAGAAAGTCTCCCGCCACTCGGTCATACACTCGAGTATGGACGGACGGGCGTTTTTCCCCCCATCGCACGCGTTGAAAATGTTGCGTTTGAATAACTTGGGTGAGTTCTGGCGCGATGTCCCGGGTGCATTTTTCCCTCTAGTAATGACAAATACAGGATTGAATGTAGACATTCTGAAGTTGTAATTTTGTCATGTTGGCAGCGAAGAGGCTACTGTGCTTTTGTTATTGTTACAAACCTTATTTGTACTCACTCGGTCTCTATTTTCAGTGTCTGTCCCGTTGTTAGAGCAAGTTTCAGAGTGTGTAGCACATCGAAATAAAGGAAATTATGAAACTTTAATTTGCATTGGAGGTCAGCCGCTAGAGATGCTCTCCTGTTGAACGTTTAGACGGTCAGACCTGGTCAGACACCCTCCTTGTGTGCCCATCCTCAGTATCTCAGCTGCTCTGCTGCCTGCTACTTGTCCTCCTGTTTTGTCATTTTTGTGTTTGCCATAATTCGAAAACTTATGTGAAACGGAAATTGATTTTCCGAGTACGAAGTCTGCGGGATGGATGTTCACGTGACACTAATATCATCATTATCTCCCACCAAATCATCTTGATCTCGATTTTGTGTTTTGTATGGAACTGCAAGAAGTGCAAAATCTGTAGAATTTGAACGTTTTGCTATCTTTGTTGTCCTTTAAGGCGTTCCATTACCTGCGGTGATGGATATGAAAGCTAGCGCCTTGAAGGGCGCAGATAGAACATGGCACTTGAATTGGTTGCGCATGAGAGAAACTGGACAGAAGGTCCCGCTAGGTTATGGAAACAAATTTTCGAAGTTCCTATATTCGTCTATGAGCCCTCATTCTTCGTGGGAGCAGGGCGAGAATGTGCGGGGTTCGCACCATGGTGGCGTTTTCAACCTCGAATTTTCCCCAGATGGGTAAGTTATTTGTTGTGAGCTTTCCCCATTTTCTTTTTTGCTTCCATTAGCATTGTGTTCCCAACTCACTATAAAATTTTATTCTGTAATTTATTTGACTTCCTGTCAATATTTAGTTCTGTCAACATTATTTTAAACTTAATACAAAACCTGTCAATGTTAACTTTTTTATCTGCTGTAAAATCTTAGTTCATTTGGTTTCTACAGTGATTTTTTGTGCAGTTTGCCATTAACGCATATTTCTCCCAATTGCTGTTTCAGGTCTCTCTTGGTTGCAGCCTGTGAGAAAAGAAGTTTCCTAATGTTCGATGCCCTTTCTCAAAAACAAGTGCATGCTGTAGAAAATGCTCATAGAGACTGTGTCAATTGTGTCAGGTAAAGCTTTATCAAGGCTTCAAAGACCATACTTTATAAATAAATTAATTTTAAAAAAGTTTGTGTGACTTATCAATACTTTTCTATCCATTGTAGGTTTTTGGACTCAAGAACTTTTGTGACATGTAGTGATGACAGTACAGTTGCATTATGGGATGCAAGAAATCTTAAATCAAGCATTCGTACACTTCATGGGCATTCTAATTGGGTTAAAAATATAGAATACTCTCAAAATGATGGTCTACTTGTCACATCTGGGTTTGATGGAAGTATTTATACATGGGACATAAATAGGTTAGTAGACAATTACTTAAATGGTGTGCATGCCTTAATTTCAAGTTAGATTCTAATTTCATTTTTCTACTTACCAGCTATACAGAGAATGGGTTTAACTATGAAAGAGTGTTTCATACCAACGGACTGATGCGTACTCGTCTTACACCTGATGCATCAAAAATGATCATCTGCACAACTGGTGGTTATCTCATGATTATTCATGATTTGAACTTGCGCACCTTGGCCCAAGATCTTCATGGTTTTAAGGTTTGTGAAGTATTTTTATATCCCTTTAATCTTCTTTCCCTGTTCCTCCTTCAATTTTCTTATAAAATCAATTGTTATAATGCTTTTTTATTTATTTTGTAGCCAAACATGTACAGACTTATGCAGCAAAGCCAGACAACCATTCCATCAGCTTCTGTATTTACATCCTTGTTTTCCAAAAAGCGCAAGCGCAACAGGATAGAATTTGTATCAGATTTTCCAGCTCATAATGATGCAGAAGTTGTATCATCCCTTCAGATCCATCCTCAAGGGTGGTGTGCATTAAGCCGTAATATAAGCCATGAAGAACTGTCTGAGGTTTGTTAAAACTCATATTATATTGCAACTTGAAATTCTATTAGAGGTGCTTATATTTGGCAAACTTTGTACTTTATCAATATATTTTCTTTTTAGTGGACCTGCGTTCATGATATCCAAGACAGAGATGACGAAGATAGTATGACTGAAAATGAAGACTTACCATCATCACTTAGAGATGATAGTGATGATATCTATGATGAAGATACTGAGGGTCCTAACTATAGAGGTTTCCGTGGTTTCCCAAATCCAAACTATCACAGTGATAGTGATAGTGATTCAGATTCTGAGTATGTGTTTGAATAAAACAGTTTATTTTTCTGGTAAAATAGGTTCCCTTAATCTTAAATACATTGTCATTTCTTGAAATTTCAGTTTGCTCTCTGGTGCCTTAACATCTGCACCCCGTGGCAGTTCGCGGACCAACAGCAGAAATGTTCGTCAGGAAGCTGATGGTAGTGACAGTTCCTCAAGCAGTGATTCAGAGGCTGTTAATCCTAGGAGAACTCGCAGTATGCAGAACACTACTCAACGAGCACCTGTTGGAAGGTAAGAGAACCTTTAGTTTCTACCTAAACCAAATCAATGACGAATGGGCTTATCAGTTTATGTTGGAATTCTACAGATTTCATGCTCTTTTGGAAATAACTCGATTTAGCAGTACCACAACCCGCCTTTTGAGTGATGCATCACCACTTTTCCGGGAATCACCCACCTCACCATCAAATAATGTTTCTCCTTCACTTCCAAGTAGACGCCCCGGTAATCGAAATGGAGCACAAGGAGAGGGAGTCAATGCTAATCCAGTTCATAGACGCGGAGGAAACATCAGAAGAATGATGATATCTGTGGATGGGCAAGTCCAAGTGAGTGATGATGATTCGTCAGGAGAGCCAGCTGCAAATGTCAGAGTAGTTGAGGCCCAAGAAGCAAATAGGTCAGCTGGTTCCAGCCGCACAACGGGTAGTAGACCCAGAGGAAGGTTCTCACTTCGATCATCTTCAAGTTCGGGCTCATCAAATTTGAACTCGCCAGTCACCTCAAGAGATAATTCCAGACCAGGTATTTTGAATTAAATATTGAATGTGGCTTCTTTTGTGAGTGATAGGGAATGTGATAATTTGTGGTTTTAGTCACAGGGCCGCAGCAGGCATCATCAACTTCTACGAGGCAATCAGCATCTGATGGAGGCCTATCATCTCCAAGAGCTGGGGCGCTTAGCTCTCGTTTATCGGAGTTAAGTTCATTACGCCGGTCTTTATCAGGTAATGCACAAGCATCAACAAGCAGCCCGAGACCCACTGCCAGCGCCGCTCAGGGTACTTCACAAGACAATTCATCAAGTACACCACAAAATGCTTCTTCACGTCCTCGTGGTTCAGCTGCTCAAGGACCTTCACTTCGTGGCTCAAGAAGTTCTTCAGAAAGTTCTCCACCTAATGAAGCCCAAGATGCTGCTCGGGCTCGTCCCATAGGTAGTGCAAATGCTGGGCCAAATGAAACAGCTAATGCTGCTGCAGCTGTTGGTGCAGCTCGTCAAGCTCGAGGAGGTCAAGGAAATATGCCATTGTCGCAAAATATGGAACTCCATGTGGCATCAGCTGATGTGTGGGAGGCACTAGTTGTGATTCGAGAGGCAAGGGCTCGCCGCCAGCAAGTACCATATCGCAATACAAACTCAGGCCGCGATAGAAGGGACCTTATATCTAGATTTTTAAGGCGACTGCAAGATTTAAATGATTCACCAAGACCTCAAGCTATAGTAAGTATCTTTTTCAAGAAGCTAAAAATATTTTTATTTTAAAATTATGAATATTGAGTTTGTCTTGGCATTGTAGTTATTTAAAATCTCTTGTCTCGCTATGATTTTCAGGCTAATTCCTCTGGAAGTGGCAACAGTAACTCAAATAGCAATTCTGCTGTAAGTATATAGTTTTTCTTCTCAACCTCTATGATAATACCCTTTTGGAATCTTATTTTTTTGTTTCTTATTGGGTTTTGATTGTGACTTAATTGTTAAACTACAGGCTAATGCAGTAAATCCAGACTCAAGTCAAAGCAATCCTGAAGCTGGTTCAAGCGCACCTCTACCAGACAGACCAAGGCGGCTGTTAAGGATATCCCGGTCAAGACAGCCTCATAGGCAAGGTCAGGCACCAGCAGCAATTGCTCTTTCACATTTTTTGAGAAATCCAACTCCTGGTGAGTGAACATGGATTTTTGAAAAATGCTGACTTTCTATAAACATAGCTATTATTATTCTTAGGATTACGATTACCGTACCAGCCCAAGTCTGTTACGCCCCCCCCTCCCCCCCCTCCCCCCCCAGCACAGAGACACATGCACACAATTTTACCACTTTGCCTATTGGGGCGGTACCCAAACTCTTTTGTGGGGTTACCGTATTATATTTCCATCCTTATCTCCCCGTGGCGTTAGCTCCAAATGTAAGATCACCTCCACCCCCCACCCCTCCCTCTCCCCCTACCTCAGAGTCAAATTTTGAGGGGGAAAAAGGGGGTCTTCGACTCGGGCCGGTACAGTAATAATTTTTGTATTTGCTTTGTTGTTTTCTTTGTGAAGATCTTTGGTCACTTCATCTGTTAATTTTAGAAAGAAATTTATTTTTATGTTTTGCTTTTATTCAGCAACAAGAACCCTTGTGATGATAGCACCACATCAGGGAGGAGCTCAGAATATCCATCTTCGAGTATCTCCCAACTCATACTCATATCAAAGTCAACAGTTGAGAATTCCAAGGTAAAGTCAATATCAGATCTAAATATAGTGCGTCCGAATCTCGTTAAAATGTTCCCACTCATAACACTCTCCTGCGGGTCTCTTGAGCCTATGGAGAGTATTATTAATCGAAAAAAGTCAGTATATGAAGTTTTTCGCCTGTAACTTTTGAATCTGTTGAAAAAACAGAAATTTTACGAGTGAATTTGTCCTTAAATTAAAATACTGCATGTATGTACTGTAGTTGTTGAGGCAGAATTCCAATTGTTTGTTTTTTTCCCCATTTAAATACAGAAACCACAAAGTTCATCAGAATATTCAAAGACTTTCACATTACATTGAAGAACCTAATGTTGGGAAAGGTTTTATCAAAGAGCTATGCTTCTCATCAGATGGCCGTGTAATGTGTTCACCTTTCAGTTATGGAATTCGATTATTAGCATTTAGTCAGGATTGTCAAGAGTTAAGCACATCCCTTCCATCTCAACCACCTGTCAAGTAAGAAAATTTATTTTAACATTCATACCTTTACCTCAGTATAGAACTAATCTTTCATATTTCTCTTTTTTCTTTCTTTTTCATATAGGTTGTGGGAAGTTTCAGAAAGAATGTGTCATGATGACTATGTAGTTAGTAGTAAATTTTCACCAACCCATTGCCTGCTTGTTTCTGGGTGCTTAAAAGGCCAAATAGTGTGGCATCAGCCAAATTTATAATTTTTTCCAATTTTTCTAATCTGTTTGGGTCTTGATTACAAAAATCTTTTGTTTAACAGACTGCTGTTATTATTCACTGCACCAACTGTCTTGTTGGTAGGTGGGTTTTGTTCATCATTATGATCCACTTATTGTTTGTGATATATATTTTTCTTTTCTTTTTTAAAAATCTATGTATATTACTATATAGTTAATTAACTATGTTAGTCCAATGAATCGTGTGATATGATTTTATCATTGCTAGCAAATGTTTCTCAGAAAGACATACATTTGCTTATTTTGTCTTTATTACGTTACCAGCTCAGAGGTAGTTTCAAATTCTGGATTGTTATTTACTTTGATATATGGTGTTGAAGATTTGAAATCAAAATTCATTTTGATGAATGTGTAATTGTACATCTAATTGTTGAAGACTTGCCATAAGGGTAAAATTTGATTTTAGTATTATTAATATTAAATTTATGGCAATTTTGGAAGATGTTCTTAAAGATCCTAGGAGCTTTAGCCCAAGCCATACTGCAGGAACCACATTTTGGGACAGTATTGGCTTGTGGTTTTAATATGTTATCATCAAGGCTCTAGATGTCTGAGGCTCTGAGGTATAAGACAAGTTGTTTGGTTTTCTTTACATTTTAGTTTTTTTCCTTGTTCTAAATTTTGATTATTGATTTTGAAATCTTGGCACAGTGGTCTACACCGGAAATTGTGGTTTGCTGTAGAATACAGGATAAAATTCTTTAAAAGAACATGCACTTCTGTTCCAAAAAAAATGATTTCAAAATTCAATACATTATGAACCTTTTCAAATGGGGTGGGGTGTTCAAAAGATGATACCACGTATCAATTTTGATGAGATACCTTACACCATGACTTAATTTTACTTGCACCTACATGAATGTTCTTTAGAGGATGATGTCCATTTTGAAGGAGTTAGAAGGGAATGTATTGTAGGTCAAGTAATTATAAGATAATACCTCATCTTGAAGTACTTTTGTTAATTAGCTCTTTGTCTACATTTATATATTATGGAGAGGTAGAGATGTCTGTAGTGGTTTTTTAAGTGTTCAAAATAAAATGTTTTCCATGTACATGTTAACAGAATTTATTATATCAAATATCAACATTGCATTCACTTAACAGGCTCGAACGCTCTGGGAGTCACGCAAGTACCTTACCGATAAGATGTCTTCTTATAGGACAATATTTAGATTCCCAATACAGTACAGCTATCTGAGCATCAGTGCATCATTTGAGATAACAGCACTATGTGCCTTTGAACTTTGATGCTATCTATATCACATTTATGTCTTTGAACCACACAATAATGAAGAAAATGTCAGTCTGAAATTAATCTGGTTTCACATGATAAAATTGTATTACGAAATCTCAACAACCACGCTCCTAAAATGTTTGTGAATTTCTCACAACCTGCTTACATGTTCTAGTAACATACTATTGTACCATAAATAAGTA
This sequence comes from Frankliniella intonsa, assembly GCA_033675135.1. Taxonomy (NCBI): domain Eukaryota; kingdom Metazoa; phylum Arthropoda; class Insecta; order Thysanoptera; family Thripidae; genus Frankliniella; species Frankliniella intonsa. Next base: position 676,538 of record CM066258.1, read on the forward strand.
ATAACTTATGTGCTGATGATATGATTAGTGCTGTGTGCTTTTACTTAAAGCTTCCTTTAAGCTTTGAGGAAAAGAAACTTTTTTTCTTTTTTTACAAGATTTACAGTGCCAGGGAAGTTTACACGTATCTGTAGACCTTTCCCCGTCACGCACTCACACTTTCACACACAGACATACACGCTCTCACTCGGAAATAAAAATAGACAAGGAAACATCAAGTTGAGGGGTTTGAGCAACACATATTTACAAGTCTAGTCTTCATACCGGATGTTGATGCCAATACAAGTGCTTGCCTCTGAGATGCGGGTCAGGTCGGCCCGTCTGTATTGACTCCAACAGCCAGGCTCATATCGCTAGCAGGGGAATCTCCACCCCGCGCCCGCCCCCGCGCTCAGGGCCGACACTAGCATGGCACACAGGAGGGTGAGGGCGCCGGCGGCGCGGACGCTGGCGGGGGCCGCGCTGGGCGCCTGCCCCGCGGCGTCGTGCTCGTCGTGGCCCTCGTGACCGGGTTCGTGGTGGGGCGAGCGCCGCTGCCGCCTCGAGGCCCCGTGCTCGAGCCCGTGCTCGTCCGCCTGCTGGAGGCCGTGGCCCTGGTGGTGGTGGTCGGTGGAGGCCGCCTGCAGCGGGTCCTGGTGGCCGTGGTGGACGTGGAGCAGGGCGAGGCCCTCGTCGCCGGCGGGCGCGCTGAGCGGCAGCAGCGGCGGGTACTGGGCCAGCGGCGCCTGCTGCACCTGCTGGGGCTGCAGCTGCGGCAGGTCGAGCGGGGACGGCGCGGCGGGGATGGGCGGCGGCGCCTCGCCGAGGAACGGGCCGAACTGGGGCGTGCCGCGCACCAGGTCCGCGCTGCTGGGGGAGTGCGGCAGGCTCTCCGGCGGGGGGTTGGGGATGCTGGCCGCGATGGCGGCGTCCACCGCCTTGCCGTCGTACGTGACGATGGTGTGCGGCACCTGCTGTTGGTGCCCGTTGTGCTGCGGCGCGGACGGCGGCAGGTAGTACGTGTCCATCCGCTCGGCCGCCATCATGGTTTCGTCCTGGACGTCGTCGTCGTCGTCATCCGCCTCCTCGTCCTCCTCGTCCTGGGTCCGCTCCTGCTGCTTGTCGTCCTTCTGGGCGGCGGCGGCGGTGGTGCTGGTGCTGGCCGGCGGAGGGTCCTGGTGCAGGGGCTCGGGGACCGGCAGGTGCTCGGGCTCCTCGGCCTCCTCCTCGTCGTCGTCGTCCTCGATGTTTTCCCGGTGGCCCCGCCGCGCCTGCGCCTGGATCTTGAAGGGCGGCACGACCATGTTGGGGTAGAGCGGGCGGCCCAGGATGGCGGGCCTGGGGCGGACGATGAGGGGCGTGAGGCGGGCGGGCTTGTCCCTGCGCGCGTGCTTGCCGAACTGCTTGGACTTGGCCACGGACTTGCCGGGCTCGCTGGCCTTCTTGCCGGCGGCGCTGCCGGGCTTGAAGCTGTTGCGGTCGGGCGGCGACGGGATGAACATGGGCTCGAAGGTCTCGGTGCGGCGCTCGGGCTGCAGCGGCTGCTGCAGCTGCTGCTCCTCCTGCACGCCGTCGTCGTCGACGAAGTCCTCGTCCTCGACGGCGACGTCGGAGCTGCGGCGCTCCATCTCGACCACGGAGCCCTCCATGAGATCGTCGCCGTCGTCGCCGCCCTCCACGAAGGCCATTCGGTCCTCGGCCTCGTCCTGGCGGCGCTGGAGGATGGGCTTGAAGCCGCCCTCGACGACCACGGAGCTGGGGTTGAAGCCCGTGTTGACGGCCAGGCTGCCGAGGCCGAGCGACGGCGACTGCTCCAGGGGCGATTCGAGGTCGAAGGCGGGCGACACCGGAGGGTAGGGGTTGGACGAAGGTCGGTAGTAAGCGGGGTAGGACTGCAGGCTGTGGTGGCTGGGGTGGTGGTTGGCGGGGTGGCTGGGGTGGTGGTTGGCGTGGTAGCTGGCGTGGTGGTTGGCGTGCAGGGGCGATAGGTGTGCGGGCCGGGGGAGGTGCGCGGGGATCGACGCCGGTGCGGGGGTCGTGGTGCTGGTCGTGGTGGTCGTGGTGGAGGTGGACAGCGCGGCGGCCAGCTTCTGGAGCTTGGTGGCGTAGATCTGCTGCTGCGACGCGGCCACGGCTTGCGCCTGGGCGTGCGCCTGCGCCTGGGCCTGCGCGACCATGAGGGACTGCGCCAGGGTGGGCCGCAGCGTGGACGAGTACAGCCCCGTGGTCGTGGGGAGAAACAGCGGGCGCAGGGTGGTGGACGTGAGCATGGCCGCCGGCACGCCCGCCGCCACGGCCGTCGGCACGCGGAAGTGCGGCTTCTTCTTGATGACGTAGTTGTGCTGCGAGGGCGACGCCATGATCATGCCCTGGCGGGTGGCCTGCTGCTGCAGCAGCGCGGGGCTCATGGCGGGGCTCATGTTGTGGCCCAGGACGGGCCGGCGGATCATGCCGCTGGGGAGGCCGTGGCGGTGCGAGTGCATGCTCAGGGGGTTCATGCCGTGGGGGAGCTTGTGCTTGGCGTAGCCCAGAGGGCCGTGGCCGGCCAGCGGCCTCGTCAGGGGGCCGCCGAGCGGGCCGCCCAGGGCCATGCCGGCCAGGCCGACGCGCAGCGGGTGCTGGGGGTGCGGTATGTACTTTAGCTGGTGCATCATGCTCGGGCCGAGCCCGGGGCCGAGGAGGCCGTGCGACAGGTAAGCGGGGCCGGGGCCCGACAAGAGGCCGACGGCGGCAGCGAGCTGCTGTTGCTGCAGCTGCTGCAGTGGCAGCTGCGCCGAGGCCTTGGCGCCCGCCGCCGCGGCACTGGGCGCCTGTTTGTCCTGCATGGCCGTCTCCTCTTTTAGGTGGTCGTAGAGGGTGGTCGGGTCTGCCTGGGCGGCCTGGGCCTGCGCCTGGGCTTGGGCCTGGGCCTGGGCCCCCGCCGGGCTCTGGCTCTGGGCCTCGGCCTGGGCCTGGACTTCGGACTGGGTCTGTATCTGCACCTGCAACAACCCGTGCAGTCCGTGTCTCACAGCAGCTCGGCTCGCAGAGCCGCGCACAGAGCCCATGTCATCGACTGATGTTGCTTCAACAGACCCTTCATCCTGCACCGCACCCCTCGCCACCATTTCATTTCTTTTGATATTATTTTTTTCTCTCTCTCAAAATTTGTCACATGGCGTCGTCCGGATTTTCACCACTGTCGTTCTCCACTTCCTTAGTCAAAGCAGCATCGGTGGATGGTATGGCAATACGTACATCACTTTCACTTCTCTACTATACCCTAACAATTCACAAACATTTTGGGGGCAGGGCGGGAGTCGGCAATAGGGTTAAAGGCCTCTATTCTCGAGTCTGTGGAGTGGGAGTAAAAAAGGGTGTGGAGGGGGGGAGGGGGACTTTTCATCGGAAGAGTGCTCCACACGAGACACATGGCTGCGCACGGCTGGCAAGATGTGGCACTTCACGGTAACTTAAACCTCACACCGTCGCAATGTAATCACAGAGCAGAAGCGTAAAAGCGGCGTATGAAAGTAAATGGCTTTGAACTTAATCTATATCTAAAGTGGGTTGCTCTGGGTAACTATTCGTTTCGTTTTCACGAAGCCTTAATTTCCTCCTTTATCCCGTTTGGTTCGCCGGTGTGAAGCAGCGGTAAAGAGCTGCTCCGCGCCGCGGTGGTAACATCATCATGGCAACTCTTAACATCGAGGCGCCGCCGACCGGCTTATGACTCCTGCAGCACGGCCTCGACGGCGTCCCCCGCGCCCGCGCCCTCGCTCTCGTCCGCGTCCTCGTCCGCGGCACGCACCTGTGCGGGGGGCTTGTCGAAGGGGTACGGCTCCTTGTCGTGGACCGCGGCGAACTTCTCGATGCCCTTGATGAGCAGCGCCTGGTCCGCCTCACTGATGAGCCCCTGCAAGCCCTGGATGTCCTTGAAGAGGTCCTTGGCGGGCGCCAGGGAGGCGGCCGCGTTGGACGGCACGCGCGTCTCCACCTGGATGCTGGCCTTGCCGTCGAGGTCGCCGTCCTGGTCGGCCTCGGCCGCCGGCTGCTTGTCGTCCTGCTTGTCGTCCTCCTGGGCGGGCGCGGGCGCGCCGGGGGCGGGCACCTGGGCGGGCACCGGCTCGCTGGCCGCGCCCTGGGAGCCGCGGTCACAGCTGTCCAGGACGTTGATCTTCCAGCCCAGGTAGCGGTGGGTGAAGCACTGCGGCAGGCAAGCGTCGGCAGTGTCACAAAGGATCTACAGAGCCGTCACTATGTACCGGACACTAGAGAGTCGTCACTATGTACCGTACACTAGAGAGCCGTCATTATGTACCGTACGTACACTAGAGAGTCGTCTCTCTGTACCGTACACTAGAGAGCCGTCACTATGTACCGTACACTAGAGAGTCGTCACTATGTACCGTACACTAGAGAGTCGTCACTATGTACCGTACACTAGAGAGTCGGCACTATGTACCGTACACTAGAGAGTCGACACTCCCCTGTGTGAATGTTTCACATTTGTATATGTGTTCTTCTATTCGTACCGGGTGTTTCAGATACGCAAAGGGTTTGCCTACCCGCTCCAGCCGTAAGGCCCTGGCCCCCCTGTCCCCTTGGGTAGGCAGACCCGCAACACTGTTACGTGTTCTCTGAAGCAGTCGGTACGGATGTAAAGTTTAATTTATTCGTGAAAGATAATTCTCAAACCTGCGATGTTTACGCACCTACAAATGTGCGACATTTTCACACCAACAAGTGTGTGACATTCGCACGACACGTGAGTGCGCCTGGGCCACATACCTGGTAGTAGACGGTGTCGGGGGTGTTGTGGTCGGGCGTCCACTGGACGACGCCGGGCTCGCCCTCGTCGCACACCAGGGTGAGGGTGCGCTGGTAGGCGCCGAACGAGCTGAACTCGTCGGCCAGCGGCTGGTTGGGGTCGGGCGTCCAGTTGCACAGGCGGCCCGTGCCGGTGGGCACGATGTTGCCGCGCTTGTCCTGCACCGCGCCCGCAAAGATGCGCACGTTCTGCAAGAAGCGGACCGATTCAATACAAAAATGTATTAAAGAAAACTAGAAGAATGGGATGTATTTAAGGCTAGGGGCGTTTCATTGTTTTGTACAGGCTTTAATTTTCTTCCTCGATTGTAACTTTAGCAGGAGGTATTTAGTTAAAACTTCCTCTCTACCATCTCAACTTTTAAAATTATTTTTAAAAAGTTTGCTGAGTTGGGTTGTGAGCAACCTGTTCCACAAATTAGTTAGCTCTAAATGTTGGCTACGTGAGACAGCACAGTACCGGGTGTTGCTTTGAATGCGTAACAGTGTTGCGGGATTGCATACTCTCCAGCGCTGCAGGGGCCATGGCGCCTTACGGGCGAATAGAGTAGGCAAACCCGCAACACTGTTACGTATTCAAAGAAACACCCGGTACATAGTACATTACTAATATTTTTTGATGTACTTTAGAATTACCCCCTCCCCTCCCCCAAAAAAAAAAAAAAACTTTCCGGCGAAAGCAACAGGCAACCCTAACGGGGGCCTAAAAACAAATTAGAATACTCACGGCGCGCTCCTCGGGTGTCTTGTGCTCGAAGCCGCCCACCGAGTCGTCGGTGATGTAGAAGGGGTGGTAGCGCGCGGGGGTCTGCGGGTCCAGGCCGCCCTCCACGACGAACGTGTACGTCTTGCCGCGCACCACGTTGATCTCGGGGATGAGCAGGCCGTTGATGTACCAGGAGATGCCCCAGCCGACGTGGCCGGTGATGGCCGGGTAGCCGTGCTTGCCGCCCGTCGGCCCCATCTGCGCGTAGAACACGCCGTCCTCGGGCTCGTGGCACTGGATGGGCGGGATCTCCCACGCGCCTTTAGTCGGGTGCGGGGCCGGGGTCGCGGGCGGCCGGCTGGTGGTCACCGCCGTGCTCTGCTGGTGCTGGTGCGCGGGCCGCGCGGGCTCGCGGTCCTGGTCGTCCTGGGCGCCGCCGTGGCTGCCGTCGGGCAGCGGGCAGTTCCAGCGCGGCGCGCGCCCGAACTCGAGGAAGATGTCGTCTGCCGAACGACGGGCGGAGGATGAGCGGAGTACACGACGGTTGCCACATGGCATTTTGAAGGGACGGAGAAATGCAAGTGCGTTTTTTTGCACCGAGAGAGAAAATATCGGTGTTCGTATCAAATCGAAATGACTTAACCCGCGGGCCGAACGCCCGGGGTATAGGCAGTCCCGCAAACGAGCCTGCTCGGTACCATACTAACGCCTGCCTACTAGGCAACATCTTCATAGGTGTGCAGAGGGATGGCCTAGTAGGAGGCAAGCGTTGATACCGACCGCTCAACACGGCTGTGTGTTGGGCGGTTTTTGCCTACTTTTCTGGTAAATTGTAGTTTACACGATATTTTTTTCAAAGTGAGCTGCTCGGTAGTAGAGCCCCTCCCTCCCTCCACACTTGCACTGTACCTCGGTTGGCGAGCGAGTGGTACGACACTTCCTGGCGTTGGTTGAGCGGCCCCACGGCCCAGATGACGGGCTGCGAGCCGTTGGTGAGCACGGGCTTGTCCAGAGAGTCCCTCGCGGCCAGCGGACGCTGGTACGTGACGATGGAGTAGCCGTTGACGAGGGCGGCGTTCAACAGACGGACGCTGTTCGAGTTGTCCTGGAAATTGAAACGAAAAACTCTTGTTGGCTCTCGTTGCCGACTAGTTTTTTTGCTCACCCAGAAACAGGGTGGTTTTAAGTCCAGATGACGGGAGGGGCGATGAGCTGTGGGTCATGCAGGGGTTTTGCACCTCAAATTGCCTACCTTTCAGGCGGCCTATAGGGGCTTACGGGGGAGGCGATCGCCCCGCAGTGCCCCCTCCCCTAAAACCACCACTGCTCAGAAAATAGTTTCTTTAAATAAACAGCACAGTCTGGTTTGATTCAAAGCAATAATTTCATCAATATAGGTACAAAGAAATTTTTGTTTCAAATCAAACTCTTTTCTTTGATCCAAGCAATTTTTTTTAAAGATCAAATAAGTGGTTTTGTTTGGATTATAAAAGTATGTTTTGAATTAAGATAAAGATTTCTAAAGAGAATTTTTAAAGAAACGATTTTTTTTGGTGCTTCGTGTCTGCCCGGTATACTGTTGCTTACCTTGATGCGCGTGTCGGGGCAGGATCCCCTGGTGCCGGAGCACTGGGACTTGGCGTCCAGGATGTAGTCCACGGCGGTGCCCTTGAGGGTGTTCTTGTCCACCCACGCGACCACCACGTCCCCGCCGACCATCACACTCTTCTTCGAGTCGCCGGACAGGCCGAACGCCATGTACTCGTTGTCCTCTGGAACAGCCAAGTGTTTCAAGTACTCGCTCAGCTCACTCCTCTATGTCGTTACCCTTTCCCCCCAGAGCCGAGCCGAGCCGGGAGCCTGCTTACCCAGTTTGGCGACCAGCTGAAGCACGACGGAGTCGCCGGCGACGGCCCAACGCACCTCAAACGCCAGGTCATCGTGGAGCACCTCGCAGTTGAGTTTGGACTGCAAAGAGAAAAGGAGCCGGTGAGTGTGATCCCTTTGAACAGTTGCTTCACTGCTGCGCCGCTCGCATGTCCACTATACATCAGCCGCTAGAGATGCTGCTAGACATTGGACAATTCATTACGAGGGACTATGGGGCTAGGACAAAGGTGCGAGAGAGCAGGCTGGTTTGCTGGTGTGGTAACTTACCTCACTTGTAATGGTGATTATGATACAATCTAAATTGTTCGTTAAAAAGAAATATTGTAGTTTTGGCACACATTGTATAAAAGGCAGGTAGGTTTTGGTAAGATTGTGTATTTAAATTAAAGCTGAATCAGCTATACAATACACTTCACGTGGTAACTTTTCACTGGGTAAAGCAAATGCTTGACATATCAATGACATAAATAACCGGAAATGGCAAGGTACGTTTTCATATATGACACTTTGGTAACCTAATAGTAACTTCAAATATTAAACTAAATGACATGAATGACTGAAATAAAGGATGATCTGATTGATGACATGTGAATGAGGTTATGATATCTTTACACATGGCTGATGATTAGTTACTGGGGTAGTGAATCCTGCTGCTAACTCCTCATACGCTCCTACCTCATAGTTTATCACATTTACATATTTCCGTCTTTCTGTTTCAATAATTTATTCCTAATTTAGAAAAGAAAGCATATCACTAATTTTCTCAATTTCAAAATAGTAAATTTCACTTCCCCCGATAATCTGAGGGGGTGGGTAGGAGACGGCCGTGCGCAGGGATCTCTCGACGACGACAAAATTATTTGAGAATTGAGAAAATAAATAAACCTAGTAACCTAAAAGAAATGTCAGCTAATACGTATTCTTTGTACAGCAAATATCATACACTCGAATCTCGGTAGCGATTCCAACTTTCTCTCTGTCTTATTATGCTTCGCACGGGTTGTTGGTGGGTGTGCGGCGCGGCGCGGCCAGTCCGGCCCGGCAAGTAGCCTTTGGGCAGACCCGCGCGGGCCGGACCAGGCCGGGCCGGGGCCGAGCTCAGTCGGGGACTGGCCGAAAGGGAGCCGACGTGGACCCGGCCGGGTCGGGCCGGCGTAACTAGACGCGAGACCAGGCAAATGTCACGCCCCAATCGGCTACGTATCATTTTGAGGAAAAGGTGGCCACCATCACGTCGCGTGCTGGGTCATCGGTGAGGGGGGAGGGGGGACGAGAAGGGGCGGGGGGTAAAGGAGAGAGAGAGAGAAAGGCGGAGGAGAGTGAGAGGGGAGGGAGAGGAGAGCAAGGGGTGAGCTAGATGACGCAATCGCTCTACGCCGCCTGCGACGCTCTGTGTGGCAGGAGGAACCTGCTTCGTGACTGCGGCCCGAACGTCTGGATCTGCCGCTGGACCAGTCTCCGGAACGAGTCTTGTTGCTGGAAAGGGTGCTGCTGATGCTGCTGCTGGAAGGGCTGCTGGAAACCCTGCTGGTTGAAGGGCTGGTTGAAGGCGCGCTGTTGCGGTTGCTGCTGCTGCTGGAAGTTCTGCTGAAACCGTTGTGAGGGCTGCTGGAAGTTCTGCTGCGGCGGGAACGGCGGCCGCTGGAACGGCTGTTGCTGGAAAGGCGGCTGCGGCTGCTGGAAGTTGTTGAAGTTGACGTTCGGCTGCCGCGCGTCGGACCGGCCGCCCCTCTCCAGGTTGTTGACGTCCACGTTGGAGTCGGCCAGGTTGTTGATGGCGTACAGGTCGCGCTGGTCCTTGAACAGGAGCTGCTGCTGCTGCTGCTGCTGCTGTTGGCGCTGCTGCTCGGGCGGAGGGGAGATCCTCTCCAGCGGCGCGTGCGGCAGGCTGGACTGCTGGATCTGGAGGCTGCCCAGGAAGTTCTGCGCCTGCTGGGGCGAGGTCAGCTCAATGCCCTGCGACGGCTGGATGGACTGGATGTCCAGGCCGGCGAACGCGTTGGGCAGGGCGACGCCGCCGAAGTCGGGCCGGCCCTGGCCCCGGCCCCGCTGCTCCTGGAGCTGCCTCTGCCTCTGGTCTTCCTCCAGCTGCCGCTGCTGGTCCGGCGAGAGGCTCTGCCTGGGCTGGTCCTGGAAGAACGCCTGCTGCCGCGGCGCGTCCTGGAAGAACGGGCCCTGCGGCGGCCGCTGCCCGTCCTGCTGAGCCTGGTGCGCCTGCAGGCGCTGCTGCTGCTCCTCGCGCAGCCGCTGCTGCTCCTGCACCTGCAGCAGGTGTGACTGCTGCAGGGCCGCTATCTTCAGGTCGTGCTCCTGCTGCAGAGTCTTGGGCTGTCTGAAGTCCTGCTGCTGCCTAAAGTCCTGCTGCTGCCTGAAGTCGTGCCCCTGTCTGCCGGCCTGCTGCTGTCGGAAGTCGTTCTGTTGCCTGAAGTTTTGTCTGAAATCCTGCGGCTGCCTGAAGTCCTGTTGCTGTCGTTCCTGCTGCTGCAGCTGCAGGCGGTGCTGCTGGACGGAGAGCTCGTGCAGCTGCTGGAGCCTGTGCTGGCCGCGCTGGAGCGGGGGCGGCGGCAGCTGGTCCTGCCGCTGGGGCTGCTGTTCCTGCTGCTGGAAGGGGAAGGGGCCTCGCTGGTCGAACTGGAGCAGAGGGATGGAGGGCAGGATCTGAACGGCGGACTCGTCCTGGTTGGAGGAGGCAGGGTGGGGGCCCTGCTGCTGTCCCTGGCCGAGGCCGTGGCCGAACGGCCCCGCCAGGGGGCCGGCCAGGGGCCCGGGGCCCGAGGGCCCTGTCGGCGCGGGCTGGCGGCGGTGGGTGTGGGGGCGGTACGTGGTGGGACGGACGGTCTGGGCCGCGTTGAACAGCGAGAGGACCGACTCTGGGGGGGAGGACAGGCCTTGGCCTTGGGGGAGACCTTGGGAGAACGCGGGGTGAGACTGCAGCGAGCGCTGCTGCTTCTGCAACAGACAGACAGACGGACAGGTTAGGACAGCGGGGCAGGCCGGGCGGACAGCGGCGGCCGTGCCGCGCCGCGCCGGGCCGGGCCAGTCTCATGGTGTAAGTCTGCAGGCTTGCGCTGCGTGTCTGTTCCGTTACCGTTCGAGTCAGTCCGGGTCCGGGTGGGCCGGGGCCGGGGCCGGGGCCGGGGCCGGGGCCGGGGCCGGGGCCGGGGCCGGGGCCGGGCAGCGTCGCCTCCCTCCGCTGCTCTTCTCTGTCTGTTCGGTCGTCGTGGTCTTCTTTATCATGCACCGCTGAAGCGCTGGGCCCGGGTGGGGCGGGGTTCAGTCAATCCTTTGTCGCAGCCTGCGCGGTCGTTCCGTTCGGTCCAGGTAACGTTTGACGAATTATTATTGTACTCAGTTCTCGGCCGCTCGCTGTCGTCGCAGGCTTCGTTTGGCAAAAGCTTTAGGCGGCGCGCGCCCGCCGGCCCGCGGGGGAGGGGCCGACCTCTCAAAGTACAAAGCTCCGCGGCGGCGTTGCGCGGGGCGGGAGGGAAGGGTAAGAGAGAGGAGGGCCATGCGACGTGCGATCCTAGTGCAAACTAAGATAATAGCAGCAGAGCCAAAAGCATGAGTGTCTTCCTGTCGTTGGTGCGCTCGCCTGCGCCAACAAGAAGTGCATCCTCCTCCAGTAGAAGCGGCGCGGTGGCGGGGTGGCGGGGTGTTGCAGCGGCGGTGGCGGGACGAAGTGCTGATTGGCTGTGCCGGTGCCGGCGGCCCGGTCCGTCCTGGAGGTGCGCGGGTTAGAACAGCAGAGGGCGCCGGCAGCAGCCCGGAACGCACCTCAAGCGAGCGTGCTGCAGTCGCGCGATAGCAGTAGGGTGATTCCGCACAGAGGTTTCGTCTCTCTGTCCTTGTCGCACTCATGGGGCACGGCCATAAGGAGCGAGAGAGACGTTACTGCTAAACGCAGTTCTGAATCACCTTGCAAAAGCAGAGTCGGTTTCCGAAGAGGGGGCTTCGGCTGTGCGTTTGTCTCGCGCGATCGAAACGGGTCCGCACGGGCCGGGCCGGGCAGCGGCCCGCGTCAAGCGCGGGGACAAGACAAAGTCGTTCCCATGTCGGGCACAAAGGGAGGCAAGGGCGGCCCTCCGCGGCGTGGCGTGGGGTGGCGTGGCGTGGCGAGCGCCATCAGCAAAAGGAGAGCGGTTGAGCAACGCGCTGGGCGGGGCGGGGCGGGGCGGGGCGGGCAGTGTGGGTCAGGGCGCCGCGGCGCCTGCCTAAGCGACGCCGCGCCGGGGGCGGGAGAAGACAGGGGGCCTCCCTGGAGCTAACGCGCGCGCGTGGGGCGGGGCGGCCCGGGGCGGGCGGGGCGGGGCGGGGCGGGGCGGCCCGGGGCGGCCCGGGAGTGTCGCGCACCTTCAATTGTCTGCCCCGCGGCACAATGCCGACCAGCCGCGCCGCGCCCCGCCCCGCCCCGCCCCGCCACCTGCTCACGGTCAGGCAGTGAGTGAGTTAGCACGACGCCGTCCAAATGCGCTTGTCGCCGTGGGAACCAAGCGGGCAGGCAGAGGAGGTGGGCGGGGAGTGGAAGGGGGCGCTTGCGCGGCCGGGACGGGGCGGGGCGGGGCGGGGCGGGGTGCGGGGTGGGCTAGAGTGGATGAAGTTATCAGCGGGCAGTGCAAGACAGGGCGGCTGGAGAAGCACGCTGGTAGAGTCCTTAAGTAGAATAGAGACGCGGTGTGTGTGTGTGTGTGTGTGTCCCACCCGTCCGCCATCTTGATACGAGGGGGAACGTTTCTCGCTGATAGCTTCTAAACTGTTGATTTTAGAGGCAAATAGTAAGGGAGCCGACAGTAGTTCTCTGTTTAAGCTACAATCGGCTCGCTTACTGTTCCCCTCTAACTTTAATGGCTTAGAGGCTATGGGCCAAAAACACTCCGCCAGTATGGAAAATTCTACGCGACGTTTTTCCACCCCGCGTTTCTCTTTTACTTAAGGACTCTACCTACACGCTGGCAGCGGTTAGTGGCGCGCGCGGAGCCCGGTGGATATGAGAATGTCGGACGGCCGCGCGCCGAGTTTCAGAAGGCAAGCTTTGGTTAATGACCGACGAAGGCTGCGAATAACGTCTTACAATCTCTTTGATTTTTGTCGCGTCGCGTCGAGGGGGCGCGCCAATGCAATCTTACGGTGATTTTCGCCGTGAGCTACAGGGAAGCCTGCGGCACTGTAATAAGTTACGGTGACCCACCGCGGTTCTCTCCGTAGCTTTACAGTGTTGCAGAGGTTCCGCCGGGTTCCGCTGTAACTCGCGGTGAAATTGACCGCGAGCTCTCATCAGCGCCCGGCGCGGTGCTGGCGTGCGGGGGAGGGGGCGGGGGCGTCCACTCACCTGGGGCTGGACGCCGAGCATGCGCAGGGACGGCGGCACGCTCAGGGTGCGGGGGATCTGCACGTGGCCGAAGTCCACGGCGAAGGCCTCGCACCACACGCCGAAGTGGCCGATGTCGAAGACGGTCAGGTCGCCGGGCAGGGTGAGGACGAGCGTCTTCTGCTCGTAGCGCCGCAGCGGCACCTCCTTGCCGTTCTCGTCCGGGACGCGGATCCCCTGTGGCGAGGGCTTGGGGCCGCGGCCCACCCAGAACTTGGCGTCTGCGGGAAAATGGGGAAAGTTAGTTGAGGGTGATCTCGTAACGACTGTACCAACACATGAAATGGGAAGGGACAATTTTGTCCCAAGAAAGGACGCGTAGGAATCATCTGCGTGAGACAATTTCTAGCAATACTGGGGCACAGTAATTTGTATCCTAGCTGGGACAAATTATCGTCATAAATTTGCAAATTTGTCCCAAGCAAGTGATGTGCATAAAATCGCAAACTCTCTTGGGACAAAACTTGGACCTTGGTATCTAGATTGTAGGATTGCCCGCAAAAGTGTTGTGTTTTAATTTTCAATCTTTATTGAAATCCTGTTATTTTATATTTTATTTTATATGTTATATTGGAATGATGGAGCTCTGGGTGGAGAAAGTCAGGACCGTCGTATTATTTTTTTTTCTTTTTTCTTCTTCTTTTTAGACAAGGAAGCTTTGACATACCTGGGGCCTCGCCGTCGTAGGAGAAGGAGGGCACCAGCAAGGTCTGCGCGTCCACCACAACAACGGGGTCGGAGCTGACGCCGTGGATGCCGCTCAGCGAGCCAATCTTGTGCGGTTTGGGCAGCTCCAGGTTCTTGGGGATGCGCACGTCGCCAAAGTTAACCTGTGAGTACAAAGTTGTTTTGTGTTTGTGGTCTGCTGTTAAACGCCGGGTCGCGCTTTTCTCTCTGAGCGAGGTTGTTGGGCTGGTGGTGCGCCATCAGAATGCGCCTCAAACTTGTTGGCGGTGGGCAGTGTTGCCGGAAAAGTAGGCAGAAAGTAGCCTAAACGCATCTATCGCTCCTGCCTAATAGGCAACACCTTTAGCACATGTGCGTGCATGTTGCCCAGTAGGCAGGCGGAGTTGCAGCCCCTGTGTTTGGGCCACTTACTGCCTACCTTTCTGGCAACACTGGTGGTGGCGCGGGCCACTGGTTCCTTACCGAGAACTCCTCGCACCAGATGGCGAACCACTTGAGCTGGTGCAGCGTCTTGCCCTCCGGTAGCGTGATGGTCACGTGCTTGCCGCGGTAACGCTTCAGGGGGGACGCCCTGCAGGGAAAAGACACACATCAGTAAACATTCCTACGATTTACCACGGGGTGTGTGACCGCATTGTGGTCATGCAGCACTACTTAGGCTATGTATTCAAAACAAAAAAGTGAACTATATTAACTTTTAATGAAATTTCATTATCATTTTTTTAAAACTCTGAAGGGCCCACACAATAGAACAAGTACCAGAACTGTTACTTTTACTTTAAAAAAAAATTGCTACAGGACAGCGTAAAAATAAGAAACTGTCACAGCTTTTGCTTTTACTTTTTCTTTTATTATATTAGTCCTTTCTCTTTCTCTCTTGGAATGCAATACTGATACTTACGACCCTCTCTCGTCCCTGATGCGGAAGCCCTGCGCGCCGGGGGCCTTGCTGTTGCCGGCGTAGAAGTACGCAGCTGTAAAAGAGAAATGTTTCGGATGAGCTCGGAGCCAGAGCCCTGCTGGGCCCACGGCCCGGCCCGGCCACCAGCGGCCACCTCTCGCTCTACTTTCCGCCGCGTAATGAATTCCAGGGAAAACTTGATGATAGTAATAATATGGTGATGACTGGCCCTTAGCTCCCCGCGCCTGATACGCGGCGGCGCGCGCGCGCGCGTGTGTGTGTATGTTCGAAAAATAATTATCATAATGGTAATTCCACTACTTGTCATATTACTCTACTCATCATAAAGTCTCCTACGCGTGTGGGGGGCGCCCGGATGGAAATAACTATCGAAAATTCTATAACGCTCTGATGCATTTCCTACTGGGTCAGGGCGGGGCGGGGCGGGGGGGGCGGGGCGGGGCGGGGCGGGGCGGGGCGGCGCGGGGCGGGGCGGGGCGGGGCTGGGTAGTGACTTGGAGGGAAGGGAGGGAATGACCTTGACGCAGGCTTTAGCAGTAGACGGGCGCGGCGCCGCCCCCGCGCCACGTCCCCCGTTATGCTCACCTTGCCATCGCACTTTTCGTGGTCGTGACGCCCACAATGCAATCCATAAAAGATATAAAATCTAAATAATGGTGCGCCTTTAATTTAATGTCAAGGAAGTATGGTGACCTCTAGATCACATCTCGGTGCGTCTTGTGAAGCGCCAGGGGGAAGTCCCCGCCCGCGGCCCGCCACCGCCCCACCCCGCCACAGCCCCGCCCCGCCTCGCCCCGCCCCGCCCCGCCCCGCCCCGCCCCGCCGCGCCCCGCCGACGTGTACATAATGCATGTCCCGAGCCAACGACGTGTGAATAAAGCCGCAGCGAGCTGGCGAGCGCGTCGCAAAACCGGGGAATAAAAACAATAAGAAACTACATCAACTGCAAAATGTCGTACTGTATAGGCAAGGCGAACGGAGGAGGTGCGCCGCGCCGGTGGGCGACATGACCCACATGGCGCTCTGCCCGGCGTGCGCCCCGCCAAGCCTCACCCCGCCCCGCCCCGCCCCGCCCCGCCCCGCCCCGCCCGGCCCGGCGTGCCCCAGTGCATGCGCGGTGACCCGGGACTTGAACCCGCGACCCTGCGCGTAACGGCCGGGCAGGCGGCGCCGCCCACACTGCGCGCGAGTGCGATGAATGGCGCCACAAGTGCGTGTAATGCCCGTCGTGTGCGCCCGGCCTGCCTGGCGCCACCCTTCTTTTATACCCGACTAGAAAAGAAAGTGACGTTTGCTCACTCTCAGAGAAATTTTTCCTGCTTGGCACAATACTTTTTCTGAATGCTCCCGCAATTCTAATCCTGGCACCAAAATTTTGGGAGCCGGGCATTCAACGTTTAATGCCCAGCTCAAGAATTTTAGTGCCAGGATAAGTTTCTAGAAAAGAAAGTGGCGTTTGCTTACTGAGAGCAATGTTTCCTGCTAGGCAGGCACAATACTTTTGCCTATTATGCTCCCAATTCTAATCCCGGCACCAAAGTTTTTTTGACCCTTGGACATTCAACGTTTGATGCCCAGCTCCAAAAATTTTTGTGCCAGGATTAGAGTTTTAGGGGGCATCAAGCAAAAATATTAAGCCTGGCAAGAAAAAAAAATTCTCAGCGTTTAAGATAAAAAGGCACACCCAAGAAAATGAAAAGTTGCAACAGCCATCGTATTGTTAGCTTAGGGACAGCCATAAAATTGTGGTCGAGACAGCAATATTATGATCGGGTTGACAAGAAATTCGGTGAATTCAACAGTAACATTGTTACTTCAACTATGATTTTATGGTTGTCCCTAAGGTAACCATACGATGGTTGCAACAACTTTTCATTTTTGTAGGTGCACTGGTGATGCGTGACTCACCGGGACCCTCGCCGTCGTAGTGCAGGTCCCTGATGTGGAGGGTGCGCGCGTCCACGGCGAACACGCTGCCTCTGACGCCGTGGTGGAAGCGGGTGAGCTCGCCCAGGGGGACGCCGTAGTAGCCGTTGTTGTTCTGCTGAGCCGTTGCTCCGCCTGCAAAAAAAACAATTTTTTTTCTTAGTAAAAAGAGGATGAAAAAAAAAATCCTTAGCATCGGGAGATGCAAGCATAGCGTCACCACGACGGGCCAGTCCTCACGCTTCGCATGTAACGCAACATGTGACGAGAGCGGGTGAGGCGGTGACGGTAACGCCGCGGCCGACGTGGGAAACCTCGGGGCGGCTCTGCTCTCTGGGAAGACGCGCGTGGCAGGACAGGGCGGGGCGGGGCAGGGCAGGGCAGGGCAGGGCAGGGCAGGGCAGGGCAGGGCAGGGCAGGGCAGGGCAGGGCAGGGCAGGGCAGGGCAGGGCAGGGCAGGGCAGGGCAGGGCAGTAGGGTGATTCCGCACAGTGAATCGTCGCTCTTTCCTTGTCGCACTCATGTTGTGGCGCGGCCATAAGGAGCAAGAGAGAGGAGCCCACTACTAAACGCTGCCGACTGATTCCGAGGATCGCTCTCGTTCATCTGTCCTTGTCGCACTCATGGGGTACTGCCATGCCCGACATAGGACACCGCCATAGGTGCGACAAGGACGGAGGCACGAGAGCGATCTTCGGAATCAGTCGCCTGTTCGGAGTCACCCTGCAGGGCATGGCTGCAGACGACGCTCGCCCGCGGCGCAGCGGGGCGTATGGAGCCTCATATCTGCATAGTCGCAGACCAACCACGACGCGCATGCAGGCGGGGCGGGTCGGGGACTCGAACGCGGAAATGCGGCCGGCACGCGAAGCCAGCGAGAGGCGGGCCGGCCGGCTGAGAGAGCGGAGTGAAGGAGGAGCTCTTGGGGTAGTGCAAAAGTGCCGCGGCGCCGCCGTAGGCAAATTATTTGAAAACATAGTATACGCACTGGTAAAACTAAGGCGTAGTTGTACGCTTGAGTCAAGCACACAACTACGCTTTAAGACTTAACGCTTGGAATGAAGCATAGAGAGGAAATTCCCCCATGCATTTACACTGTAAAAACCTTGCGAAGAAATTGTGTTCGTAAGCGTTCGTAAGCTGCGAAGCATTCGGCTGCTTCGTATTACGAAGCATTTTCTTCGTAGTGTACAAACAAATTTCTTCGTAAGGCAGGGCTTGCGAAGAAAATGCTTTGTATTACGAAGCATTGCGAAGCAGCCAATGCTTCGCAACGTTACGAAGAATTTACTTCGTAAGGATTTTACAGTGTAGATAGGTGGAATCCGGGCGGATGAGCCTATTACGCTTCATTCCTATCGTAAACTTAGTCCGATACATGACGGCCTCATTGAGGAGTGCATCCTCTGGCGTCACGCCACACCGCACCGTGTGTGAGAGCGAGTGTGAGGATGTGTGTGACGGCACAGCTCACGCGTCGCGCGCGCGCCGGGTGTCAAGTCGTCACGCCCGTCACGGCTCGCCTGCGCGCGCACGCGTAACGCTAGAAAGAATCATTTCGCTTTCCTAGGCGCCACCGCCGCGCCGAGCCGCCCCGCGCTGCCAGGCTCGTCCCTTCTGCCCGCCCGCCCCGCCCCGCCCCGCCCCACCAGGCCGGCCGCCTGTCCGTCCAGCTCGCTCCCGCTGCTGATGGATGTGCCGTGCAAAGGACACCCCGTATCTGCGAAATCCATTTAAATCGTGCGGCCTGGCCGGTCCGGGCCGGTCCGGGGCGACCTGGAGGAGAGGAGAGGAGACCTGTCCCGCCGCACCGCGCATACCCAACAGCGCAGCGGGCAGCCCGGCCCGGCCGGGAGAGGTGAAGGGGCAGCGCTGTCCATGGATCATGGAACGGGGCGGGGCGGGGCGGGGCGGGGCGGGGTGGGCGTCCAGCAGCCATAAGCAGCTTAACACCTGCCACAACAGTAAGGCCGTGCCTTGCCGTAGCACGCGCCGGGCACGACCCCCCTCCCCCCCGGCCCGCGAGTGCCAGGAGGTACCCGGGTGAGAAGCTTTTGCTCGCGTCCTGAAAATTGCAAGCAGGCGTTGATGTGCGTGTTATTTACCGCGAATGTTGCCCCGCGACTTCTGCTGTTCATGCTCGAACACTAAACCCTTATGCACGATATTAGCATCGTTATGCACGATTTTATTCAACCATAGTTATTCACAGAATTTTATGCATAACTATGCACACATTGTACATAATCATGCACAAATCTGTGCATAAGGGACAGAGTTAAGCATAGTTATGCAGAAAAAATTGTGCATAGTTATGGCTGCTTAAAATCCTGCAAGGCATATGCACAACAAAGTGTATAAGGGTTTAGTGTGCGGGTTTGTTACATGACACTACCGCATGCGTTGGTGCAGAGTCGTCGAGATGCTCGTGCCTGTACCTCCAACGCGACACATCTGGCTAAGGGTATTAGTGTTGCCGGATGAGTAGGCGAAAATTTTCCTCGAAACACCTGAGTGAAGCGGGCGGTATCAACGCCCGCTTACAAGGCAAAGTAAACTCTTCTGTGTGGAGCCGTTGCCTAGTAGGTAGAGAGGCGTTGATACAGTACCGCCCGATTCACACAGGTGTATCGTGTATCGTGGGCAGTTCTCTGCCTACTTATCTGGCAACACTGTGTTTCCGTTTGCAGAACTCGAGGAGTTGTGTATGTAGCGAGAGGAGGTGATTCTTTTCAAACTTTCCTCTTTACGGTGGCGTTGCAGCGGTGTATGCCTGCTGCGTGTCCTGGGGTGCGGGCCGGTGCGTCCCAGTAATTGTCACACCAAAAATTACGTCATGTACCAGGTGTGTAAGCCTGAGAAAGAGGGAGGGAGAGAGAGAGAGAGAGAGAGAGAGAGAGAGAGAGAGAGAGAGAGAGAGAGAGAGAGAGAGAGAGAGAGAGAGAGAGAGAGAGGGAGAGAGAGAGAGAGAGAGAGAGAGAGAGAGAGAGAGAGAGAAGTGCAGGAGGGAGATGCGTGCCCGGCCCGGGCCCGTGCCTGTGCCGCAGTGCACAGCACAGTAGTGTATAACGTGCGCGGCTCGGCGCGGCTCGCCCGCGCTAACAAGAAAGCTAGCGGAAATAATGGTGCAGCGGCGGGGCGGGGCGGGGCGGGGCGGGGCGGGCACTAGGCACGCAGGGTAGGCTGGCATTGCTGACGGTCGGGCCTGCTGTGCGCGAGCTGCACGCCGCGCCGCGCCGCACCGCACCGGCGAGAGGTGGCGGGCTGGTACTGATGGGGAGGGCCGCGGGCTGGGCTGGGAGCGCCCAGCAGCGGCTCTGCATCATACGATACCACCGCTCACCCTAACTTACTATGTATCTCTCTCTCTCTCTCTCTCTCTCTCTCTCTCTCTCTCTCTCTCTCTCTCTCTCTCTCTCTCTCTCTCTCTCGCTCTCTCTCTCTCGCGCCCTCTCTCTGTCTCTCTCTCTCTCTCTCTCTCTCTCTCTCTCTCTCTCTCTCTCTCTCTCTCTCTCTCTCTCTCTCTCTCTCTCTCTCCCTCTCTCTCTCTCTCTCTCTCTCTCTCTCACTCTCTCTCTCCCTCTCCCTCTCTCACTCACTCACTCACTCACTCACTCACTCACTCACTCACTCACTCACTCACTCACTCACTCACTCACTCACTCACTCACTCACTCACTCACTCACTCACTCTGTCACCTCAGATTTTTCTCCAGACTCCCCAGACATTTAGCAGCTGGAGGGGGAAGGGGAAGATATCGGTGGGCATCGGTGGTGGGTCCCTCCCTCCCTCCCCTCCCCTCCCCGCCACCTGTCAACACATCTGCCCCAGCAGCGGCAGGTAGGTCAGGTCAGGGTGGCCTGTGGCCACGTGTTACACTATGTCTGTGCCTCTCCAGGACTTGCTCCTATCCTGGTTTGATTTTTTGCATGTCTTTTGCCCACGTAATCTTTAGTCTATTTTTTTAAATGTTGCATACACATCTTGTCCGCATTCGTGGCGACCTTTAACATCACCACGGCAACAGGTTGAATCGTTTGATCCAATGTGTGCCAAAGTTACGGTCAGTCCGGGCTTTTGAGAAGTGACGCACAGACGCGCGCACACTACGGTGTTCAAAACTGATTTTTTCTGCACGACTTGGGCATCTGGTTCCCGACCTCGGATCGGGCCAGAACGCGGCTTGTGTGAAAGATAAATTTGGACACCTTGCAAACAAGCTGCGTTCGGCCCCAATCCGAGATCGAGAACCATCCCCAAGTCATTCTCTAAAAGTCAGTTTTGAACACCCTAGAGCACACTACAACTACATAGAAACATCTCGCATTGTGATTATTGAGCGGGCGAAGCGAAAGTGGAGCCGCCGTATCACGTCTCGGTTAGCGGCCGAACCTCGGACAGCGCCACGCCACGCCACGCCACGCCACGCCATGGAGTCCGCTAACGACGGTCTGCCCCACGGCAGCTCGAGCTGGGCTGGGCGCGCGCGAGGCGAGGCGAGGCGAGGGCTAAACGAATCGGACACTGGCACGCACGGGCCATACCGTCGGTGAGAGGGAGCAGTGCGGGGCTGCGCGGGGTGGGGCGGGGAAGGGCGGGGCGGGGCAGCTCGGGGCGGGGCGGGGCGGGAAAGGAGGAGAGGAACGGGCTGTAAGATGTTTGTCGTCGATAAAAAAAAATATTAAAAAAAAAACTCCGACTCCATGGCAAGCGGTCGTTGTGTCGACCGCGCACGAGACCTCTGCTGCTGCTGCTTCGCGATGATCTTGTGTATACGTTTGTGTAAGAAGCGTGTCGTTAGCCCGCCCAGCCCTGCCCCGCCCCGCCCCGCCCCACCCCGCCACGCCCCACCACGCCCTGCGTTGGGACCGCCACGCCGCCGGGCGGAGGGACTTGGCCTCCTCCCGCTCCGCTCGGATGCTGCCTGCCGCCGTGCGCCCGTTGCGACACCGCTCAGCGCACCCGCAGCGCCTCGGCACCAGCACGGCCTTGGGGACGGGGGCGGGAGCGCATCGTGGCGGGGTGGGGTGGGGCGGGGCGGGGCGGGGCGGCTGCAGGTGTCGGACCATTGGGAAAATCACGAACTAACCAGAAGGGTTGGCTGTTGGCTCCAGTCCGGCCCAGCCCGGCCCGGCTGAAGCCAGTGGTGCCAGAGATAAGTAGGCAACAATTGCCCGCACGATACACCTGTGTGAAGCGGGCGGTATCAACGCCTGCCTACCAGACAAACTCTCCCCACAGCAGAGGACCAGTGTTGCCAGAAAAGTAGGCAAAACCGGCCCAACACACAGTCGTGTTGAGCGGTCAGTATCAACGCCTGCCTATACTAGGCAACATCTTTATCGCTGTGCAGATGGATCACCTAGTAAGCAGGCGTTGATACCGACCGCTCAACACGGCTGTGTGCGGCTGTGTGTTCGGCCGGAACGGTTCTGCCTACTTTTCTGGCAACACTGGAGAGGACTGTACCTGGCAGGCAGGCGTTTTGATAACACCCGCTTCACACAGGTGTATCGTGGGCAGCTTTTGCCTACTTATCTGGCAACACTGGCCGGGGCCCTTTGCCACACTCCTCACAGCTCTCCGGAGAAAGGCAACCTGCGAGCGTCTCTCTCGGCCCCCTCCGGCTCGGTGGCCCCCGTCGTGGTCCTCGAGTTGTGGCCCCCCGTGGACCTGCCCCCCCCCCCCTCCCCCCCGCGTCCCCCGTTACAAGTAGGTTTACAGGTGACTCGACCCGCGCACGGTTCATATATTTGAGCTGGCTCTTATTTTACGGCCCGTTCGTCCGGCGCGCGCCTGACAGCTCCGCGTGGCGTGCCTGCCTGCCTGCAGGCGCACCATCACTACCGCCTCGACTACTTTCAAGTTTTTTTTGACAGTGTGCGCCGCGCGCCTACCGTGCCGTCGGCCTGATGGGGCGTTATAAAGCGAGTGTCGGCCCTCCCCGCCATTACGCCCATCTGCAGCAGCAGCAGCGCTTCGGTGGCAGCGAGATGTTAATCGCCCCCCAGGCCCGGCCGGCGACACCTTGGCACACACAAAGCAGCTTAGGCCCGGCAGGGGCAGGGCAGCTGCAGCTGCAGGTGGGGGGGGCGTGAACTTTAAGCGACGCGCTGTATGCCCACCTTACCTCCTCGATTACCCGGCGCGCTCCACTTATCACGCGATATGCACGGCGAGTGAAAAAAAAATAGTATGGCGTCGGCGTCGCGGCGCTGCGCGTGTAAGGACGGCCTGGTTATCCTCACTGGGAAAACAAATGTTTAGTTCTGCACATCAATTGCTGTTTAGTTTGAAGTGCGCAAAAACTAAACACTTGGTGGTGTCGAGCTGATCTAAACGTCAACTGGTGTGCAGTTGCTCTACACTTGTCGAAACGTTCAGTCAACTGCAGTCCATGTGGTGTGCAGTTTCTCGAGGTATCCCATTGTAACCATATGCCTAGGGTATGTGTCCAAGTGTGCACTTGTGTGCACATTACGAAACGTTTAGTAACTAGACATTACGTGATGTTTAGTTATGTCTCTACACCAGATAGTGTGCAAAGTCATCAAATCGACACGTAAGTGTGCAGGAACTGCACATTTGTTTTACCAGTGCTTTATCGCGACGCGTGCCATATGGCAAAGTAGTGCCTACCTGCCGGGATGTATTATCAGACCGAACACTTAAGCACACCCTCATTGGGAAAGGACAATTTTGTGTCAAGCGGAGATGCGCTTTTAAGCACTTCTCAATCATACGCAAATTTGTATCTAAAAATTTACAACTTGCGCCTAGTCTAGCTAAAGTACAAATTACTTTTTTTGTACCTAGTTAAGATATAAATTTCCACCCGATTGAGATGTGCTTAAAAGCGCGTCTTCCCTGGACACAAATTTATTCCTTTCCCATTTAGTGTGCAGGTGGGACACATCGTTGAAACCACAAAGTCCGACGGACCGTCGCGGGCAGCCGGTGGCAGTGGGTGTGCCGCCACGCCGCCTGCCAGGCGACAGGGTAGGCAGCGTGCACAACACACGTGTATCGCCCTCCGGAGAGGTGGCCTACCTCGCAGGGGGCCTCCGGGCCGGACCAGCCATCCGCGACGTTTGCTTAAATAGGGGGTCCGTAACGTAAAATTTCTACGATAACAGTTACAATACAAGTTAAAGCTACAACATTTATCCTTTTACCAATCAGCCTCCCCCATTTCAAACGTTAAATTTTAACCGGAAATGTTACTGCACACCCTAAAATTTGCTGGGTTGGGTCGATGGCCTGCCCGCAGAGCACTTTTGAGAACTTTATCTGGCTTGTCCTTTTGTTTTAGAAAATCTTAAAATAGTAAGATCAACATTATTCGTTACGCGCTAGTATTTAAAAGGCATGGTAGGTGACGGACCCATGGGCCTAGGTCATGCCCTTTGTGCAAATAAAGCACACACTCAAAACTTTTTAAAACATCGCTATATAGAAGTTTCCTAACGCCTTGCCCAAGGCGGGCGGGCCGGGCGGGGCGACGGGGAGGCCGCGGGGCGGGACTGCGGGGTGGGGTGGGGTGGGGTGGGGCGGGGCGGCGGGGCGGGGTGGCCAGGTCCAGCTGGTCCTGGTCCTGGTCTGGCAGGACGGCCAGGCTGAGCCGACCGCTCCGCTCGGCGAAGATGACCGGGTTTTGCAACACGCGTAGGCGCCGCTGAGCGAGCTGAGCGAGTTTCGCCGTTATTCTTTTGCCGCCCGTTGTCTGTCTTTTTCGCTCCAATTGGCCAGCCCGGGCCGCGCGTCCGAGCGAACGAGAGGGTTTGAGAGAGAGAGAGAGAGAGAGAGAGAGAGAGAGAGAGAGAGAGAGAGAGAGAGAGAGAGAGAGAGACAGACAGAGAGAGAGGGAGAGGGGGGGGGGGACTTTAGCAGGTTGGAGGGCCAGACAAAACCTCGGTCCGACAGAGAGTCGTAACCTGGCTGGCCGAATGGGCTGTGACTTTTCGTACTCATAGTGTCATTATTTTAATATTATTTTTATCGGAGGCTAAGACACTTTTTCAAAAAACCTTAATCAGAAAGAGATGATTCCACTCATCTTATTTTGCCCAACGCAATTTTTTTATTTTTTATTTTTAATGAATTTCGCGATATGTCGACTTACACCCTCATTGCTGCGTAACAGGTATGAGGAAAAGAGCATAAGTTGACTTAAATGTACTTCATCGTGCCATAAGAAGTGACTCAGTTTGCGGCATAATTCACTGATCCCCTCCTTCCGCTTCGCAGCTCAGATAACCTGCGCTGCGCCGGGCCCCGTCCCGCCTGTCCCTGCAGCGCCAGCGACGGTCCACCTTTCTCTTTGGAGGTGGGGGGGGGGGGGGGGGCAGTGGCGCGGGCGTGGAGGGGGGGGGGGGGGGCGGGGAGTGCGTCAATCCTTGTGTGATTTCAGGGTCCAGGTTGTGGTGGTGGTGGTGGTACCCGGCCGGCCAAGCGTCGGGGCCGGGCCGGGTGGGTAGGGGTGCGAACCGAGTCGGGCCCCGGGAGGGCACGAGCACGCCGCCGCTTACGCAAGGTTAGGAGCCGAAAAGCCGCCGGCTGCCGACGTGGGGAAAACAAATGGTGCACATCCACCATCAACACAAACTAGCTGGATTCGCTGTGGAACCTCGTTGAGGCTACAAATGATCCAGGATAACAAAAATGCAGATTCGCCCTTGTTCTTAACACACTCTGTCACATCCAAGCTCACGAATGCTGCTCACTCCAAGGTGCACCGATAAGTCTTTGCGAAGAATTATTTTCGCACTGCGAATTATTTGACTGCTTCGTAAGCTTACAAAGAAATTTTTGTTCGTAATTGCAGAGGATTTTGTACGCAATACGAAGAAAATCGTTTGCAATTGGTTTAAAATTACGAAGCAGCCACAATTAATTTACGGCGTGAGTTAATACTTTCAATGGTCACTTACGTGCCACTGCCATTTCCATACACGTGTAGTGATCGGACATTCTCTTTTTATTAAAAAAATGTGACCCGCCCTCAATGAGGTAAAATAACTCGCCAAGTCCCTAATTCAGCCAACGAGAACCGAATCCATTTTGCGAGTATAAAGTGGCAGGGTTCAGTTGCGGTGGGGGAGAGATGAGGTGAGGTGAGGGGGGCTGCAGCTGTCACGTCCCGTCCCGCGCCTCTCAATGCGAACAGCAATATGAATTCGCACCCTCACCCCGCCCCGCCCGCCCTGCCCAGCCCAGCCCCACCCCGCCCCGCCCGTCCCGCAGCAGTGCCTCATCGCATCAGGGCCTGTCAAAACGGCAACGCCCCCTCCTCTACCCGTCCTCGCGTCGCCTCGCCTCCCCGCTGCGGAGCTGTATACCCGCAGCTTAGGCCCCCGCCCCGCCCCGCCCCGCCCCGCCCCGCCCCACCCCGGCCGCGCCGGGCCGCTGGGTCAGGTCGTGCACCCGCCGCGCCCCGCCGCGCCCCGCCGCGCCTCTAATTGATGAGAAGCACAATGACGATAATTATCGACCTCTTAGATGTTAATCGGCAGGCTGGGCGGGCCGGCTTTGACACACCGCGCGCGCGCGCGCACCGCTCCGGAGCGAAGTGCAAGCCGCAGACCTAGTAGTCGGGGACGTTTTAGGAGCAGCAGGCGTAGGCGTGGCTGTGCAGACAGACTCACTACTCTGCCAGCTGACTCTCATCTGTCAGCGGGAGGCAGATGCGGTGTCAGCTCAGCAATCAGCACGGCGCCCTCCCGGAGTGGCGCGTTGCCCTCCCTCTGGATTTTGACTCATGCGTTAACTAGACACACACCGAGGGGGTATTCACTCTTAAAATCTGTGACCCGACTATTACGTTTAATTACGCTGTATTACGCTCTGACACTGTACCAATTCATCCAAAAACAGGCAAAAACAGTCCGAAACGACCCAAAAATTAGTATAAAATGGAGAATTTTGGCTACTACGCTACTATTGCGCTTCTATTACGCATACTATTACGCCTTCATTACAGATAAAGTTACCGGACTATTACGCGAGTGCATACCCCCTCAACACACACCATTTTATAAACGCATATAAACGCTTTATATACAGCTTTATCAACACAATCGTACGCTATTATGTGGAATATTACTCACTGATAGATCTGCAAAATATTATACGTATGTAAATAACGCACAATAATAAACAGATGTTTGTACAATCATTCATAATGACGCACGGTTTTGAAATCAGTATGTTCACTGTAAAAATATCACTTACTCGCTCGCTCACTCACTCGCTCGCTCGCTCGCTCACTCACTCACTCACTCACTCACTCACTCACTCACTCACTCACTCACTCACTCACTCACTCACTCACTCACTCACTCACCCTCACCCTCACCAGCGGATCGAACGTGCGTCGATCGATAACGTCGAAAGGCCGGCGCGCCGCGATTGATCGCGTGGTGGGCGGAGATGCGTGCGCGGGGCGGCGCGGGGCGGCGCGGGGCGGGGCGGGGCGGCGCGGCGCGGATAAGCGAAGAGGAGGTCCTTGTGCGAAACACAACGTGCCCCGTTGTTTAATATTCCGAACGGTCCGGTCTATGCGCTGCCCCGCCCCGCCCCGCCCGCGCGCTGCCCCGCCCCGCCCCGCCCCGCGCCGATGTGCGTTAGGCCCCACCCACCATTGTCCAGTTCCAGGCCTCCGATACGCCCCTCCCCGCCGCGGCGGGGCGGCGGCAGGGTTTGAAGCTCATGTTTCAGAGTGAGGCAAGGTTTACGTACCGGTGACCCCGACGGGGGCGGGGGGGCGGGGGCGGGGGTAAGGACTGTACCGCGTCAACGCCAAGTTGGGCATGTAACGCGGCCAAGGCTCTAAAGGTTAAGACGCGGCCAGGGCGGGGCGGGGCGGGTCGGGGCGGGGCGGGGCGGGGCGGGGCGGGGCGGGGCGGGCCAGGGCGGGGCGGGGCGGGGCGGGGCGGGGCGGGGCGGGGCGGGGCGGGGCGGGGCGGGGCGGGGCGGGGCGGGGCCGCTCTCGCCCGATTCAATGCGCCTCCTGGAAGCGCCTCGCGGCCGCGGCCTCCTACTCGTCGTCCTGGGAGTGTGTCAGCCTCTCATGCGTCATGCCTGCCGCGGGGCGCGGGGCGGGGCGGTGCGGCCCGCAGTGACCGCGAGGACCTCCTCCACTGTCACGGTGTGACGTTATGGTCCGTCGCGTTGTTACTCTCCGCGAGCCGGCGCGGCCGGGCGGCCCTGTCCAGCCGATGATCTGACGTGTGTTGCGTCATATGGTCTCGGGGTGCTCGACCGGCAGTGGACCTCCTCCCCGCCCGCCCCGCCCCGCACAGTGGTCAGACGGGCGCATGTCCGGGCGGCCCCCGCGGGGTCGGCTCCGCCCCACCCCGCCCCGCCCCGCCCCGCCCGAGAGTCCATCTCTCAGAGAAAGTTGTTGGGCGACTGCTTGGGCAGCAGCTGCCCGCCCGCAGCACCGGCCCAGGGCGGCCCCGGCGCGCCAGGGCGACGAACACCCCCACGGGGGGTACATACCACCATCCCCAACGATCACAACGTGTACACACTAAACCCTTATGCATTTTGTTGTGCATAAGCATGCAGAATTTTAAGCAACCATTTTTATGCACAATTTTTGTGCATAATTATGTATAAATTGTGCATAACTATGCACAAATTGTACATAGTTATGCATGAAATTGTGCATACTCTTATGGTTGCTTAAAATCCTGCATATTTATGCACAATAAAATGCATAAGGATTTAGTGTGTAGGGTCTTTTTTAGAAGCGATTGGCTCTCGCCTTGAACACATCACAATAATCAGTTTGGTTTATTTTCCCCAACGAACAAGACGTCTCCTTGGCGCCTTCTCTCTTTTTTTGCCAGGTTCGAATATCCTGCCCTGTTGCTAGGTCTCGTTGCCCAATTTTCGTATTTAAACGCGGTGGCGGGTGGCCGCCGCGATTTCAAAGCAGCGCGGCCGCCACCCAGAGTGGCGCTCGCCTATAGGCCCTGCCCTGGCCGGCCCTGCCCGGCCTCTTTTTCCAAACAACGGCCCAGCCGGGCCGGGCGGGGAAGTCAGTTGTTTTGTGGTGAGCAGAGCAGTCAGTCCGGCCTGGTATTGGTGCTGCGTGGCGGCGCGGGGGAAAGGGGGGGGGGGGCACGCGGGGCTCCCGCCCTGTACGCAAGTGCAGCCAGCGCACTGTTAAAACCTTACGCACTCAGAAAAAAAAATTTACTTGCCAGGTACAATACTTTTGCTTATGCTCTCAACTTTAATCCTGGCACCAAAAGTTTCGGAGATGGGCATCAAACGTTTTCATGCCCAGCTCCAAAACTGTGGATGCCAGGATTCAAGTTGAGAGCATTAAGCAAAAGTATTGTGCCTAGGAAAAATTTCTCTCATTGCGGTGAATTTCACTGTAAGCTACAGTCAACCCTGCAGCACTGCAGCTTTCTGTGGATATTCACCGTTTGCTACGATAATTCTCACTAACTGTAAGATACAGTGAGTTTTCACCGGAAGCTACGGTGGTTGTCGCTTGGTAAGCTACCGTAGATCAGGGTGCATACCGTAGCTTACAGTGACATTCACCGTAACCTATAAGCCCCGTGGAATTCACTGTACTTACAGTGAGAATCGCGGTAAGCTTGTATTAGTGCGCGGCGGCAGCAGCAGCGGCTGGGCCAATAATTACTGATTATTGCTGCGCCGGGCCGGGCCGCTTGCTGCTGGTGATAAGCTACAAGGACCGCAACATTCATAATTGCTCGCCTCCTCGACTCGCTCGCGCGGCTGCTGCTGCTGCTGCTGCTGCTGCTGCTGCTGCTGCTGCTGCTGCTGCTGCTGCTGCTGCTGCTGCTGCTGCTGCTGCTCGACCCGGCCGCCGCGACCGCCGCCATCGCGGTGGTGGTGAAAACAATTGAATGCTCGTCTCGTCTAACCGGGAGTGGGTGAGCCGGGCCGGGTCGGGCCGGGTCGGGCCGGGTCGGGGGAGCGGGTCGCCCGCCCGCCCGCCACCTCTAAGCCCGCCCGCCCGCCCGACCCTGGGCCGGAGGCTGCTCGCTGGAGAGGCGGCGCATAATTAAGTTATGTTGCAAACAGGTGAGTGGACGGGAGTGGGCGGGCGGGCTGGCGGCGGCTGGGCTGCGGTGTCTGTGGCGGGCCAGGGCAGGGCGGCCTCAATTACCCCCAGAGCAACCCCGCGGCCCGGCCCAACCGACCCCGAGGTGGCGAGTACTTTTTAGCAGACTTTATTACAGCCTGCTGATGAGGCGAGGCGTCTCTCGGCCGCCGCGCCTGCGCATTGTGTCAGCCGGACTCGCGCCGCGCCGCGCCGTCCACGTGCCGGAGGCGATGCCCGATGTGTCCCATTTGTCTCTCTCTCTTCAACTCAACTTATTGAAGTAGCAGCGACTCGCGGTATGTCCTCGTAGGCTAGCGCTGCCTACCATGTCACGCGGAGCACCCTAGCCTACACTGTGAAACCTGGGTGTTCCCTAAGGGCACGACTTAGTCGCTTGCCTCCAAAATTGGCACACCTTTTGTCGCTCTGCCACAGCACACCTTAGTCGCTCCCATGTAGAACAGCTTTGGGTCCTGTGAGTTCCTCACACTGCATGGTATCGGTGGGATAAATCCCCACTGCTCGTTACATATGTAAGGTCCAAGGTGTGCAGGAGCAGAGCACCTTTCCCCTGTCTCCCCTGGAGCCACAGGACCCAAATGTGTGCTACATGGGAGTGACTCAGGTGTGCTGTGGCAGAGCGACAAAAGGTGTGCCGCAGTTTTGGAGGCAGGCGACTGAGTCGTGCTCTCAGGGAACACCCAGGTTTGACAGTGTAGGGCATATACACTGTAATTTGGAGTGTCCGAAATGTAGACGCCTTCAGGCGTATTGCGAGTGGGAGAGACAGAGATGGTCTGTCACGCACCTGTCCTTTACGGACGCAACGCGGGGTCCTCTGGATACGCGATGAAGAACTCTGCGTCGACGGCGAGGTGCAGTGCAAGCGCACAGCACAGACACCGTCAAGGCGGACTCCGTCCGGGTCTTAACGACCAGGGTGACACCAATGTGCCGGGGCGGGGCAGTGCGTGGCGGGCGGGGCGGGCTGCTGCGCTGCGAGCCGTGCAGGGCGGGGCGGGGCGGGGCGGGGCGGGGCGCCTGCGACACGCCTGCTTGCGGTCATTTGCATTACGGCGGCGGCGGCAGGCGGACGGTACGCATAGAGAGAAACATTCGCGGGCGGGGCGGGGCGGAGCAGGGCGGGGCGGGGCTCACCTCCTCTCGGCCCCGCCAGGAGCCGCGGAAGAATTTTCGCATATTCCATCTCCCCGAAAAAAAGCGCATGGAAATACCGGAGACGACGAAATGAACTGGCTTTTTTTTTGGAAGTGCAACACTTGCACGCTTCATCCGCTATGCGTCTTCTGATGGCATCCGTCTGTTTTATATCGTCGACAAGCGGGCTGGCAGTGAACTTGGCGCATACGGCTGCGCTACGTCCGACCGCGCTTTGCTCTCTCGTGTCACGGTAAAAAAAAATCTACTACACTCAGAAAAATCAAATTTGCTCTTGAAACAAAGCAGAAACGCTATATTATCTGAATGAAAATGTCCTGATCTGAGTACAATACTACCTTGGTATCAAGAGTGAAATTAATCGAGGCTTAATGATCTGAGGCATTTGCCGGGTGTTTCTTTGAATGCGTAACAGTGTTGCGGGTTTGCCAACCCCCATTCGCCTGTAAGACCCATGGCCCCTGCAGCGCTGGAGAGTATGCAATCCCGCAACACTGTTACGCATTCAAAGAAAAACCCCGTACACTTGGATCAAGAAACAATTTTTCTGGGTCTAAAAGTTCCTCCCCAAGAAACACACTCTCTCTCTCTCTCTCTCTCTCTCTCTCTCTCTCTCTCTCTCTCTCTCTCTCTCTCTCTCTCTCTCTCTCTCTCTCTCTCTCTCTCTCTCTCTCTCTCTCTCTCTCTCTCTCTCCGACCTGGCCGAGGCGCTGGCCGGCGCTGGCCGGCGCTGGCCGGCGCTGGCCGGCGCTGGCCGGCGCGGGCCTTCCGGGTACCGACGCACTCGATGGGCCGGGCCGGTCCGGGTCTCTGCGGAGGAGAGTCCGGTCCGGTCCAGCCCGGTCCACCGCGCCGCGCGCGCCTCAGTCGTAACCCTCTGGGCCGAAATTCATCCATCAACTTCCCTTCTCTTCTCTTCTCTTTCGCCTCTCGCAATGACAATAATAAAGAAACGCTGTAATGGAGACTGAGAGTGCACGCTTGGGGCGGCGCCGCGCCTCCCTCTCTATGCCAGTACCGCGCTGCATACTCACACTCACACACTCACACTCACACGCACACACACACACACACACACACACACACACTCACACACATACATACACACACACCCGCGCGCGCGCACGCGAAGATTTCTCCCGCCTGTCAGTCCGCCTGCATGGGTCCCTGTTGTGATCCGCGCGGCCGATCGGTTGGCGGGGCGGGGCGGGGCTCGCGGGAGGAACGCGCTCTATACCGGGCATTACCGTCACCCTCCATCCATTCATCCACCCATCTATCTGTCCCTCTCTCTGTCCCTCTCTCTCTCTCTCACTGTGCCTGTGGAGGCCGCTTTCATATTCCGCCGCACAGCACGAATAACAGAAATGCGGGATGCATGCACTGGAAAAAACAAAGCGGTGATCTAGCACCTTTGCACTAGAAATCCAAGTGTACGAATGTCGCTCACTTGTAGATGAGCGAATAAATTCACTCACATGTAGGTGAGCAAATGACTATTCGCTCACTTGTAGGTGAGCAAATGACCATTCGCTCACTTGTAGGTGAGCAAATGACCATTCGCTCACTTGTAGGTGAGCAAATGACTATTCGCTCACTTGTACGTGAGCAAATGACTATTCGCTCACTTGTAGGTGAGCGAATGACCATTAGTGAACAGTCATTTGCTCACCTACAACACTGTCAAAAATTACAATGGGATGGCCCTGTAATGTTTTAGCCAGTCTGCACGTTTTTTAATTTACGGAACGACCGTACCAGAAAAATACGGACCTCCCCGTACATTCAAATTACGGACCGTCCCGTACACCAAAATCATGTATTTTGTGTTTTATGACTCATTGAGAACTTCTGATGAAAAATGGTCCTCGGACACTTTACATCTGAGTAGGTACGGAAACGCCCGTAATTTTCGACAACGGTTTATCCCGTATTTTAGAGGTACGGACGGCTCCGTAAAAAAACATTACGGTGCATTCCGTAGTTTCTTCCGTAATATGCTACGGAATCTTTAACAGTGAAGTGAGCGAATAGTCATTTGCTCACCTACAAGTGAGCGAATAGTCATTTGCTCACCTACAAGTGAGCGAATAGTCATTTGCTCACCTACAAGTGAGCGAATAGTCATTTGCTCACCTACAAGTGAGCGAATAGTCATTTGCTCACCTACAAGTGAGCGAATAGTCATTTGCTCACCTACAAGTGAGCGACATTCGTACACTTGGATTTCCAGTGTGGGGACACCTTGCTTTCCACACCACACTCCACCCAGAAAAGCGTGTTCTTGGATCATGCGCATTGTACTTTCAATCGGATGCAATGTACTTGACTGGATCAAGTACCAGTGTTCTTGAGCGTGTGAGCTCGAATCAGCCCCGATTTGTTCTCAAGCTGTTCCCCTTCGCGCTTGAAATGAGACCTATACTCTTGGTTTAAGACTAAATTGGGCTTAGATTAAGCACCAATTTGTACTTGAGCCAGTCAAGAACGCGCTTCTCTGGATGTCACCTCCACGCCCGCCCGCCCCTACGACCCGAACCGCCCGGTCTGTTCCTCTCACTCCGGTATCATAATAAAACGAAGAGTGGCAGCAGGAGCGGCAGCAGGAGCGGCAGCAGGAGCGGCAGCAGGAGCGGCAGCAGGAGCGGCAGCAGGAGCGGCAGCAGGAGCGGCAGCAGGAGCGGCAGCAGGAGCGGCAGGTTGCTGGACGCGCCCGCGGCTGCGGCCGCCGCAATGCGGGGGGCAACAGGTAAGCTGGGGCCTTTCTCCATCTGAGCTGCTGACGTAGGCGGCGGGGGCCCTGCCCTGCTGCCTGCCGACCTGTAGCCCAAATCCTGCTGCAGCACGTGTCCTGTTGCCGCTCCGGCCGGCGACGACGCGGCCAGAAAGAATCTTTGAAATTCCGTGGAAAACCGGCGGCGGCGGCGGCGCGGCCGTGGGCCATTACACCCCGAGCTGCAATTACCCGCAGCAGTGGTGGTGGTCCGGTGGAGGGACAAGTAGTGACCAGAGAAAGAGGAAGCGGGGAGAGAGAGAGAGAGAGAGAGAGAGAGAGAGAGAGAGAGAGAGAGAGAGAGAGAGAGAGAGAGAGAGAGAGAGAGAGAGAGAGAGCACGCGTGCGCCCGCCCCGCCCCGCCGAGTCCACTTGCGGCGAGACGGTAGTGGTTGCCGCGGTTCGTTTCGGTTTATCGTCGTGGAGTGAAGGGTGATCGCGGACTGAGAGAGGGAGACGGAGACTGGCTAGGAGGACGCGTTCCCGCTTGGAGCGGATTTTTCCGTGACCCTCCCCTCCCCCCTCCCCACTCCCGGCCGCACCTGACCTGGTGCTGCTGTGCCCCGCCTGCGCCGCGCCGCTGATCTGCATGCAGGCTGCGACCCCCTTTGGACCCCTCCTCCTCCTCCTCCTCCTCCTCCTCCTCCTCCTCCTCCTCCTCCTCCTCCTCCTCCTCCTCCTCCTCCTCGTCCTCCTCCTCCTCCTCCTCCTCCTCCTCTTCCTTCGGCCTCCTGATGCTCTTCTGCTGCGGCCGGCCGGCTGGCACATTGCGGCATTTAAAACCGCGCGCCCCGAACACATAATTTCGCAGACTTTTGCTCCAAACGCGAAAGACTAGCAACAGGCGCCTCTGTGTATTCCGGTCACGCACTCTCCGCCACGGCGAGGCGACTGGCGTCAAATATTTTCTGCATACTGACAGAAAGACAGATGGTGATAGCCGCCGCCGCCGCCGCCGCTCTACCGTTAGCGGAGCCTAATTTTCATTTCGCAAAAAGGGACTTAATACAACCGCGCGCAGACAGACCCCGAAACGTCTGCCTTAAGCCGCCAAACTCGTTCTGCGTTTTTTTCCCTCCCGAAGTGCATATCATTATCGCAGCAGCCCCTGCCTGGGCCGGCCTGGCTGCTCTAATGCGCGCGCGCGTGACCCGCAGGGTGGGAGGGGGGGGGGGGCGCTCCGACAGCCGGCAGACGCGGTCTACTTGTCTCTAAGCCCAGCGGCTCCGCCAGGTCGCGCCTACCCCCCCCCCCCCCCTCCGGCGCACAGTCACACCACAGGCGATGAGCTCACAAGCACGCACAAGTCCAAATGCCGTATGAAGTATGGAAAGCCATTTCCATAAACGAATCGCAAAACAAAAGGTTTCGAGGTGAACTGGTGGCGGGGCAGTCGGCATGCGCGGGGCTGCGGGGCCCAGCTCAGCCGGGCCGGGCCGGGCCGGGCGCGCCTCAGCGCGGCTCAGCCTAGGTCATGTCTGGTCTGGTCCCGGGGGACGGCTGCGCTGCTGGCGCCAGTCTCTGCCGCCGCTCCGCTCCACTCCACCTCCATTCTCTCTCTCTCTATCGCTTCAAGAAAACGGGTTAGAGGACTTGTGCCCTCTGAATATTCAGAGTGTCCATATAATCACGATGCGCTGCTGCCCCACATGCACGGCGGGCGCGGTGGATCCCAGATAGGGAGGGGGTCGCGACCTCTCGCCTGCGAACCCTTCACACATGCCGCCTCGCTGGGTAGGCAATGTTCACTACTACAGGCCGCCTTAACGTAGGCAAAAGACGGGCGCGGCCCGTTCGTTGCCTCTGCAAACATCACGACGGCGACGTGGAGCTTGTATATCGCGTACCCGCAGACCACTTTCCCGTACGCCCGCAGCAGCCCGGGGCAGTCAATTCACCTGCTGCAATTTTTTTTTATTCCACTTCGTTGCCGTTTTGTTTGAGTCGTTTATCGAGGTAGATGTATATAGAGAGTGGCGGTGGAGAGACAGCCTATCTCTTACCCGCCTCTCGTACGACCTTTCTCTCCGGGAGGGGGTGGGGTCGGGCATCCCCCTCCCCCTCCCCCTCCCTCCTCCTCCTCCTCCTCCTCCTCCTCCTCCTCCTCGTCCTCCTCCTCCTCCTCCTCCTCCTCCTCCTCCTCCTCCACCTCCTCCTCCTCCACCTCCTCCTCCTGCAGCACGAGGATGCCAGCGGGGCGCGCTGAACGGAAGCAGCGGTCCCCCGGCCCCTCCGGGTCCATGAGGCCGGCAGCACAGACCAGCGAATGCCCCAGGTTATTTCGGGAACTGAACCGGTTCGGTCGGGCAGCCGGAGCAAGCGGGCGTTGGGTGCGCCACCCGCCCCGCCCCGCCCCGCCCGGCCCCGCCCCGCCCCGGCAAGCGGTCCAGCTGGCAATGCAGTCGCTCTGGAACGCCCACCCCGCGCCGCCGCGCCCCGCCCCGCCCGCCCGGCACGGTGCTCCACTTCCCGGAGACGGGCGTAGAAATAACTCACAGCACTTGGCTCCCATACCACTGGACCGGACGCTGCATGTTTGCGGAGGGCGGAGGTCGCAGCGTGTTGCACGGAGGAGGTGGCGGCGGGGTGGGGTGGGGCGGGGCGGGGTGCAGGGCGGGCAGGGCGGGCGGGGCGGGCGGGGAGGCCATCCCGCGCTGATGACCCGCGAAGCACCGACATCATGCGGGCGTGTCCGGCACGCAGTTGCTACCGGTGCGGCGGGGGCGGGGCGGGGTGGGGCGGGGCGGGGCGGGGCGGGGCGGGGCGGTGCCAGCGTAGAGAAATGCACGGGCATTAAAGTCCCCACCGCGCCCGCCCGCCGGCCCGCCGCCGCACTGCTCCTCGCGGAAGAGAAGGACATCGCCGTCCTTTTGTCGGCCTCCGCTCCGCTCCACTCCGCTTGGCGCCTCCAGGTCTGGCCCGGTCCATAGCCCGCTCCATCCTCCCCAACCAGCGCCGCAAATCATTTTGCAACTTTATGGGGGGTCCAGCTGTGTTGAAAACGCTGTGACGATGCGCCCCGCCCCGCCCCGCCCCGCCCCGCCTCACCTCAACGACGGCCTCATTGTGGCGCCACTGTGTGCGGCGGGCCACCCTCTCCTCTGCCCTCACGCGCGCTCTACTGGACCGTCGCGCAGCCCCCTCCCCTCCCCTCCCCGCCCGCAAGGCCGACGACTTATAGAAATTAACAGGTTAGCCGAACCGTAAATCTAGTTTTAATTATCCGCGCCGACAGGCGAGCGAGCGTCTTTTCGTCAATGACCTTTTTGCGCCCTCCCTCCTCCAGGGCCCTCTCCTCTCCATAACGGTTATGACCGTCCGACCCGACCCGGCCGTCTAGATCTGACCCGGCCCGGCCGTCCGCGACCGGCGCCACTCGGCGATATGGAGCCACTAGCACGCGGATAAGAACGGCCTTCCATATCCACTCCAGAAAACTCAATGTACCTAGGATTAACTTTTGTTTCTATTTTCCGATCTGAAATAGTCTTGGGTTAAGCTGGAGACTCCCTAGGGTCAACGCACCAAGCATGGATCAGGTCACAAACATGGATCTTAATTTCTGGGGCCATAAGAGCCACTTGTGTTGACTGAATTAAAAATAAGCGTCTCCCTTTTCGCGGGGCACTTGAAAATTTTCAATTCGGTCTAAACAGTTGGGGGCTGGATTTGCCTTGTTTGTTTGCACTGAGTCTGTGCAAATTTTTCATCTCTACGATGCACCTTTCCCGCGACTGACACAGCAAATCGCGACCCGCAACGACGCGCGGCGTCACATTCTTCCATGCGTAGTCAGTCAGTAAGTCAGTTAGTCAGGTAGTCAGCCAATAAGTCAGTCAGTCAGTCAGTCGGCCAGTCAGCAAGCCAGTCAGTCGTCCAGTCAGTCAGCCAGCCAGCCATTCAGTCAGTCAATCAGTCAGCCAGTCAGTCAGTCAGTCAGTCGGTCGGTCAGTCAGTCAGTCAGTCAGTCAGTCAGTCAGTCAGTCAGTCAGTCAGTCAGTCGGACGACGCGACGCGAGCGGGCAGCACGCGCGGAGGGAAGGGGAGGAGTATGTGGGAAGGGGGGGACGGCGGTGGGAAAAGTGAGGTTATGTCATCGCTACCGGTCTGTCCGCGGGTCTGGCCGCATGGAAATGGCAGCGGGGTAGGCGCGGCGCGAGCCGCTCGGAAGTGGACGATGGCAAACGTGCCGCGCGAGCTCGCCGTCCGCCCCGCCCCGCCCCGCCTCGCCCCGCATCATTCCCCTGCTGACCAGTGAGAGATGAGGCGACTGAACGAACGCCTGACGTGATGACGCCTCCTGAAGCCATTCTAAAGCACGTGGGCGGAAGTAAGCCCATGTGAGTAAGTAGACCCGCGAGTTACGATTCGAATAATCTAGCACGAGAAAGTTAACAGACCTCTTCTTATGACAAGACCTCAGTAACATCGCAGTTTGATCGGAGGCATCGACTGAAAATATCGCTTGAAGTGCGTGACAGTTTCGTTCAGCAGTAAAGTTCACTCCTACTGCCAAAACATTAATGCCACTTTTTGTTGTTTGATCGTTTTGTTTTTGCTTTTTTTGCTCACGGATGCTGGTCTGCGTGTTTTGGTACCGACCGATCGCAGCCTATAAACAGCTCACCCCTCCGTCTGCACCACTTTTCAGTAAGGAGTCTGTCTCCGCGAAGACCGGCTCGGCTCACTACAAGTGGTCCAGCTGTTTCCTGACCAGTCGCTGTCGTCGCCCTGTTTAACCTGTTTTCTCGTCTGTTTGTTTTTTAATTTCCCCTTTGTAACATCGTTTTTTATTTTATTATCATCAGCACTGGGCCCGCTTGTCTCTCGTCTCCCACACATTCAGAACATTTTCCACTTCCTTTCCCCTTATCTCGAAAACTTATTGCCGGCACTTAACGTTTTGGCTTGATTCTTCCATTATCATTATAGTACCCTTAGTGCGAAAATGGTAGGTGAAAATTGCCGCCAAAATGCGGCCCGACCGGGCCCGACTACTTTTGTAGAGCTCAACGAGTAAAACAGCATTTCAAAACCTAAAATTTTGGATGTTTTTGTAAAAAGTCGCGTTTTTAAAGTCGGCCATGTTTGATTCCTGCTCGAAATTGTTCGAAGTAACACCGTAGGGCGTCAAAAATGGTCGTACTGAGTTCCGGTGCTCTTTCAGAGTATATATATATAGAGCCTGGAGTGCCCGCCCGCTGAGCCCGGCCCGGTCTAGCCTAGCCTACTCGGCCCGGTGGGCGCTAGACTCTTACTCATAATTCGCGGACTTTCGTTTCATGGGCTGATGGATGTTCGCGCTCGGCTTGGCTTGGCAGCGTGAAGCGCCCATGGAGCGCGCACACGTTCATACACGGCAGCGGGGAAACACACACGCACGCGCACGCCGCGCTGCTCCGTGTGGCAGCCGGCATCGTCGTGTTCAAAACAGGAAACTTTTAACTCGCTTGTAAAAGTTTAATCACAATCAAATAAGTTCCGCGGGTTGTTTTGGACTACATGGCCAGTCAGCGGCTCCGTGACCGCCCCTAACCGCTAACATGGTGTAGAAATTACGAACGCGGCGACGACGTGCTGAGCTCGGCGCGGCGGGCCGCGGTGCTCGAGCGGAGCGGTATCAAAGGGGCCTAAATGGGAGATAGAGATCAAGATATGCTTTCCTTTCCCTTTGCAAGCCCCACCTCGCCCTGCTTGTGCCCCGCCCCGCCCCGCCCCGCCCCGCCCCGCCCCGCCCCGCCCCGCCCGCTCTGATCAAAGTAATGAGGCGCTGTCCGTAATTGAGGGATCACGCTGCGTGGCGCGAACAGGCTGCTGGCTGGACCAATGAGCCG
This sequence comes from Frankliniella intonsa, assembly GCA_033675135.1. Taxonomy (NCBI): domain Eukaryota; kingdom Metazoa; phylum Arthropoda; class Insecta; order Thysanoptera; family Thripidae; genus Frankliniella; species Frankliniella intonsa. The sequence continues at coordinate 715,702 of CM066258.1, forward strand.
GAGAGAGAGAGAGAGAGAGAGAGAGAGAGAGAGAGAGAGAGAGAGAGAGAGAGAGAGAGAGAGAGAGAGAGAGAGAGAGCGATGGAGAGAGAAAGAGTGAACGAGAACGAAATATAACATTTCTCCCTCCTCTCGCTGACAAGCAGTCATGCAGCGGGCTACTTCTCAACCATCACATAACTCCGAGAGGGAGAGAAAAGAAAAGAAAAGAAACGAGAGTTCGAATGCGGAATAATGCTCTGTCCGGTCGCATACCTTCCTTATTGATTGCAGGAAGGACCGGGTACCGAGGGGGAAGTCATCGGAAATCGGACTGGCATGGCGTTGCGATAGAAGTCAGCGGTGCAGTCAATACGACGGGCACGCATCCCCTCGCCCCAAGGCCGCCGCAGGGTGAAAGTCTCATAAAAGCCACTGCCCTCACACACACACACACACACACACACGCGCGCGCGCGTATGCACCTCACACACATACCCGACGATCGGCGGCACCACGGGCGAGCCTATAGATGGCCTGTCTACGACCTGACTCAAGAGGCCTCCGGGCAGGGCGGCCCGCCCGGCGATTGGAGATGACTCCTCCTCTTGTTGCTGCACAGCATTTTTGACGTTAGCGAGCTGAGAAATTTCACGGCCGCATCATAGATGGCCGCGGGTGACGCCACGGGTTGTACGTGTGCGGCGTGCCGCCCTGTCGCCCGCCCCGTCCGTGCGCCTCTGGCTGGGTATTCGGGTGCCTCCGGGTGCCTCCGGGTGCCTCCGGGTGCCGGGGCTGCCGGCCGCGCATTGAGACCATTTTACGAAGAAGTCATCAACAGCTTGACTCGGGTTCCGTTACCCTGCCGGTTACCTTCGCGACAACCGGCCAGCCCCGCCTTCCTGATGATGCAGAATCCACTTTTCGAACGCACCCAGGCACCTGTTAGGTGATACAGTACAACCGAATCAAGGTCGTCGCAAATATAATTTAGTTCCCCAAAACGACTGGGTTGTAGTGCCCTCGTTTTTGAACTAAAAATGGCTAATCAAATAAGAATTAAGTTGACTAAGACTTAATTATTTGACCAAGTTAAAACTAAATTTGCTCTCAAGGCTCAAAAATTTCGTCGGTTTTGATTTTAGCCTTCTGAACTTATCGGTTTTTCTATGTTGCAAGTCGACTCTCTTGGTATTTTTACTTGAAAATGTTATTCTCTCGTTTGCTGTGCGGTATGGCGCTAATGCAGGGCGCTGAGTGCAGCAGCGCCAGCAACAGAAGCCTCCGGCCAGACGGATTTACGCCGAGCTCGTCATGGACTTAAGCCCTCGTCCGTCTAGTCGGGCGTAACGAGCGCGGCGTTGCACCGCGCAGCGCAGCGGGGTCCATTTCAGCTGCACGTGTAGTGCTGGAAGTTCGAAATACACGGCGGAAAAAATAGATGCGCTATGAAAATCTAATGTGAACTCCATTAGCTTTAGTGACGGCTGACGCCTTCGTGACAAGCAGGTCTTTCGGCTACTTCCACACATCAGGGCGAGAACTGATGTATCGTTGCAGTTAATGACAAAGTCTATTCCAACAAGCGGCTTTGATAAATTCAGCTAGGCGTAAGTTGTCATAGTCAATAACTGAATTACCATGCAAACTTATTGCTCATAGGCTGCTTGTCACGATATCAGTCTATATAAACGAGAGCTTTGGCACCATACATTTAGGTTTTTCTCTGTTGGCCAGCGTAACTAGAGATCATCCACGCATCACGTCCACGACCACGCTCACTTCCACGACCACGATCACGTCCAGGACCACGCTCACGTCCAGGATCACGCTCACGTCCACGATAACGCTCACACCACCACGACAACGCTAACGTCCATGACCACGCTCACGTCCACGTTAACGCTGACACCACCACGACAACGCTCACGTCCAGGGTCGCCTTCACGTCCACGATAACGCTCATCACGTCCAGGACCACGCTCACCACTACGATAACGCTCACGTCCACGATGACGCTCACGTCCAGGGTCACCCTCACGTCGAGGACCACGCTCACGTTCATGACCACTCTCGCGTTCCCAGCCACTTTCACGCTCACGTTTACCACCAACTTCACATTCACGTTCACGACCACCTCGTCCACACTCACAACATGCAGCAGATCTCAATAACTCGTTCCTTTGCTATCGTCTCCCCCAGGTCCCCGCGCACGCTCCGCACCGCAGCGGCTGCACCACGACTTACTTGTGGCCCAGCAGAGCAGGACGGCTAGCAGGGCGGCGGGGAGCGCAGGTCGTGGCGCTGTTAGTGCGGCTCCTGCAGGGGCGGCCCCGCGGCCGGCGCGGCTCCTCACACCCATGGCGCGGAGCGGATGGTTCGTTTGGCGCGGCTCGGCTCGGCGGCTCCGGCGCGACTGACTCAACGCGGGGCTCCAAGACTCCGGGGGGCCCAGCCCGGCCCGGCCCGGGCCCGCCGGCCGATCCGCTGGGCTCTCGGGCCGCGCCGCGCGCCTCCCGCACCCTACCCCGCCCCGCCCCGCCCCACCCCGCGCCACGGCACGGGTCTCCGCAGGGAGAAAGGAACACGGTGATGGGGCCTCTACTGCCGCGGCGGCCCCCGCAGAACCTCGCGGCCCAGAGGAGGGGCTCCGCCACGCGCCCCGCCCCGCCCCGCCCCGCCCCGCCCCGTTACAACCAGCAGCACTCAGTGCGGGTGCTGAGAGCGGCGGCAGCATCCTCCACGCCGCGCAAGGTGACAACTCCAAAACAAATGTCTCTGCCGTCATCGCTGCTAGTCCTGACCCGCCCCGCCCCGCCCCGCCTCGCCCCGCCCTGCTGGTTACACTGCTTTCCTCCATTCCGACTGCTGCTACTGGAGTTACCTAAAGTAGTTGGAGAAGTCCGGCTCGCTGCTGACACCGTCAACGTCGTCCTCCCCGCCCCCGCCCGCCGGATCCTGGCGCTCTGCAACCCGATGCACTTCCAAGCGAGAAAAATTTATTCCTCTCCCGTCGCGAAATAAAGGTAGTAATAGTGATGATCGGGGTAGTAAACATAATAATAAAATCCTGGGCAGCGCAGCTTGCAGCCGCCGCTATTGCAGCTGGCGGCTAATGGTTCAGCGGGTGCGGGCGGGTAGAGGCGGGCGGGTCCGGGCGGGCGCGGGCGGGGCGGGCGGGGCGGGCGGGGCGGGTACAGGCGGGTACAGGCGGGTGCGGGCGGGCGCGGGCGGGTGCCACATCACCTCGGCCCGGCTCGCTCGGGTCAGCTCGAATCAACGCGTCAATCGCTGCTCATATGCCTGCGCGCCGAGCCCTGCCCTGCCACGCAGCGGTGAGCAAGCCACTTGCGAGGCTCGTAAACGCCTCGCCGCGAAAAATACACTTTAAAAGGGCGTAAAAAAATGCTATACTGTTTGATATTATGTCGCCTTAATGATAATTATGAAAGTACACGATCAAAAAAAAGGGCATGTGGCTGGTTTATCGAAAAGTTAACTAATAAAGTTACAGCAAAAAATATTGCTGGTACCGCATTATATAATGTTGTCACAAAAGTCAAAATTTTTGCTAAAACATACGAGCAGCTTCGCTGTTGGATGGAAAGTATTGTTTTTCCTGACAATTTTTGTGCAATTTCAGAAAATGCCTTGCTGTCACCATATTCGCAAACTTTTTCATGAATGATCAAACAACGGCTTTCGTTCGTATCGAAGATTTGACCGATTTGACTTTATTGTTTATGTGTTCCGAGATGTTACTCTCCTGAAGCTGCTCATTACACTCTGGAGACTTAAACGCGGCTGTGCATTGCCAGTGTGCGGACACTCGACCACCGCACCACTTTTCCCTCTTTTATTAATTTTTTTATACTTTTTATTTTTTGTCATTTCTGCCGCGGTTTCGTGTCAACCTATGCGGCGGTGAAGTGGTCTTGACTTTATCTAGACCCTCTGGTCTGGTTGGTGGCGGGTGGCGGGCGCACGCGCCCTGGGATGCCCCCCCCCCCCCCCCCTCGTGCCGGCATGGTGCGGTGCCATCGGCAGCCAGCCATCGCCCGGCCCGGCCCGGCCTGTTGCGATATCCTCTGGGGGGTTAGCTGTAGGCAGGCAGGGTGGCCTCACCAGACACTACTGGCCCCGTGGACCCGAGCCTGCCGCAGCCTGGAGGAGGCCATGACAAGGCCCGCCTTATGTGCTCTACAAAGAAAGGTGTGACATTCCACTGCGTCCTGAGAAAATCCGAGAAAGCTGTCCAGGAGACCTGCACAGCGTGCTGCTACACGTGTAGCACTCGTGTGTGCTTGACAAGGGCCGCCTCCCTTACTATTTACGTCGTGTATGGTAATTCATGTTTAAGTACTGACGTAGCGACATGCATGCCTAAGGGGGTAAAATCGACATTCTTCTTCCCGCAAATATGCCATGCACTCATTGTGAAAAATACTTGTAAAGGTTACAGGAAAATTTTCCATGATAAATGTTGTAAAATTACAACTTAAAATTGTAAAATTACAAGTACTTTGTGTCGACTTGGATTTCATTGACGAGCAAGAATGGGCGGTCGTAAATTTACAACATATTTTTTAAATCGTGATTACAAAATATGTTGTAAATTTACAAAGATATTATTTCACAGTGCTTAAGGGTTCGTTGTATTTTTGTCGCAACTATACAGTCCTTGATTCAAGAAGTCTCTTTGCGTGCATTTGTTTTCACTTACGAGACGGCCCTTGCCTCCACCCCCCCCCCCCCGAATCCACGCCACGTCCACCTGTCACACCGCGGCCCGGTGCGGCGCGGCGGTGTCGTTTTGACAGCACACGTGACCCAAGCTCGGTTTTGACACGTGGAGCCGACAGGGGCCTCGCGCGCGCGCTCGCGCCCCTCATCCCGGGCCGGGCTGCAGCTGCGGGCGAATAGTGGAGTGAATAAGCTGTTGTGATGGCAGGCCGGGGCGGGGCGGGGCGGGGCGGGGCCTAACCACTGCCAGCTGTGCCAGCGAGTGATGGTATCGGGCAGCGGGCAGATATGTACGTCATCCTCCTGCTGGCCGGCCGGCCGGGTCTGGCCGCGGGGAGATACACCGGTGGGGCGCGGGGGAGGCGCGCGCGCGCCCGCGGCCTGGCCCGCGCCAGGGGGGCGGCTGCTTGATTTACATGTTGTATTGGTTTCGGATGCAGCAGAGGCTTTGACGTGACGTGACCCGGTACTTTGACCCGCCCCGCCCCGCCCCGCCCCGCCCCGCCCCGCCCCGCCCCGCCCCGCCCCGCCCCGCCCCGCCCCGCCCCGCCCCGCCAGACTCCCGCCGCCATGAAGCGCCATTCCGATGATGGTGATCCGTGATCCCACGCACTGCAGTCTAGAGCCGGCCCTGCCCGGCCCGGCCCGGCCCCGCCGCCGTGCGCGTGGGCTCCGCCCCTTCTGACATGCGAATTAGTAGCAGTCACGACGAGCAGTACGTCTTCATTCGGATGGACGGACGAGTCGCGGTATACGTAAGAGCAAAGGCCGCAAAGGCGCTCGCGCATACGCTGATCAGCAAGGAGGATGGCGTGGGCGTGGCGCGCGGGTGCGGCGGGGCGGGGCGGGGCGGGGCGGGGCGGGGCGGGGCGGGGGGGGGCGGGGTGGGGCGGGGCGGGGCGGGGCGGGGCGGGGCGGGGCGGCGGAGCGGGGTGCTCGAGTGCGGAGGCCTGCCTGCCTGCAGGTACAACACACTCTGACCTCATAGGCGGGCAGAACAATGCCATGTGTCCGACATATTTTGCTCGGCTCGCCCTCCCCGTCGCGTCGCGGCCCGATCAAGGACGTCCCCCGCTCACCCCGGCCCCGCCCCGCCCCGCCCCGCCCCGCCCCGCCCCGCCCCGCCCGGCCCGGCCGTGCAACAGAGTGAATCGAGGATATTTCAAGGACCCTTGGGGAAGAGCGTTATGCGACCACGTGCATGAGCTCGTGCGTGACGCGTGGCGCGCGTGTCAGAGGCGCTTTGAACTTTAGCTGGAGGAGCGAGCAATGTTCCCCGCGAGGCACGTGCTCCGCTGTGTTTCTCAGGAAATAAAGTACTTGCCGTTGTTCTTCCGCTTTGCATATTTCGCCCCACCCCACCCCGCCCCGCTAGGTCCCACCCCGCCTCAGCCTGCCCCGCCCCACCCCGCCCCGCCTCACCCCGCCCCACCCCGTGGCGCCCCGCCGCTCGGCTCGGCACCCTCTACCACTGGGTCCACTTAACGCCAGCGAGTCCCTCGTTCCTTCCGGATCCCCCTTTCACTGCACTGCTTGGCAGGTACGTGTCCGAGCGAGACTGCCACTGCCGGCGCCGCAGCCCGTCTGAAAAAGCTTCGTCAGCGAAAAAGACATTAAAACCCGCAATGCTTGTAATTGTGGCTTTCGCCGGTGCAGCGGCGTCTTCGTAACACGGGGACAGGCCCCGCCCCGCCCCGCCCCGCCCCGCCCCGCCCTGCCCCGCCCCGCCCCGCCCCGCCCCGCCCCGCCCTTGCCCACGGCTGCTCGAGGGTCCTATGCCTGCTGGCGCGGTCACTACCGCGGCAGCACCTCGACGTCGACGTCGTCTGGTGGTCTCCGGCCGTACTCAGAGATCAATAACAATAATTTATTCCCGTAACTTGAAACCGAAAATCTTGAGCCTTTTGACCTCTCGGGTGAGTTACTTGACCGCGCCGGGCCGGGCCGGCCCGCGCGGCGGCACCGCCGTGAGGCGACGGGTCGCGACCTTGGGATGCAGAAGGAATAATTGCAGCGCGGACTCGTACTCTCACCGCGGAGCCGCGCCGCGCCGCGCCGCGCCGTGGAGGAGGCGAAGAAGGACACGACAAAGATGAGAAACGCGTAGCGTAGCGGAGGGAACCTTACGCGCGTGAGTTGCGCTGCTGCCGCTGATCAGCTTTTGGAATCGAATCGGCGGCTGCGGCGGCGCGCCTCGCCTGTCTGGTTTGCTCACTCGTGTTTCAAAACCACCGGAATATTTAATTGCGGGTGTAATTGTGGCCGTAAATGCGCCGCTAGAGACCAGGATATGATGAATCGGTGACCCGTGGCCCCGCGCCTCGCCGCGGCCCGGCCGGCCGTGCTCATCCATACTCCGCTCTCCGCGCCGCCCCTGGCCCCTGCCCTGCCCTGCCCTGCCCGGCCCGGCCTGGGTTGCCCTACCCGCCTTGAGCCGCCGCTGCTGCCGCTGCTACTGCAGCGGGCCGGGCCGACGTTCACCGGCCGACGGCCGACGTTTCGCGACCGCGCCGTGAAATTACAAACAACTAATTCGCGAGTTTGATCTGAGCGTGGGGTGACGGGGATAAGAAGGTGGCGAGGTTGGCAGTACTGCGCGCCGGTTGTTCGGTTTCCTGCAGCAGACAGCAGTCGATGTTCGTGAGCCGCACCGTCAGTCGCGAAACGCGTGGAACTTTCAAGTTTTCTGTGTCTCTGTGGCCTCGAGTTTTTATAGACGTGAACTTATTCCTTGCTGTCGGAATTCGGAAAGTGTTTGATTACCGAACGATGGGAGATATATTGTGCAAGATGAACCAGTGCTGTCGTATTTGTGTTGCGAGTGGAGTCGCCCAGCCTCAGACCATAACCTTATCATTCACCTGCTGAAATGAGGAGGAAGGATCAAGAGAAGAGAAGTCGCCTTCTCAACAAAATCATCAGCAGGATTCAAGCAGTGAGTTTACTTTTTATAAATGTTGGTGTCCCCAGTTCAACCCCCATAGAAATTATGTGATCACTCAATGTGATTACAAATTAATAGATTTGAGGAGCGTTCCGTATTAGGTTTGACAGGTCTTTCATGTGAATGTATATGTCACTATGTTAGTTTGCTGATCTTTAAATTTTATTCTTGATAAATTTTATCGATTGATTGGTTTTGAATGGGTTTGTGTTCCTCTTAAAAGAACAAAACAAACTAAAATAATTTTTGAAACGTGGTCATTAGGATAGACCAATCTTATTAAAAAAAATATTTTGCTTTATTTCGACAAAGAAGTTTTCACATACACATTCTATGATAGATCATACTATACTTAGTTAATTACAGTGATCCGTCTCAGTTTGTTTGTCTTAGGTTTACAATTGTATCTTTTAAGAATTTCAGTCCGCAGACATTTTTGGGGGCAAGCCAAGCATTATTTGCAAACTGTGATTACCAGCTGTTCACGTCACCCCTTTTAATTTGTGTCACCCAACTGTTTATACCCATCTATAGTACATTCTTGAGTTGACGTATGACAGACAGAGGATATTAATGCTGTTTTTACTACCCTCCTCATGGTGTTCTAGGAAAGTTAAATTTGAGACTCCGAATGTCCCCCCCCCCCCAACTGCTCGCCTGCAGCTGCCCTGCCGGGCCGATCTCTTATTTTTCCCATGCTGGCCCCGAGGGCGGGTGGTGACGTCGCAGTCCAATGGTCTTATCGCCGGGGCGGGGCGGGGCGGGGCGGGGCGGGGGCGTGGCGGGGCAGGGCAGAGCTATGAATGTGCTCTTGCGTCTCATCTCGCAAGTTGCACTGTTGTGGCTCTGTGCGCTGGAGGGAGGGAGGGAGTACAGACTGCGGGCGGGCGCTCCGCGCCGCTCCGGGCGCTGCGCTAATGCCGGTGCGTGTGAGGGGTGGGGGTGGAGGCTGCTGCTGCCGCTGACTCTCTGCTATTATTCATTTTGCAATTTGTTCTCTCCGCTCCGCATGACTTGTCAGAGACAGCAGGAGCGCCCCCCCCCTCCCCCGCAACAGGCCCAAACCTTGGAACTTAGCGCCACGCCGCGCCGATACAACAACATCAATATTTTGCATTATCGATGTTTCTAAACCAATACATCGATAGTTTAGGATCGATAGCGAGCAGCTCCTTAAGAAAAGGATAGGGAAAAAAGTATTGATATTCTACAAAATCGATATTTTTTTAGTATCGGTAATCGATATGCCTTTATTCGATAGATTTCGTTTAGCTGGCCATCTCAACCGCGGCCGCCTGCGCACTGCGGCGGTTACTTACCACAGGCGCGGTATAAGGTCTTGTTGGAATCAGGGGGGGGGGGGGGGAGTCAGGTGCTCGGTGCGTTGCCTACATACAGGGGTTTTGCAGCTCAAGTTGCCTACCTTTTAGGCGGTGTGCTATAGCCCGAGGACTCACCGGCTGACAGTACACACGAGCCCTAGCCGACACGCGCTCAGTGACTATTAAAGACGTATCAAACACGTGGCGCGTCGTGGCGCGGCGCGGCGAGAGGGAAACAGACGTTAAGACTGGTCAGCTCGGCGTACTCTCTCTCTAGCCGGGGTGCCGGGGCGCGGCGGGGCATATCTACCTCCATCTCCATACGCGAGAGTGGAACGAAAATAATAACCAAGTCACACACGTTGAGGCAGAAATCCAACGCGAGCAGCGTTGCAGTGCTCAGTCCCAGCACGCGCGTCCAAACTAGTATCAGGACGCTCGCCGTAGTATTAGGTTTCTCGTTATTCCGCGTCACTACAGCTGGTAGCGTTATTAGAGGGGAGGGGAGGGAGGGAAGGGGGTGGGTGGGTAGCGGCTTTCCTCTTCAAGTTCAAGGTCGTCGCACGGCGGCATCAGCTGTAGGCAGGGGTCGGGGCGGCGCGGGGCGGCGTGTGAAAAACACACATGCGGCCGAGCTGTGGCTACCAAGCGTCTGCAGTAGCACCTGCTCAAAACAGTTTTATGTTGTTGTGAGCATTCGCGAAGCGCAATATTACATCATTAGGTGGCGGAAGGGGGGGGTGGGGGGGTGGCAGGTGTAAGGCCGCAGGGTGTTAGGTGGTGTCAAAGGCCTTAAGAAGGGGTCGCACCAGCATGTGAAGCGAGACCAATCCACAATGTAGAGGAGGGGAGGGGGGTGGGCGCACTCTCAACACACACGCACACACACGCACACGCACACAGTGTGATGAGGTTAAGGTGATCCTTCTCCAGGGGAGGTGGGGGAGGGGTAGGGGAGTGAGACAGCTTCTTAGATTCGGGAGAGGGGGTAATAGGTCCACCAGCAGCGGTGCGGCGGGTACGGTTGGATTGCTGTTACGGTCATTTCGGATAGGAGGTGAGTGGAAGATGATGGGCCGAACTAGTACAGCAACTGGGAGTAGTTTGTCTGACGCTGTTGTTTTACCTCGAGAGGTGGTGATGGCCGTGACCAGACCAGGGCAGGGCAGGGCGGGGCAGGGCGGGGCAGGGCGGGGCAGGGCGGGGCAGGGCAGGGCAGGGCAGGGCGGGGCAGGGCCGGGCCGGGCCGGGGCGGGGCGGGCGGTGCTCGCGACCGGGCCGGGCCTTGTTCATCAAATAATTGTACGTTTTGTTGCTGATGACCTCCTCCTCTCCTCTGGCGACCTTTACAGCAAGGGAAAAGCTATTCTTTTTTTTTTTTCCTTTTCTACCTCGGTTCTTTCCGATTCCTTTCGATTTCCTCTCACCTTTGCGCCGCGCCGCCGCTGGCAACTATAGTTATTGCTGTGATTGCTTGAGGCTGCCCTGAAAAAAAAAACAAAAAACAGGAAAATAATAAATGTTTAAAACGGCGGATGTGGTCAGCCGAGGATGTTGTGAAAAATAGTTACGATGTAAGGGTGAGTTTTCTATTAAGTCGTACAATTCAAAGTGTTAACGAACGATCCAAAATAGAAAAATTACATAAAATACTTAAAATAATTACGGGGAGATGTTCTACGAGGAAAGTGGTGTGTTGTTTTCGTGATGGCGCGTCTCTATGACGATCAAAGTCACCTCTGCTGGTCCCCAAACAAACAGCCAGCATTCATTAATAAAAATGTGCGCGTTTTCGCTCCACGGTGCGTATGCAAAGCTCATTCAATTTCTCCATTATGACGTGGGCAGGGTACGATGCCATAGTAGGGCTTTTTCTTTTTTAATGTGTAGTAGTGGCTCGCCCCGGCGCTCGTGTGTGTGTGTGCGCACGAGCGCGCGCGTGAGGCTGGGGCCGGTGGCGTCGGCGCGGCGGCCCGGCGTACGGCACAGCTCTCGTGCATATTTAAATTAGGTCAAATTTCTCCACCCCCACCCCCTCCTCCCCCACCGTCATTTTCCCCTTTGCGCTATTCGGCCAATTACAAAACTGCACTGCGGCGCGGCATTGCTGTCCGGCACGGCACGGCACGGCACGGCACGGCACGGCACGGCACGGCACGGCACGGCACGGCCGATGTTTCTTATGATCGGCTGTCAATTGGCGGGGGGAGCAGCGTGGGAGGCACTTCGCGCTCGGGGATAATTTGACGCCAAGGACTTGCATCGCCTCCTCGCCTCTCCTCGCCTTGAGACCAGAGCAGTCCGCTACACTGCAGCCTCCTGTAGCCTATAGCCGCTGCTGTGCCCACACTCCACAATAATAAAGGCTTGGGGCGGGGCGGGGCGGGGCGAGGCGTGGCGGGGCGGGGCGGGGCGGGGGGGGGCGGGGCGGGGCGGGGGGGGGCGCGCTGCGCTGCTGATGGCACCTGACACCGGGCACCCCGCCTTAACGTGTTGCCAATTGGGCCGGGGTCAGGCCGCGCCGGGCGGGGCGGGGAGCGGCGAGAGTTGAGAGGATTGAGGGGGGGGGGGGGGTCCGCCAAGCTGTGATGTAGCGGGACGGGACGCGACAGAATAATTGAATGATGCGCTTGCGGTACTGCACCTTTGCACCTTCACTGCCCCTTCAAACGCGTATGGAGTCTGTCTTTCTCTATAAAACGTCACTCTCACCTGCTCCATATCTCTCTCACACACACGGTGAGACACGTCTTGGGGGAAAAAATATTTGGCTCAACTCTTAATTTGATGAAAATTTACAAAAAAATATGGACTGCACTTTGGGTTCGTACACTTCTCTATCCTATAGTGACTTTTTCGTTGATAAACTATTAACAAATTTGTGTGTGTGTGTGTGTGTGTGTGTGTGTGTGCGCGCGCGCGCGCGCGCACCCGTGTTCTCGCGCGTGTTCTCGCGCGACCTCCACGCGCCCTCAGCCAGAACCCCGCCTTTTACGCGAACTGACCTTCAGAAAGGATGAGATTTGAACTTGGCCCAAAGTGAGCTCCGTACGAACCTGTCCGTCACGGATCTCCTGCTCATCCAACTAACGTGCCGTGCCGCGGCGCGAAGGGATGGGTTGTTTACTGGGGCTTTGGTGGAATAGTGTGCGTCTACAGCCTCAAAATGTCCTCACTCTTTGGGTGTTTTTTTCCCCTCAGTTGTTAATTTAAAACATTCCCTTTTATTAACCCACAAATATGAAAAATTTTCACTGTGTGGGTTTGCTAGCCCATGTGCAGTCATAAAACCATGGCCGAGACTGCAATATTAAAATGGCCGCGTGATCACCAAAATTCGATCACCATAAACCGTCAACCATCTTATTCCCGTCTCAACTCAACAACACCTTCAATCCTCTACGGATAAGTTTAGGACTGTTGAGAAATTTCTACTCTGCTTACTTAGCAATTCACGCAACTGTAATGAAAACATTTTTGTACATAGATTACTCACGGATTTCTATTTAACTTGTACACTGGCTTAGCTTCCATGTCAATAGTTAAAGAGGGAAATGTTTATTGTATAGATGTTTTAAATTGTCATAACGTCTATAGTGGAAAAAGTCTGGAAAGAATCTGAGGGTGCATGATTCCTTATTCGTCGTCCCTGGGCTACCCATCATACGTCGCCCACGACCACTCTTTATTTCCGCGCCGTGTTATTCTGTTTGAATATCGACGGCTACGTTTCTGTGAAATGCTGACCGCGTATGCGTGTGACTGATCACATTGATGTCGCGGGGGTGCGACGCGACGCGACGGTCAGCAGCATTGTCAGCGTTATGTGCTTTTTGCTGGCCGCTGTGCGCCGCTGTGCGCCGCGCCCACGTCTAATGGTCTCGCTGTCCTGTCCACGACCTTTCGGATGACAAGTGGCGGCACCTCACCTCGTGGCACCGCGCCGTGGCGTGGCGTGGCGTGGCTCCCCTCAACAAAACGCCGCCAGTATAGAGACACGTGTACCTGCCTGCCGACTGATTCAGAAGATCGCTCTCGATCCTCCCCATCCTTGTCGCACCTATGGCGGTGCCTTATGCTGGGCAGGGCAGCGCTACGCGAGTGCGACAAGGACAGAAGTACGAGAGCGATCCTCGGAATCAGCCAGCCGGCAGACTGCCTGTGCGATCACTCTCTCGACGGCGGCGTGGCGTGGCGCGGCGCGCTGCGTGTACGCCCAAGCTGCCCACCGTAGGTTTGTGCCAAGGGGTGCATTGGGGCATATGGTTATGGGTTAGACGAAATGGCCAAATTTAAAACTATTAATCCAGAACAGCTGAACTTTTTGGTCCAATGTACACGGTAAAAACAATGTCTGATTTTTTGACGAAAAAGGGAAAACTTTGAGAGACTGCCCGTCTCCTCAGATTTTGAGGATGTCTCCTCAGATTTTTAGAACGTCTCCTCATATAATGTGGGAATTTTCCTCAAATTTTGAGGAGACATCCTCAAAATCTGAGGAGTTTTCCTCAAATTATAGGAGTTTTTCAAAGTTTTCTCTTTTTTCTCGAAAAATCATGCATTGTTTTTACCGTGTAGGAATTACGCCGGGCGTAAGTCCCTGTCCACGAAGTTGTCGTGGTGCTCCTAACCTGACGTCTGAAGTCCTCCCAGGGAGTACATCGCGGCTACGCCACCGGGCCGGACCGGACCGCCGGCCGATACTTCAGCGTCGTGAACCAAACGAATCAGTTTCTGATGTGTTCCAAGGCCGGCGCTTCTTGGGGCTCCCCTTCCCTTCTCCTCCCGCTTCGAGCTCCCCTCCCCCCCCCCCCCCCCCCCCCCACACCTTCCCCTCACAATCCCGCGGAGAAAGTTCTCATACTCCCCACTGCATGCGGTCATTGGCTAGGCAGGCAGGGTGCTGCTCGGTGCTGCCGTACCGCTGCGATCACCCGCTCCGCACGCAACAGTCCTGCCCGCTCCGCCCCGCCACGCCCCGCCCCGCCACGCCCCGCCACGCCCCGCCCCGCCTCCCGTCAGGAAATGGTTCAGGACTGCCTTATAGATTTTTCTTTTCAGCACGTTGTGTCGCGTGTGACCACATAATGGGCACAGTTTGCTTGCAAACGCTAGGCCAAGAAATGCTTTGCACAAGCATTAATTTGATGCTTGAACTGGCAATTGCACCTATTGTAGGTGCTGTGTCTAATCAAGTTTCGTTGAATCTGGCATCTGATGCGAGAGCATCTGAGCATTGATAATGCTTGCATCTAGCACTGTAAACGCTGTGGCAACTTTTGATGCCAAAATATTGGTTTCCATCTTTGAACGCCAAATTTTGGCAACCCTCTAAAGGGCCATTCTTAACGCCAAAAATTGGCAGTCTTCAACGGGACGCCAAAATTCGGCATTAATAGTAGCCAAAATTTGGCATTCGTTTAGAAAGCGGCCAAAATTTGGCGTTCAAAAAAGAATGCTAAAATTTGGCATTAAAAGTAGCCACAGCGTTCACAGTGAGGTTCTTATACTTGACCCACACATACAATGCTAGGCAACGCTTGGAGGAGAAGCAGGTATCACGCATGTGATATCCACGCATCAGACGGTCGGTTAAAGCCTTCTTTTCTTTTCTCGTGTCCTAACAGGTGAAATATTACGAGGTCTCTGCGGTGACTTCTTTTCCCCACCACACGTCGCTTCCGATCAGCAGCGCCGGGCCGGGCCGGGCCGGGCACCGCTCCAACTCCAACAGGTATGCCAGCTCAGGGGCCCGGGTAGGCAGACCCGCGCGGCGGGGGTGGTCAACGGGTCTGCCTACCTCTCAGGCGCGCTACCACTGGGTGGAATGGGAAAGGTAATGTGCGGGATGTCGCAATGAACCAGTCAACTGCAATTAGCTTTGCAATTGTAATTGCTACAGCAATACAATAGAACCTGGGGGGGGGGGTATTGTGTCTTAGATTTAGAAAGACAATTCGGCTTGTTCTAATACAATTTTTATTCCGACTGATTTCGAAATTTACACTTAGACTAGAATCTGTTATAAGTTGTATCCAGCACGTTTTCTTGAGTCGTCGTATCGCGTTTGGAGCACCATCTGTCTCTTCTCTGTTCGGATTCTGTTTCCGTGTCCTTTAACTTCCCTCTACTTTCACCCGCGACGCATTGTGCAAGGACCAACGGTACCGTTCAAAGTTTCTGTTGTTATTTGTATTTTTTTACACTAGAAACACAAAACTTACTTTAGCACTAAAGCATACGTACAACCCTCCCCTTCTTGATGTCGCGTATTTGACCCGAGGGGTACATCACTATGGAAATGGGTGTACACTGACTTAAAGTCAAAAGATCGGATGTGACTGGAAAATGACAGGACGTTCCTGGAAAATAACTACATGTGACTCGAGAAATGACTGGATGCAAGGAAATTATTGTTTATTACCTCAAATTCTGAGCTATTTTACGGTTTTTACGCTATTTCGGACTATTTCGGGGCGATTTGCGACTAGCTTGCCTTGTTTTCCCTTGACTGGAAGTGACTGGAAATGACTGGATGTGACTGGAAAAATGACTGGTCAGAGAGCCGGACGCTGACTGGTCGGAGCGATGTACAACCCCTCGATTTGACCTCGCCCCGCCTCTTTTCAAACACCGCTCCGTCTAAACGGGCGCTCGTCACCTCGATGTCACAATCAGTTGCGCCCGTCTTAATTTATTGCAGGCACCGCGCTGCTCCGCGGTGCTCTGCGCTGCTACCCACACCGGCATTGTGTTTGGGGGTGGCGGGGCGTGGCGCGGCGTCTGCCGCCTCCTACTGTGGCGGGCGGGGCGGGGCGGGGCGGCCCGTGGCGCGGTCCTTGTGTGCGCCCGCCCCGCCCCGCGCCCCGCCCCTCCCCGCCGGGTGAGTGTGTCGGCAGTCGTCGCGCCGTGCCTTTATATATGTTTTAAAAAACTGGGGTCTGTTTTCTTCTTTTTCTTCTTCTTTTCTTTGTGACGCACTGTAACCTCAAAACAAATGCCATAGGAGCTAACTCACCATCCACATTGTGCGAGAAGGGTAGACGTTTTTAGATCCCCTTTGGTACGTAAGGGGAAGGGAGGGGAGAAAAGCTGAACTCCTCAATTTAATCGCCTGGCAGGTAGGTAGGCAAGAGGTGATGCTATCCGCCTGTGAGGAGCCGAACAGCAAAACTTTGCCGTGCACTCAGAAAACCGTTCCTTTGGCGAAAATAAATTTTATTTCCCTTAACAAAAATCTTTCGTTCCTGAAATCAAAGTCAAATTTTCGTAGGGACGACAACAAATTTTATTTGTTCCAATTTCTATTGTTTTTAAATATTGACCGATTTAGTTAAGCTAACGAAAATTTTATTTGTTACTACTAAAATTTCGTTAATGACGGGGACGAAATTATTTTGTTCGATCAAAGAAATGGTTTTCTGAGTGCGCTGCTTCCCTTTCGGTTTTGCCCCGGCCTTGGTGTATCCTCCCTCCACGTGGGTGTCATGCGGTGCAGTGCAGGTGCTCCCGCCCGCCCGCCCAGGCGGGTGCGGTGGTGTGTTGTTATAGGCCCTTGAGCTCAACGACCTGCGCCTGATTACCTAACGACACACCCTTACCCGGAGTGACCTAACCCGTCCCGTCCCGTCCGGCCGCCCGGCCCGGCCCGGCCCCGCGCCGCCAGGCGGCTCGCCTCGCCTCGCCATGCCTCACCATGCCCATACCATACCGCCATACCGTTAACCCGTGTTGCAGTTTACAGCCCATTTCCGCGCACTCTGTGTATAAGCGCGCTGATGCCACGCTCCCATTAGACACTACACATCACATTCTCACCCGTGCATGTCGTGTCCCTCGTTGTCCCCCATCTCTCGCCTACCTGCTCTTCTTGTGCCCCTGCGCTCGCTCCCTTTCTCTCTCTCGCCCCCTCCCTCTCTCATTCTCTCTCGCTCCCTCTCTCTCTCGCTCCCCCTCTCTCTCGCTCCCTCTCCCTCTCTTTCTCTCTCTCTCGCTCGCTTGCTCACTCCCTCCCTCGTTACCTCTCGCTCTCTCTATCGCCCTCCCTCCCACACTCCTACCCTTCCTCTCCCCTCCCTCCTCTCTCTCTCTCCCTCTCTCTCGCCCTCCCTCCCACACTCCTACCCTTCCTCTCCTCTCCCTCCTCTCTCTCTCTCCCTCTCCCCTCTCCCTCTCTCCTCTCTCTCTCCTCTCTCTCCTCTCTCTCCCTCTCTCCCTCTCTCTCCTCTCTCCCCTCTCTCTCCCTCTCTCTCCTCTCTCTCCCTCTCTCTCCCTCTCTCTCCCTCTCTCTCCCTCTCTCTCCCTCTCTCTCCCTCTCTCCCTTTCTCCCTCTCTCTCCCTCTCTCTCCTCCGCCACACATCGTTTACTAGTGTAAGGCCGCGCTGCTGTGTAGCGTCACGCTACAACAGATGCATGTGCCTGAAAAGGCATAGTCGGGCTTCTGCCGGTGTAGGCCGGGCCGGGCGCGGCGAGCGCGGGCGGGCAGGCTCAGGCTGTGGAGATGTGGATCCCACCCCCTGAGCCCGAGGCGGCGCCAGCAGCCGTGCCATGCAGCAGCCCGCTCCTGCGACTGCGTAACTCTCCCGGGTGATCCCGGCGCGGCGTCGTCTCGTCTCGTCTCACGGCTGCAGCCTAAACTACTTGACGTTCGTTCTGCAATCGACGCGACCGCGCTTCACAAAAACGACTATCCTTTTTTTTCTTCACGTTTTTCTCGAACCACCCGGGCGTGACGGACAACCATTTGTAGCTCGGTTCTGTCAAGTCGAGTGGTTGGCTTGGTTCAGGCGGCTGGGCTGGCCTCTTCCAGGCGCAGCTCTGCTCCTCCGCTCCCAGGCGTGCGGGCCGCCAGGCGCCTGCCGGGTAGGCAGCCCATTCGACTCGGCGCCGCGGCCCCGCGTCACTCTGGTGGACCCCTGCTCCTCCTGTGCCCCCCTGGCTTGCGACCTCTGCGACCTTGATAGGATCACTTTTCACTAGGCCTGATGCAGTTGTCAGGCTGCCGCCGCCGATGTCCGCTGCCTGTCCCCCTCTCCCGTTCGATATTTGCCAAAGTGTTTTATTTTCCCGCTCGCTTTTGTGTGGCCGGAAACATCACGACGAACAAACGAGTCAATAAAGGATTTCCGCGTGTCCATCCTGCTTTCCGGATGCGCTCGCGCCACGGCGTGGCGTGGCGTGGCGTGGCGTGGCGTTCCATCCGCCCCCTTTTGTATGCAGGAGTTTCGCGTGTTTTATTTCGAGTCGTTGAAAGCGCGGTGCTCGTGGGGAAGGAAGGGGCGCGACGGACGGGGGTAGGGGCGAGAGCTGGGGGTGAGGGTGGGGGTGAGGGAGGGGCACGTGTGACCGGTAGTGCACCATGCATCGCCCAGCTGACGCGCGGAGATACCCCGCACTCGCATGCCGGCCAGCGCCGCGGCCGCGGTGTCGCTACCCCGCGGCGCTAGTTCACGTCGCGGCCGCCGGGGCCGCTGCGTTCGCTGCAAGGGCGGTCAGACTGGGCTGGGCGCGCGGGGCCGCGCGGCCCCCCTGGCCCGGCGAGGTGGGCCAGCGGGGGGCGGGGGGGCTGGGGGCGGCAGGGAGCGGCGCCACGGCGGGCCGGGGGCGGAGGGGGGCGGGGGGATCAATACGACGCAGGCCCCGGTTCGGGCGACGGCCGCGCGAGGGAGCCACGTCCGCACCGTAGCAGAAGACGCATCGCGCCGCTCACTTGTTTTCGAAGTGGGGCCCCCCTTCGTATTTCGGTGCTGGTGGCGACTGTTCGTGGAGCTTCCTCGCGTGCGATTAGCGTGCATTCCTGGCGTGCCAACTCTCGTGTGTCCAGCGTCGGGCAGCTCGTCGGCGTCGGCGTCGCGGTCCAGGTGAGTGCGAGCGCCTGGCCCCCGCCAGGGCGTCGTGGCTGGCGGCCGAGGCCTGTGCGCCTGTGTGTGTTGTTGTGGTGCGGCGCGGCGCGGGCGGGGAGGCGGCGGTGAGGCTGCGCGGTGGTGCGCGGGGGCGGCGCGCGCCCGGGCCTCGCCTGGCCAGGCCCGGGGCCCGGGTGACCCAGTGCCACATAGTGAAAACTCCCCGGGTCGATCCCGACCCGCGGCCCCGGGCACAACCACACGTCTTGCCGCGCGGTTTTTAGGTTAGATCTTGTCGCGGGGCCGCGGGGCGGGCGCCGCGGCGCCGTCCTCGTCCTGGCGTCCATCACGGCCGTGTCCCCCACGCCCCCCTCGACACCGCCGCCCCTCGAGGGTTAGGTTAGGTTTTAGGCGCTGCTTGCGCTGACCTCTGACCCTGACACTCCCCCCTCCCTCGCCCCCCCCCCCGGCATTCCCCCGCCGTCCCACCCGCGCCGCGCCCATCCTGGGCGTCGGCCTGCTGCGCGTCGAGGAAGGACGACGCCCGTCAAGTGGCCGCCGCCCGTTTGGCAGCAGCAGGCCGCCGCTGGCAGGAGGCGCTGCGCGGGGAGGAGGTGGAGCAGGCCGTGACGGCGGCAGTGACATCACTCCTGTTGGCCCGGGCACCGTGACCCAGACAAGACGCAGAGCGGAGCACGGCGGTGGGGAGGGGAGAGGGAGGCGCAGAGGGCATGGCAGCCAATTTAGCACTTGGTGTCATTGCCAGTCTTGACGGGGAGGTGGAGGGGGCATCCGTGTCTGGCAGAAGCGTTGACCTGCCAACGACGTCTCTCTCGCCCCGACGCCTTGAGCTGCGGGCGTCCAGTGGAAGCCCGTGGCGCTGGTTTTGTAATACCCCCTGTGTGAGACGGGGGCGGGGCGGGGGTAGGGGCGGGGGTAGGGGGGGTAGGGCGGGGTAGGGGCGGGGCGGCGCCAGCAGGGGGGGGGGGAGGGGAGGGGGTGGGGTCGAGGCTAAGGTCAGGTCAAACGGAAAGCACCGCCGGGCCGGGCCAGGGTGCCGCGGTGGGCGTTGTGGTGGGCGAGGGCAGCCCGCCCCAGGGCGGGGCGGGGCGGGGCGGGGCGGGGCGGGGTGGGCATGCGAGGTGAGGCAAGGCTCTCGGCCTTACAGGAGGCCCGGCCCGGCCGGGTCCGACCGGCAAATGATTTTAACATCGGAGGCGGTAGCAGAAGGAAGGCAGCGGCCTCTGGTCGGGTCACCGCCGTGGTCTGGCGTGTCGTGGCCTGGCGTGGCCTGGCGTGGCCTGGCGTGGCCTGGCGTGGCCTGGCGTGGCCTGGCGTGGCCTGGCGTGGCCTGGCGTGGCCTGGCGTGGCCTGGCGTGGCCTGGCGTGGCCTGGCGTGGCCTACCTGTGCCTGCCCTTATCGTTCCACGCAAGACCCCCTACCTTCCTCGCTCAGGGCCGGCGGTGTAAGGTCCGCCCAGTGCTGCCAGAAAAGTAGGCAATAAAGCGCCCAACCACTGCGGGCTGCATCTCCGCCTGCCTACTAGGCAACACCTTAGCACTGGTGCGTGCATATCGCCTAGTGGGCAGGCGCAGATGCAGGTTGGGTGCTTATTATTGCCTACTTTTCTGGCAGCACTGAATATTCTGCCAAAAATGTTCGAACATCCGTCTGTCTCGTGAGGTTTTGCGCTTTATACAACTTTTTTTTCGAACGAGCTCGGCGAGCCACTAACCAGCGCACTGGCGGCGGGGCGGTCGTGTCGCATCGTCATTATCCCTCCTGCCAAAGTCCCATACCAGCAGGTTATCTGCACACTGCGCACGCAGGATGTACCACCACCGCCCCGCCCCGCCCCGCTGGGGGAGGGGCCGCGGGGCAGACATTGTTGCAGGGAGGCTCTGCGGGGTGGCAGGGGGGAGGGGGTGGGCGTGGCAGGTACGGGATGAGGTGGGGGGGGGGGCAGGGGGAGGTTGGAGCAAACAGCCAAACGACCTAATCGGCCAGGCAGGCGAGTTGCCGCTGTTGGCGCTGCGCTGTTCCCGACACGCCCGGCCCCCGGCCCCACCGCACGGTCAGTGCAGGCGCGGTGCTGGAATGCCGCGGCACTGTGCTGTACTACTCCAGCACGGTGGGAAATGGAGAGACGCGGCCGGGCGGACAGACAGACGGGCGAGTACTGTGTGGGCAGACAGACAGACAGACAGACAGACGGTCGGACGGACCGGCACAGAGTGAGACCCGGCCTGCCGCGGGAGCCAGAATGCTGGCGGGCGCGAGAGACCCGTGCACCAGCTCGCTCCCTATAGCAATGGAAGTCGTCGAAATAAAAAGAACAAGAGCAGCGTGGACGACTACGGGGAAAACTTTGCGTTGCGTACAGGTCGGCGTTGCAGGGTGGGAGAGAGAGGGAGAGGGAGAGGGAGAGGGAGGGAGAGAGGGAGAGAGGGAGAGGGAGAGGGAGAGTCCGGGAGGGAGAGGGTGCGAGTAAAGAGCAATCACACGAAAGCGCGTCGGTGGTTACAGAGGAATGCCTCGGCGGTAGAAAAGAATCCGGAGTGAGAGAGTGGGTGGGGCGGAACAGTGGAGGTATAAGGGGGAGCAGGAGGGAGGGCATACCTTCAACCCCCCCCCCCCTTTACCACCCACTGTGATCCTCCAGTAAGCGGCCTGACAGGTTGGCAATATGCACAACGCCCCTGAAAGTAGGCAACCCATGGTACGTAGCCTACGTGGCCTCCCCTGGCAGGTGAAAACAAAAATATCCTAATATCATAACACAACTTTGCAAATGTATCAGCTGGCTTGCACTCTCAGACAGCGAGCAGTGATTGTGGCAGGATATTTTATGCAGGGGGCATTTTGTCGCGTGCGTGCCAGCGCCCATGCTCTTTCTAATCTTCCCCCTTCTCGTCCCTCTACCGCGCTGAACCTAACCTTATTGTTGCCTAGTCTGGACGCCCCTGCTGGGGAAGGTTGCAGCCAGAGCCCAGGCTAAAACTCGCTAAAACTTCACTTCATCGGCTTCAGGGCTTAACGTTCGGCGGTAACACCTTCACACACCGTCATTGTGGCACAAAACGCACTCCAGAAACTACGATGGCTCTTGCAGTTTCATCTGCTTCCAATTCCCATCTTGATTGGCGCGGTTTTCAGTAACTTTAATCACCAACGAGTTTCTTCCTTTTTGCTCTAAAGCCTTTTTGTGTATTGTTTTTTAAAACCATTACTTTTATTTGGTTTCGCCCCTCATCCTTCTTTCCTTTTCCATTTTAGGAGGGGGGGGGGGCTTTAACTCGACACTCTTATTTTTCTCTGTCATATTGATAAACGAAAAAAAGTAGGCCATGAAAGTCACTCTTTTTGCTACTCTCGTCACGCCTTTGCTGGCTGCCGAAGAGGGGAAAGGTTTGAAGGGAGGGACGCTTCGCCTCCCCCCACGTATCCCGCTCCCTCTGTTTCACCCTCTTTCCCTCTACCCCCTTTTCTCGCACTCTCTCTTTCTCTCTCTTTCTCCTCTCTTCTCTCTTTCTCCTCTCTTCTCTTCTCTGCTCCGTTTCTCACCGCCCTTTCGATACGCCCAGGGCCCATCCTGCTTTCATCCCCTCTAGATCCGCCCCTCACCCCCCTTGCCTTTCCACCCCCTCCACTGAAACTCCATTAAGTTCCACATAAGGCGGCCTTTGTTTTCCTTATTTACGAGGGGGATCTGTGTGTTTCTGGGCGCGGGTCGGGTCGCACGACACCGGCCCTAGGGGTGGGGGTGGGGAGTGGGGGGGGCTGGGACAGCGGCCGGACCTGGGAACGCTCTTACCCTGTATCGGGTGACCGTCCCTCTCCGTCCTCGGGGTGTCCTCCACCCCCTCGGCGCGGCGCAGCGCTCTTCAATGAGTCGGGTCCTCTTCAGCCTCTACCCCTGCGCCCCCTCCCCCCCCCCAACCCCGTTGCTCTCCAATCACCACGTCCCCCCGCCCGCACCGCTACTTGTCTGTGTGGGCGTCTCACCCTCCTCTCTCCATCTTCCTTTCTCTCCTCTTGCCCCCCTCTCTCCTCTTTCCCTCCTCTCTCTTTCCCTCCTCTCTCCTCTCCCCACACCCCACCCCCTGCCTCTCTCTCGCTCTTGACGCTGCCAACTTGCGTGGTAAAGCTGCTAAGTCTGGTGCGGCGCCGGCATTACGGTATGAGTAACTCGCTTTCGGCAGGAGTGTGCTAGGGCGGTTTATCCCCGCGGGCCGCCCGCGTGTCTCGGAGAGAAAGCAAGAGAGAGAGAGAGACAGAGACAGAGGGAGAGGGGGGGAGAGAAAGGGAGAGGGAGTGCGAAGAAAAAGAGAGAGGGAGAAGGGAGAGGTGTGTGGATGTGTGTGTGTGTGTGTGTGTGTGTGTGTGTGTGTGTGTGTGTGTGTGTGTGTGTGTGTGAGAGAGAGAGAGAGAGAGAGAGAGAGAGAGAGAGAGAGAGAGAGAGAGAGAGAGAGACCGCACACATAAGCAGGAGCACAGACAGCCCCCAAGCCTTACCTCTCTGCCTTCCGCTCGGCCCATATGGACTCCTGTGGGGCGCTGTGGGACTTGGCGGAGGCGTACGCGCGTCGGCCCTACGTCACTGTCGCTGGGGGGGGGGGGGGGGCGAGAGCGCCGTCCGTGGGAAAAGCTCCAGGCAGTCCCGGCTCGAGACTCATTGCTGAATGCGAGCATGGCGGGCGCCTGCCTGTGCCTCACACAAAGCAGGGGCGGCCAGTAAATCAGGAGATGAGTGCTGCCTTGGTGCTGGGGACCGGCGGGGAGCGGGGACGGGGATCAGCCTTCCTCCCTGACATCCCCTGACCTTTCATTCGTCGTTGGCCTGGCACGACAGGGAGCATAACCGAATTCGCTGGATAATTATTCGAAATTCGAACCAAACTAAATCATTTTCTATCGAGTACCGCATGGTGGAACCGTTTTCTGGGGCGTTCAGCCGTTGAGGTCGCGGCTAAAGCCGTTTCTGGTAATTTCAGAGAAAACACCCAATAACTGCTCTGAAAAAGCTTCGAGTGCCCACAAAATCACTGAGTTCGACAATTTGAAGTATCTAAGTTGAACACTGTTGATTTTAGTGCTGACAGTAGGTCTAACTCGCACTCTTTCATGAAAAGTCTTGATCCTTTTGAAAATTGCTGTCCTCGTCCTCCTCCTCGTCGTCCTCTTCCTCGTCGTCCTCGTTCTCTTCCTCGTCGTCCTCGTTCTCTTCCTCGTCGTCCTCGTCCTCCCCCTCGTCGTCCTCGTCCTCGTCCTCCTCATCGTCGTCGTCGTTCTTCTCCAACTCCTTCTCCACGTTCTTCTCTTGGCGCGGCCCGCCCCGAGCGTGAGCGTATTCCTGGCTCTCATTCTTCCCCAGACAACTTTGAGTGGGACTTTTCCGGCTCTGGAATCGTCGTCGTCCTCGTCGGCTGCTTGTCGACGCCCTCGCTCTTTCCTTTCCGGGAGCCAGCCAACCGGGCAGCCGGGCGGGCGGGCGGGCAGGCAGGCAGGCAGTCGGCCCGGAGTCCCGCTGCGGGCGGGCCGGGGTCCTGCAGGCTTCCTTCCCTTCTTTCACTTCCTTTTTACTTCTCTTTATTTCGTCGTTTCTTTGCCTGATAATGGGTCCTCGCCGAGGGGTTAACTCAACTTAAGACAGAGAATGCAAAGAGAGAAACGGATAAAGAAAAAGAAATTAGAAGAGTTCAAGAAAACTTGAGAATATTTAGGACGATTAATTAAAATTTAGTTTCCAAAAAAAGAAAACAAATTTTAAAAATACAGATGACTTGTACACCATAATTGACAGCTCGTTTTCATCTTGATCCACACGCAGCCGCTGTGCGGCAGCAAGCGAGTGGTCGCCTCGGGTTGTTCCGCTTGTGGGGCTGAGGTCCTTACGCTGTCCTGGACAGGGTGAGGCGGGGCGGGACCGAGGTGGCCGCCGTACCCCGCCCCGCCCCGCCCCGCCCCGCACTGCCCCGCCCCGCCCCGCCCCGCCCCGCCCCGCCCCGCCCCGTCGCTCGCGGCGTGAAATTTGATGAGATGGGGTGCCAAGGCGTTTTCACACTTGGGCGTCGCACCAAGGCGGACACGACACGGCGCGGCCCTCAGGGTGACTGCACTCCCAACGCAATCTCCAGCAGCCACCCCTCAGCACCCTCCCCTCCCCTGCCCCCCCCTTCCGCCCCCTCGCTCTATTTTTCTACACTGTTGTACGAACAGCACTGCCAAAAATTTCCACGGTAATTTCCACGGTTTTTCCCGTTAATTTTTTACCAGGTCTGGACCGTTTTTAGTGGGTACGGGACGTCCGTAGTACGTATGACCGTACTGCCTTTAATTTAACTTTTATCGCGAAGTTTGACGGAATTGGTCACGGAAAACACCGTATTTTTAAGATACGGCTGTTCCGTAATCAAACAAAACTGATTTTACCGTAGTATCTGTGGAATGGGGTACGGGATTTTTAACAGTGAGTGTCCTCGACGACACATTCTAGCAAAAATGTTGTGTTAGTATAGAAAAAAGTGATACCCGTTTGGACCTCTCCGGAGACTGAAAACGATCTAGTATGGATGAAATCGGTTGCTGGTGGTCTGACAATGCGTTTTGCACCTTACAGATAGCCCTTGGTATCCCTAACACTTAGTCTCATTTCTCCTTCCCACCTCACCCGCATACTCCCCCCCCCCCCCTCTCGCCCTCTCTCTCTCTCTCTCTCTCTCTCTCTCTCTCTCTCTCTCTCTCTCTCTCGCTCTCTCTCTCTTTCTCCCTCCCTCTTGCGCTCCTTTCTCTCTCCATCTCTCTTTCTCCATCTCCGTCTCGCTCTGTGCGATCGCGTCGCGCCCGGAAACTTCCCCCGGCGCGTCGAATTCACAAGCATCCCAGCTGCTGCATAATTTGGGCCGTTACTCCCCGTCCTCGCGCCAGTTTAACCTACGCCCTTTTACCTCCCGCCCTCCACTCCTCCACTCCTCCACTCCTCCACTCTCCTCCCCTTCCACTTCGCAGCCACTCGGTGCCACTCCGCCCGCTGCGCTACACCGTGACATCATCGCAGGGATAGAGAGGGAGAGAGAGAGAGAGAGAGAGAGAGAGAGAGAGAGAGAGAGAGAGAGAGAGAGAGAGAGAGCGAGGGCGAGGGAGAGAGAGAGAGAGAGAGGAGAGAGAGAGGGAGGGAGGAGAGAGAGAGAGAGAGAGAGGGAGGGAGGGAGGGAGAGAGAGACAGAGTGAGAGTGAGAGACAGAGTGAGAGAGAGAGAGACAGAGAGAGTGAGAGAGGGGGGTAGAGCTAGAGTCGGTGAGAGTGTGTGCGTGTGTTCCCCGTGTAATAAATCCTCATGTTCGATATCACTTGGAGGGTCTCCCGCTCCGTTCACCTAGGCCGTTAGCAGGGCCTTTGCCAGCACCGCGCGGACAGCCCCTGGTGTCCTTCCCTCCTAGGCGGGCGTGGCGGGGCGCGGCTGAGCCCCATGTGGCTGGCGGCGCGAATCTGTTTCTCTCGTTATCTGGGCAAAGACAGTGCCCAGTTGGGTGCGAGAGGTGCGCTGCGGGGGGGTGCGGCGGGGCCGTGGTAGTGGAGGACCCCCCCCCCCCCCCCCCGTCCCCTGTACCCGCCCCTGATGGCTTTCCGAGACGGTGGAGCGAGTGCACCCAATCGCCCTTCACACCGCCTGGGTGGCCGCCGGCGGGGCCGTGCGGGGCCGGGCCGCCGGGTCCTACGGGGTCTATGGGGCGGGCGGGGCCCCCTGCGGGGTGAGCGCGGGGCGGGGCGGGGCGGGGCGGGGCGACCCAATGGGGGGACCCGAAAGGGGTTGGGTCTGTGGCGCGGCGGGCTGGGCTGGGCTGGTACCCGCGGCACAAGACCCCCGGACCCCGACCCCAGTGGCGGTCAGGACTTGGGCGTCTCCGCCGCCCGCCTAGTCCTGCGCTGCCCCAACCCCACCCCGCCCCCACTGTGAAAAATACTTGTAAAGGTTACGGGAAAATTTCCCATGATACACTGCCAGAAATTTCCACGGTAATTTCTACGGTTTTTCCCGTTAATTTTTTACCAGGTCCGGACCGTTTTAAGTGGGTACGGGACGTCCGTAGTACGTATGACCGTACTGCCTTTAATTTAACTTTTTTCGAAGTTTGAAGAAACTTAACTACGGAATTGGTAACGGAAAACACCGTATTTTTAAGATACGGCAGTTCCGTAATCAAACAAAACGGATTTTACCGTAGTATCTGTCGAATGGGGTACGGAATTTTTAACCGTGTAAATGTTGTAAAATTACAACTTGAAATTGTCCAATTACAAGTACTTTGTATCGATTAGGATTGATTGACGTGCAAGAGTTGGCAGTCGTAAATTTACAACATATGTTTTAAATCGTGATTCCAAAATATGTTGTAGATTTACGAAGATATTTTCACAGTGCCGCCTCGCCTGGCTCGCTCGCCCACACTTAGAAAATTTTCCTTGCCACTGTTGAATATAAAAAAATATCAATGTAGTACAATGTGGCCCAAGATCAAATTTGCTCTTAAAACGAAAACAAAAATTATTTTTTTCTGAAACGAAAATTTCTTGATGTTCGTATTATACGAACTTCCTTGGTATCAAGAGTAAAATTGATCTAGGGTCAATGATCTTGGGCATGTGTATACTTGGATCAAGAAACGACTTTTCTGGGTTGTTGTTTCTCCCAGTGTGTCGTCTCGCGCTCGGCGGGGGGTTCTCTTGTGCGGCGGGGCGAAATGGTCTCCCCCATCCGACCGCGACGACGCCTCGCGACGCCTTGGTCTTTGAACGCTTGAACGGGCGGGGGCGGCGGTGGCTGCCGCCGCCAGGGGATGTGTTCAGCTGGACGAACATCATGGAGAGCACCAGCGGCGTAGTGGTCCGGCATAACGCTCTCGCACACACAAATACGAGACACACACACACACTGAATTTTTATGTACTGTTTTTTATTTACATAGCTATGTTGGTCTATGAGTATGCATAACTCACGTCAAATATTCTTACGTATTTATGCACAAGTTTTGCATAGTTATGTAAGAATTTATACATAAATCAGTTAGAAATTTTACGTAAGCTATGCATGCGCATAGACCTACATGAGCTATGTACAAAATAGTACATAGTATTTCTATGTGCACACAATCACACACTCACACACTCTCTCTCTCTCTCTCTCTCTCTCTCTCTCTCTCTCTCTCTCTCTCTCTCTCTCTCTCTCTCTCTCTCTCTCTCTCTCTCTCTCTCTCTCTCACACACTCCGCGCGCTCATTCACGAACTCTTCCCACCTCCCGGCCGCAGACCCCGTTTGCGTTTGTTTGCAGCCCCGGCCCGGCCCGGCCCGCCACCGTCTTCGCTTCCCTGGTTCCCCTCCACCAATAGCGGATCCCCGCCTCCGCCGCACCCCGCCCCACCCCACCCCGCCCCGCCCCGACACACCAGCCTCACCCCGCCCCGCCCGCCCGCCAGCAGCCCATGTTGGAAGGAGTTCCAGATTGAATTTGGCCTGGTGCTGCTGCCGGGAGCTGTCTTCCAGCAGCCAGGCGCATCTATTCCCTACCCCTCCGCAGCAGGTGCACGATGGGCTGCCGACCCTCCGGGCGCAGCGCCGCGCAGCCGAGCCCCGCCGCACGCCCCGGCCCGCCTCGTCCCGCCCCGCCCCGCCCCGCCCCGCCCCGCCTCGCTCCGCCTCGCCCCGCCCGCCCGCCCCCGCCCCGCCTCGCCCCGCCTCGCCCCGCCTCGCCCCGCCTCGCCCCGCCTCGCCTCGCCCCGCCCCGCCCCGCCCCGTCGCTCTCCACGGTTCATCCCAATTACGTGGCTTGTCAATTAATTGGTTTCACGAGTACTGCGCACGCGGTGGTGTGGTGTGGGTGGCTCGGAGTCAGAGAGAGATAGAAAGAGAGGAAATGAAATCGGCACACTATCAGAAATAGTTATAGGTTTTACAGGAAAAGTTTTCGTTAAACATTTTTGTTAACTTACAACTTACGATTGTAAAATTACAGCACAACTTGGAATTCGTTGACGAGTAAAAAATAGAAATTCACAACATGTGTTAAAAGTAGGAAATTAAAATACATTGTAAATCTACCAGAATAACTTTCGCTGCCCTGTGGGTCAATTGTGGCCTGGTTCTCTCAAGTCAAGTCAAAGTCAAGTCGAGTCAAGTGAAAGACACTGGGTGACGCTGCGGGTCATTTTATGAATAAGCGCATCGCTGTGACTATTATTCAGGCTTCCAGTGGCGGTGGTTATGGTTATGCTATGCAGCCATGCCTACGGATCTCTCTCCGTGTCCGTCCCTCCTCTCTCCGTGTCCGTCCCTCCTCTCTCCGTGTCCGTCCCTCCTCTCTCCGTGTCCGTCCCTCCTCTCTCCGTGTCCGTCCCTCCTCTCTCCGTGTCCGTCCCTCCTCTCTCCGTGTCCGTCCCTCCTCTCTCCGTGTCCGTCCCTCCTCTCTCCGTCTGTCCCTCCTTCTCTCCGTGTCCGTCCCTCTCTCTCCGTGTCCGTCCCTCCTCTCTCCGTGTCCGTCCCTCCTCTCTCCGTGTCCGTCCCTCCTCTCTCCGTGTCCGTCCCTCCTCTCTCCGTGTCCGTCCCTCCTCTCTCCTGCCGCTCCTCTGAGTCTCTGAGCCGCTCGCGGCCGGGTGGAGTTGTCAATAAGTTGGCGATATGTCCTGCGCGGGCGCTGCAGCCTGGGCGGTGCAGCATCCAGCCAGCGTCCGGAGGACCTCTTGAGATGTCCCGTCTGCTCGAGAGGGAACGGGGGGACGGGAGAGATACGGTTGAGATAGAGAGAGAGTGCATGAGAGGGAGAGAGAGAGTGCATGAGAGGGAGAGAGAGAGTGCGGGAGAGGGAGAGAGAGAGTGCATGAGAGGGAGAGAGAGAGAGAGTGCATGAGAGAGAGAGAGAGAGAGAGAGAGAGAGAGAGAGAGAGAGAGAGTGCATGAGAGGGAGAGAGGGAGAGAGAGAGAGAGAGTGCGGGAGAGGGAGAGATAGAGAGGGAGAGAGGGAGAGAGGGAAGGGGGATGAAATCCTCTCCGGACAATCCTCCTCCTATTCCCCCAGACTGATCCCTGCGGCGGCCAAGTCTTCGCTCCTATCGTCTGGACCGCTCTCTTCGTCTCGCCCCGCCACGCCCCGCCATGCCCCGCCCTACCACGCCCCACCACGCCCCACCACGCCCCACCACGCCCCACCACGCCCCGCCCCGCCCCAAGCCGCCCCGCCACGGTTCTCGCCACGGCCCTTGCACTGCAATGGAAGAAGTTCTCTTGGCCGGGCTGGGTGCGGGGGCAAACACCCGGCTATGGCTGTGAGGAAACTCAGCCCCCCCCCTGTGACCAGAGTTTCTGTATCTTTATATTTATCGTACTTGTGTCGCCCCGAAAAGAAATGCGTGGCACCTGAAAGATGGAAAGTATGCGTGTGTTTACTTTGCTGAAACCTTTGAGAGCAATCGGGTTGCTTCGCTATTGCGCAGATTTCGTTTGTATTGCAATCAAAATAGATCGTCAGCATACGAAACTTCCGCTTTACAAACGAATTTCTTTGTAATAAGCTAAATGCTTTTGTATTACAAAGCATCCAAATGCTTTTCAGCTCACGACCCGCGTAGAAACGGATGGTATTATTTTGTAAACATTTTGTGATTCGGCAAACGACATAAAAATGACACATAGTTGACAAAATTGTTGACTAACTAATTACAAATCGTTCACAAAACGGAGTATGTGAATTGAAATTATTATGTCAACAGCTTGTCAACCAGATGCCGTTCCTATGTCAACAATTTTGTCTTCACGTTCACAAAATAATCTCAAACGGATGACATAAAAACCAGCGGATTTGTGCAAAACGTGAAAAAGAAACCCGGACGAGCGGCTTCGAACCTAGTGTAACTGCATACAAGTCGCTCACCGTGTCCACTGGGCCAGAGCGAACACGTTGGGGGAAGCCGGCGAGGGCCGCGTGTGTTGCGACGGACGATGAGCGCGCGGCGTTCTGAGTCTTGGACGACGGACACGGAGCACTCTGGGGTTGCTGGCGTTGTAAGGCGTTGAGTTTTAGAGGACAGGATAGTAGGTTAGTACTCATTGGAAGAGTAAAAAAAGGTCAAGTGTTGGCAGTATATTTGTTGAGTGTTTTCCGAGCAGCAACCGAGAATATAGGAAGTCCGCATTACGGATAGCAATCCGAAGGGTTCTGCTTACACCCTTCACAGTACAACAGCAACCCTAGAGTGCTCCGTGTCCGTCGTCCAAGACTCAGAACGCAGCTCATCGTCTGTCGCAAGACACGCGGCCCTCGCCGACTCCCCCTAACGTGTTCGCTCTGGCCCAGTGGACACGGTGGCCGACTTGTATTCAGTTACACTAGGTTCGAAGCCGCTCGTCCGGGTATCTTTTTCACGTTTTGCACAAATCCGCTGGTTTTTATGTCATCCGTTTGAGATTATTTTGTGAACGTGAAGACAAAATTGTTGACAAAGGAACGGCATCTGGTTGACAAGCTGTTGACATAATAATTTCAATTCACATAATTCCGTTTTGTGAACGATTTGTAATTAGTTTGTCAACAATTTTGTCAACTATATGTAATTTTTATGTCGTTTGCCGAATCACAAAATGTTTACAAAATAGTACCATCCGTTTCTACGCGGGGAACTACTTGCTTTGTAATACAACTAACATTCTTCATAAGGTTACAAGAGTTAGTATTGTCCCTTCAATTAAGAATAAGATGAATTTGTCAGACGGTCACAAAGAACGGCGACTGCGCGGCATGGCTTTGGGGCGTCGCGCGGCGGATTTATCAGCAGCCACTTTACGGTCGGAGCGTCTTAGATGTCGCGTCCTCCTCCCCGATGTCGGCAAATCTTCTGAGCTGAGGGAGAGAGAGAGCGAGAGACAAAAGGGGAGAGGGAGAGAGAGAGAGAGGGGGGGGGGGCAGGTCACGTTTTAGATCGAATTCCATCCAACGACTGCTTCGTTGTACCAGGAATTGTTATCGGTCGACCAGCCGGAGCCCCGCTCGGGTCGGGGCGGCTCTAGGCTCTCCCGTGACCTCCACACGAGCCTCCACCCCGCCCCACCCCCGCCCTGCCCCACCCCACCCCGCCCCCGCCCCGCCTCACCTCACCTCACCCCGCCCCGGCCACGCTGCGGTGGCCGAAATGGGTCCATCTGCAGGTCGAAAGTTGGCTTGTCGCGCAACCCTTGCGGTACCGGCGGTGCCTCGCCTGCCCCCCCCCCCTCCCGGCCCCAAAACCGCCCCTCGCCCCGCGGGGCCAGGGCGTAGGCCTGCGCTAACTCGCCCCCCGAGGCAATATCAGGCCCCGCCCCGCCAGGCGGCCCCCTACCGACACGTCGACCCCTTGGTGATTCTCCTGCATATCGTTGCCCGCGCAGGGGGGGAGAGGGAGAGGGAGATGGAGGGGGAGGGGGAGGGGGGGCAACGGACGGAGGGTGGCGAGCAAAGCACGCCGCGTTGCCGGAGCGGGGGCGGAGGGTGCCGTCGTCCACTGTCGTCCCCGCGCCGCCCCCGGGTGACCTGGGCTGCCATCCTTCTTCGGTTACGCCTCACCTACACTCTGCCCCCCCCCCCCCCCCCCGGCCAGGTCTTCTGCTGCTTCATCTCGTGTGGGGTTGGGGTGGGGTGCGCTACCCGCGCTCATCCCCCTGTTCGGGCGGGGCGGGGCGGGCGCTGCGCGCCTAGCGGTGGGAAATCTACAACGGCCGAAAGTGACATGTATTGCTTTTACGACTGTCTAGCAGCGTCGGGCCGAGGCGGGGCGCCGCCTTTCGGGGGTCGTAGGAGGCTAACCCCCGGGGCGGGGCGGGGCGGGGCGGGGCAGGGTGGGGCGGGGCCGGACCGGTGGTGGCCGGGGGCAGTGACACGAGATGGGGGCAGGCGGTGCGTGGGTGGTGGCAATCCTCTTCTGAAAAAAAAAAAAAAAAAACGCGTTTCTTTCTGTCGTAACGTAGACACATATATAGGTGCGTTCATTTTTTTCTGAACTGAATGGCGTCTTTCCTATGGAAGGTGGATAAATATCGTTTATTACAGTTACACCCAACAGTGTAGGACTCTCACCAAGGTTTTCAGTATAATCACTGTTATTCAATTCCTGTGACGTCACATTCGTTTAACTGTAAAAGCTGTCACATTCGTTATAATATGATGTCACATTTGATGTATTGTGAATCGACAGGGAAAAGCGCCGTAAATTCTAAGGAATGTGACACATCCAAACGAATGTGACAGTTTTTACAGTGAAAAGAATGTGACGTCACATGAATCGAATAAAAGTGATCGCGTCGTATTTACGCTCAAGAAGCAGATGTAATAACCCAGTAATGGCTGTGAAGTACCTGAAAAACGGTATGCGTGTAATATAACGCATCCAATAGCGCGTTATACCGTAATAACTCGTACACTTGTGTCTATGGGGTTGATTTCTCCCTCGAAAAGCCATTCCCTGCTGCGTGCGGGGGCGATGTGTGTGCATGTGTGTGAGGTGGGAGGGGAGGGGGGGGGGGCACGACACGTGACCTGATCACGCAGGCCGTTCACATAGGGTGTCTCATGCTGTTCAGCAGCCTCCCCGTCCCAACTACACTTCCACGGTAATTACTACGGAATTACCCGTCAAGTTTTTACCTGATACGAACCCTTTCTAGAGTGCACGAAACGTCTGTTTCTGACGTCATACGGAGGTGTCCGTACTGAAGAAAATACTTTTCTATCCGTTCAACACTGTGAAAAATAATAGGTTTACGGGAAAATTTTCCACGAAAAGCAGTTGTAATATTTCAATTGCAAATCGTAAAATTACAAGCACTTCATATCGGCTTGAAATTCATATTTTTCACAGTGAACCTATACGTCCATATTTGTTTATGTACCTAACATACCTATGTCTTAAAATACCGTTACTTTGCTGCACGTCAAACAATCAAACCTTGGCAAACTATCAGTAGGGTACTTTTCCGACTAGTCCCACTGTTTGAAATGTAATGTAATCGTGGTACAGTATAAGCTTGTCACACTGCTTAACAGCGGTAATTTGCGCGAGCAGTGGAACATTATCACGCTTTCAACTGAGTGGGACACTGTCCCTCTCGTGGACTTTCAGAGAATCTGTTCGTGGGGTTTTTATAAGCAAAAACAAAAACGATCAGAAGCATCTTTATTTTCTCCCTTCATTTTACTAATAAATGGTCGTACCATAACCTCCCCTCCCCCCCCCTCCCCATCCCTTGGCCTTGGCTACTCCAACATCCGCAGCCCGCCGGCCATGGCCAGGGCCGGGGCCGCTGCGGGGCCAGTCGATGCCGGGGCGTCCCCACACGCGACACTCGAGGAGAGAGAGAGAGAGAGAGAGAGAGAGAGACAGAGAGAGAGAGAGAGAGAGAGCAGCGCGACCGGCCGTGCGCGGAAATCAATAATCTAAGGGAGGCCGCGGCGTGGCGCGGCGTGGCGTGGCGCGGCGTGGCGTGGCGGGGCGGGGCGTGGCGGGGCGGCGCATCAATCAAACGTAAAGGTCAGGTCAGGGCCGCAGGCAGAGTGTGACATTTTTCTCCTTTCTCTTTTCGCCTTTCTCTGTGCACACTGCTGCCGCTGCTGGGTGGTCCAGCTGGAGTCTGGCAGTCTCTCTTTCTCTCTCTCTCGCCGTCCGCTTACTCTCCTCTCCCTCCTCTCTCTCCCTCCTCTCTCTCCTTCTTCTCCCCTTCCCCTTCTCCCCCCCCCCTTGCCTACCCCCTACCCCCTCTCCTCCCACCGCAGGGCTGGTCTGGCAGCGGCTCTAGCAGCCAAACCTGACCCAATTATCGGACTGTGAAGGCTAAAGTTTTCCACTGCGAGCAGTTGGAATCCGCTTCTCTTCCTATTCTGCTATTCCTCCCCTTCATCCGTCCAACTCGACGCCAACTGCCTCTCCCCCCCCCCTCACTCACCCCCTGCCCCCTCCACCTCCCCCGATTCTGACTATGGTGTTATTTTCAGTTCAAAAATAACGTCCGCCGCTGTAAAAGAACCGGGGCTCGCTCCGCCTCTCCCCTGCCCTCCCCCGCCGTTGCCATTCCCCTCGGCTGCACCCGCGGGAGGGGGGAGGGGGAGGGAGTTAGGGGATGGGGGTTGGAGGGGGGGGGGGGGTTACGGAGGAGGGCGGCTGCAGTCGATGGTATAGTCATCCCCCAACCCGTGGGCCGCGCGCCAGACGTGGAATGTAGGTCACGTGGTGGTGTTCTGGCCCCATGTGCGGGGCCGGCAGTGGCGGAGGAGACGCTAGGCCGGCCCGGCCCCTTCCTTCTCCTACACTGTAAAAAATTGTTGTAGAAATACAAACATTCCTCTAACAGCTGCGTTGTAAAGAAACAACAATCTCTTTAGACAAACAACTTGGGTATTAAAAAAACAACTTGATTTGTTTTATTTCAAAACATTAAATTTGTTATTTGACAGTTTTTGTTGTTATTCGACAACATTTTGTTGTTATTTAGCAATTTTTCTTGTATTTCAACAATTTTGTTGTTAATTTACAACTTTTGTTGTTAATTTACAACTTTTGTTGTTAATTTACAACTTTTGTTGTTAATTTACAACTTTTGTTGTTAATTTACAACTTCAAGTCTGTACATGAATGGCAGGTTGCTGTTAATTTACAGAAGGCGTTGTTTTTTTACATAACGATGATGTTTAAGAACAGCACGGGTCAATGAAAAACTTAACTGCAGATTTACTGTTAAGCTACAACAATATTTTTTACAGTGTACTTCCCCTTCCCTCCCATTTTCACCCCCCGCACCCCTTTTGCTGCGTCTGCTGACCGGTACCGCTGAACGGTGCCTTCACTGTCAAACAAAAATAGTCGTGAGGGTTACGGAAAAAATTCCCATGACAAACGTAAAGTTACGACTTCGAGTTGTAAAGTTAAGAGTACTTTTTGTCATCATCTGTCGACTTAGTGTTTTTCAACGGACAAGAATTTGCGCTCGGAAATTTACGACTGCGATCGTAAATTAACGACTCCATGTCGTAATCCGAAATTATAAAAAAAGGCGTAAATTTACAAATATTTTTTTCACAGTGTTGTGTGCAACACAGCAAGAAAGTTTTTCGGGAAGTTCCGGGTGCTGAAGTAATGTTCATCGGTTTGCAAACGTAATTATAACGTGAGTCGTTAGGGCGGATATTAGCATACCGAAAAGAGCTTCACCGATTCTACCGGGAACTTCCCCGGGAAGTTTTTGATGTGTAAGGTCAGCTACACTGTAGTTTGTTTACACTGTCATAACGTTGCAAAGCAATTTTAAGAAGAATCTGGCTGCATTGCAATTGCAAAGAATTTGTTTGTATGACAAACAAAATAGTTTGTAGGCTTCAGAACCTTCCGCCTTACAAATACATTTCTACACTGGAAACTACCAAGTGATTTCTGAGGTTGTCGCTCACTTCGAGATGAGCAACCTAAACTCACTTGTAGAGATGACTATTCCTAAAACTTGTAGGTGCAAATGACTATTCGCACACTTGTAGGTGAGCGAATGGCCTCGGTTTTAATAGTCATTCGCTCACCTACAAGTGAGCGAATCAGTCATTGAATGTTCGGAACCTACAAGTGAGCGAATATTCATTTGCAGTACCAAAAAGTGAGCGAATACTCATTTGCACACCTACAAGTGAGTGAATTTATTAGCTCATCTACAAGTGAGCGACATTCGTACACTTGGATTTCTATGTAAGCTGCGAAGTGAATTCTTTGATAAAACATGTTTTGACGGTTTGGCCCTGAAAATTTTTAGCTGGTTTAAATCGTTTTCCAAGTACACGGGACGACCGTGCGAATAGATCGAGAAACCTTATCGTACTTTCAAAATATGGGACCAGCCGGTAAGAAAAAGTCCCATACTCTGCATTTCCTGTCTCCTGCAGCACTTTTACGGAAGCTCCCGTTATTTTCAACAAAGGCCTTTCCTGTTTTGTTTTTTTCTGTTTTTTTGTGAGGACTGCTCCGTAATAAAATACAACGGTGCGTTCCGTAGTCAATGCCGTTATATGCTACGGAAACTTTTACCAGTGCTATCGGCAAGAAGGGCCTTTTGAAGGTGGCCTGAGGTTATACGGCCCGAGGCTGCCCAGGCGGGACGGGGCTGGCTGGTTAGAGCTGAGCTGTTCCCTCCAGGGGTACGCGCGGGCGGGGCGGGGCGGCCCCGCGCAGCCAACCCCGCACAGGGAAATGTTGTCATTCGTCCACAATCCAGCCATTAGGCCGTACACACATACACACACGCACCCGCACCGCAGTGCATCTGTGTATGGGTGTGTGGGGAGGGGGGCGCAAGCAGGCAGAGGTTGGCCGGGAGAGAGGCGGAGGGGTGGCTGGAAGCAAATGCGACATGTTGTGCCATCGCGCTCTTTGAGCAGCCAAGCCTCTCCGCCGTAACGCTTGCGAGTAAGTATGCGTGCGAGAGAGAGAGACGTAGAGAGGAAGGGAGAGGAAGAGGGAGGGAGAGGAAGAGAGAGAAAGGTGGGTCTGAGGGAAAGGAGGCACACGGCAAATGCAGTGTCTGGGTTTCCAAGCATTTTTGGAAAAATCAAGACGCTACCATGCGTTTTCTCCATAAGAGTTTCCAGGCTGCTTGGGAACCTGCGGAAGTAGATTTTATCGTCCGTGTTTGGTACGTGCCGTGGCCTGTGCTTATTTTCACTGGTGGTGTGTGAGTGTGTGTGTGTGTGTTTAGGACGGCCCGTTGACGGATGGGACGCATTTATTTAGGTACAAAAGGCTCGTGCCATCATTCTTCCTTTGGGCCCGGGGCGAGGCGGGACGGGGCGGGGCGGGGGTGTGTACCGTCACCTAAACCGCGTTATCGTCCTGACGACCTTGCTGCACCTCTCCTTCCAGGTAAACGCGCGTCTATTTTTTTTTTTGACGACGTATTTCTTATCTCATTTCCTTATGTCGGGACAATATTTTCCAGGGCGCATCATAACGCGCGCCCCCGCACGCGTGCGCGCCTCACCCCGCTGGCAGCGGAGGAAGGATGGGATAGGATGGGATGGGAGGGTTTTCAATGGGATACGGAACCAGATGATGGGAATTACAAATCCTTGCGGCAGCAACGTAAAAGGGGCTAAAGCTAAAGAGGTAGTTTCCAAGGATTGCGGAGCGCAAGTACACTGTTAAAAATACCGAAAAATACCGTGGGGCGTTACGGTATGCCTACGGTCCGTACCGTAATTTTCTGTGCACGGTTAGACCGTAACGTAGCCTTACGGTGCGGACTGTACTTCATTGCGTATGGAATGTTCTCCATTGAACTTCCCCAACATATTTGCAGGCTACGACGGACCGTAGTCAAAAATTTCGGTCCAGGACCGGGTAACAAATTAACGGCGCGTACCATAGGCATTTACCGTGGTGTTTTTCAACAGTGTAGTCGACCTGGACAGAGAGAGAGAGAGAGGGAGAAGGAGAGGGAGAGGGAGAGGGAGAGGGAGAGAGAGAGAGAGAGGGAGAGGGAGAGAGGGAGAGGGAGGAAGGGAGATAGAGAGTGAGTGAGTGACGATGGAGCTAGCTTTACTTTGTCGCATTGACGGGTCTTGTACTCTGTACCTAGCGCGCACTCCTGCCGTATTCAGTTTTATAAGCAGTGCGTGAGAATGAGGTGGGTCGGGGCGGGGTGGGGAGTTGCAATATACGTTTCGAGTCGCTGGCGACTCTTATTTCAGTCTCGCTGCTCCGCTGGGGGCGCGTGGCGTAGCGTGGCGTAGCGTGGCGTAGCGTGGCGTAGCGTGGCATGGCGTAGCGTAGCGTGGCGTAGCGTGGCGTAGCGTGGCGGTGCCGCCGGCGCCGGGGCACGCTCCCCTCGTTCTTTTACATAGCGAGCTGGAGGGGGTGAGAGAGAGAGAGAGAGAGAGAGAGAGAGAGAGAGAGAGAGAGAGAGAGAGAGAGACAGGAAGGCGCACGTCGAGTTCCGTATTTATGTAAGCCCTCTGCTGAATTCGCGCGCGCGCGCCGCGAAAAGAAGGTGGTGGCCTGGGGCTGGTCGCAGGGGAGGTAAGGGGGGGGGGGCCGGGGGGCAGCGCGGCCCGGCTGGCTGGCTGGCTGGCTCTGGGGGTAAGGAGGAGAGAAACATGTGGGAGCAAAGAGACGGCTACCGTGCAAAAATCGATTCCAAGTTGAACGTGGGCCCTCTCTGGGGCTCTCTGGCGGAGAGAGCGCGCCCCCGTGGCCGTGGCCCACCACGCGTGGCGTGGCGTAGCGTGGCGTGGCGTATGCCCGTCCAAGGTCTCTTAAATTGTTGATCAGCAAGTCGTGGTGCGGGGGCTGGGCCGGCCCGGCGGACCAGGCCATGGCACGGCAGCGCAGCACAGGTGGCACAGTGGTGGCCGCCCCGCCCCCCGCACTGCCCCCGCCCCCGGCCCCCGCACTACCCCCCCTCCCCGGCCCCCCGCCCCCCCCCCGCCCCCTCACTGCCCCCGCCCCATGCCAGCACAGCAGATGTCCCTCTCTCACACGTACTGTGGACCGCGTGACGTATGGGAAATAAAAGTAACTTGAGTCCCCCTTGCCTGTCTCGTACCCTATTTATTTCACTCGTTGAAAATATATTCCTGCTCCATTTCTTTTTACCGCCTCATAGAACGATGTCGACAATCGCTTTGTGGGGCTTATCTAGCCAGTGGTCCTGTGCCTCGTTTCCTTCCCTCTCCTATTTTTTATTCTTTTTCATTTCACCCCTTTTCCGGTATCGCATACCACGCGCTCTGACGAACACCTCGCCTTTTTGTAGGCCTTTTTTTTCATCCCTCTCTGTTTTTTTGCTGTGTTCTGCCATGCTTCATTTTTTTTTCAGTGTTCTGCCTGAGAATGAGAGTGACTGTAAACAAAAGAGGTCCGCGGGCCGGCGTTGTTCTGCGACACAATTCGGCCTTTGTCCGTCAGTAGCATCATATTGCCGCCCCTGTCCATTGAAGGCCTTGTCCGACGGGGTGGGGTTACTCCAGAGAGAAAAGGGAGCGAGGCAAAAGAAACAAAACTGTAAAGTTGAATTGAATAATAGGGTTTCCCACTTTGGGCCGACCCCCGTATCGCTTTTGCCATTGCGGCGCTCTCGCATAGCGCCCTGCTCCGTCGCGTGGTGCCGCCTGGAGTGTTCCCGCCCGCAGGACGGCGACGGGAGCGCGGTGTTGGCAATATCGGGTATTGGGGGGGCTGCTCGTGTGATGTGATGTGCGCCGCTTGCACCTATATTGGCAAATATATAAAGCGATTTAAACAAAAAAAAAAAAAAAAAAAAAAAAAAAAAAAAAAAAAAAAAATCCTTAATTTCAATAATCACGAAAGTTTTTTTTTTCCTACTATATAATGTAATCATAAAGTTACGATATCGATCGTAAAAATACAACATGAGTTGTAAATCACAAATTACGAGAAATGTTGTAAATTTACGAAGATATTTTGACAGTGTAGTCTGGAGTGCGCGGCGGGAACGTTTTATCGCTCGTGTCGCCCCCGTGTTACACCACTCTATCACCTGCTGTCCGCGTCACGTATTGTCTCGCGAGCAAGTACAGTACAGCGAGACGTACTTTGCTTTCCTTTACTCTTTGCCATTCGCGGAGAACTAGCAAAAGCCTGTAAATAGTGTTAATGTTGCAGCACGCATTACATCATGCTTCCGCTATATTCGTCTTCGTCGAGTTCTGTTGATCTTCACTGTTATGGTAGCCTCTGTGTTCCAAAGAAAATTTCCCTGTTTTCCGAGGATGCTTTCACGGAATCATCGGAAAAATATACGTTCCCTACACCGAAAAATATTGCCTACGCTTGTGGCTGCTTTGTGGTTGCGAACCGATTGCAGACAATTTTCTCCGTTTTGCGAATAAAAAATCCGTCGCAATTGCGACCAAATTTCTTTTTATTTTCACGAAGCAGCACCGCACAATAATCCTCAGAAAGTATTTATCAGTGTACTGGTTCTGGTTACTCTGAGAGGCGCGGCGAGTTTTTCACAGGCCCGAGTCTTTCTCTCTCTTCATACGCTGTTATGATTACTTTTTTTTTGCGTGTACGTGGGCTGTGTGTGCTCGACCGACATTTACGGCCGCGTTGATATATCAGAGTGAAAAAGAGGGAGTGTTTATTACGGGACAACTCTGATATATGCAAAGTCGATAATTTCCGGGTGATGGGATGCCTGTAAATCGAGCAGACTTTTGGGAGTGTAGCGAGCGCGGCCCTGCAGGCTGGGTCTGTCAGAGATCCTCTCCGAACGTTCAGTAAACATTTTTGTTTGACAAAGTGACTGGGCGGAGCAGTCGCCGCCCGGGTCTCGTCTCGAACACGATCTCGTGGCAGAAAATATGCTAAAATGCCCCGCTCTCTCCCAACAGAAAGCGAAGGCGCGGCGCCCGTCTCTCGTCAATGACGTCATCAGTGATGTCACCAGATATGGAGGCATCTGTCAGAGCGGGGGAGGTGGAGAGGGGTGAGAAGGGGGGAAGGAGGGAGGCGGGGGATCGAAGTGGTCGTGTGTGGCGGGAAGGGGGCAGAGCCACTGGGCGGGGGTGACGCGAAGGGTGGATACCAATGGGGCAAAGAGAGAGAGAGAGAGGGGTGGGGGGAGGGGCAGAGCAAGATAGAGAAGTGGGAGGAGAGGGGAGGGGGGGGGGGTGTAATGGCGATGGATGGAGATGAGGGGGTGGGGGTGGGGGTGGTGCCGCCTGGTGTTGGCGCGGGGCGGGCGGGGAGGTCGGCCTGGTGGCACTAATATACGGCTTAAGTGTGCCGACCCACACCAAGTGAGCCATCGACCTGTCGCCGCCCGCGCGGTATGAAAATTTGAGCGGGCAGCAGGAGCAGCGGTGGCGAGCAGCGGGCGGCAGCCAGCGACAATTTAATTAATCTGAGCTTCTGTGCGTCCCGACCCAGCCGACCCCTCGCACGTTACAGCTTGGCGTCCCCTCCACAAAGCCGACCCCGCCCCACATCACCCCGCCCCACACCACCCCGCCCCACACTACCCCGCCCCGCCCCGCCCAACCCACCCCACACTACCCCGGACTAGAGTCCTACACAGAGGAGAAAAGCGTCACCACTGTGCGCGAGCGCGCGCGCGCGTGTCGGCGTTGCGCGCGATTTGCCATACTTCCTCAAAAGCTGTCTCGGTTAATTATTTCTCATAGAGTGTTGACGCCCGCAGCAGCGGAAGGAAAGGAGCAGCGATAACCAATCCACTCTTGTCGTTGAACATTGCTGTCAGTACGTCTTAACACTGTCGTTCACTTACTGTTCCGCCAACAACTGCCCACACGCTCACGCCAAGAGAAATCGCACGCTGCGCATTATGAAAGTATGACAAACCACGCGGTCACATGCCTGGAACGCGGTGGCGCTTCTCTCCTCTGTAGGACCCTACCCCGGGCCACCCGGGTGTAAGGATCAGTAGATGCAACTACACCCGAAAACTGTAGTTAAACTATAGTTTGACTACAGTCAACTGCAGTTTAACTACAGATAAACTACCCCAATTTCGTCAAAAGGCTCTCCACTAGTGAAAAACTGCAGTCAAACTGTAGTTTATTTACGGAAGAAACTGTAGTTTGAACTGAGGATGAACTGTAGATCCTTACACCCCGCCCCCACTTCGCGGCCGCCCCGCCCTGCCCCACACTCTTACAAAGAACATTCTTGTATTACAAAGAATTCTGTGCAACCGTAATACTAAGCCAAATTTTCTTTGTACAAAGAAAAATCTTTGTAATACAAAGCAAAAATTTTTGTAATACAAGAAAACTTTCTGTATATTACGGTTGTACAGAATTCTTTGTGTTATACAAAAGAAAAATCTTTGTAAGAAGTTACGAGTGCACCCCCGCGCCCTGCATCGCCAGCCACACCCTCGACCCGCCCACTGCCTGCTAACTAGTGCTACTCAGGCCTTCTCGAGATTTCTCATCCACCCTGCCTCACTTTCCACTGCTAGATGGTTGCATCTTAAGTTCAGACAGTTGCTGGACCAGGCCGAGTCGTGAGTCGTGAAGTGGTTGCGAGGTCGTTACCGTATCTAGGAGTGCACGAGTGTGCATTCACGCGCTTAAAAGTGCAAAGAAATCGCTCGCCTGTATGTGAACGACATCGATACATTTCTAGTGTATCGCTGCTGCCCGAGGTCTGCCCGAGCGCCTTGAGCGTAGGCCAGCCCGGCGTGCACCAGTGCGC
The DNA here is from genome assembly GCA_033675135.1 of Frankliniella intonsa. Taxonomy (NCBI): domain Eukaryota; kingdom Metazoa; phylum Arthropoda; class Insecta; order Thysanoptera; family Thripidae; genus Frankliniella; species Frankliniella intonsa. The sequence continues at coordinate 758,766 of CM066258.1, forward strand.
GGCGGGCCTGCCTATGCGGTCCCTGGCAGGCGCCCCCTCCGCGCTGGCTGTGAACCGCGCAGCGTGACGCGAGGGGGGCCGCCACTCTGTTTGAAGATGTACTAAGGATTACATGAATCACACAGTCTTACATTACCCGGTTATAGGAACTTAATCGTTAAAATTAAAGATATTTCAAAGTTTTGAGTATTTTGACGAAATATTGGCCGGTTTTACAAGGGGATTACTCCTGGATTACATGCTAACGTGTACCCGGTTTAACTGGTGAGATGGCCTCCTCGGTGTTACGTCGACTCTGTAGAGCTTCCTGTATTTTTGTGCTCAATTGTAATCGCAATTTTGTCATCCGTCTGTTGCAGGGAACTGAACTAGACAGGTGAGCGCCAAAAACAGCCACGTCCTGGACTTGTGAGTGGTGTACGCTCGTCGTCGACTTTCCCTTGAGTGCGTCGTCTTCCGGTTGAGTATAAAGCATTCTGCTTTTCTATTCTTTGCCGTGCTTTTCCCTGCGCTGTAACCCCTTTCCCCACGTCTTGCCTCACTCGCTCCAGTCCGGCGGCTCTGGCCCGCCCCGCCCCGCCCCGCCCCCGCTGCCGCCTCACAGACTCCTCCAGTTCCAACCATGACTTCCCTTTGAAGGGCGGCCGATAGTATTCGCTTTACTTTATTCCCCCTCCCCCCCGCTCCCCTCCCCCTCTCTTGGCATTTTTCTCTCTCCCTACCGGCGTCGGGTATTTCTTTGCTCCCTCGGCCCACTCTCGGGGGGAAAAACAATACGCTTGCCGCAAGAATTGGTTTTGAGTTTCTCCCAAGTGAAGCCTGCCATACCATGCTTGGCATCCCTTTACTCCCCACCCTCCCCCTTTCTCTCTCCCTCTCACTCCCTCTCTCTCCTCCCTCTCCTCCCTCTCCTCCCTCTCTCCCTCTCCCCCCTCCCTCCCTCTCCCCCCTCTCTCTCTTCCCCTTCCCCTTCCCTCGCTCTCTGGTCCTCCCCTGCAGTTACATATTTTCGACCGTCCATCTCGCGTAATTGTTTCCGATGATTAGGATGATTCTTTGACCAGTGAATACGATATTTACATGTAAAACTCAATAACATGAGCCGCACCCACCTCTCTCCCTGTCTCTCTATTTTGTTCCCTCTCTCTTTCCATTGCTGACCCTCCTGCCCCCCTCCCTCTCTCTTTCTCTGTCTCTCGACCCGCTTATTCCTATCCCGGGCTTCATTGTCAGTCACCGACTTTATCTCTATGTTGTCCGGCCGAATTGTTGCCTGCAGCGGCGGGGACGTGCCTGGCAAGCCAGCGCTCCGATGGTGTGGGGCAGAGCGGGGGTGGGGTGAGGGTGGGGTGGGGCTGGGTGGGGGCGGGGGCGGGGCGGAGCTGGGCGGGGCACTGGACAGCTATAATGCCGCCCGCCCCTTTGTTGTCTGAAGGTCATACGCTGTCACTGCCACACAGCGACGCGCCCCGCGGTACAGCGCTCGCTGGAAGCTGCTGGACTTACTGGAGGCTGACAGACACCCGCGCGTTTATTTTTGCTTTCCGAGGAAAAAAGGAAAATATAGCGTTTTTTTAAAGCAGATGATACATTAAAACACAACACCTACACTAAACATAAATGTAACTTTGAAATTTGAAGGTGTCAGCTAGCTTGTACTCTCGCGTTCAGAAACCAAGCGCGTATCCTGGGTGGGTATATTGTGACTGGAGGGGATGGGGGGACTGGTGGGTGGCCGCCTGAGGCACAGTCCACGCGAGAAAATTCCGATCTGACATTTTTTTTTTACAATTATTATAAAGAGAGATGGCAGAATGCCAAAAAGTCTTATTGAATGGCGCGCAGTCTCCGTCTCTACGGCGCCCTTCTGCTGTCCTCTTATCGTATGTGTTATGGTTGACGCGTGCGCGTGGGCTTGTGGTGACAGACAAAGTCGGGGAAAAAAAAGAAAGGTGCTGCAGCAGAGGGACGGTGGCGGGGAAAGGTAGGAAGTGGTGAGGTGTGTGGGGTGTCGGGGGACGGGGTCGTGGTCGCCGGTGGGATGTGCGGTGCGCCTGGGTGGGGTGAGGTGGGGTGGGGTGAGGTGGGGTGGGGTGGGGTGGGTCGGGTCGGGCCGGAAGGCGTCATATGGCTCAGGGTTGAGGGGCTGTTTTACGCGCCGTACCAGACCAGGCCTCTGCCGTCGCCGCTGCCCCCCTTGTCCCATCCACCCCCTTATTCCACCCCCCAGCCTCCCATCCCTTTTCGCCATCCTCTCTCTCTCTCTCTCTCTCTCTCTCTCTCTCTCTCTCTCTCTCTCTCTCTCTCTCTCTTCTCTCTCTCTCTCTCTCTCTCTCTCTCTCTCTCTCTCTCTCTCCCCTCTCTCTCCTCTCCTCTCTCTCTCTCTCTCTCTCTCTCTCTCTCTCTCTCTCCCCTCTCTCTCTCTCCCTCTCTTTCTTCCTCCCCTCTCACCTCTCTCGTTCCTCCCCTCTTCTCTTTCTTCCCTTGCCCATCTCTCTCTCTCTGGAATGTGTTGGGGCAGGGGACAGCCACGGGACAGCCTGAGGCCCCCCTCTCTCTCTCTCTCTCACACACACACACACACACACACACACACGAGGCCCCTGTCTGTATTGGCCTGCGGCGGGGGCGCTGGTTGGCTCGCTGGCTGCTCTTGCGATTAACTTGCCAACAGCGTAATTGACGTCCAGGGGGGCAGATAGCGACAGAGATTTGGCGGCAGCGCCTGGCTTTGGAGTCCTTTGCTGCTGTCTATTTGCCGATATATATGTTCGTTTTCATCGAGCCGACGCGCTGGTTTTTTTTTCCCACTTCTCTTTCGCTGTGTGTGTCGATGAGAGTCGATATCCGGCATGCCGGGCCCTTCAAACTGAACTAAATTAATTTGTCGTGCAGAGCGAATGCCGGGCTCGATCGCGCGCGTTCCGACTGGCGTTGGATTCCTGCACGAGGGCCGCTAATTCGCCCGCGTACCGTGCCGCGGTGATAAATGGTCCTCAGGTGGGCCGCTCGCTCGGCCGGCCTGACGAACGGAGGCCAATGACGGGGCGATGTCGGGCGAGCTCGCGCCCACCTGGCCCCATAAGCCCACGGCGCGGCGCCCCGCCCACCAGCCCCGCCCACTGCAGCGGGCCGAGAGTCTGGCTGCGAGCCTCAAACCCTCTTCCGTAGACACGTCGTACTCTATAAAGCCTGCGGTGATTTTCCCTGTCAGCCACAGTGATCACTGCAACACTGTATAGCTGTACGGTGAAACTTTCACCGTCAGCTACGCTGAATGGCAGTGTAAGCTACAGTGATATGCACCCCACCCTGATTTAGCGTGCGTAGCTCCTCTGAAAATCAATGCCGTACTGTTTCGTGCGAAAGTTACCATTGTGTTAACAGTGAGGAAAGCTTGTACCTTCCCTTAAAACAGGGCTAGTGCCACCCATTAAACGTCGGAAAGACAGTGGAACAGGCTTTTGTTATACTCTTAAAACAATTATACATTCTGTACCACAGTTTAAACACTGAAACTGCCACACTCACGAACACTGTTAAAACCTTGCGAAGGAAAAGTTCATATAACAAACTAGATATTTTGTAAGTTGCGAAGTATCTGGTAGCTTCGCAACTTACGAACTACTTAGTTTAAGGTGGAACAAATTTTGTAAGCTTGCGAAGCGTTGCGAACAAATTTGTTTGTGATACGAACCTTTGCTTCCAATTTGTTTGTAACGCGGTGTTCGTAAGGTTTTAACAGTGAGCTTTTCAGAGTAACCGTGAAAATTCACCGTATGGTTTCAACAGTGCCACTCACCTTCCTCCCTCAAGCTGCGCGCGGCGCACCGCATGAGTGATGGCTGGAGGGCGGGAGAGGCTGGGCCCCGCCCCGCCCCGCCCCGCCCCGCCCCGCCCCGCCCCGGCGCCTAGGGCTGCAGGGCTGTGCGTTTTGCTATTCTATACTGGCCGATCAGCGCGTCGTGCGCCCGTCGCATGAAAGCGGCTCGTCGAAATTGTTTCCGTTTAATCATAAAACCTTGATTTATTGCGTCGCACTGCCTGCCTGCCTGCCTGCCTTCTATCCCCTTTATTGTACCCCCCACCCCCACCCCATACTTCCCCCTTTTCTCCCGGAGGGCAACACATGTCGCTCGTAGAGGAAGGGGAGGGGGAGCAGGGGGAGGGGGTACTCTACTAGAAATGGGACCATTCCGTCGCGCGGCGTCGCTTGCATAATGTTCGCCCCGACCGTCTACCCCCTGCCCCCTGCCCCTGCCCCCTGCCCCCTGCCCCTCCAGCACTCCACTGCCTCCCTTACCCCTTACTCGCTCTAGTTTTGGTCGGAGTACCCCCTGCCCCTCACCTATATAAATCCCCCGACCTACAGGACCAACTTTGGTTCTTCATCTTTCGACCTTCCTTGCCCCCCCCCCCCTCTCCGAACCACAACTCGCACCACTTCCTTTGAACCGTGGCAGAACGTTCGGCAGAACCATGAGAGAAGGGCGCCCTTCTGTCATGTCAGACCTGACCACAGATCACGCCTCGTCATCGCACTGGAAGTTTTCTTAACTTTACAACAGTTTTTGTCATCGACGACAACTGTTTTTTTGTAATTTTGCGATCGGAATTGGCAGATTAACGAAGGCCCATTTTGAACTCGTTTAAGAATGTCATGTCGACACAAAGTGTCATAATAATTTTGTAATTATTTATAACTTCACGACGTTTTTCCCTGTGGCCCCTACAAAAACACTTCTCAGAATGATGCAGTCGTGTATATCTGTTTAGTTTATTAGGTTTTTGAAATGAGGATAAATGAAACCGTACACTTTGCTTGATTTCTGCTGCCACATTGCGATGTAGGGCAGGTTGCCGCTCCGCTACCGTTTCTCCCGCGAGTCACCGGAGGCGGAGGAGCAGGTGCACGGGCGCGCCGGGCCGGGCTGGGGCCGGGGGGTGGGGGTGGGGGTGGGGGTCGGGGTATCAGCTGTTCACCTCGTGGGAGCGAGCGGAGCGCGGAGAAGGTGGAGGAGACTCAGAGTCGGAGCAGTGTGTGTGTGTGCGCGCGCGCGCGAACTTGTTGTTAAAAGACGCCGTTGCCTTGTCCTGCTCCTGCGCCGAGGTTTGGTCCAACTTCTGCGCGAGCGCGCCTAGTTCCCTGAGAGGAGACTAGCAGGAGTCGACGACGGTCCGGGGTAGGGGTTTTAGTGTATTAACCCTCTTAAAAGTATTACGGCACAAACGGTCACGGTAAAACTGGCATCTTGGTTTTCAAGACAACTTTCTTGATTTTCAAGACGTTTTGGAAAACTCAAGACCTTTCTTTAACGTCCTGATAACCAGGATGATTTCCCAGACATTGCTCTTGGTTTTCAAGACATCGTCTTGAAATTATTCCACTTTTTCAAAACATCTTGAAAACCGAGAGCAATGTCTTCGAAACCGACCTGGTCTTGATTTTCCAAAACGTCTGGAAAACCATGATGGCAGTTTTACCGTGGTAAAAACGGTTACTTGATGTCGAAGGACCAGCGGAACGATCCAAGGACGGCCTCATGCTTTTTCCCCACACCCGTCCTTGAATCGTTCCGATAGTCATTGAACACAAAGGAATCATTATCACCGTCATGCATTTCCTTTTCTTTAGACCCACATACTTTTTTACTTCTTGCGGTTATGTCTCGATCGATTCTACTATATGCACGCGACATGGGGGTGAGGTGAGCGCGCAGCAGCGCCGTGGGAGATGATCCCTCTAATAAAACATGTCCCCCTCCAATCCCCGCCCTCGTTTCAAAAAACGCGCGCATCCGGAATGCATGGCGATCCTCATTTCCCCCGCGGCCGGTCTGGTCCGGTCCGGTCCGGGCTCCTGGCTGGCCCGCTCCTGGCGCTCCTGGCGCCGAAGCACTTCATGCAGAATCAAGCTCTTAAGCCTCGCCGGCCGGCAGCTCTTCTTGTACTTTATTTTTATCTCTCCCCCCCCCCCCCCCGCCAGCTCTGCTTTGCTATCTTTGCCGTTTGTGCAAACCCGCAACTGTCAGAAAAAAGCAGTGCACGGTAAAATAGTTTAATTTTTATGAATTTCAAACCCGGTCTTGGATTTTATGGAGAACGGCAATGGCATCCAAGACCGGGTCTTGGAATTCAAGAAACTTCATGTACCGTGTGATTTTTTGGTACAGCCCTGACTGAAGTTTGGCTTGCAGGGTTCACTGTAATTTTTGACAGCCCATCCCGTATCCCCACAAATAAAAAAATTAAAATGGAAAGCCATTTATAGAAATAGATTCGTCTCGACGAGACGAGCTAAAAATGTTACAATGTTATTCAATTTCTGTGACGTCACATTCTATTTGATGTAAAACCTGTCACATTCTTTTAGATATTATTGTCACATTCTTTTGAATGGGACTGTAAAATTCAGCCCGCATAGTATGGCCGATTCACGTTGAAACGAATATGACATCACATTCTGACCAATGTGACAGTTTTCACATTCAACAGAATGTGACGTCACAGGAATTGAATAACAGTGTATATGTTGGGTTTGGACTCGAAATGAAAAAGACAGTTTTAGTTTTGGGGGTACGCGAGGCGGCCGGCGCGGCGAGCTGAGCGCGCTGGAGGATTAAGACATCAACACTTCCGACTTTGCAAGCCTCCCTTGTTGTGTGTGTGTATGTGGAGGGAGAGAGAGAGAGAGAGAGAGAGAGAGCGCTCGCGTGAGGGCGTGTGTGTGAGCTGTACATGTCGTGTATTCCTATATTCATACGAATGCCGATACCACAGAGATGCGCGACAGAGACCTCTCCGCCAGGAATGGTCCAGTGTGTGTGTGTGTTCATGTATGTGTGCGCGCGCGCGCGTGTGTGTGTGTGTGTGTGCGTGCCCCTCTAGGGGTGTGGAGGGCCGCGCTGTGTTTGCTGATGGCGCCGAGAGCCATCGCCGCTGTCACGGCCAGGCGACACAACACATCAGCACAACGCATTGCCGCCCTGCCCCGCCCCGCCCCGCCTCGCCCTGCCCCGCCCCGCCACGCCCCGCCACGCCCCGCCCCGCCCGACCACGTCCCGCCACGCCGCCGCCGCACCACCGTTTGGCTTAACCTAATTTTCTCTATTTCCTCTAGCTGGCCCGCCCCACCCCTCCCCTCGTTTCTCTCTTGCTGCAAAACCCTCAGCCGCCACTCTTTGGCATAATAACTATTGATATCCGCTCAAGTTTCTCTGTTTTTTGCTTGTTTTCTCACCGTTTTTGTCTCTACACTGTTAAAAATAATCTTGTAAATTAACAAGGAAAATCTTGTTAATTTTTATAGCAAGACATTTCGTTTTGAAACAAGTATCTCGTAGCATTACAATTTTTTTGTTTTGGAAAACAAGAAAACAATAAATAAGTTTCTGAAAATTTCTGTCCCTTTTTGTTTAAAAAACTCGATCACACTTTTAGGAAAAGAGTTCTGTTACATAAGGGCTTGTTTCAAAACGAAATGTTTTGCTATAAAAATTAACAAGATTTTCCTTGTTCAATTACAAGACAGCGCTACTTAATCGTTGCTACAAGCAATGCAAAACGAAGTTTTGCGAGGCAATTCACGAAAACAATTCTTTCGTTTTCAAACAAAAGTCTCATCATACAGAATGTCATCATGTGACAAACTTTTTTAACAGTGTATTCTGCCTGACAATTTCAGAAGCGAATATTTAAAGGGTGGTGGTAGTTATCTTCCGCTGAAAGCCTAATCCGAAACGTTTCCTGCACTGTTTTTTTTTTTTTTTTTAATTCATGTGACGTCACATTCCTTTAAACGTAAAAACTGTCACATTCTTTTGGATAATATTGTTACATTTTTTTTCAATGTGACCCTAGACCTTACCAGGCTCACTTTGGTGACTTACGTCGAAACGAATGTGACCTTATGAGCTATGTCTCATTAAACTTTTTTTTTAAAGTCAAAAACGAACGTGACGTCACAGGCACGGAGCAGTGCTGGTAACACGATTTTTGTTTTGCTGCTTTCGCGTGACGGGCATTGCCGCATATGAATCTCAGGAAACGAAATTACCTCAGCTGTGGCTTTTACTTATATTTCTTCTCGATGAGGGAGGGACGCAGTGCTCTGCGCATGTGCCCGGCTGTTAACAATTCGCCTGAAGCTTTTCTGAACCTCGGTGCTGCTGCCGCGCCGCGCCACGCCGCAACCGATAACATGGTAATCACGGACGCGTCCGTTCGGATAATATTATTGAAGTGGGAGAGGGGGGAGGGCGTTGTAATTCTTTGGTCGATTTCTCTGTCCTCGCCTGATTGTCTCACTTCCGTGAAGTGTTGTTTCATTCAAAGTCACATCCACGTAGCCACGATCGTGCTATAGGAGGGTAGTCACGAAAAATTTACACTGTTGAACGAAGTGTGCAACTGCTCGACACTTGTATGTGTTCAGCTTCTAGCCGAGCACGCGGAAGTGCGCAATGGGTTATTGTGTAATTCACATGCCAAACTCGTCAGTTGTACACTTCTAAGTGTTTAACTCGACAGTTGTGCACTTGCAAGTGTTCAACAAGGGTAGTGTTGCTCGGGGCAGTTGGACACAAGTGTGCAACTGGCGAGTTTGACACTTGCAATTGCAGTTGCACACTTACGCGTGCTAGGCTGGAACTGGAAGTTGCACACATACAAGTGTTGAGCAGTTGAACACTTGGTTTAACAGTGTAACCAATAATAATAAAAATAATATCTGGGAGAAGGAAACGAGTCGTGGAAGAAAATAATGCTCATTCAGTGCAGCTGCTGTCGCTGCTATGGACCTTGGCAAAATAATTTACGGCCCGAGTGGCGGAGGAAAAGGGAACGGGACTAGAGAGAAACAAAAACCGGTGGACGGATGGAGCCAGGGCCGGAGCCAGGGCCGGAGCCAGGGCCGGAGCCAGGGCCGGAGCCAGGGCCGGAGCCAGGGCCGGAGCCAGGGCCGGAGCCAGGGCCGGAGCCAGGGCCGGAGCCAGGGCCGAAGCCAGGGCCGGAGCCAGGGCTCGCGGGGGCGGGTTATTGCTGTTTGGTTCATGAAAAGCTGCTTGTGTCGGATTTTCATGGTAGCTCGTCGTATAGCGCTGACGGTGGGAATTTGTATCCTTTATGCTGCCTGATTATTATTTTGGCCTCATCTCAGCAGTTTATTTAATGTTTGTTAAAATTATGCCAGTGCAGTCGATAAAGGGTGACCCTCTACCGGGCCCTCCCTTCCTACCCTGCGCTCTTTGACTTATCCGTCCCCTCTAAACTTTTCTCGCATGCCAATATGTGTTCGGCCCGGCTCCACACGTTGCATACCTCTGGACCTTCGTCTACCTCATGGCCAGATCCCCCCCCCGCCCCAATTCTCCCTCCCTATATCCCAACCACGCTTCAGAGCCTCCCCCCCTCCTCCTAGAAAGTTGTCGGCACGGTCCGAGACCGCGCCGATATCCGATACTTTGGTGCGGCATTAGTCGCTCGACGACGGACCGCAGCGTAGCGTGGGCACAGAACAGGCGTTCCCGCTGTAATCAGCACGCTGCCTATACCCTCGTTGCTTCATGAGCATGAGATTGCCTACCTCCCGGACGCCATACGCCCACAGGATTGCCTACTTCCCGAACTCCATACCCACAGGATTGCCTACCCACCAGTTTTGTTGGCGGCCCCGCCCCCCGGGCGCCGCTGGCTCTGCCTCGTTAGCCCGGGCGGGGCGCGGGAGGGGCGCTCGTCACGAGAGAGAAGGTCCCCCAGCTCTCAGCTCTCCCCTCCTTCCTCCCTCCTTCTCCCCCCCATCCTCTCCCCTCCCTCTCCCCCTCCTCTCTCCCCTCCTCTCCGCCCTCCCTCTCACCCCCTCCCTCTCACCCCCTCCCCCTTTGAATAATGGCCGGGCCGGGTTCCGGGTTCGAATACCGGAGGAGGTACTTTGTGGCGAGCCGTAAAGGCCGGCGGGACGGGCCCTAACGCTCTGCGGCGGAGGGGCCGAGGCTGGACCCGGCGGCCCCCGGGGGCGAGGCGAGGCGAGGGGGTTATAGTGGCCAGTTGAGGCAATTGGGAGAGACAGTTAGTTGCACCATGGTTGCACTGTGAGCGTGAACAACAAAAATAAAATATCGAAGAAAATGGACAGAGCGTGTCAGCGATCGCAAAACGCTCTCCGCTACTTGATCAAACACGAGAGCGAGGAATCTCGGCTCTCATCCTTAGTCTCCTGGGAGACTGAGGGTTGTGGTACCCATTTTGTCGCTGATGGAGAGCGATGTTTGATTTCTTCGCTTGATTTTAGCGGTAAGCTTGAAACCTTACGCTACAAGAGTGATGTGATGATTTGGTAACCTCGTTGATTCTAGGGATCCCTAATCTTAATCTCACTTGAATGGTATTTTAGAATCTCATTGAAAAGGTAGGGGGAAATAATCACCCTCTTTTCATCAATGAAACAATTGCCTCTCGCGTTTGTATTGGCGGCGTGTAGTTGACTCTCTGTTGTCCGATCACCGCCGTTATCTGCTAATAAAGGTAGCAATTTACCAACCTAACTATGCGATGGCATTCCCGCGCCTCTCTCTCTCTCTCTCTCTCTCTCTCTCTCTCTCTCTCTCTCTCTCTCTCTCTCTCTCTCTCCCTCCCTCTCTCTTTCTCTCTCCCTCCCTCTCTCCCTCTCTCCCTCCCCCGCAGCGCGCCGCGCTCTGTCTGCTGTCGATTTGTTTCCATCGTTGTGGCGGCGTCTGCTCGTCGGTGCGGTATGAGAGGGGGGGGGGGGGGTGGGGGAGGGAAGAGGGGTTGGAGCGCTGGAGTGAATATGTGTGGCTGAAAGTTGTTTCGTGACGCAACAAAGGGGAGACACGCGACGTTTCATCCCGGGGCGGCCGCATTGTGCACCCGGGGCCTGCCCCGCCCCACTCCGCCCCACCCCGCCCCACCCCGCCCCACCCCACCCCACCCCACATCGCCACACCCTACCCCGCCACCACTCGCATGCATCGTGCGCGGGCCAAAAGCATTTATACATTCGCGCGCGCGGTTTTGTTTGAAAGTTTGCCGCGCTATTCACCGCAATCGGCTGTGATTACCGCTCATCGCCACGCCGAAAGCTGAGTTTGCAAATTGGGACTCCATGTCCCAATTGTTACAATCAACCGGCGGCGACGTTAGGACCTACCTGAGAATTTTCGACGCTTACTAATTCCTAAAGTCTCGTTATGTTTTAACAATAAAAATTGACGAGAAAGATTTCTCGCTCCCGAAAAAGGAAGATTTTGCACCATTTTTTTTTTCTCCTGGGTGAGTCTTGAGACTTGAGACTTGATTTTAAACCTCTGTTAAAGTAATATTTTTAAAATCTGTAAATGCTCGCGCGATAATTGGAGAATTTTCCCTCTCTCTATGATTCTATGCGGCGTATCTGCGCGTCGCTGGAAAATATTTTCGTAGGCGGGCAGCTTTTTCGGTCCGCGTGACGGCCGACGTGTGTGACAAGCGGTGTGACAAGCGGCGTGACAGCGGCGTGTCGCCTTTGGTCCTAAACGCTGTCGCATCCCGGGGATTCCGGGTCGAATAAAAAGCAGACGGTGGGCGGAGTGCCCGTCCTCCCCCGTCCCGTCAGCGGCCCTCCGCGTGCCCTGCGCGCAAAATCCCACCAGGTGTGCACGTGCGTGCGCGTGTGTGTGTGTGTGTGTGTGTGTGTGTAAGAGCGAGAGGAAAGGCCAAAGAAATAAATAGAGACTGCTGACGTTTGACAACAACACGGCTTTACACTCTTTGCCAATCCCGCGTGTGTTTGCTGCGTATATAGCATGAGGGGCAGGCAGTGTCAACACTTCCAGGAGGTTTCATTCAGAAGGGAAAATTATATTCTGCGCCGTGTGAAAGAAAGAAAGAAAAAAAAATTTTGCCTCTCGCAGAAGTTAAAAAGTTGCGGGGTGTGATGGGAGCGAGGGGTCAACCATTTCCCATCCTAGTGTACACGGGATTTCTACAGATTGCACAAGATTTCTCTCAGATTTTGAGAGATTTCTATGAGATTTCATGAGACTTCACAAGACTTGTCTCAGGTTTCATGAGATTTCATGAGATTTCACAAGATTTCACAAGATTTCAACGAGATTTTATGAGATTTCTCAGATTTCCAAGGATTTCATCGAGATTTCCGAGGATCTCATCGAGATTTCTGAGGATTTCATCGAGATTTCCGTACACAGGATTTCGCGAGTGGTTGCCCCTCGGATGAGAGGCTCTGTCATTTTATTTGAACCAAGCAAAGGCCGAGGAGTGCGGTGCAGTTTACGTGTCGGTAAGCTCTCGCCACGGCGCGGTGTCATCTGGCCCGCGGCGGCAGCGCTTCCACACGGCTCGCCGCTCTCTGTTTTGTCCAGGAATGAAACCCGTGCTGCAAATCTCTGGAGTAATTCCAGAGAAAGGTTCAGTCAGTAATGCCCATCAGGGATCGCGGGCTAATTAATGGCGAGCACTTTATGAAGCGCATGACGCAGCGGGCGCCGGCCGAGGCTGTCGATCCTAACTCCCTGGCTGGACCCATTAATCTCAGTCCCCCTTTTTCTATACACACTTTCCCCTCCAGCCCCCCGCCTCTCTCCCTCCTCTCCCTTTCCAGCCTCTCTCCCTCCTCGGCTCCGTACATATTAGATTATTGTTCGTTTCCCCGAAGAGACCTGTGATCACAAGTTATTCCTCTACTTCTCTCTGGTCCTTTTCTCTGTCTCATATAATAGACTCATACTCCTGACTTAATTTTAACCGCCCCTTTTCTAACTGATTTTACTGAAACCATAAACGTGTTCAACTGCCAAATACTGTACTAAGGTTTAACGGCGTTCATCACTCTTAGAGTCGTTGAGAAGTCGTCAGCTCCTTATCTGTCTAACACTTGGTGCGTTTTACAAAGTACGTACACAGTTAAACATCGATTGGTAATTACGGTCATTCCCTATGAAAAACGATTCAAACCGGCAAAAAAGTTATCGCTCAAATTTTTTAACAGTGTGCGACGCGACTGCGTGGAGTTGCTCTGGCCCCACGCGCCTTTCCAGCAGTGGGGAAATGCCATTTTCTTCTATTTCCCCGACTTTCAAGGATGGACCTGCTCTCGATCCGCTCTTGATATGCTCTTCAATTTACACTTCAATCTTGAGATTTTATCCGGGAATGGAATAATTCATCTGCAGGGGCGGAGAATAATAGGTCTGCCCGAAGAAATCGATGAGTAGAGAGAGGAAGCATGGCAGAGAAGAATCTGATCTTAGCTTCCTGTAATATACCTACGTTTGTTGTCACAATGTTAATTTCGTCGGAAATTGCTTTCGACCTTCCTTTTTATCTCAGCTTTTATACGTACCCCACAACATACGCGGCGGGCTGCACGGCCCACTCCGCACCGTGGTGCAGACAGTTCCATTCCACCCCTCACTTTACTTCCTACGCTCTCGCTAGGTGGGGGGGGGGGGGGTGCCGGATGCGACCGGAAACCCAGCTCGGGCCGACCGGGCTCGCCTCACCCTCCTCCTCCTCGGGCTCACCGGAAGAGTTTCGCTGCGACACTGGGTCAGCCTCCAGCCCGCTCCGGGCCGGCGGAGCTCCGGAGGCCCGGAGGGACGAGGAGTGAGCGAGAAGCGCCCCTCATAATAGCGCTCTGTCACGAAAAATAAAAAATAAAATAGGGTATCTCTCTCTCTTTTCACCCTCCTTCTCGCTTCCTTTTTTCCCTTCGCCTCGCCCATCCATCCTACACCTCCCAAGGGGCCGAAATAGATGAATCAAAATGCTGGCCAGTTTTGTTTGAGTTTGCCAGGAGATTGTATTCGTGGACGCGCTGGTGTGAAAGAAGCGGCAGGACGCATGCTGAAAGTTTAAGGCCGGGTCCGGCGCTTCATGCATCACTCTGCGTGCAGATGTGTAAGCCTCTCTCCTTCCGCTCTGTTTTTGTATTTTCGCTGGCTTTATTTTTTTTTTTTCGCGCGGTTTGTTCCGTTGGATGTGGAAAAAAAAAACAAGAAGCGTCGATCACGGTGGCAGACGGAGCGGACATTATGAATTCATGGAAAGGGACTGACTCGCCGGCCGGCACCGTATGCGGGCAGGCAGGCAGGCCGCTGGGCCGGGCCGGCGGGGAACAATACTGGGGGCGTGTTCCTTATTCAAATGAACGAAAATAAACGGGCCTTCCGTCGGGCATGTGCAGCTCTTCGTGTCTGTAGGGGACACTTGTTTTCGAAACGGTCAAAACATAGTTCTCCGTAATTTTCAGCTTTTGTTAATTCAAATTCAACGCTAACAGCCTAAACGCGAGCACTATACTTTTCATAATACCTTCGGGAGCGATACAAACATTGTTCAAAGCTTTCTTTCATCATCAAGTCTAACTGCGATAATTGTATGCGTTTTACAGCGGTAAAGCAATTGCGCTTTTTTGCAATGATAACACTGACATTTACGCGATAGTTTCACTTATTTCTTCCCAGGTTCATAAAAGTCGGAATTGCTTTTCGGTTAGAATTACAGCTAAACCAAAAGAAACCTGTTTCACTTCAGATAACAGTGACGATACTTTTTACGGTAGATTCTTCCCTTCACATAATTCAAGGAGAAAAGAAAAGAATTTACCGTTATGCACACGAGAGTAGGCCCACCCCATCACGGAGATTGAGTCATTATTTGCAATTCCATAGAACGCCAATACCCGTCTCGCCGAGACGCGCAATGTCTGCTGGGAACCGTTCCCTCAGCCTCCCCCCCCCTCCCGCCATCCCCAGGCCGCCCCCACCCCTCTTAGCACTTCCACACCCCCAGACGCCTCCCTGATGTGAGCGATATCATCTCTGCATGACTTCCATTTCGCGGCCGTAGGTGCGCCGCTGGTGCGTGCACGCGGACATTATGTAGGCCGCCATACAAGTTTATGTCATATACCATTTCGTTCGAATTCCGTTTCGCAGTGCGTGCCAGCGCCGCGCTCGACGCAAAACACGGCTCGGTGGGGTGCGATGGTGTTCACACCCCGCTGTGTTTGTGGTGTGTGTGTGTGTGCGAGAGAGAGAGAGAGAGAGAGAGAGAGAGGGAGAGGGAGAGAGAGAGAGAGAGCGAGAGAGAGACAGGCATGACGGCTCATACAAGGCTGATCGCAAACGAACCGAGGAGCAGCCCCCGCCCCCGTCACGCCCCGCCACGCCCCCGCCACGCCCCCGCCACGCCCCTTTCTGCTTGCGTGTTGTGTTTGCTCAGCTGTCTTGGCGGGTGGCGTAGGCCTTGCAGGCCGGGGCAACACCTCCGTGTGCAGATTGCAGAGCGGAGCTTGTGTGATTACAGCGGAGAGGTCCACCAGTCTCTCCTCTCTCTGTTTCTCTTTCTCTCTCACTTTCTCTCCCCCACTTTCTCCCCCTCTCTCTTTCACACACTCTCTTTGTCAGTCGCCTTATTCGCGTTTGGGATCGTCCAGCCGCAGGGTGCAAATAGACAACTCGGAATGTAAAATGCAGATGCGAAAACAACACACGCGTTAAACTTTGTTGCCGTCCGAAAGTTTCCTGACCGGCAAAACAAACGCGGCTGAGCTTTGCGAAAGCGAGCCGTGCATCGTCACAACTTTCTCAATCGTCGGTACTCGGCTTGTTGTATTTGCTCTCTGCTCGCAACAGCACCCCAACCAACTTGTCTTTGCGTTCCTCTACTCTTTTATTTCGTCATGTTGTTATGTCGGGCGCCGCCGTCGGCAGCCGTGCTCAGCTCACCAGGGGCGCAAAGCTTTTGCAAATGTAAACGACGCGCTTGTATTGAGCGTCCGCTTTGAACCTCCCTGTTCCACGGCCATGTCAGCTGCAGCGGCGGGGAACACGGTGAGGTGAGGGTTTGTAAATTCTTGAAGCGGGCGGCGGTGATCCTTGTGACAACGAAACCTCACTGTCGGGGCCGGGGCGGCCGGGGCCGGGCCGGCGCCAGCCGCGCATATTCTCGCCGTGTTTTCCGCCAGAGATGACGCGAGCGAGACGCCTTCATTAGCATGAATAAGCGTCTGCCGCCTAATGTTGCAGCGGCCAAGACTTTAGCAACAACAATTTCAGGCCGGGAGTGCGGCAGCGGACACTGCGTCTGCTGCCGTGTGTCTCCCGCTCTCTCTCTCTCTCTCTCTCTCTCTCTCTCTCTCTCTCTCTCTCTCTCGCTCTTCTCCTGTCTGCTCTTTTTCTGTCGCTCTCTGACTCGCTCTCGCATCGCTCCTAAAGTACGCTTTCTCTCCTGCCGTCGTGGTGCTGGAAAAAACACTGAGCAGACTTTGTTCCATAAATCGCGTGATATCTTGAATTGTTAACGTGGTGCGGGTTCTGGGGCTGCTTGCTTGGGGCGGGGCGCGCGCATTGTCGCGTGGGCGACGATGGCGTGAAGAGCGACCCCACCGCGACCTGCTGAATTTTGAAAGTTTGTCACGTAATTTTCTTGCGAGACTCTGCGCAGCCTTAGTTAGTGTCGAAGCATCGCACGCGGCAGAGGTGATGGCACAGCCGTCCTGTCCGGCCTAATGATATGCAAACAAATGAGGGGGCAGCAGCAGCAGCAGCAGTAAAAAGAAATTGCTAGTAGCCCGAGGCAAAGTGAGGGGGTCGTGAATGCGACGGGAGCCCCCCCCCCCCCCCCGACCCTGGTAAAAAAAAAGGAGACGAAAAATAAGATCTGCATGGGCGATAGCGGAGACGGTGAGAGGCCGGCCGTAAGACAGGTCGTCCTAGCCTGCGCGTCGACCTGTTCTGCGCGCCCTGCCCTGCTCGTCAAACAGTCGGGCCTCGGCAGTCGCGAACAGCTGTTTGAGAGGCGGATGCTTGGCCGGCCACATGTAAATTCGGCAGAGTCATCTCTTCGGTCGGTGCTGGGGCCCCGGCGCCCTGCTGCTGGCGCCCGGCTGGCGCTGGCAGATCGGCTTCCTCCAGCTCCCCGGCGGCAGGCTGGGCGCTGCTGGCTGGCGGGGCTGGTGCTGGCCGGCCCACCCCCTGGGCATGGGAACCAACCGCTCAGCACCAAAGCACGTCTCGGGTTACCCCATCTCATCTGCACTGCTCTCATCTCTCCCCTCTCCCTCCCCCCTCTTCCTCCCCCCTCTCCCTCCCCCTCTCTCTCCCTCTCTCCCCTTCTCCCTGTTTCTCTCTCCCTCTCTCTCTCTCTCTCTCTCTCTCTCTCTCTCTCTCTCTCTCTCTCTCTCTCTCTCTCTCTCTCTCTCTCTTTGTAAGTCTCTCTCTCTCACTTTCTCTCTCATCCCCCATACCCCCTTCCCTTTTGCCCCTCTCTCCCTCGCGCCCCCTTCCCTCACTGAGCCTACTCGTATCACTGGAGTCCAAACCCGCATTCCAGGAGGGAGGCTGACCGCCCTAACGTGTGCATTGGTGTGTGCATGTGTGCGTGAGAGGTGCGGGAGTTTTGTAAAGAGAGGAGGGGCCGGCTGATACACTGGTGGCATATTTGCTTCCTGCCTCTGGTGGGGAAAAAATGAACTTGGATGTCTTTCCGCGACTTGACCTCTGCCACCTGCAGCCTTGCAGTCTGAATTAAACACTTAAGGGTAATCACTGTAAATCAAAAGGTCAGACGTCTTGCCCTATAAGGGGTGAGACATAACTGTCTGACCGAAAAAGGGTGATACTCCAATGTATGACCGAAAAATGGTGGTATTCTAATGTACGACCGAAAAAAGGTGATACGTACGATGTACGACCGATAAAAGGGTGATACACCGGTAAAGGATGATACTTTTATAAGGAAATCAAGGGCCATCCCCACCGATGTCTGACCTTTTTTCGGTCATACATTGGAGTATCACTTTTTTTGGGTCATACATTTGTGTACGACTTTTTTTCGGTGAGACTTATTGTATCACCGAAATTTGGTCAGATGTCTCACCACTTGATTTGTAGTGATTTCACTGTAGGCCCCGGTGAACCCTTTTAGGGGTCGCCAGAAAAATAGAAACTTGCAGCATCCGTAGGCCAGGGACAACCATACAAATTATGGGGTAGGCGACTCTCATATGGTTGTACCAACTACAAAAATACAAAAAAACAAGACGAAGCATTCCAGTTGTTGATGTTATCATAAGAGTTTTGGCACGACCATGTTTTGTATGGTTACCCCGGGCACGCCTCTCCTGAGATTTTGGGTTTGGGTTTTGGTGATGAGATAATGATGATGACGACGTTGACGACGACGACGACGATGATCACGATGACGATGACGACGATGACGACGACGATGACGGTGATGGTGATAATGATGATGATGATGACGATGATGACGATTATGATGATGATGATGACGACGACGACGATGACCACGATGACCACGATGACTATGATGACGACGATGACCACGGTGACCACGATGACGATGTTGATGACGATGACGGTGATGACGGTGATGACGCTGATGGTGATGACGGTGATGACGCTGATGGTGATAACGATGATGATGATGATGATGATGATGATGATGATGATGACGATGGTATAAATGGGCGCAGAAGCAGCGGCGGGATGTTGATGACGGCGCCGCGAGCATCGATCCAGCAGGTGCGGGCCGAGTCCTGTAAACACAGAGGCGGCAGCGGCGCCGGCCCGGCTTATCTGATTGTTAGCAACGCTCAGCACGCCCCGACCGCCTGCCTGCGCCCCCGCGCCCCTGCGCACCAGTGGTGAGCCCCAGGTGGGGGGGAGGGGGGTACTATTCTCTGGGTGTACCGCTACCACCGACCGCATATTGTTCCCCAAGAATGGAGTTGGCGCCGGCGGGGGGTAGGGGTGGGGGCGGGGTGGGGGGTGCGGTGGTGCAGTGGAGTACCTTGCCCCTGCCAGCCCGCCGCCTGCCTCCTGCCTGCCGCTGCCGTTCGTCTGGCCCGCCCCGCCCCGCCCCGCGGCTCCCTATTCAGGAGCAATCACCCACGCGTGCACCCCCAACAGCGCGAGTTTTATATTCTGTTTGCGGAGAGGAGAAAGTAAGAGGAAAAAAAAGACGGTCGCAGTCACCAACGTTTATTTCGTGTGAGTTCAAGTCGTCTTTAACGCAATGAGGTTAAAAAGAAAATTATGGTCTGTTAACTTTCTTTTCGCCCCTTAGATAAAACTAGGCATGATGATGTGTGTGAACGGGTGGCGGGAAAGTTTTCTAGGAATATTGTCGTTACGGTATAAAATTTGAAAACTGCAATAAAATTTGGTATCGACTTTGCATTCTGAAATGAGCAGAAATATAAGCTTTCGTAAATTTACGATACCGATCGTAAATTTACAAAATCATTTTTTAACCACAAATTACGAAAGATGGTGTAAATTGTGTAAATTTACATGTATGTATTTTTTTTCAGTGGATTGAAGGATTAGCACGAAAAACATTTCAATCCAGATTGGAATTGAAAGCAGATGATACATTTTGTAGCCACATGTTTATTTTTCATTTACGTTGATTCGCATATTTAATTTCATTCTATCTAGAGTGTCGAGGCTGGAGGGTAGTTCGGACGATAGTAAAAATTAAAATAGGTAAGGTTCGTTTTCATTTTAAAGCTATTAGGGGACGGGGCACGGGTCGCTTAATCCCAAGCGTCCAAAGGTCCGAGCGAGCATTGTTGATCGGCCGTTGCGGCAGCGGCAACTGCAAGGCATTGTCGCGCGAGCGGGCGAGGCGACACAATCCCCCCTGTATATTATTTTGCCACACTCACCACTCGCTTTATGAGAGTACAAGCTAGCTGATACATTATCTTACGTTTAGTAATTGTCATTTAAGTTAGCTAGAATGTATCATCTGCTAAAAAGATCAATGAACGATTTTTGTTTGAACGCCTGCATACTTGGCTCACAGGAAACGGAAAGGAAGAGCTGATAGGGGCGCAGAGAGAGAGAGAGAGAGAGAGAGAGAGAGAGAGAGAGAGAGAGGAGAGAGGAAACACACGCGCCCAGCCCACAGTGAGCGAGTAGGGTGGGGCAGAGGAGGATACGATACGCAGACTCCGTTTAGATGGATTGATTCGGCCGGGGCTCGTTCGACCGCACCACAATAAGTGGTCCTAAGTAGATTGCGGCGCTCATCGGGGCCACCCTCCCCGCCGCTGTGCCGGGCGGGCGGACGTGTTGTCGAGCTGAAGGGCGCAGCGGCGGGGACCGAGACAATATGTGTACGGTCCTGCAGCCGAGGGAGGAGCTATAGTGTGCTCCTGCTGCCTGCTGCTCTCCGCTGTCAGCGATCACTTAGCGGGACTCGTTCTACTGGGGATATCGCGATATGATGATCCAGGGCCTCGCATTACCATTCTACGTCGAATCTCAAAAGACCTACACTTTTCGCTGATTTTTACTTTACAGCTGGTACTCATAAAATAAATAATAATATTTTGTTTGAAAAAGAGTTTTTCTGCGCCCCTCTTTCGTGGGTGTATACTTATTGAATTCACCCAAGCCGCAGCACAGTTCTCTCTGTAAAATTTCTTTTACTTGCTCGAATTGTTTTAGAAATATTTGAATGTCGAATCGGCTTAGTAGTGGTGTACACTGTAAAATTTTAAGTCGTCACATTACGACAAAGTCAGGGCTAAATTCTACTTTTGAAAGGTTCGTCACATGACATATGGTTCATCACAGTGTGACGAAAGATTCATGTCATGTGACGAAAGATTGACGTCATGTGACGAAAGATACATGTCATGTGACGAAATGTATGTGATGTGACGACTTTTTCATCTAAGCTCTTGTGACGAATTATTCGTAGCAATATTTATCGTCACATATGACAATTTGGTTTAACAGTATGTACAGGGTATGTCAGAGAACATGTACTGTTGCGGGTCTGCCTAACCACGGCGCTTTACGGCTTCGGCGGAAAAGCAAACCCGCGTTCTGTTCCGTGTCCACACGCACTACACATAGAAGGGTTGATACCTCCACCTCTATAGCGTGTCGCTGTCGCTAGGAGTGGAGAAAAAGCAAGACAAACAAAAACATCTCCGGATCCTCCTCAGATCCTGCAGGTAACGCCGCTGAACGCTCTGTACGCCTCCTCGTTCTGCGGGACGCTGCGCGGCGCGGTCCAGCAAAGTAGATTAGAGAGGCTGGGCCGGGCCGGGCCGGGCCGGGCCCACAGCCGCTGATGCTGCGGCGCCGCGATGTTTCCTAGAAACTTGCTACTTTTGTTTTTTTGCTTCTGTGTGAGGGAGGAAAGGGTCGTCGCGTTGCGTTGCTTTTGTTAGCCGAGCCGCTGAGCCTGGCCAAGCCCAGCTAGACACCCGTACCGCGCGCAATCACACGCCCGTCTCTCTCTCTCTCTCTCTCTCTCTCTCTCTCTCTCTCTCTCTCTCTCTCTTGCCCTCTCCCACTGGTATGCGGCGAGGGCGGTGTCAGTCCAGGTGCTCTTGTGTTAAAGTTAAACGCAGCTCTCAGGATGGGATTAAAATGAAAGAGGAGGCAGCGAGAGAGGGAGAGGGGGAGGGAGAGAGAGAGAGAGAGAGAGAGAGAGAGAGAGAGAGGAAAGAGAGGGAGGAGAGGAGGATGAAGAAAGACGAAGTGCGTTTCGGTTCATGTTGGCGCGGTGGCGTGCCACAGCCACTGGCGCGCATCAGCATGAGAGGAGCGCGGTGGGCCTGGAGTGGTTGCGAAAACATTCCATTTGATTGTATCACAGTGAAATGCTACTTTTGCGCTCCCCACCCCCTCTCCTCCACCCCTACAACCCGCCCCGCCAGCATCCATCCATCTCGTTGCCGTCGCGGCCTGCTCGGGAAAATATGACTGAAATAATTCTTTTCTTCTTCTTCTTCTTCTTCTTCTTCTTCCTCCTCCTCCTCCTCCTCCACCTCCACCTCCTCCTCCTCCCGTCTCTTGTCGTTCTTCATTGGTGAATAGAAACTCGGCTGTGATAGGAAAATGCTAGATCCTATTTGGCCTTTTTACTTTTTATGTTCTACTAATTTGTGCTTGCACGTGGAAAACGACGTCTTGGTTTCCAAGCAGTTTTGGAAAAACCAAGCAGCTCTTATGGAGGAAATACATACGGTTTCCGGGGCTGCTTGAAAACCAGGACGATTTTTTTTTCCGTGTGCGCTGAGTTTTCTTTCGGCCTCCTAGGTTTTTGAAGTTATCGTCTGATAGAGTTCCACATGCGCGCATATGCACGCCACTCGCTTATGCAGACATGTGGTGCGTCTGTTTCATAGATCAGCGGGATTTACAAGCGCTCGCGCCTTCATACCCACTAATTGCGGCCGAAGCGCGCTGCTGCTGCTCGGCCCGGCTCCCATCATGTGCCAGCAGGCGTGGCGGGGGCGGGGCGGGGCGGGGCGGGGCGGGGCGGGGCGGGGCGGGGCGTGGTGGCTTATGATAGGGACCGCTCTGGCTGCACGGCCGCAGCACCACATGTGTTTTCGCTGAGCCGGCCACCGCAGAGGCGCGAGAATACCGCGCGGCTCGTTTCATCTGCCTCTCCTCTCTCCCGTCTCCCTCCCCCTCCACTGTCAAAGAAATATTTGTAAATTTACAACTGTTTTTATAATGTCGGATTACGACATGGAGTCCTAAATTTACGATGGTAGTCGTGGGGTAGGGCGATCGCAGTCGTAAATTTACGAGAGCAAATTCTCGCCCGTTGAAGAGAACCAAGTCGGCAGATGATGTCAAAAAATATTCTTACTTCTACTTCTACTTCTACTTCTACTTCTACTTCTACAACGCGAAGTCGTAACTTTACGACATTTGTCATGGAATTTTTTTCCGTAACCCTCACGACTATTTTTCACAGTGCCCCTCCCCCCCCTCTCTCTCTCTCTCTCTCTCTCTCTCTCTCTCTCTCTCTCTCTCTCTCTCTCTCTCGTTCCTTCTCTCTCTCGCTCTCTCTCATCCCCTCTCTCCCTCTTTTGCTCTCCAGTTCTCGCCATCCCCATTTCCGCGTCGACGCTCTATGAAAGGAGGACGAATCCAAGGATGTTTGAAGCTGATTGTTCCATGATGGAAGCTCTGCCCCGGCCCGGCCCGGCCTGCATAGACCGAGTGCACACAATTGTGCAATAAGATACGTCTGTGCAGGGGCCAAGCCCAGTGGCCCGTGAGGCCGTTTAATTCCTTGCGAATGCCAGCGCCCAAAGACGTCGCACCCTCCCCGCCCGCACCCTCCCCGCCCGCACCCTCCCCGCCCGCACCCTCCCCGCCCGCACCCTCCCCGCCCGCACCCTCCCCGCCCGCACCCTCCCCGCCCGCACCCTCCCCGCCCGCACCCTCCCCGCCCGCACCCTCCCCGCCCGCGCCCTCCCCGCCCGCGCCCTCCCCGCCCGCACCCTCCCCGCCCGCGCCCTCCCCGCCCGCCCCCTCCCCGCCCGCACCCTCCCCGCCCGCACCCTCTCCGCCCGCACCCTCCCCGCCCGCACCCTCCCTCCTCAAGCCTGGCCCGCCTGCGCCAGACTCGCCCGCCCTACATTCAGTCGACTGGATAGAGTGCTACACAGCCCGAGAGCATTGGGCAACCTGCGACTCACAACCTGGAATGCGATAACCGGCTGGTACACTGTTCGAAAAACGTACGGGAGTATGCTACTGTTGTACGCCCTGTCATCCAGTATATCGCCCGTGATTTTCGATTGCGGTCCGATCCATACAGGATGGCCGTAACTTTAGCAATTGGTTGCAAAGTTCAATTCAACCCCAAATCCCTGTGAAGTGAAGCCTTGCGGTTTCGACTGTACAGAAAATTTACGGTCCGGGCCGTAGGCAAACCGTAAATGGGAACGGTATTTTTTGCAGTGTAGGAACTGGCTATGGAAAATCGTAACACGTTCAGTGCGGGGAGCTTTTATCACCCGATTTAACACGCACTGTACAATGCTTGCAAGCTAAATTGTTTGCAACGTCGCGAAGAATTTTTAATATTCGTATTACGAAGAATATTTTCTTATTGGAAAGAGCTTTTTTTGCAAGCTACTAGATTTCTTACAAACTATTTGTTTGTATTGCAAAGAAATAGCTCGTAAGCGTACGAAGAATTAGTTCGTGATACAATGCTTCGAAATTCTTTGCAACTTATAAAGAAAATAGTTTGCGATATACGAACCAATTCTTTGCAAGCATTTTAAAGTGCGGGAGAAGTCACGCGGTATACTCCACGTGTTTAAGACACAATGTTAAATTGAATGCAGCCTGACCTTCCCAATCAGTGGAGGACTGCCCCAGCAGCAGCAGCCCGCTCCTAACCCCAGGCGAGGCAATAGGGGCGTGTCATCGGATCGGGCGGGAATCCTACTTATTGAGGGGCGGCGAGGTGGTATGGTGGCGGCAGGCGTCAGGAATAGCTCCGGGGCGAAACGGTTGGGGGGGGGGGGGGGGAGGGGGGAGGACTGTCGGGCGAGAACAAAGGGTGCACCGGGGTGAGCGCGATCGGGCCCGGACCGCCTGGCACTCCGCCCTGCCCGGAGCCCGGAGCCCTGCTGCCTCTGCCTCCTCTGCATTCACCGCTGCCGGAAGAGCTCCGCCTGGAATTGACCGGAGCTTGGTTGAAGCGGCCACGGGCTTTGGCCGCGGCCCAGTGCTTCTCACCGGACTGACACCTTTGGCCCCTCCGCGCTCTCCGGCTGTCGCCTTTCCTCCTCCGGGAATCTCCGTGCGGAGATATCGCACCGCGTTGCCAGCTAGCGACGGCGCCTTTCAAAGTTGTCCTGGAACTGTGTTTGGTTGGAGTGGTCCGCGGCAGCTCAGATCAGCCCGGGGCGGGGCGTCCAGTGGGGGTTTGAGAGGGATAAAAGTCCCTTTCCCCTGCGTGCCGTCTTTTCTGTCTGTGTCTGTCGCGCGTCGTCCCGTTCTGCCCCCCCCCCCCTCCCTCTTCCCCCCCCCCCGCCCCCCGGCCTGTTTCCCCTCCAGCCGCAGCGGAAGCGCCTGGCAGTGGCCCGATAAGATTATGAGGTGTGTCTGGCTGCGCTGGAGGCTCCAGCGTGGCCTCCAGTGTCCCCTCACGCGCACCCTACCCTACCCTCCGCCCGGCTGACGAAACACTGGAAATGCTACGGCTACGAGCCCCTTCTCCGAAAAATGTCAATGCACAAAAATCTCTCTGTCTCTCTGTCTGTCTCTCTCTCTCTCTCTCTCTCTCTCTCTCTCTCTCTCTCTCTCTCTCTCTCTCTCTCTCTGAAGCTCCATTTTCGGGAAATTCGTCTAGACGTATACCCTGCAGTCATCGCTCTGGAAAACCAAGTGTGTACATGTATTCATTATTTACTGCATACTTCCAGGTATTCAGTAAGTAATGAATACACATGGCCATGTATGCAGTATAGTGTGTACATGCCAAGGTATTCATCAAATAGTGTGTACCTTGGCATGTACACACTTTTTACTGCATACATGGCCATGTTTTCATTATTTACTGAATACCTCTGAGTATTCAGTAAATAATGAACACTGTAAAAAAAATCCATCTTAATTTTAAGAACACGAGTTTTGAAGCAATTTACAAAACAAATTTGCTCTTAAATTTAAGAACAAATATTTTCTGAAAATTAAGAACGTGTTTTTAAAATTAAGAACGTGCTATGAAAATACATAAATGCCTTTTTCTTCCAGCCTAACGCATAAATCTGGAAAATATTCAGTCCTTTTCCACACGGATAGATCTTCAGCCCCATTTTTTTGTACTTTTTACACATTTTTCTACCTTACCTGGGTGGGTTCGAACCTCGAACCTTGGGGTTGGCATCCTGACGCCTTAGACCGCACGGCTGTCAAGACATACCTGGGAAGGGAACGCTCGCACCCGACCTCATGCGCCACTCCATCCAGGGGCATTCCCAGAGTAGTTCGGTGTTTGGCGCGGACGGAAATGTTTCTTATTTTGTTTTTTGACATTTGGCTGTGGCATACCTACATTACGCCTTTCTAAATTCGATATTGTTCACCCAATACCATGTTGAACACCAAAATTCTGTGTTCAATGGTCAAAAGATGTATGACTTTTAAGAAGTGTTCTGAATGCTTGTATTAAAAGTAAGAATGGTTGTGACTTTTCAAAACAATTTTGTAAATACAAAGGAAACCTTTTATATTTAATAAACTTGTTATGAAATTTCATGACCTTCATTACAATTGCGAAGTTTTATCAGAATTTTCATAAACTGGTTCGCAAAATTAAGAAAACTTCTTAAATATCATAAACTGTTAATAGGTTTAAGAACAAGTAAAAATGTTATTAAATTTAAGATATATTTAGCTCTTAAATTTCATAATATTTTTTACAGTGAATACTTGGTTTTCCAGAGCGGAGCGGTTTCCCTCCTAGTCCTTTCAGCATCCCGTATGGAGCATATCATCATATACAGTCCTCGCAGCGTACTCTTCTACGAAACTCACCCCCACCCCTCCCTCCGGCAGCATCTCTCTCTATGCGGCACACCATTCAGCCCTCGCAGCGTCCTCCTCTTTGGGGCGCGTCCTCCTGTCCCCTCTCCAGTCCTCCCTCCAGCAGCGTCATCCTCCATGGCGCGCTTCCTCCAGTCCTCCCTCCAGTACCGTGTCCGTGTCCGTCTGCTGGCTGCACTGCGGCAGCCTGTAGTTAGTCCAGTGGAGGCGCCATGCCGCCGACGCGCTGCTGAACATGAGGCTAATTGGTTGCGAAGGGCCCAGCAGTAGGCGGGCGGAGGCCCCCCCCCCCCCTCCCCCTCCTCCGGGCTCCATTTCCCTCATTAGCTCCATGCTCTGTTCTTCTAAAGCTCCCGCAGCCCGCGCCACTTCTAATTATGAATGTTATTTTCTGTTGCAGGTGAGTCGCGCAGGCCAGCAGCTGGTACTGGTGGGGCCCGCGGGGCGTCTGCGCGCAAGCACCGCCTGCGAGGGAGCTGTACGAGCGCGCGTTAAAGAGGTATCAGCACAGCTCCGGCTCTCCATACTCAAGTGCAGCACAGCACCGGACAGAGGCCGAAATTAATTTTCTTTACATATTAATTTTCGTTAATGCGATTTTGTTACGAAAATTAGTTTCGGCCGCAAGGTGTGTTTCAATGATCTCGCGTCATAAGGGAAAGAAAATGCAGTGCAATCTTAGCTTTACAATGAACCACAGTTTGTCGATATTACTCGTACCGATCAAGAGATATTGTCGAAAACGTGGAATTATTTTTGGTTATGTTACGACACTCTGGTGGGTAGGACACCCTATGTCGAACACAGGGTGTCTACACATACAACTAGGACACAGTGGCACTCTTATTCAATGAATGTGACTTCACATTCCTTGAATGAGATTGCTGGGTTTCACACTTATTACTGTAGTACACATACTTCTCATATACTTTTAACTGTAGTACTGTAACACACTTGAGTCGCTTGCAGAGCTGAGAAGGGAGCAATGTAGCTACCACCCCACCATCCGCTTTCCCCCCGCCCCCGCACATCTGGTAATCCGACCCCATCAGACGCTTCACCACGAGGAGGCCGAATTCCTCGTGGTCCACAGAAATTTAATTAACGGCATAAACCAGATACCTGCTGAACAAGGGAGGGAGGAGAGTTGGGGGCGTCGGGTATGGAGCTCTTAAAGTGTTACTTGCATTACTGAAGCGTTACGCGTGCCGCAGATGGCGCGTTTCTTATCGCGTACGATACGAATTAGTCCGTTTTGTCCTCTGCCTCAGAGTATTACAGATGTGTGTGTGTGTGTGTGAGTATTTCTCCATGTGTGTGTGTGTGTGCGCGCGCGCGCTGCTCCTCGCGTATCGTGTTATGCAAATTTAATTTCCGTGCCCAGTTAACGGCCGGGCAGAGCCGAGTCAAATGGTGGTTTTGTCGCTCTCCCATGCATGTTCAAAGGGTGCTCTGGTGCAGTGCCCCCCCCCCTCCCCCTCCCTCTCCCCCCCTTTTTCTCTCTTCTTTGCGTGGGGTGAGGAGGGTATATCTCGATGCTCCTGCACGCCTTGCCCACCGTGACAATAATGTACTTTGCTGCACACGATCGTGTGTGATGCTCATGGAGAGGCTGTATAACTAAATTCTGGTTTAGAATTTTATATTTTTCTTATTTGTAGATTCTGTACACTGAATGGACTTGGTCCTCATATTTCCTTGCACGACCCAGTTGACGCGCATGCAGAACGGAGTGTAACCAACCCCCCTCTCCCCCCCCCCCCCCCCCCCGTGCATACCCCTCGCCGTAAACACTTCCGCCGCCTCTCCGCTCTTTCAGCCGCCCGGCGGCTCCCAAAATCTCTGTCTACCGCTGGCGCAGCTGAATTAGATTCATGAAATGCATAGCAGATTAAAAAGTTAGCCCCCCACCCACCCTACTCCTCCCCTTTCTCTTCCGCACGGCCCCCTCCCCGAACGCGGCCAGAATGTCACCGTGATGCGAAAATAATTGCCTTAAGGGAAATCAGTGGCGACCCCCCTCCCTCCACCCGTGTGCGTCCCCGTTACTCTCCCCATGTCCCTCTTTCTTATTATACACGACAATTTTTGTTATGTAGACTTGAATCCACACTGATATACCAAGTTGCACACTTGGGTTATCTGTGCAATGTTGTTCACGTGTTTTCACTGAGAGTGTTCAACTGGATCTCATAGACAATCTTGAAATGTTTCCGAGACCTATCTTTGTTTAGCTCTAAAAATGTAGACTTCAGAGATGCTTAGTGGACTGCTACTGACCGTCTACCATCATCTATCCTAAACGTCTATTTTTTGTGTGCGACATTTTTTTGTGTGTCTTGAAACTTACACCGTTTGTTCTTAGTTACCGAACCCATTTCTTCTTGAGATTTCTGGCGGTGCCTCCTGAGTGACTCTGTGAGTCGGGTTATGTGGCAGTGGGGCTCTCAGCTGCCGATGGCTGCTCCACCGCCACTTACCTTTGACGCGGTGGCTGCGGTGGCGGGGTGGGGCGGGGCGGGGCGGGGCGGGGCGGGGCGGGGCGGGGCTGGTACAGGTGCGCGCGCGGGGGGCGCAGGTGTTCGCGGCCAAACGTGAGGTGCCGAGTGAGTGGACTGCCGTATGACGGCGGTGCTCCGGGTAAAAGCGACTGGCGAGAACACTGGAAAAACAAAGGTGCTAAGTCTTACCTAAAAAGGCACTAATGTTCCAAAGGCACTACTGTTTATGTTTTTACGAAATATTTCCTGACTATGAAATACAATAACATTCGAAGACCTATATTCGTAATCTACGCAAAATTCCGCGTCAAACGAGCCCATATGTGATGGGGTTTCTGTTCAAAAAAGGCATAAATTAATTGCAATTTTTGTACTTTTTTACTTGCTTTTCATTTGCTGACCGCTTATCAGAACCCCATCACATGTAGGCTCGTTTGACGCGTAATTTTGCGAGGAATTCGATAATGTGGTCTAAAATGTAATTGGTTTGCTCCCACAGAAAATATTTTCAAAAAACTGAAAATTTAACCTTTAGCACCCCTAAAACGGGCTTAGCACCCCTGGAAAGGTAGGACTTAGCACCTTTGTTTTTCCAGTGAAGTGTGGGGAAATAAAAGCGATAGTACACAGCGGAAGTAAAAACAGTAATTTTTTTTTTCTGTTGGCTGGTTATCTCCCCCTGTTCGGTCGGTTAGGTGCGCGGCCGGGCGTGCGCTCCGCGCCGGGTACTGCATCTGCCGGCTGGCAGGGGCGGACCTGGTCATGCGTGCTACCATGTTCTACTGGTATTGTTCTTCTGAACCCACTGGCCCAGCTGTGATTGTTATTTAGTCCTACCGGCCGATCCTGGCTTCCCTCCCGCGTATATTGGAAACATACCGGGTGCGAACCATGGCTGGGGTACACGGCAAACCCACCAGAGTACTTTTAATTCACACTTCCTAATGTGTTTCTGCCATATGACACACACGTGGAGATGTGTACCTTATTCCTCAAACGGGTGTGCTATGTCTCGCACGCAAGTATCAGGCTAGGTAGATCCAGCCACCTACTCACGCACACAGGAATACGTGCCATGACAAGTACAATAACCTACACTGAGCAAAATATCTTTGTAGGTTTACGATAAATTTCGTATATCACGATCTACGAAATATGTTGTAAATTTACGACGGCCCCTTTTTGCTCGTGAATGAATTTCAAGCCGATATGAAGTGCTTATAATTTTACGAGTTGTAATTGTAATTTTAGTACTGACCTCGGTGGAAAATTTTCCCGTAAACCTACGACTATGGTATGCTCCATAAAAAGTATTGTTCGTCCTTTCCAGTTTTTTGGGGGGGCTCTCGTATCTCGGGCGTGCTGGCCCCTGCTCAATGACTACGCAGGTTTTTTCGTGGAATCAATTGTCCTCTGTCGCGCGTCAGCAGCCGCATCGCCATGAGTAAGCACGCACGTCAGCTCAGGGGAGGGGGGGGGGGAGGGGCGTATAGGGGTCATGGGCGGGGCTGATGACAAGGAGCTGCGGATGCCAGAGGGAGAGGGATGGATCATCATATAGATCAGATGGATGCACAAAATGGTTAGGGGAGGGGGGAGGTTGACATAGCATCATCCTACCATCGCATGCCTTCCACCGCGCGCTTACTGCGTGGCCGGAAGAGGAGGGACCCCGAGGAGGGGGAGGGAGGGGGGAGGAAGTGGCGGGGAGGGGGCAGATCGGTTCATTCTATTACTGCCTCGGGTAGAGCATGAAATCCGGCCCGGGTGGGGGAGCAGGGGGGGGTGGTCGCTCTGCAGCCCCTAAGGCCGCCAGTGCCCCTGCCCCCGCCCCCAGTCTGTGCTCGCGCAACCCCCCCCCCCCCTCGATTGGCAATCTCGGCCGGAAACCACCCGCCAGCGCTCTGAATAGTTGTGTTTCAGTAATTCGGGAGGTATAGGACGGGGAGAGGGGAAGGGGAGGGCGCCCTTTGGCGCCTTATTCCAAAAGCAAGCAAGTTGGGCCTGTGAGCGAGGGAGAAAGAGTGTATGAGTTTGAGAGAGAAGTGTTGATTTGCTCAAAACTAGCGCAAACGTTAGTTGGCACCCCTAAACATTCTTTTCTGCGCATGTCATGGTCAGCGGTCGACCTCCCGTTGTGATAAACAAGCTACTGTTCTGCCATACTCTGCCGGCCGTCTTGCCCTCAGTCTGCTGCAGCTGTCTGTTGCGGTGTCCGCCTTTATTATCCCCCCCTCCTAACCCCCCTCCTAACCCCCCCCCCCTCTCTCTCTCTCTCTCTCTCTCTCTCTCTCTCTCTCCTCTCCCTCTCCTCTCTCTCTCCCTCTCTCTCCCTCTCTCCTCTCCCTCTCCTCTCTCTCCCTCTCCCTCTCTCCTCTCTCTCTCTCTCTCTCCCTCTCCTCTCTCCCTCTCCTCTCCCTCTCCTATCTCCTCTCCTCTCTCCCTCTCCCTCTCTCCTCTCCTCCCTCTCCTCTCCCTCTCTCTCCTCTCTCCCTCTCCTCTCCTCTCTCCTCTCTCTCCCTCTCCCTCTCTCTCTCTCCCTCTCCCTCTCTCTCTCTCTCTCTCTCTCTCTCTTTCCCTCTCCCTCTCCCTTTCTCCTCCCTCTCCTCTCTCCTCTCCCTCTCTCCCTCTCCCTCTCCTCTCTCCTCTCCCTCTCTCCCTATCTCCCTCTCCCTCTCCTCTCTCTCTCTCTCTCTCTCACTCTCTCTCCCTCTCTCCCTCTCCTCTCCTCTCTCCCCTCTCCCTCTCCCTCTCGCTCTCTCCCTCTCTCCTCTCCCTCTCCTCTCTCCCTCTCGCCCTCTCACTCTTTTAGTCCATTCTCGGTCCCCTCCTGACCCATTTAGTCTACTTTCCCCCACCCTTTTCCGCAGCCCCTGAGCGTTGTCAGCCAGCTGGACCACCACGTTGGCCGTGCCGAACCCCCAACGTTTTCCTCTAAATATAAACTGCCACGCCCTGTAACCATGGGCGGCGGCCGACTGACCCTCCTCCGTCCCCGTGGCCTTATGGAATGTTGCCGTCAGCAGAAGGGAGAACACGGCCGCGAAATAATAATATTGAAAAAAAAAATCGCCTTTTGGATTCCCGGCGCGCGAACGCAGCGAGGCGCGCTGGCGCTGCTGCCGCTGTGGCCGGAAGGGAAGAATAAGGAGCAAGGCGAGTCCGTTATGGACCGAGACGTCGCCGCCGCCGCTGTCCAGCATTGGCCCGCACTGACGGCCTCCATTAGCTGTTACAGCGCCAAATCGGCCGTGAAATTCACTCTGAAAAGAGTTCGGCGCGGTGCGGTCACGCGAACTCGCGCCACTGACTGGCTCCGCCCGGGAGACGGTCACACACACACACACACACACACACACACACACACACACACACACACACACACACACACACACACACACACACAGAGACGACACATACACGCACACGCACACACTCGCAGGCAAGATTCAGTATTGTGTAAGAAAGGGAAAGGGGGAGGTGGTAGTGGCGTCGCAGCGCTTGGGGGGGGGGGGGGCTCTCTTCGTTATCATCGCGAAGGGTGGAAAAGGGTATAGGAAGGAGGGTTTTGGTTCGGGGTAAGAGGGGTTGGTTGGGGAGTATGGGGGTGGGAGGGGGGCACTCTTCTTCTGGTGAGTCCATTTCCTGTTCAAACATTATTGGAAGGAGGAGGAGGAGGAGGAGGAGGAGGAGGAGGAGGAGGAGG
Organism: Frankliniella intonsa; assembly: GCA_033675135.1. Classification (NCBI taxonomy): domain Eukaryota; kingdom Metazoa; phylum Arthropoda; class Insecta; order Thysanoptera; family Thripidae; genus Frankliniella; species Frankliniella intonsa. The sequence goes on from CM066258.1 coordinate 791,345, forward strand.
AGGAGGAGGAGGAGGAGGAGGGGTGCGTGTCGCGCGCGCTGCTAGAGTGGAGCGACAAACGAAAGAGTTAGCTGACTCATCGACCGGACTGGACTGGGGCTCCCGCGTCAGTTTGTGGACCACACGCACACACACACACACACATACATACATAAACACACTGCTACAAATACAAACCGCCAACCCCCACCACTTACACTATAAATCAAAAGGTGATACACCTCACCAGCTGATTTGCAGTGAATTCTCACGGGTACGAGGCGCGGTCCCGTATACTTCCAATACCTGAACAAAATTATGAAACGATCTTGATACCTGGAAGTGAACGCACCATTCAGTATAATATAAGTTTTGCATCTTTGAAATCTTTTCACTACAAAAACAAAAGGCGGAAACCAGACTAAAAATGCTTATAGTTCTTCGGACAGAAGTGGGCGTTTGTGTACAATTTCCCCTTCTCCCCTACACTCTCCCTTGCCTATTCACTTGTCAAGCCGCCTTTCGTAAGTAATACAAAGTACTTTAGGCGCGTTTCCCCGCGGCGGCAAGGAAAGGCGAAAGACGTGCCTCTCTCGCTGTTATATTGCTTGTCCGCTGCTTACGTGGCGCTGGCCGGTCCCCCCGCGCGGCGCGGCTGGGCTTCGGGGGGCCTTGACCCCCCCCCCCCCCCCCCCCCCCCCGGGCACTGGCCGGCGAGGCCCCGCCGGGGGCATATGGATGGCTTGTCGTTAGTCAGTGGCAGCCTAACTCCGCCCCCACCCCCCTGCCGCTGCTCCCCCTCGAGGGCTTAGCAGGTGTGAGCAACAGGAAGGAGTCATCAAAAATAGTCTCCTTTCGTGGATAAATATTTTAGAACCAGACCCCGTCCTGTGCCGCCGTCGCCGCGCCAAACGCAGGTCTTGTCGCTCCGCGGACTCACGCTTACAGACAAAATGTCGCTTACAACTTCGGCAACGAGTTTGGTTATGACGACGACGCCTGAGGGAGCACTTTTGCAGATTTAACCGCAACGCAAGAATATTTGCAGAGGAATAAGATAAACCACGGGGAGGGCAAGTAAAGGGGCGGGAGAGAGCGAGAAAGAGATAAATAGAGAGAGAGAGAGAGAGAAAGCAATAGGACGACGGGTGCACGGGTAAGTTCCTTTATTTGAGGACACGCACTCAGCAGGCTCACAACGACGCACATATACACTCCCACGTACGGACTTACACGCTCCCCCCCCCTCTCTCTCTCTCTCTCTCTCTCTCTCTCTCTCTCTCTCTCTCTCTCTCTCCCACACACACACACATTGCGCGGACACACAAACAAACACGGGGGATGGCGCGGCGCAGCGGCCGGAGATGGAGCGTGGCGACGGAAGTGAGGAGAGCACTTCCACTACCAACTTGCGATGCTCACTTCCGTGTGCAGGCAGCGCTGGGGCCTGGCGGACCTGCCCGCCTGCCGTGTCTGCGCTTTGTTGTACCTCCATACCCCTTCCCTTATCTGACTCCCCTTGCTCTCGTTCTCTCTCTCTCTCTCTCTCTCTCTCTCTCTCTCTCTCTCTCTCTCTCCTCCCTCTCTCCTCCTGTTCCGCGACCTGTATTTCTCAAGTTGCCGCCCGCTCTTCCTCGCGCTCTCGGTCCTTCGCGGCGGCGCCAGACTAAGCCTCTTTCCCGACTCGTGAAGCCCTCTCCCGCCTGGCTGGACGCCCGGGCTGCGGCGGACACCCGGAGGCCCCTGACCCGCTCTGAGCCGCTTTTAGGTCAGCGTTTCCTCCCCATGGCATCAATAAGCAATAATTCGTGCGTTGTACATTCTTTGCAAATGCAAGGGTAAGATGTCTTGTCTAATAAAAATAGCAAAATTTCTCCTCTTGCTACATACAAGTGAGAGTGTAGGAACCTTACCCAAACCTCGAACTATTGGTCTATAAGGGAGCAAGAAAATCTTGCTCTCAAAGAGAGAAGGGACGATTTCTCGCTCTCCTGAGAGCCGCGTACCCGCCCTCCGGTATTTACAGTGTTCCTGATGTGCAATCCTGGTAATAATTATGAACGAAATAGTGAACCACGTACTGCACATGTGTGGGTCAAGCAGGTCTGACTGGTTGCCACGCGTGAGTTTAAAAAATCTTCAGATGAATGGAATTTCGCAATAGACGCGAAGACGGGTCGCGACCTTGCGGCCTTCTGGCACGGTGATCGCATCCCGCCCGCGACCCGCCCGCGACCCGCCCGCGACCCGCCCGCGACCCGCCCGCGACCCGCCCGCGACCCGCCCGCGCTGCTGATGGTTTGCTCTGGGATTAGGCGCCTCATCCATTGTGGAAAGCCTTGCGCGTGCAATCCCTTCCTCCTCCACCTGCCCTCTGCTCCCCCTATCTCATCCCTCCATAGCTTAAGCGCCCCACCCGCCTCCGCACCCCCCTCCCCACACCCGCCCCTTGCTCTTCGCGCCAAAAATCGTGGTGTTGTGCCTGTCTGCGCCGTCTCGTCAGGCTGCCCCGCCCCGACTTGCTGCCCCCTCCTCCCCTCCCCCCCTCCCTCCACCTTCCCGGCTGGCACGGCCTGGCGTGGGCCCGTGTAATTGGATTCAGCTTAAATCCTATTGTGTGCCAAGGAAACGAACGAACTGCGATGCGAGACGAGCAGGCCGGGGCGTGGCGGGGCGTGGCGGGGCGTGGCGGGGCGTGGCGGGGCGTGGCGGGGCGTGGCGGGGCGTGGCGGGGTGGGGCAGGTTGACGCGCAGAGGCGGTCGTTAGTTGGCGTCGTGTGGCAGAAAATGCGCCAGGAGGTCGTTGTCGCGGGGCTGCGCGGGGCTGTGCGGGGCTGTGCGGGGCTGCGCGGGGCTGCGCGGGGCGGGGCGCAGCTCGTCCGGAGAACCACCGCGGAAAAGGAGACCAGGTCCCACGAGCGAGCGATCAAGGCTGCTGCTAGCCGAGGAGGAGCTTCTCCACCCAATTTTATGTCTCGCTTTTTTTTTTGTGCTCCACTTTAGTTTTGCGCTTGATGAAGGAGGTCAAATAACACCACGGAAGCGCCGTCATCTCTCGTGCGGGCGGAGGCGCGCTGTTTACCGCAGTTGCTCGCCTGCTCGCCTCCCAGGAGGATGGCACTAGCTCGCCTCCTTGAAAAAGTTTCACTCTAGGAGCCCTGCAGCACCGAAGCTGGCGGTGAATTTTCACCGTAAGCTAGGATGAAACATGGTTCTTCACCTTAACAGGGTTCACTGTAGCTGACAGTGACACTGCTGTTAGTGTTCTCTGGCTAGCATGACTTGTCTGGGTCATAACAGAAGTAACACATCTTTAGCGCTGTAAATAGCGATAGTGCTGGACACTGCGCGTCACCTGATGTGCCGAGGTGCACCGGAATAACTTATATGACATGACATGTTTCAAGTTTCTTGCTGCACTCCGGTAAAGAAAATGTTTTATAATGCAGCATGCCTTTTCACCACATCCCTATAACTTTACACGGAGCAGAGCGCATCACCTAACATTTCCGCGCTAAAACAGTGCTTTACAGTGTTACATAATGTGACACATGCAGCATTAGTTTTTTTTTTCAGTGTGTTCTCCTCCCTGTCGGTGCGGCGCTTTCCTCACAGGTCGCCGTAAGGCTCTGAAACCTGACGCGCACCGCAGGCCGGTGTAGGCGGAGGTAGGCCTCGCGAGCGCACACGTGGCGTGCGGGCTTGCCTACCCCAGACTCGACAGGCGCCCGCCGCCGCAGCGTCCCCCGCGTCCCCCACTCAGAAAACCGCTTCTTTGGCGAAAATAAATTTGATTTCCCTTAACGAAAATCTTTTGTTCCGGAAACCAAAGTCAAATTTTCGTTGGGAGGACAACAAATCTTATTTGTTCCAATTTTTTTTGTTGACCAATTTAGTTAAGCTTACGACAATTTTTATTGGTTACTACTAAAATTTCATTAATTACGGGGAAGAAATTATTTTGTTTTGCACAAAGAAGTGGTTTTCTGAGTGCACTGACGCCGGTCCTCTTCGATATATTCCATTATTATTTTCCGGCGCGTGGCTCAGGTGGGGGCGTTTAGCGCACTGACGAAGTGTGAAACACACATTTATTCTGCACACGTCGTCTGCTGGGCGCTGAGCGCAGCAGGGGGGCGGGCGGCGGGGCGGGACTCGGGAGCGGACACCGGAAGATATCCGGGATATCTCTCCCTGTCAGGTCGCTGCTCCGGAGGCCCGGGGGGGCTGGGCTCTGCCGCGCGCCCCCTGGGGGGTTACCCCCCCCCCCCCCCCGCCTCCTGCCCCTTATGCACGCCGGCGTGCCTTCGATTCATCATGTTCGCAGACATTGAGCGCCAACTGAGGCGAAAGTGTGCGACACGGAAAGTTTGTTCGGCGGGAGCGGCGGGCTATCGCCGAAGGACACGCCAACGCCGCCGCACGCTGTCGCCGACCCCCCCGACCTCCCCTCCAGCCAAGCCACTTGCGATTACCTGTCAATTTTCCGCAAAAGCGAAAGAGAGGAAGGCCGGAAAACAGTGGAGGAGGATGTCGGTCGAGCTGGCGCGGTGGCGTCCGACGTCCGCGGAGCCCTCTTGTGCCTCTCGGCCGCAAGTTGTTGGGGCTGCGGCTCCGGCCTGCTTACCTGCTTGTTCTAGAGTGTAATAATAAAAGTTTTACGGGGAAGGAATAACGGCGGCCTGTCTCGTTTATCATCGTTTTAGGACGACGGGCGTGTGTAAGTGAGAGGGAGAGAGAGTGAGGTGAGGGACAGGAATAATAAAATGGGGGGAAGGGGAGGGAACACACACACCTCAGCTACTGCAACCTCGACTTGCAATAACAGTTTTGATGTGCAACCTTCTCTTTCTTATACATGTACTGATTTCATTGATGTTGATGTCCTATAGGCAGTCCGACTTTAGTTCAAGGTCCACAGGATGTTGAAATTTTTATTCGCGCGCGAGCGCGATGGGCGTTATGGTTGAAGGTCCTTCGCCTTCCTTTTTCTCTCTATCTCTATCTCTCCCCCCTCTCTCTCTCCCCATCTCTCTCTCTCTCTCCCCCTCTCCCTCTCTCCACCTCTCCCTCTCTCCCCTCTCATTCCCCTCCCCCCCTTCCTCCTCTCCTGCCTCCTCCGTTAGCCCCACCTTGGCCCCCTAACTGTAACACTCAGCTTGTTTGCTTTGGTAATGAGCTGAGAAAGCCATCACAGACTCGTTAGCCTGTCACTAAGGGCGGCTCGCCGTGGACAAGTTTGATGGGTTTCCCGGATCAAAGGTCAAGCAGGTGTGCGGGGCTGCGGTGCGGCCAGGGCGGCGGCTTACCCGAGGCTCACGCCCCCCTCCCTCCGGGATCATTGATGACCCAACTCAAACTCTGATTCTGATACTAAGTACGGAGAGCTTACCTATCTGCCGCGCCGCGATTGTGGTCCGTCTGATACCTGGTTGAGCCGCAGCCGGGGTGAGGTACTCGTGGAGCAGGAAGTGTCGATACAATCTCAACAGCTCTAGAGTGGCCCCAAGTTATCGGGGGCTTAAGCGGGGTAGGCTCCTGGCGCGTGTTCTCATTCACTCCGTGTCACACCACTTACAGGAAGGAACTCTTGTATTAATTCTTGGAAAGCTTCGAAGGCCCATGATTTTGAATCAAGGGTTTAGGCATTTGAGCAGCGATACCTGACTTCGATCAAGGTAATTTTTGACAGTTCACCTAGAAAACAGTAGACTTGGCCTTGTTTTCTGAACTCCGTCAGATCAACATCGACTTCGTTTAGGTCAAAGTCATCTTGATTTAAGTCGATTTGCCTCGATTGAAGTCGTCAATTTTCATGCAAAGCTCACTGTAAAAACCACGTCCAGGTTTGCAAATAGTTTTAGACAACTCAAGAGGATACCAAGTTTTTCCCCCATAAGAGTTTCCTGGCTGCTGGAACCTCGATCTAGTTTTTACCGGACTTTTTCTTAAGTGACGCCAGTAGAAAGAATACCTTACTACTGTGCATGCGGTAGATGTCTTTGGCGGCGAAGTCATGTTTGCACTCACTGCAGCTGGTGATACTCCTGGTGACCCTGCCACGTGCGCGTCCAGTGAAAGGTGCAGGGTAAAGAGGCTGGGGGGGGGGGGGGGGGGTTGAAAGGATAGGGTGGGTGGTTACAGGTGTGCGACTCGCGCTCCCTTTCAATTATCGTGAAAGCACCAAAGAGCCAAGGGGGTTGTATGTGTGGTGCCCGACTCCCCCCCCCCCTCTCTCTCTCTCTCTCTCTCTCTCTCTCTCTCTCTCTCTCTCTCTCTCTTGCTTTCTCTCGTGAACCTCATTATAAAACCAAACAGCAGCGGGCTACTCTCTTGCCCCGAGGACGCGTTTCCCATATGATTGTGCCTCGGTCAAGCGTAGAAATCACGCATCTGTACAGACATCCTGCGTGTTTCCATACCTGAAAACAAACACTCTCTCGTGTGAAGTTGCGCCACAGTCGAGCTGCGTGTACTATTTATTTTCAACTTCGCAACGGTCTCTTTTCTCTTTCGCACGCAAATAAACAGACGGGAAAATACTTGAGAAAGTATCTCGGCACTTGAAAGCTGTATAAACACGTAGTTCACCACGAGCACGGCGTTCACAGGGCCGCTGCATAGAGTCGCGTGTTTTATTTAACATTTTGAGACTTAAGGTTATTTGAATAGAAATACACACATGACTACAGGTGATAACCTTATTCCGAAATATTGCTTGGTCAAAAAGTTATTCTTATTATTCAAAAATTCAGCCGCCTATGAGCCGTAGTGCAAGTTCAAAACTTCAAATCGTGTTTTCTCAGGACCGATTTTCAGTGTCTGTAGGGCGACTGGGTGAGCTCCGTCACTATGCAGGGACATGGTGAACCCCGTGTTTGTAGGCTTCTTGGGTCAACACTAGAAAAACAAACGTGACGTGCGTCGCATCAAATGGCGTGACCATTTTTGGTCACACCACGTAATGCAACCTTAGTCTACGTCACACCATGTGATGCGACGCAAGCTCCAGGGTATACGGCATTTCACGTAGGAGGTCGCATCACAAACGTGACCAAAACTACGGTCACACCACATAATGCGACCTGTCCAGGGGTCGCACTTGCAAGTGTGACGCACGTCACGTTTGTTTTACGGTAGATACATGAGTCTCAAGCCCACACGGTCCCTCTGCTGTGCCAGCCAGCGGCCGCCTCCCCCGCCATGTTCCGGTCCGCCGCCGCCGCGGCGCGCCGCCCGCCCCTGCCCCCCGACGAGCCGGTGCGCCACATGTCCGAGGCCGTGTACCGCGTGCGCTGCGCCCAGAAGGTGCTGCGCGTCTGGGCCGAGGACCGCACCCTGGAGCGCGAGGAGTTCCGCACCATGTGGAAGCCCTTCCGCGGCATCATGACGCACGTCTTCCTCCTCTTCTGCATCAACTTCACGAGCCTCTGCCGCATCGACCGCTTCCTTTTCTTCACGCGCGACGCCCTCGACGACTTCTACCTCAACAACCACTTCTCCGAGGGCCCCGTCAATCAGATGATCGTCTTCTCCGAGGTGGACACGGTCGAGGTAAATGGACGGTGGACCACATGTTATAGGCACTTTAACGGAGGAAGGCCAACCAAAAAAGTGTTCACCGGCATCCCTTGTGATTCACCACGGGAGTGTGACCATATTGTGGTCACGGAAGTGTGACCATATTGTGGTCACGGAAGTGTGACCATATTGTGGTCATATTGTGGTCACGGGAGTGTGACCATATTGTGGTCACGGGAGTATGGCCATATTGTTAGCATCACGACGGCTATATGCTCAGCGGATGTGGAGCTTCCTGAACTACCTGGCCGACTCTATCGGCGAGGAGGACCCCCCAAGCGTCACCATGCACAACCCGCTGCTCGGCCGCATCCGGCTGCGGCAGGTGCGCGTGCGCGGCGGGCCGTGCACGGCGGCGCGCTGGCCGGGCCTCGCCGACGAGTACGAGCGCTGCTACTGCTTCCTGCGCGCCGAGAACGAGGCCCGCGAGCCGTTCGGCCCCGGGGAGGCGGGCGGGGAGGCGTGGCTGCACCGCGAGGACCAGGACGGCGAGCCCGCCTACGGCTACCTGTACGCGTACCCGGCCGGCGGCTACTGGACGCACCTGCCGCGCGACGGCGACGCCGCCAAGGAGGTCCTGGCGACGCTCAAGGTACTCGAGGGTACCGCAGGGCAGCCGCTGCACGGCTAAAATGATGTCTGACCTTTTGAGAACAAAAGGCAAAACTTTGAGAAACTCCTATAATTTGAGAGAACCTACTCAATTTTTGAGAAAATCTTCTTAGATTTCGAGGAAGCCTCCCCCCAAAATGTGGGAAGTACCCTCAAATTTTGAGGAGACCGCCTCGAAATCGGGGGAGGTTTCCTCAAATTCTGGGAGTTCCTCAAAGTTTTCCCTGTGTCCTCAACAAAATCAGGCCTTGTTTTTACCGTGTGTACCGCTGCTCTGTGCGGGACACAGAACGGCAGCTGGATCGACGAGGCCACCCGCGCCGTGTTCGCCGACCTGGTGACGTACAACGCCAACCTCAACTACCTGAGCTTCACGGTCGCGTTCTTCGAGCTGCCTCCCGGCGGCGGGGTGGTGCCGCGCCTCGTCACCCGCTCCGCGCCCCTCATGCAGTACGCGACGCGGTTCGACGCGTGGCGCCTGGGGCACGAGCTGCTCTTCGTCCTCTGCACCGTCGTGCTCACGGCCGGTGCGCTCGTCCGCTTCCTGCGGCATTTCTGTGAGTGCCTCGTGGTCGGCCGGCAAAGTCAGCTCAAGGCCGGCGCTCCGCTGCTCACACACTCGCTCGTACTCGCCGGCGCTCCGCTGCTCACACACTCGCTCGTACTCGCCGGCGCTCCGCTGCTCACACACTCGCTCGTACTCGCCGGCGCTCCGCTGCTCACACACTCGCTCGTACTCGCCGGTGGTCCGCTGCTCACACACTCGCTCGTACTCGCCGGTGGTCCGCTGCTCACACACTCGCTCGTACTCGCCGGCGCTCCGCTGCTCACACACTCGCTCGTACTCGCCGGTGCGGTCCGCTGCTCACACACTCGCTCGTACTCGCCGGTGCTCCGCTACTCACACTCGCTCGTACTCGCCGGCGCTCCGCTGCTCACACTCGCTCGTACTCGCCGGCGATCCGCTGCTCACACACTCGCTCGTACTCGCCGGTGGTCCGCTGCTCACACACTCGCTCGTACTCGCCGGCGCTCCGCTGCTCACACACTCGCTCGTACTCGCCGGCGCTCCGCTGCTCACACACTCGCTCGTACTCGCCGGCGCTCCGCTGCTCACACACTCGCTCGTACTCGCCGGCGCTCCGCTGCTCACACACCTGCTCGTACTCGCCGGCGCTCCGCTGCTCACACACTCGCTCGTACTCGCCGGCGCTCCGCTGCTCACACACCTGCTCGTACTCGCCGGCGCTCCGCTGCTCACACACCTGCTCGTACTCGCTGGCGGTCAGCGTGCCAGTGCTAACGGCCGGCGGCGCGTCCTCCGCTCGCACTTCTCTGACTGGCGCCCGCTTGCTCGTCGTGATGCACGGCCGGCGATCCGTCATACGCCGCAGCCGCTTAACGGGTCCTACCCCGCCCCGCCCCGCTCCGCCGCCGTTAGAGTGCGCATCGCGATAAGGCACGGGCGGGCGGGGAACGACGCCATGTATCATCCTCCGCCCGACTTAGGCCTGATTTTCGCGCGCCCGGCCCCCCGGGGAGAGAGAGCCATAACTGCGGGAGGAACATCTCTGTCGGGGCGGCCGGGCCGACCCCACTCTGTCAAACATGCGCGCCCGGACGGTGCGAGGGAACCAGCCGCCGTGCGGCGCGCGCAGTGCTAATGCTCTGTCTCAGAAGCGGCCGACTGTCACCCAGAAAACCGTTTAGCCCAGGGCACTTAATTTAAAACCGACCAAACTTTAGCTCTGTGAACTTAATATTGTTCGTACTGATAGAATAATTTAGTCAGATTAACTAAGTTTTGGTTGATTCGACCATATTCAGTCAGAAATGTGGGTACTAAAATTTAGTCGGTTTCAAGAACTAAATTCGTTTGTATCAACTAAGTGGTGCTCTGTGTGTGTGCTGTAGGGCTTTAAGCCCCAAAGAGACAGACGGAGGGGCGGGGCGGGGCAGGGGGAGGCGGCGGAACGCTCTCGGGGTTAAGTGAGACTAAAAATATTATAGCCGATGCGCCCCGTGCGCCGCCGCGGCGCCTGCCGGCCGCAAACCCGGGGATAACGATCGATAAACGATAAAAATAATTTACGAGGTGCAACAAAGCAGCGGCGGCGGCGGCGGAGGCCGTAGCTGCAACAGCCAGCCAGCCGCCGGGGGGGTCAGGCAGCGGGAGAGCAGTGCTGACCCGAGCGCGCGTGTGTGTGCGTGCGTGCGTGCGGTTGAGGGAGGCAGAGATACTCTTTATGTGAGAGTGCGTGCGTGCGTGCATGCGGGAGAGGGAGGCAGAGATACTCTTTATGTGAGAGTGCGTGTGTGTGTGTGTGTGTGTGTGTGTGTGCGTGTGTGTGTTTTCAGGCCTGGAGGGGAGGTGCGCGCGCACAGCGTTTGCACCGAGCGTACAGCGCGGGCCACCATCCCATAATGAACGACCCATAACCGTGTTCATTATGGGAGTGCACGCGGCGTGGCGCGGCGCGGCGTGGCAGGGCGCGGGCCGGCCGGGCGGGTCTCAATCAGAGCGGAAATGTCAACACCGCAGCCGCTGCTCCACACGAAACAAAAATAAAAGCGCGCCACAAAAAAGTACAAAGTTGAGGCCGGCGCCGGCAGTCGGGGCACGTGATCTCTCTCTCTCTCCTCTTCTGCCTCTTGCTCTCCATATCCCTCCTCTTCCTCTCGCTCACGCTTTTGCTCGCTCCCTCTCGCTTGCTCTCTTTTACTCCACTTACCCTCTCTCTTGCTCTCTCTCTCTCCCACTCTTGCTCTCTCTCTCTCCCACTCTCGCTCTCTTCCTCTCGCTCACTCTTTTGCTCGCTCCCTCTCGCTCACTCTCTCTCACTCCTACTCTCTCACGCTCTCTCACACCCTCTCACTCTCGCTCTCTCACACCCTCTCACTACCTCACACACCCTCTCACTCACTCTCGCTTTCTCACGCCCTCTCACTTCCTCTCACTCACTCTCACTTCCTCTCGCTCTCTCACACCGTACCCTCTCTCTCTCCCTCTCCCCGCGCCGCCCGCTGCAGGGGAGTGGTGGCGGCTGTACGTGTTCGACATGCCGTCGACGTGGACGCTGATGAACCTGCTGATGCTGACGTGCTGCTGGGCCGCGGCGTGGTTCGGGCTGAACCGCTACGAGGAGGCGACCCGCGTGCTGCTCTCCATGCAGGCCGAGGGGCTGGCCTCCTCGCACCGCGTCGAGCGCTTCTTCTACTACGAGTACGGCTGCGTGCGCCTGCTGGCCGGCGTCGTGTTCATGGTGTGGCTGCGCACCTTCCAGTACCACCGGGTCACCACGCAGGTCACTCACCTGTACAATGTCAAGGGACAATTTTTGTCCATTGCTGGTGACATCTGTGCGCACATCCCGCCAGATGTAATTTAGTTATAGAAGAATTTTCAAATTTACATCTGTTGCTACTCTGCAAATCTAACTGTTGTACTACATGATAGTTTTAACTGCAAAACTTCAATCTTGCAGTTTAAACTGCAAAACTCATCAGTATTGCAGTTAAAACTGCAAAACTCAGCAGTCTTGCAGTTTAAACCGTTGTACTGCATGACAGTTTAAACTGCAAGACTGCCGAGTTTTGCAGTTTAAACTGCAAGACTCTAGTCTTGCAGTTTAAACTGTCATGCAGTACAACAGTTGGATTTGCAGAGTAGACAAGTTTTCTTTTTGTCCAGCAACAGACGCAAATTTGTCAATTCTTCTCTAACTATATTACGTCTTGCGGGATGTGCGCATAGTTGTCACCAGTAATTAACAAAAATTGTCCCTTCACATTTAGAGTGTACCACACTGTTCAACCGAATCGTCATGTGACGATAGACATTGCTTCGAATATTTCGTCACAAGAACTGTGATGAAACGGTCGTCACATAATGACATGTATCTCGTCACTTGACATGCAACATTCGTCACAATACGATGAACCATTTGTCATTCAACATTTATCTCACTCCTTGTGACGAACCTTTCAAGAGTAAAATTTTGCGTCCTAATAATTTTACAAGTGCGTAGCACTTTGTGACCAATTATGTGTTGTCCTGTTCTCGTGTTCAAACTTCGGGGGCTATAATGCCCCGCGTTGAATGTGAGAGGGGCTTTATACTTTTCTTACGGGCAAGACACTAAGATGTCAAACAGCCTGAGGTGTATTGGAGGACAGTGCTGAGCACTGTGTGCGGGCGCAGGTGCTGGAGACGCTGCAGAGGTCGCGCTTCGACCTGGTGAGCTACTTCTTCATGTACGTGACGCTGCATTGCGCCTTCGCGCAGGCTGGGTACTACCTGTTCGGCGACCAGGTGGGTTCGAGCAGCAAGCCCGATGCTCGCACCAAAATCTAAGTGTGCCAATGTGCTGCTCACTTGCAGGAGAGTGAGTTTTTTTTTTCACAGACTTATAGGCGGCAAAGTATTTACATACTTATAGGTAGGGAAAGAAGTGCTATTGGCGAGTGTACGAATAAGTGACATTCACTCTCCAACAAAATTTGTCGCAAATGTACCGTGTGTAGAAAGAATCACTCACCTGCAGGTGAGCGACATTTGTGCACATAGTATAACGTGCACGAGCACTTGACCTTGACCTTGACCCAGGGACCAGTAACTTAACTTTTCAATTGTTACAATGCTGCTGTTCTGCGTTACGTTTCGTGTACCGTAACTAAACATTCTCTTTTATTTGTTGCGTTACGGAACTTGTAACGGAGCAAAAGTTACCTGAAATGTAACGTTACTGTAACTTTTTGTAACATTCGCATTATCTCCGCTGCTTTAACACAACTTACAAAATATTTTATGGTTTTGATTCTGAATGGGATAAAGGAATGCATGTCCACTAAAAGAACGCCAAAATACCTATATTTACGATTCTGTTACTCTGAAAATACCTTGTAACATTTTCTCCAAATTTAAGTTACGTTACAAATAACGTAACGTATAAGGTATGGGAGGAAAAGTTCCAACTGGAACTGTAACTGTAACGCTAAACTGGTAAGTTACTGGTCCCTGCCTTGACCTTGACCTTGGCCCCGCCCCGCGCAGAGCCCGGCCTTCAAGACGTTCTCGGAGAGCCTGCTGGCCGTGCTGGCCATCGCGCTGGGCGAGATGGGCTCGGACGACTTCATCCGCGCGCACTGGGCCGTCGGCCCCATCTTCTTCATCATGCTCATCTTCGTCATCATCTTCGTCTTCCACAACATGTTCTTCGTCATCCTGTCGTACAACTACGACTCGGTGCGCGAGGAGCGGTGCCAGCTCGACCGCGGCCTCAACTTCGTCGCCTTCATCCACAACGGCTTCCTGAACCTGTGCAAGGTGCGCGGCTGGCGGCTGCCGCCGCGCGACCCGCTCGCCGACATGGAGCGCCGCCTGATGCGCTGCGGGTTCAGCCCCGGCTCGCTGCAGGCCTTCAAGGCCTTCCTCAAGCCCAAGCAGCAGCAGCTGGAGGCCAAGGGCCGCAGCGCCAGCCGCCTCGAGATGCCGCCGCACATGGCGAGCCTGGCGGACCTCAGGTCGGTGGAGGAGGACATCGCCTACATGGAGCGCGAGCTGCTGCAGGCCAAGAGCGAGATTAGCAGCCTCGTCAGCTCGCTGTCGGGTGAGTGGGTACACTGTTATCAAACGTGTTTAACTGACGACGCACACTTCAAAGTGTTGAACACAGTGTTGAACACGTTAAGATGCTTCGCTAAAAAGGCTATGTATTTTGTATGAGGAAGTAGGTGTTAGACCGATATGTTGGCTAGCAGAATATGTCCAACAGAACATGTCCAACAAAAGTGTTGAACACTTTTGTTTCCAATGAAATACATGGTCTTAAAAGTGTTCAACACTGTGTTCAACACTTTGAAGTTTGTGTCAGTTGAGCACTTTTGATTTCAGTGTACACTATACACTGTACACTATATACTGGAAAAACTAAGGTGACATGCGTCACACTTGCAAGTGTGACGCCTGGAGAGGTCGCATCATATGGTGTGTGACCGTCGTTTTGGTCACGTTTGTAATGCGACCTTCCTACGGGGAATGCCGTATGTAAACTGGAGCTGGTGTCGCATCGCAGAGATGGAACGATACCATTATCGACAGCCATAGTAGTTCGCGCGCTCTCATTCCCGCCATCAGAAGGAATTGGAGAAAGACAGAAATGACCAGGGCTGTTCTCATCTCTCCCGGTGAGCTGTGCCGAACAACGCTTGCAATGACGGGCACCATGGGCTGCAGGTGGTACCCATGCACCTCCTGTCAGAGGGGAGGGATGCAGTCTGGTGGGATTGTGAGGAGTGGGGTTGTTGGGAAAGCAAAAGTGTGTTATTTTTACTACCACTTTATATCATTACATTAAAATAGGGGAGAAAAACCGCTGGAAACGGGAAAAAATGAGGTGGTTGGGCGGTGGGTGGGTGGTCGTCAAAAAGAGACTCCTGACGAAAATTGAGTGCACGCTACTGAAACGTGGCTGCGACCCGCGCCGACCAGAGAGGAACGCCTTTTCCCCAGATTGTGCGGGCGCGGCGGTGTGGCGGGGCGGGGCGGGGCGGGGTGTTTCCACAGCCCCAGGCCGCGGGCGTGACTGTCAGCTGCTGCGACCTCCAGAGGGTCGTAGCACGTGTCTGCGCGGCCTGGGGCGGGGCGGGGCGGGGCGGGGCGGGGCGGGGCGAGCTGGCCCTGGAAATGAGGAGCAGAGAGGCCCCTCGTTGTCGCCCCGGGCCGCGCTGTGTCCGATGGATTGGCTCACAAAAGTCGTGCGGGGATCGCCGGGGATCGGGATCCGGGCGCCGGGCTGGCGGCGAGCGCGGCGGCGTGAGGGGGGTGGGAAGGAAAACAAGCCTGCTGGTGGAGACCTTTCTCGGAATTACAAATACTCGGGGTCCAACGCCCCTGCCGCCCTGCCGGGCGTGTGGGATGTTTTCTTTATCGCCGTGTTCAATACAAGCTCAACTTTTTGCGTCCAGACTTGACCTACCCTGCATTTCGGCTGGGAGGGCATGAGATGGAGGTTCGGTTGAGGGGCTTGAGCAGACTGTAGGGCGAGACCCTACACTAACAAAAGCTTACGGTGATTTTCACTGTAAGCTACTGTGAATCAGGGCGCATCACCGTAGCTTACAGTGACATTTACTGTAGCTTACGGTGAAGATTCCCCGTAAGCAACAGTCCTGCAGGGTTCACCGTACACCCCCAAAAAACAGGTTATTGAAACATGAAATTTGCTGCTTGATACAAGAAATCTGTACTTGTTCTTAATGCATTTTGGGATAGGTTAAATCAAAACGATTTTCCCTTGATTCAAGTAAACTTGATACTTGTTAGGCGTACAATGTTCTCATCTCAAGTCAAAAATTCTTATTTCAAGTGCAAAGTGGGATTGATTTAACCAAGTACACATTTCAAGTACAGGGTTTTCTGGCTGTACCTTACAGGGACAATCACTGGAAGCATTTTACAGTGTAGTTATAAGGCGGCAGTCTCATGTCCATTCTCATGCCCCTCGGATAGTCTCATGTCCATCGAGCCTGCATTCCCCCCTCCTGCAGTCGTCTCACCCCTTTTCCTCCTCAGGGGGGTGGGGGTACTAGAGTCGACGTGTCACCTTATCTCCCGGCTCTTCAAAGCCCGGCCCGACCCTGCGCCCGACCCCGACCTCGGCCCCTCCGCCTCGCGCCACCGGACTCCTTTGGCGGGCTGTCTCTCAGCGTTTACCCTGCCGGAGTCCATTGGCTCTACCGACCGCTCTGAGGAGTTGTCAGCAAGGCTCTTTTACACGCGGCCTTCTGTAGACCGTGTCGCGAAACAATCAATTCACTTTTATCTTCTCAGGCGTCTGTCGTCTAACCCTTCGTGTCCTTTTCTGGTGTGTTGCAGGTGATTTTGAGTCCATGTAGTGCTGCTCATCGGAGGCGGAGGCACCCCCGCCCGCGGCCGCTGGTCGGCCCCGCACTGTCAGTATCTCAGTTTGGATAAGTATATACGCCTGTCCCCCGCTAACCCCTAACGCGGCTCTCCGCGACAAAGACAATTTGTGCCAATTTGCGCGTGACCTTATGGAGTGTCTGGGCGTGGCGGGCCCCGCAATGCTTGTCTTTCTCTCTTGTGCCCGCCCGGGCCCGGCCCGGCCCGGCCCGGCCGCGCCCTAAGCCCCTCGGCGAGCCGTCCGGCTTAGCTAAGCAGCCCCCGCCTGGAATGAAGTGGATTCCAGCAGGCACTCCCCCCCCCTCCCCCCCCCCTCACCCCCCTCCCTCCTCCCCTCCCCCCCTCCTCTCTCCTCCCCCCTCCTCCCTCCTCCCCTGCCTCCTTCTGCTCGCCTCTCGTGTACGCTCGTACGTCTGGAGTAGGGAGCGCACGGGAGGGTGGGAGGTGGTGAAGAGGGGGGGGGGAGGGGGGGAGGAGGGGGAGGGGGAGGGGGAGAAGGAGGTTTTGTGGCGCCGCTGCCCTGGCCTGGCGCGCCTTGCCGGGGATTAAGGGTCGTGCCGCCGGGCGGGGGCGTCTTGTCGTCCTCGAAGGAGAAAGGGGTTTGGGTCGGAGGTCGAGGCCCCGCTGTCGTGTCCTATCCGAGGGGAATGGGCAGGTGGCGGGGCCGGGGCGGGGCGGGGCGGGGCGGGGCGGGGCGGGGTGGGGCGGGGCCACGGTTTGGCTCTGTCGGGGTAGCTATGGAGCTCGAGAGGGAGTAAGAAGGCGAGCAGCAGTAGGAAGGTGGCTGACGAAAAAGAGGCGCGGTGCAGGGGTGAGAGGTGGCGAGTCGGGGAGGCGGGCGAACGAAAGCGAAGCAAGAGCAAGGTGCTGCTGGTTGCACGGCGGGAGATACAGCGGCGGGGCGCGGGGCGGGGCGGGGCGGGGCGGGGCGGGGCGAGGCCACGGTGGAGAGTTAGCGCGCCGGCGCCGTCCTGCCGCCGCTGCTGATGCCGTTTTTCCACTTGTTTACCCTTCTAGGCCACGACGGGCGCGCGCCGCACCTTTTCTGCCCTCCTCCTCTCCCCCCTCCCCCTCCCCCGCCACCCTTTAGTCCCATCCCCCCCCTCCCCCTCCCTCTCCTCTCTGCTGCCTCCGCCCCGTCGGCTACTTGCTTTGCCTTGCGAAACGCCGCGCCGCCGCCGCCGCGCCCGGATACGGTGATTGAAAGTGGGGCCCGCTATGGCTGAGGTGGCTTGGCGGGGCGTGGCGGGGCGTGGCGGGGCGTGCGGTGCCCGTTTGCCTCGGGATTGGCCCCGGTGCCCCGCCCCACCCCACCCCACCCCGCCCCGCCACTCACAGATGAATGGGTGCCGGTGCTGCTCATCTTGAAGGAGATGGAGGCGCTCGGCGATGATTCGCTCTCTCGCTCGGTTACAAACGCCCCCCGCCCGTCCCCGTCCCGTCCGGAGGAGAGGGAAGGCCAGCAGTGGATCCTATGCGCGGCGGCGCGACCGAGTGCCAAGTGACTCAAAGTAGACTGTGTGTGTGTGTGTGTGTGTGTGTGTGTGTGTGTGTGTGTGTGTGTGTGTACCAGTCAGGGCGCAGGAGAGCACATGGGCCGACGACATGGCCACGTGACTGGCACGTGATGACGTCACGGAGACCCTATAAATCACATCAGAGGGGAAAGGGCTGTAAGCGCGCGCGCGTGCTCGTGTGTGTGTGTGTGTGTGTGTGTGTGTGTGTGTGTGTGTGTGTGTGTGTGTGTGTGTGTGAGAGAGAGAGAGAGAGAGAGAGAGAGAGAGAGAGAGAGAGAGAGACTTGCTGCTCCGGAGCGCAGGCACACACGCACACACACACGATCTCGTAAGTGCAGCGGCAGTGTTGCCCGGGGCGAGGAGATGACATACTGCCGCGCGCGTTGGCGGCCCGGCCAGCCCTTATAATATGATTCCCCGCCCGGCCCCGCCAGCCAGCGCGCCCCCACCCCCACCTCATACTATTCTGCAGGATGTACAAGCGGAGCAATTTCGAGCAACGCTGAGCAGCAGGTACTTATCCGTCCTTTGCATCGAGAGAGAGAGAGAGAGAGAGAGAGAGAGAGAGAGAGAGAGAGAGCGAGCGGTGCCCCTCCGCAAGCGCGCCTCACCGTAAAATGAAACGTCTTCTTTTAGTGTTCCTTTCCTACTTTCCCGTTGTGTTTTTTCTTGAAATACTTGTAGGGTAAGGCGGGTGTGTCACATCTAGTGTAGGTGATAAGACAGGATATATTCAGATTTTTTTTTACCGGTAGGACTGCGAAAACTATTTCGGAAAATGTTAACTCGATGCATGACGCCGACTTTCCTCGTCGCCCCTCTGCCATCCCCATTCCGTGCTGCGTGTCCACGAGGACATCTCTGAGCCGAGCCGGGCCCCGCGCTTTTATTTCACTCGAATGTGAATCTGTGTTTGCAGGAGCGGCGGCGGCAGGAGCCTGGCCGGGCCCGGCCCCGCAGTTAGTAGGGCCCAAGTGTAAAGGGCCTAAAGGGATCCTAAAGGGCGCGAGGGCGCGGCAGAGCAGAGCGGGGCGGGGCGGAGCGCGCGCGCTCATCCGCCCGGCACATTCGCACTTCAAAGGGCTGCCCCCCCCCCCCCCTCAGTGTGTGGGGGACAGGGAGCGGCGGGCTTACTCGCGTCCCCTGCAGGAGCACCCGAGAATATTCGGCGCGAGAGCAGCTCTGACTTAGAGACACCTCTGTATGTCTGTCTGTCTGTCTGCCTGTCTGCCTGTCTGCCTGTCTGCCTGTCTGCCTGTCTGCCTGTCTGTCCTTTTCCCCCGGCTGTCTCTGTCTTCCCCGACCTGCTCACACTGTAAACGCTGTGGCTACTTTAATGCCGAATTTTGGCCTCCCTGTAAAGAACGCTAATTTTTGGCGTGAAAAGTGGACAAAAATTGGCGTTTTCTTTTTTTAGAAAGATGCCAAAATTTGGCGTTCAAAAAAGGACGCCAATATTTTGGCATCAAAAGTTTCCACAGCGTTTACAGTGCAGTTTAGTAACATAAGAAACTTTTTCACTTTAGTGTTTGAGGGTCATCTATGTTTCCAGAGGCAATCCATTGTAGCGTGCCCATGAGAAATCTTCCAATCCCAATAATTTTGCCATAGTGTGTCGTAGTCGAGGGCTACGTTACTATAGAAATGGGTGTACACGAGCTGCAAGTGACTGGAATAGTGACTGCTCGGAGACCCGTACCCTGACTGGTCGAGGTGGCGTACCCCCTCGCACGTAGGATACACTACTACGGTCGTAGACATTTTGGTCTGAGCAAGGAGGCCGCCCTGGCGAACGTCGGGGTCGGGCACGCTGTCTATCCTTGGCACCCTGCGCCCCGCCCCGCCCCGCCCCGCCCCGCCCCGCCCCGCCCCGTGCTCCGTCTCCAAAATCCTGCATAATTACCTCCCAGCCCAGCGGCGGCATGACCCTCCGCGGCGAGCAGACCGCACCTCCCCCCCCCTTCTCTCTCTCTCTCTCTCTCTCTCTCTCTCTCTCTCTCTCTCTCTCTCTCTCTCGCTCTTTGCCTGCGGAGCAGCCGAGCAGCCATGCACGACGAAGTGGGCGGGATGCGTTTAGCAAGGCCCTCAAGGCCCTCATCCTCTCCGCAGCGATCCAGATGGAAACCCACCAGGGAATTTATGGGGGGAATCTCAGTTAAGCGGCACCCTCCTCCTGGCCGATAAGCGCGCTGTGTGTCGGGTCGCAAAAAACGGAAGTGGTGTTAAGATGACTATCTGACTACACTGGAAATCCAAGTGTGTGAATGTCGCACACTTGTAGGTGAGCAAGGATTTATTCGTACAATCGGGCAGTCAAACGTGTGAATTTCCGAGAAGAATAAACACGTGTCAGTGGCCAAGTGTACGAATGAATCTTCGCACACCTACAAGTAAGCAACATTCTCACACTTGAGTTTCCAGTGCATCTGTAATTCGTGGCCTCCGTGTCCGTAGCGCCTGTCGTATGCTGGTTAGGCAACCCGTCGGCTGTGCTGGCCGGCGGGTGGCCTATCCACTTGCTGGCAGGCGGACGCAGGGTGGGGAAGGACAACTGCACTCTGGTAAAAGAAACGTAAGACTAAAGTGATCGGAATGCCTTGTAGGGTAAGGTTTCTAAGGCATTCTAAAAGGCGTCCCTAGTGATCCCTAGGCATTACAACGACGCAAACGTGCTACATTGTAATGCTTTTGTACATTTTCGTGCCTTTCCAAATGCACTAAAATTTATGGCCCTTTGAATGACATTAACTCCTACCTTTGTTTTACTAGTGGGGACAGCGTGGCCGTTCCGCATCCCCGTTTTTCCTCGTACTTTCTTTTTACTCCTCGTCCTTCTTAAGAAGGCCAAGCTCGGCAACGGCACGACGTGGTCCGAAATATTGATGTCATAAATTCACTTATGAAAACCCGTAATTTGCATCTGTTGTCAAAGATTTAATTTTTCCCCGAGGCGGGGAGGGGGTTCCACTCAAGAGTTCCGCTCCGAGTTTGGGGCTCGAAGTGGATGGGACTCTTTGGTCATAGGAAATGCTCCTCCAACTTAATTTCACCCGGAGCAAGAAAAAAAAAATCGTTCTTGCGCTGCTTACTTTTAGTTTGGAAGTTTGCCGCAGCAAACATTACAAATACATAAACAAACAAAAAAGGAAACATTATTTTTTGAGGTTACCACCGAGAATACGGATCGACCTCTATAAAACATTTATTCCGCCATGGCTGTGATTGGTTGTGGTTATCGCCGCTCGCCGCTATCCTTTCTCGCGACCACGAAAACGTGGCCACCCATTCTAATTATTGTCTCTGCATAGAGAAGGCCGTGATGGGGTGGGTTTGCGGGGGCTGGAGCATAAAGTAAGGAAAAGAGAGGTCCGACTCTTATGGGATTTCCGGTTCGCGATTTGCACCGGAAGCCGGGCACGCGCTCCCGCAGACGTACCAACCTGACATGCTTAAGTGTATATTTCGCGTGCCCTTTTACTTCTACCTACTGCTTACAACCAACATATATTAAAAGAAATATCATAAACAAATATTTTACTACATCACACACTAAATAACACGCCCTCAAAAGGCTTTTGAAATATTCGTAATTTTGGTTTGGTGATGTTGGCGAAAAAGCCTACAGACGCGCTGAGCTACGGCCGCCATTACCGCGTCCCAAGCGTTTGTTGTGCTCAGAGCCGAGTCTGTCCCTGCTCCGTTTTATAATATTTTGTGAAGAAGCAGTCCGAGATTCGCTGGAAACTTAATATTTTCTTCATCAGCCTGGTATGTACTATAGATTTAAGTGCGAAGTTAGTCTTTGTGCGTTGCAGAACTGTAAATATAGGCTTTGCTTTGGCTTGGCTCCGGTCGGCTGTTGGAAGCCTATTTTGATGGCTTGGACTTGGCGTGATTTCTCGCCTAATTTCCCTAAGATATTAAATGTACTTCCTCTTAATAACGTTCAAGAATATTTTTTGTTTATAATTTTAAAGTAAAATTGTATTATATTAAAGAGATGAGTACTTGTGCCGGCCGGTGGCCTATAAGCATAACCTCACTTAGTCATCAGTAGTCGCAGTAGCTTCCAAACATGCTCCCTTTTTGTTTTGCTAGGGAAAGATGTCGCAGCCCCCAATCAAAAGCCAGCAACCATTTTATCTGCTCAACTTTTTTACTTTTCTTACTGTGAATTTTGTAGAAAGATTTTTGAATTGTAAATATTTTATTTATAAAATTTTTAAAGATGGGATTCCAAACAAAAATCTTGAAAATGCCCTTGCCACTTGCGACAACTTGTCGTAACTTAAGTTTAATTCTTATTAGAAATAAAAAGTGCTACAAAATACATTTAGAATATTATCGTTGACTTGTTGCTTTAAATTTGTTCTTAACTAAAGCAAGAAATCTATCGCCATCAAAATGACGGCAAAGTCAGATTAAAATAACTACAGATCAGTACAAAATATTTTAATTTATCCACATGGAATCATGTATTGAAAGCATTGGCTGTTTGCTTACTTATAAAAAATATACATATACCAATGGATATATATTCATACCCAATACTTCTGTTGACTCAGTTTCAGTTCAAACGCTTTATTGTTTAGGGCAACAGATAGGATAAGGCAACGTGTGTTACCTTCTGTGGAGACAGGTTTATGTGTCAGCATTAATGGCAATAAATTTATGTGTTTCCAATAAAGTGTGACATTTGTTGCCTTCTAAATTACAGTGAAAAGGACACTTAACTAATTTTGCTGTTCTTTTCTTGTCTGTTACAGTGAGCAGCTCAGAGTCATACGAAGCAAACTCTATCCATCCCCCCGAGAACTGTTCTCACCAAGAAGTGCACGGCATATTCCAGGGCTGTGATCAAATTATGAAAGTATTTGTTTCATTTTTAATTTTCTATCTGTTCAAGTGATTTTATTTTGTCTTTTTGAAAATAAATCTAGTTTAAATTTCACTGATATCTTCTAATTTCCCAATACCCTTAAACTCCATTATGATTTGCTTCACGTTCATTGAAGAAATAAAAGCTGCATTTTTTTAATTTAATTTTTTTTGGGGGGAGGGGGGGGGGGTTATAGCGTATTGCAAATCGAGCACTACCTCATTTTGATCACACAGTTTTCGTCTTTCTAAAGCAGGAATCTGACTCACAACGCCTGATACACAACACCAAGCCCATGTTAAATAAACCCAGAAAACAGAACCCAAATACCTTGAACGGTTTGGTCGCTATATCGTTTTAAAATCGTCAAAAATCACGAAAAGCAGGGCCTAGGCAGGGCAGTGCTGCCCTGCCCTGGCCGAGCGCCGAGCGGCCGGTCGGCTGGGCCCGAGCCGGAGCCGAGCCGGAGCCGGGCGCGGCGCGGCGCGGCGCTGAGCGGAGGGGTGGGGGAGGCGCTCGCTCCGGCAGTAGTGCGCGCTCCCGCCACGGGGAGCGCTGCGCCGAAATCGCTGACGCCGCTTAGCACGGGAGTCATACCTCTCTTTTCCTTACTTTATGGGCTGGAGTGGCAGGGGGGGAGTTTTGGAACAGGAAGCAAAGGGCGGGGGCCCGACCAAAAAGGAAACGGGGCACCACCCCGGGCTGCCGTCCTGATTGGTCGCGCAATGCCGATTGAATTCTCCCGCCGCTGCTGCTGCGGCGGTGGTCGCCGGAGCGGAGCGGAGCGCGGGGACGCTACTGCAAAGCCGCGGACGACCTCAGCCGCGTGGAGATGATAGCAGGGAAATGATTCCCTTTTATCTTCACGGGCCATTTGGCCTTGGCCTTGGACAACACCGGTGGGGGGTGGGGGTGGGGGTCGGGGGTATGGGGGTGGCGGCCTGTTGGGGGTGCGGGCGGGTGGCGAGGCGGGGGCGGCAGTGAGGTCGATGCTGGAGGGGATCGGGGACGAGCAAAAACGGTCACGACACCACACTGCGCCGGAAGGATAGAGAGCGCATTAGTTTTTTTTTTGTTTTTCTTTTTTGCTGTATTTGGCCTATAATATGTCCTCTTTTTAAAACACATCTCGTGGCGTGTGGCGTGGTGGCCCCGCTGGGCGTGAGCTCCCAGCGATCGATAGCCTCATACTTTTCCCTGGCCGGCCCGTCGGCGGATCCGACTGGACCCACCTCACCTCCACCCGTCAACCCCTCTCCCCTCTTCCCTTTTCCTCTGTTTCTGGCTGCTCATGAATAAATCCCGGGCGAGACAAATCACCATCCCGGAGCAACCAACACTGGTTCTCGATCTGTCTTGTGCTGACCAGAACGTCAAGGCGCCTAGGCCTGCTGTAGGCCTCGACCCCCCAACCCAAACCCGAGCTCTCTTGCGACATAGGCGGTTCCGCAGTTCCCCCACAACTTTCTCTCTCTCTCTCTCTCTCTCTCTCTCTCTCTCTCTCTCTCTCTCTCTCTCTCTCTCTCTCTCTCTCTCTCTCTCTCTCTCTCCCTCTCTCTCCCTCTCTCCATCCCTACCCTCCAGCTTCACAGTTCAGACCGAGTAAGTTCTTAGCAAAGTTGAGGGTCTCTTAGCTATGCCATTGATAGCTCTCCTCCGTCTCCTCCTCCATCATATTCAGTTTAAACTTGCCATCTAACAAGGCGTAGCAGCCTTCAAGAAGCGCTCTGTCTTCTTTCTGATTGAATGTAGGATTATTGGTTGCGACATTTTTTGGTTTGTGTGTGCGTCTGTTGTAATTATAAACCCTCGTTTCTTCCACTCTTTCCCCCCTATTTTATACATGTATTCCGAGCTGACAAAAGACGCAAAGTGAAGAAAGGCGGCTTCCAATCTCGGCGTCCTGCCGGCGGCTTGAATAGCGGCCGGTCGCGGTGTGGAATATTACGTGTTGCGGGTGGGGCGGGGGTGGAGGCTGGGGCGAGGCTATCTTACAAAAGGGATGAGTGTAAAGCTCGTTGGAAGGTGACGCGTCAAAGGAGAGAGGACGGCATGGACCCAAAATAGCTGCGGGCGAGGGCTCAGATTGGGAGGTAGTGACACGAAGAGAGACGAGAGAGAGAGAGAGAGAGAGAGAGAGAGAGAGAGAGAGAGAGAGAGGAGTGTAGGGAACCGAGATGGCGTCTACGGGGCCCTGGCTCCTGGCGGAAATGGACCTAGGGTACAATCGATATGCGCTGCGCTATCAGACTCACTGGGCACCCGTCTCGGTCCCCAGCTCTCTCTCTCTCTCTCTCTCTCTCTCTCTCTCTCTCTCTCTCTCTCTCGCTCTCTCTCTCTCTCTCTCTCTCTCTCTCTCGCCTGTTTTGGGTCGCAGAGACCCGAGCTTCAGGTCACGCCTTCCCCCCCGCCTTCCTCCTCTCTCGACCCTTCCCCGCACCTCGCTCTTCCTCCGCGCCTTGACCGCCGTACACCTCTGCAGGCGGCCGCCGCACCTGCTCCCCCCGTTGGGTCCCACCGCCACCGCCGTAGCTGTCTGTCTGCCTTTCGCTCAGTTCCAGCCCCTGCCACCCATGCCACCCCTGCCACCCCTGCCACCCCTGCCACCCCTGCCACCCCCTGCCACCCCTGCCACCCCCTGCCATCCCCCCTTCCCCCCCGGCCTCCCCCTGCAAGACACGCCACTACAGAGACAGACGCACTTGACCCCTAAAGACAGCTTATCAGTCATGGGATCAGGTGCGCCCGCTCCCTTCTCTAGCCGGCCTTCACCGCCACAACCATCCCTCACGGGGAGCACTCACTCTCTCACACTCACCCTGGACGTCAAACTACAAACCACTACCGTGAATTGCCAATACTGGCGTAAGGGTACCGTCGAATCGGTGTACCTTGTTTCGTTACTCTTCATTGAATGCAATTGTGAAAAAAAACTAAGTCCTATCACTTAATTTGCTGAGCGAAGCGAAGCACTCTGTTGGGGATTTTGGCAGAGAAAATGTCCGCCCCCCCCCCCGTATACCTTTAGTTAAGCAGAGGTATCTTCCTATTACTATTTATCCCATCTTAAAATTTAAATGTACATACGCATGCATAAGCTGACCATATATAGAGGTATATAGGGAGAGGTATATAGGGAAAGGTATATAGAGAGAGGTATATAGAGAGAGGTATATAGAGAGAGGTATATAGGGAAAGGTGTATAGGGAGAGGTGTATAGGGATGGGTGTATAGGGAGAGGTATATAGGGAGAGGTGTATAGGGATAGGTATATAGGGAAGAAATCTGCTCAGCAACCAAGCCGAAGGCTTGCCTGGCTAGTATTTACACTTTACCTTTTTGGTTTCTCTGCTTTTATTCCGAGCAGACCGCTAGTGCTGCAGGAAGAGCCCGAGTGGAGGGGGAGGGGTGGGGAGGGGCAGGGCTTCCCCCTGAGGAGGGCCTGAGGCATAATCACAGGGACAGCGGCGAGACGAGGGGCGGGGCGCGGCGCGGCGCCCAGACATTTCAGCGCAATTTATCTGTGCGCGTTTACGGAGGGATTAGCGAAGATGAAGAGATGGGGGACCCGGCAAGTAGTTTTCTGGGCCTACTTTTGCCTCCCCCTCCCCTTCCCAAGCGTCCCTCAGGCGGCGTGGCGTGGCGTTCCCTCTTAGCCGCGCCCTGTCGTTTTATTTCAGTCCTGGAGGATGCTGGGGGGGCGGGGGGGGGGGGGGAGTCGGGATGCGAGGCGAGGAGGTCCTTGTGGAGCCGTATAAATCCATACCGAGCATGTGGCTGAGACCCGACCGTCAGAACTCGTACTCATTACAACCCGATGGAGACCAAAAGCGTCACGGTCTTAAATCGTTTTTATTTTACATTATACTAGAATATGTTGTGTTTTACTCAGTTACGTGCAAAACAAGAAACAAAAAAAAAAGATGTAAAACAAATAAAAAAGGTCAGTTGCGGTGGGAGCAATTTTTTGTCTCCGCCAGGCGAGCAGGCTGAAAGGCAAGGGGATGGGGTAATGCACGAAGCAGGGGAGGGGGGGGGGGGCATGCTGGCCGAGTTTATAAAGAACAAGGCGCCGTATTGAAAATTATCGTCAAGTGGAATATATGAAGAAAAATGGACTCTCTCGCTGCCTCTCCCTTTCAGTCCACACTTTCCGCCCCCTCTACCCTGTTCACTCACCGCTCCCCCTGCTCTCTTATCCCTGTGGCCACGCCTTTTCGTTCTTCTCCACTCTCTTTCTGCTCCTCTCTCTCTCTCTCTCTCTCTCTCTCTCTCTCTCTCTCTCTCGCTCTCTCGCTCTCTTTTTTCTCTCCCTCTCCGCTCCATCTCCTCGAGTGCAGCTTACGACCCTGAGTGAGCAGGTCGGTCCGCACCTAAGGGAAGTCGACAATCCATCAATTATGTACCGTTGCCAAAGTTTCTGACGTGGGCCTTAGAGGGGGCGGGGCGGGGCGGGGCGGGGCGGGCGCCGCGCTGTGCCCTCTGGGTAACGCTACGCAGCGCGCGCTCGTCTTGGCGTGACACTGTCACCTCAGCCGAGCCCGTCGGCGCGCTCGCAGACCTACGGCGTACAGCGGCGCGTGGCGTCACGCCGTGACGGTATCCTGCGCTCGAGTGTATAGGACAGCGGTCCTAATCGGAGCGGTGCGGTGTGCCGGGGGGCTCGGCCTGGCTCCCCTCCGCTCGGATGCCATTCGCCTTATCCCTTCAAATCCCCTCCACCGCGCCCGCCAGAACACGGATCTCTCTTTCTCTCTCTCCCTCTCCCTTTCTCTGCCCCCCCTCTCCTTCTCTCTCTCTCTCTCTCTCTCTCTCTCTCTCTCTCTCTCTCTCTCTCTCTCTCTCTCTCTCTCTCTCTCTCTCTCTCTCTCTCTCTCTCTCTCTCTCTCTCTCTCTCTCCGCCCCCCCTCTCTCTCCCTCTCTCTCCCTCTCTCTCCCTCTCTCTCTCTCTCTCTCTCTCTCTCTCTCTCTCGCTCTCTCGCTCTCTCCCTCTCTCTCTCTCTCTCTCTCTCTCTCTCTCTCTCTCTCACTGCGTGCCCACACGCGGCGCCTCTGAGCTCCATCAGAGAATGGCTGGCTGGCCGTGCTAAGCCGGAACCGATCGGGGGAGCGGCCGAGGCTGAGAGGTGCGAGGAGGAACGGCGCCACCTGCCTCCCAATGACCGAGACGGGCACAGCGGGCCTTCTTAAGGGGCGGCAAACTAACAAAAAACCGCGTGCACAAAAATGCTATCGAAAACACACGAAAATTTCAGCAAAAATACTTAAAAGTACTGGGTGTTTCTTTGAATGCGTAACTGTGTTGCGGTATTATACTCTCCAGCGCTGCAGGGGCAATGGCGCCTAGCGGGCAAACAGGGTAGGCAAACCCGCAACACTATTATTCATTCAAAGAAACACCCGGTACGCGTAACTACAATGAAATATACACAAAAAAAAGCCAGAAAACTGCACAAAAATATTACAACTAAGTGGGTTGTGTACACAGAATTACAAAAGAGTTGGCCGCTCCTCGGCTCTTCTGTTACACCTCCTTTTTCCACAGCTCATTTGCATGTGAGATGTTAGCTGTAGTCAGAAAGATGATTCATTAATGCGTCGAATTTGTGGAAACGTGTACACCGGTAAAATGAACACCGGAAAACAAAGGTGCTTGCTGGGGCGCTAAAATTAAGTGCTAAGTTTAGTGCCTTTGCAAAGGCACTAAATTTGTATGGAGTATACGCAGCTGGTCATTTATAGGTCCTAACTCCTACCTTTAAAAGTCCGTAACAAAATTTAGGGCCTTTCCAAAGGCACTAAATTTTGTTAGTGCCTTTTGAAGGTAGGACTTAGAACCTTTGTTTTTCCAGTGAAGGTACGACTGAAATGATATTCATGTCTTTAGATATTTCCAGAGGAATTCGAATTTAACACCCTGTAAAACGCAGTAAGCCTTACCCTTGTTTTACCAGGGTCGGCATTCTCCAACCTTCTATTTATTTACCTGTAATAGCTGTAATGTGAGCTTTCAGTCGATAGATCGCCCGTGGTTTGCCACGAAGTGTCTGTCATTTTCTTTCCGTAATGATTGTGACCCTGGTGACCCTGACCCCAAACGAAACACACCACGCGCAGTAGCGCATCAGCCGCGTGTAGAGATAGCCCGTAAAAATAGAGCCGGGTGGGGGGGGGGGGGGGGCCTCCCCGTGTCGAGTTATCCTTCCGTATCCGGAATGGCGATCTGCTGGCAGTGAAATCACGCTCATTCTCTCTCTTCCTCTCTCTCTTCCTCAGCCCGCCTCTCTCACTCTCTCCCTATCCCCTCTCCCTCTTTCCCTCCCCCTAGTGGTGGCTCTCAACCCCCCCTGCTTTTCCACCAACCTTCCCCTTCTTCTCCACTCTTCTGAGTCGTGGTCGATAGGGAGAGCGGAGATAGCATCTACAGTGGCTCAGCCGACTCGGACATTGTTGGGTCGCCGGTGGTACAATGAGGCCCCCACGGCTTACGGCTATGACCGAGCAGGCAGGCCCGGCAGGGCCGCCCAGGCCACGACCCACAAACCGAACACTTTCTTTTCAATTCTGCCGCTAAGGAGAGGGATGGGATGGCAGCAAATAGAATCGATTTTCTTCAGTCAGTAGTATGTACGTACGGGTGGGAGTGCGTACTCACTAAAAAGTTCCGACCCGAAGTCAGTGCTAAAACCGCACATCACAAGTGCAAAAGCTCCAAATCACACTTGGTGGTGCGAAAAGTGCTCTTTTGCACTTATGAGTGCGAAAGTTAATCAACAAGTGCAAAGTCACTAGATGACAGCACCTGTAGGTGCAAAAAGTTTTAACGCTCACCAAGTGCGAAATCTCTCGGTTCTGATTGGTCCAGTAAGTCATGTACTATGGGTTGACGCGCGATGTGGTACGTTTTTCAAGACGATGACAATGCCCAAACCCAAATGCCGGGTGGTGCAAGGGTCTCGGAGGTGTCTCCAGACGGGTGAAAACCTGTAGGATCGAATGTCGAAGTAAGAAGTCGCGAACACAATGACGAAGGCGCTAGAATCACTCTGGCCTCCAATATTTCAACGTATCTCCGCCGAGAAGCCCGTGGTGCGTCGTGGTACGTCCTCGTACCTCAGTAAATTGATGCCGCGCGGGTTTTAAGATGCACGACCGATTCTTTCGCCCTCCGAAGTGCGAGATTAGCACCGCTAGGAGTGATGTGTTTTCGCACTGCAACAGTGCAAAACTCGCTCTGATAAGTGCTAATCCGACCTGGAACTTTTTAGGCTGCGTAAATTGAAGGGGGTGGGTGCACCAGAGCTGTAAAACGGATACTGTCCGGTCCCTAGTCCGGTACTGTCTGTCCGCCCGAGCAGGCAGGCAGACACTCCCCAGCCAGCCGGCTGCAGCGCGCTCGTCGTTGCCATGGTAACGTCATTGCCGGGACCGGACCAGACCGGACGTACCGGAGGTACCGGACAGTACCGGACGGTACCGGACAGTACCGGACGGTACCGGATGGTACCGGACGGTACCGGACGGCACCGGACCGAACCGTATGGTCCCGGACGAGTCCGCATGGTTAGGTATTGAACCGGGGGGTACTTCCCCCCACGCCCTATGTCTCCCCTGGCCATATACCCCCCCCCCCCTCTCTCTCTCTCCCTCTCACTGTCTTTTCAACACGCACTTTTTATGCAGTTTTAATATACTGCAACAACTACTGGGTTTGTGACAGGGAAGTCCAAAACAGTGGGCGGTGCGTCGTCTCACTCAAGCAGCAGACAGCCATACCGAGCGCCGACTCAATTCTGGTTGACTGATTGGTTTTCACATACACACATTCCTGCTTGTGAGAAATCTGATGGGGAGAGCGAGGAGAGAGAAACGCTTACGACTTATGACCCCGGCACATTAGGATAGAAATAAAAAATTCCCTCCAAATAGGACCAACTAGTACAGACAGTGCAGTCCCGACCGATATCCCGGTACCCGTCCGGTACTCCGGTCCACTCCGGTCCGGTCCGGTACCGGACCGGACCGGACCGGATCCTGGTACCGGAACCGGACCGGACCGGAATCACCCGGTTCCAGCTTAGCGGACCGGACAGTATCCGTTTTACAGCTCTGGGGTGCACTCTAACTTCTCGGAAATTTTAATGCCTTTTGACATTTTATTGCCTTTTCAAAGGCATTTAAATTTAACACTCTTTAAAAGGCGTCGAGTCCTACCTTTGGTTTTCCAGTGTGTGTGGGCAGAGGGCTTGGTTACTACTTTCTTCCTGGTATTGCTGGGCCACAGTGTGGTAAAGCCTCCGCACCTCGGGTCGCGCGGGGGCGGGGCAGGGGCGGTGCGGGGCGGGGCGGGGCGGGGGGTGCCCAGTGGAGGTGGAGCCACGTTGGTCACATGGCCGGGCACGGAAGCGTATTTTTTCCCGCTTTGAGAGGCTTAGTCACGTGAGAAGAGAGCGTAGGAGCGTGTGGGGCGTGCGGAGCGGAGAGTCGAGGGAAGTGCTCGGGCCAGTCCAGCAGGGCGTATACCTCTCACCTCAACGTGTGCTGTAGATTGTAAATTATAAAGAGAAGAGCAACGCTTTTGAGTCTTTAATATCTACTACGCGAATCAGTTTTTGGAGTGTTCTGTGGTTCAGTGCAAACCAAGGGGTGGCCAACTCACGTATTTCTGTGTACACTTGCCTTGTATTTATTGTATTTCTAATGTATTTTTTGGTATTTTTCTCGTATTTTTGTTGAGTATTTGTATGTATTTCTGTGTATTGTAGAGTATTTCCTTGTATTTTAGTGCATTTCTAGAAATACACAGGTATTTCTGTGTACACGGTTTTTTCGAGTTAGCCGCCCCTCGGTGCAAACATGATTTGATGCGCCCAACCCTTATTGCGCGGCTCTGGTCCCTCGCCACAGTCCATCAGATTTCACACCAAAAACTACAAGAAACACATAGAAGTACAAGGTAGACTCACGTTAAAACCGTGTGAGGCTGAGCTTAAAGTGCGTCTACCCCGGCCTGCGGCGCGCTGAAGCTGGAAGCTTAAACACCGTCTCACGCCTGGCGCCTCACTTCACGCCGTCTTCACATCCTTCTCCCCTTATGGCACTTTCTGACAGGGCTGAGCACGTAAAGTTCAAATTAAATTTCAATTTTAATAATCAAGCTCAGCCGAAGAAATACGAGCAATGTAAAAATACACGAGGCTGCTGGTAGCAGTGGTGTCGATGAAAGGGAACACGACGACACGCCGCCGTGGCGGGGTGGGCTATGCTTTGCTTAGGACCTCGCCGGCGGGCGGGAGAGGAGAGGAGAGTTACATACAGTGCTATATATTATATCGCCCCCCCCCTCATGTGTGTGTGTGTGTGTGTGTGTAAATTTGTGCGCGCACTGCGTTTGTCATAGTGTTGCCACCCCGCGTAATTTGGGAGAGGTGGGCCGCCGAACACGTGGCTGGAATACAACGTCAAACATATATGTGTGAGTGTGTGTACGTGCACTGTGGAAAATATCTAAAAGTTATAACATTTTTCGTAATGTGTGATTTGCAAATGAAGTTTTAAATTTACGATCGGTTTCGTAAATTTGCGAAAGCTTATTATTTGCTGTCGTTTAAGATCGCCAAGTTAATACCAAGCGACTTTTCAATTTTGCAATTTTACAAATTGATATCGTAACTTTACGACATCTCTCGTGGAAAATTTTCCCGTAAACCTTCCAAACATTTCTCACATTGTGTGTACACGCGAGTTCCTGCGAGTTCGAGTTCTCGCCTTTGGATTAGCGGCGCAGGTCGTAGTAGTGTCGTTGAAAAATCGAGAAGAAATGGCGGGCAACTTTCTTTCATAATATGTTACGCATGCCTCTGCGCCATACGGCGAACGCAAAGTGTAGAAATGTTTAGACGTGCGGTGGCAGGCGAGAGCTGTAATGGCGCAGCCTATTGCTTTAGGGACGCCCCCCGTCCCGCGGCCTCTGCCTATACGACCCCGCCGGGACCACCACGACCGCCTAACGTGGCGTGCCAACAGGCCTTCGATACGACGTGTCTGCGGTGGCCGATGCGCCATCGAAAACACGCACTCCGAGAGCACTACGGAAAATGGCGATATATATTTAAAGAAACGCAATTTCCGCTTTGCCCAGTACAACAACGTTTAAAGGATGCCGCTGTGAGGCATGAATATTTTAGATGGCTCTTTCTTTTTTAGGTCGTTTGTTGGCAATCGCCGCGTTATCACCCTACCCCTTTTCCCGCCGCACCTTCCCCCCCTCCCCTCCGAGCCGTCCATGTTGTGGCCGTGGTATTGCGTTCGATACTCATAGTGCAAAAAATTCCTAGGATGATTACTTGTTGTACTAAGACAAAAGTTTGCCGTCTGCCCGCAGGCATACAAGCGGTTTTGTACTTTTTTTGTTTTTAATTTGTTAAACTTTCCGACAGTTGCCGTTTTAAGCGGTATATAATTCTTGAATAAAATGGCGCAGTACCATGTCCTACTTCTCACTTCTCACTATTCACCATGCCCCCAGGTGACTGTCGTTAAATTTTAAAGCAGTGCTGGTGATACGGGGGAGCTGTAAATAATGTGTTGGTTAATATCTAAACTTGACGACAGCAGGGCTAGAGCAGCGGTGGGTCGGAGCAGCGGCAGCACCAGCGTGGTGCACTGGAAAACATAGGCTGCAACTCGATAGTTATAATGCCTGTGGAAGGGGGAGGTAGGGGAGAAAAAGAGGAGGGGGGTGGGGTAGAAGCGCAAGGAGAGGAAGGGTGCGAGGAAAGAGAGATGGGGTAGAGGTGAGAGTGATGTGTAATCCCTTTCACTTAATCAGCCTCACCTCTGCAGCCAGTCTCAAGTAATACTTTGTGAGGAAGACTAGTACTCTGTAGGGACCATTGGGGAAAGGATAGGGGCCTATTTGCGTATTTCTGTGTATACTTGGCTTGTACATCCTGTATGCTTATGGGTTTTTCTTGTTCACTGTTTGTTACTTCATATTACGAAAAATTGTGTTTGTGACGTACAGAGCCTGGAACCGCAATATTGTGAATTGATTTTCTTGATAGACCAGAGTTGGTTTGGGAATGAATATTTGCTCTTTGCATAAATAACCAACCGGAGCACGCGCCTGGTATACTACCTAACAAAGCGGCGGCATTTTCTATCTACGTTCGCTCATTTTTCTCCCCCGCACTCTTTGCAATAAGCAGGAAAAAAAATTGTTTCAAATTTTTGCCTCAGTTGACAGAAAATAAAGCACGTCAGCGGGAGGACCAGACGAGTCATCGATAAACAGTGGAGACAAGAGGGGCTGGGCGGTGGTGGGTCGGGGGATGGGGAGGGCAGGCACAAGAGAGTAGACAGGAAACTAGCAAGAAGGGAGAATGGGCGGCCATGACTAGACGAGGCGGGGAGGTTGTACTATACTTATTGCTGACGAGAGAAAGTTGTGACTGAGCGGGATAGGGGAGATGATGCTGATGAGATGAGAGAGATTTGCCAAATAAGATTACGTTGAATGCAGGGCGTTCCGATCGTGGGGAGGAGTGGGGAAAGTTGAGAGAAAGCGTCTTTGATCATACAACCTTACCTACCTAGACCATTGAAAATTACTCGCATTCGCGTAAAGCTTACGTGATGGGATGAGACTTGAAAATGACTTCGCTGTCAGTTCCCTTTTTACGGTAAATTTTCACTGTAAGTTATGGTGAACCAGCAGGGTTCATCATCACTACACGGGGAAAACGACGTCATGGTTTCCAAGCTTTTTTGGAAAAACCAAGCATGGAGAAAATACACAGGGTTTCCGGGGCTGCTTGAAAACCAGGACGAAGTTTTTTCCGTGTAAGATTGCACGTAACCTATCTTGGTTTTACCTTTTGGATAAAAACAAGACGCCAGTTTCACCGCTGGCACGAGGTCCGGGGAGTGCGCGGGAGCTCACTCTCCTTGCCGCGCCCTTGTACGGCCCTGCGTGCAATTTCACAGCTCCTTGATCTCGACAGAGTAACCTACATACTAGCCGAGCGACGCGGCACGTCGGCAGTGGGGGAGCGGGGGCGCTAGGAAGAAGGGGTGACAGAAAGAGGGAGGGTTCGGTTCGGTGCCCGGCTGGCGGAGGGACGGCGGGGTGGGGGAGGCGCGCCGGCGCGCGCCAGAGAGGACGTGCGGACCTGCTTTCGCACTACAGCCCTACATCGCTCCAAGGTCGTCGGTAGCAGGCACGAATTTCAACCCAATCCGGACTCCTCTTGTTTGTCTCGGTCGGGACGTCAGAGGAGGAGGAAAATCGGGGCTGCCTCTGGCTATCCAAATACCCGGGGGAATATCTTCGCCATGCTTCAATTCAAGCGTGAATTTATCAAGCGTAGCTGTGTGCCCTGTTAAACCGAATTGTCATGTGAGGATAAATATTGTTACGAATATTTCGTCACAAAAGCTGTGATGAAACAGTCGTCACATGACGTGCATTTCGTCACTTGACATGAATCTTGCGTCACATGAATCTTTATCTTTCGTCACATGACATATGAATCTTTCGTTACATGACATGAATCTTTCGTCACACTGTGATGAACCACGTGTCATTTAACATTTATCCCACCCATAGTGACGAACCTTTCCGAAGTAAATTTCAGCACTGTCTTTGTCGTAATGTGACGACTTAAAATTCTACAGTGTGCTGGACTCAAGCGTACAAGTACACGCCCAAGTTTTATACCTGTGTATCTATCGTACTTGTTCGTGTTATGTTTCCGCTGTTAGTTTGAGAGCGGCCTGGCGGCCGGAGCCAGGCCTTGCGGGACGTGGAGGAGGGTCCACTTGGTGTGCTCGTGTCGGACCTGTCGTGGCCGGCCGGCCCTGTCCTTTGGGGCCCTCCTGCCCGTGCCGCCCGAGCGGACTCATTGGCTTCGCTGTGCTAACCCAGTTTAAGAGCGCCAGGCCGGGCCGGGCCGGGCCAGGTCCGCCAGCGGGAGTGCCGGCGAAGTGCCGCCAAACGATGACTATTTCATGTAATGCGCGACGCGACGCACTCTCACCTCTCCCCCCCCCCCCTCATTCCCTCCCTCCCTCTCTCTCTTCTATGTTGTCTCGACCCCTCCTCCCCCTCTCTCTCTCTCTCTCTGCCGTATTGTTGCTGCTGCTGCTCTTTCATGCATCTCTGCGCTGCGCCTTTGAAGCCGTCTTCCACCTGCAAGGTTTTTGCTTTCTGCTTGCCTTTTTTCTGTCCTCTCTCTCTCTCTCTCTCTCTCTCTCTCTCTCTCTCTCTCTCTCTCGACGCCACACCTGCTCTCACCTCTCCGACCACAACACTACAGCAGGCCCTCGCCGTCATCACGGTGGCACGCTGAAATATTTCTCAGTACACAGAGCGCCAAGCCTCATCAGGCCGCGCGCCGGGGGAGGGGGGGGGGGCGGGGCGGGGCGGGGGGAATTAGTCTCGGCTCTTTCCTTAAGTTTAGGCCGCAGCTCGGCCGAGCAGGTTTCGCGCCGAGAGTTAATAGGACCTATTCAGCGCACGCTGGAGGTGGCGTGGCGTGGAGTGCATCGGTGTGCCGCCGGGCATAACCCGCCTATGTCCCCCTTTTTGAATTTTTAAAATTATTCCTTTTCCCTTTAAACATACTATTTTTCTTTGTGTGTTCTGATAGCCTTTACCAGACAACCTTATCAAATAATTGAAACTGGGTCTATTATTTTTTGGAACCACGAATGTGCCGAGCAGACACCCTTCTCACCCCCTTTGCACACACACACACACACACACACAAGAAATATCGTGTTACGAAGTTATGTCGTTACGGACCCGCTGCTTGCTTGCTTGGCATCGAGCGGCCGGCCTCCCCTCCCCCAAGGACTCCGGCCGCCACTCCCCGCCACTCCCCGCCACTCCCCGCCACTCCCCGCCACGCCACGCCTGTCGTGGCAATCGTAGATAATTCAGGTCGTGCTTCGCGTCGGTCACGGCAGATGTATATAAATACCGACCGCACGCGCAGTTTCTGTGGCGCGCGAGTCAAGTGCGACGTGTTGAAGTCGTTAAATTATTTTACCTTGTGTGTCAAAAGGCAGGAATATTTGAGTAAGTGACATTCCTCAGTGGGACTGTCCTATACTAGAAACTTTCAGCATGAACATAAAAATATAGATTTCAGAGTGTCTGCAGATAAGACATGTTTACTTTCTGAGCCTTTTTGATTTTTGGAAAACTGTCACGCTTGGCGTCTTCTGACGTGTGGCTCTTACACTCCTATTCGTTTCACCTGCGGGACGAGATTAGGTTCATGCGCGTGCGAGAGAGAGAGAGGAGAAGGAGGAGGAGGAGGAGGAGGAGGAGGAGGAGGAGGAGGAGGAGGAGGAGGAGGGAGGCGTAAGTCGGTGGAGGAGCGCTGTATGCCAAGTTGACGGTGCTGCACTGGAGTTTTGCTATTTGCTTTGTTGTGTGCGGGCGAATACGTTACCTCGGCGAAACTAATCAGGTGCTGTCGAGGCACCCCGGAAGGGAAAGGGAAGGAGGGGGGGGGGGGGGCCGTGTCACCGCACAGCGACGGCCACGGCTTTTTACCCGCCTCTTTGCTCGCCTCCTTGTTTTCAATTTACCCGGGCCGTCCTTCGTCCCTGATGCATCCCCGACGAGCCCTCTGCCCCTGTTAATGGGAGAGTGTGGGAGAGAGAAAGAGTGTGGGAGGGAGAAAGATTGTGGGAGGGAGAAAGAGTGTGGGAGGGAGAGAGAGATGGAAAGGAGTCGGGTAGGATGGGGACAAAGAGAAGGGTTGGAGAAGGGCCGTCTCCTCCCCCCTCGTGTTGTGGGCCAATGCCGTCGACTAGTCCCCCCCCCTCCCCCCCCCCTCCCCCCTCCCCCCCCTCTACCCCGCGCTCTCGCATCATTGCCCCCCTCTGCGAGACACAGCAAAGACGCCAGCTCAAGTTGCGGTTGCGCGAGCGATCGCGCAGAGAGTTGTACGGGGAACCCCCGAGTGTGTGAAAGTCCTACCCTTCTGTGTGTTCGAGGTATTCATTCCTACACTCTAAATGACTAAGGTCATTTTTGTAACTAGCTCTGAACGTTTTTGTACGCCACTAACCTAGATACAATTTTCACCTCTTAATTGTCTGCCGTTAGTTACGATTTATCTAAAATTGCAACATGTACTGACACACAATATTGTATCTTATTTAGTGACGTACAAAAACTTTCAGAGCTAGTTACAAAAATGTCCATAGTCATTTAGAGTGTACGACATGTTCCTTTATTTATGTGTGCAAATATCCTTGCCGAAATTCACAGTAGTGTGACATACTTCCACTTGTTGAAGCGTGCGAACGGGAAGTCACACTTCCAATCTTATGTGCACACACGTATTAGATTTCCAGTGTTGCACTGACAAAACTTTTGTCGTAAAATTACGAATTACGTACTGGAAAATGGTATACATGATTGGCTCATAAATTATACAACACAAATGGCTCATACATTTACGAATGATCCATAAACCTTTCCCATTTCGAATATTGTTTGAATCATGCACTAATTGGTTCAAAACTGTTTGAAAGAAATATGTAATTGGGCAAGTATGAATGTTTTGTAAAACAATGGGCCATTCATGTTCTTATATTTCGTAAAAATACAATGACACATTTGTTTGCTGAGTAAAAGGAGCCATTCGTAACAAATTTTGTCGTAAATTTACGACACCTTTTAACAATGCGTGCCACATTTTTTTTTTTTTTTTTTGGCCATTGCACGAAAACTTTGCCCTTTGACTCTGCTGCGCTGCGCTTTTGCAGTTCCCTCTTATTACAATCTAACAAATAACTTTCCATGAGTCTCCCCCCCCCCCCTGCCCCCTGCTGCGCCCGGCCCGGTGTCGTGTGCGTGCATACTCAAATCGGCTGGTTCAGCCCCTCTCAGGTTTATACGGCTGGCGGGGTTATTACTTCTCTTGGCAGACCCCGCCCTCTCTCTCTCTCTCTCTCTCTCTCTCTCTCTCTCTCTCTCTCTCTCTCTCTCTCTCCCGCGCCAGCCCCCCTACATATTTCCGCCCTACCTGCGCCTCTCCGGGCCCCCTCGGCCGCTGCTTTGAGTGCTCAGGTGTGAAACCCTTCTAGGGCAATTCCAGTGAATTTCGGCAAGAGGCTAAAGTTAATGTTGCCGATCTGGGCAGCACGTCTACTTCTTCATTCAAGGGACCCAAACAGCCCAAAACTGAATCATGTCCCCTGCTGGCCAAAAAAAAAAAACTGTGCATTTGGCGGCGTACGTTTTCTTTTCTTTGGGTGAAAAGTACCCGCAGGTATTTTCTAATACAAGTTTCGTCTGTGCCAGTAAATGAGATGAAAATGGGCGCCGTGCGTGTAACGGACGATCCATCGGTAAACTGCACGGTATGAGTATGATTTTAACAAGCTCTTTGGAAGCGTAACACGTGCAATACACGTTTTGTTCGTCTTTTTCGCCCTTTCCTTTCTTTTAGGAAACAAATTGAAGCAAACAGAGGAAGCGGCGAAACAAACGTGTTTGTGTGCGTCTGGGGGTGGGGGTGGCAGGGGTGAGGGGGTGTTGCTGACCCAAACAGCGGCACATCCCCTTATATATCGCACGCAAATGGTATATTAATGATGTTTTCTGATGCGGCAATATTTGCGTTCCGGATACGGCGCGCCGGCCGGGGGCGGGGCGGCTGATTCACATTATCCCAGATTTAGTATTTGCCCCGACCAAACTGTTCTGTAGGCCAAGGGTAAGCCTTTGGTTCGCGCACTGACGAACCAAGCGCGACCTTCTGCTGAGTTATTCGCTTTGAGCTCGCCGTGACTCGCCGCCAGTCTTCTCTTTTTCCGTCACATATGTCTCGCATTCCGCGACCTTTTTGAGTTCGCTCGGCGCACCGAATGCGAACTCTGGTCGCTGGTCTCCTCCTGTTTGCCATAGGTTCGCTTTTAAGGTAGCGGGGGCCGGTCAGTTTTGGAAGCAAGTCGGCCTCAGCTCGCGGCACGGCGCTGTATTTTTTTCACGTATCGCCGTTGGACCGTATGAGAAAACATCTGCAATATGGAATTTCATATCTCTTTTATTACAAAATTAACTAGTGCCCATCTTATTGAAGATAACAATTTATTTTTTATTGCAACTTCTATTTAAGACTGCTTTCGGTGCTCGTCTTATAAGTTTGTATACACCGTTCACACCCCTAACAAAGAATAAAAACTGCCAAAAATGAAAGATTTTTTTTTTAAATTATCAGCAGCGCTATAAGTCGGATTGCCTCCGCGTTGGCTTTTGTGGCAAAGGTGAAAGGGAAAGTAAAACAGCGTAGCGTGGCGGAGCTGAGGTGGACGGCACGACACGGACGGGTGCTTCTCCCCTGTGCCCGTGATTGATTCTGGCCGCGTAGTGCCGCGAGAGAGAGAGAGAGAGAGAGAGAGAGAGAGAGAGAGAGAGAGAGAGAGAGAGAGAGAGAGAATGAGAGAGAATGAGAGAGAATGAGAGAGAATGAGAGAGAATGAGAGAGAATGAGAGAGAATGAGAGGGAATGAGAGGGAATGAGAGGGAATGAGAGGGAATGAGAGGGAATGAGAGGGAATGAGAGGGAATGAGAGGGAATGAGAAAGAATGAGAGAGAATGAGAGAGAATGAGAGTAAGAGAGAGTAAGAGAGAGAGAGAGAGAGAGAGAGAGAGAGAGAGAGAGAGAGAGAGAGAGAGAGAGAGACTGATAGGAAGTCAGATGGGGAGAGAGAGGAAGGGGGTGGCTCTCTGGGGCCATGGTGTGACGTCACAGCCCGCCACCTGGTGCAGAATGTAGAGCATGTTTGGTGTTGTGGGTTGGCAGCGCCGCTCGCTGGGCCCAGCGGCCGGCCCGGCCCGCCCCGGCCCCGCGGGGGGCGCGCGAGGGAGGGGGTAAGGGGGTGGCGGCAGGCGGGCGAGGCCCAGCTCACAGTGCCCGTTCTGTTCCAGTGCCCTGTCGGCCCCTGTCGGACTTCTACGTGGATCGCGTACGGCCCCTGCACCGCCGCGCGCCGCCCAGGACGTAAGGACGCTCGGAGCAGCTGCAGCCGCCGCCACCCCCTCCTCCCCCCACCACTGCCCCAGTAGCAACAGCAGTCCAACATGGCGGCCTTCGTCGCGAAACAGATGGTCGGCAATAAGCTGAACGCCGTCAAAGGTGAGTGCTGTTTGTTTTGTTTTAGCCGTGTGCTCGTTTGTTCTCCTTATTTTTATTTCCGGGTTCCTAGTTTTTTGGGTTTTGCAAACTTGCCACCATGAGAAATCACTTGCCGACAAAGCAGTGTTTCCGCTGCAAGATCCTTGTGCAGAATCCTATATTATTTTTAGTATTTTTTTGTCACAAGATTTCTGATTTATTTTTCTTTGAAAGTATCTAGAGTGATCTTTTTGATCATCCATCGCCCCGTTTGGGTTGCACGGCAGCCATGCAAAACTGCTCACGGCAAAAATGCTACGTGCGATTTCTCATACTCGTGCCACTTTTGCCCGCGCTCATTTGAGTGGCACGAGCACAAAAATAATATCTTCAGAGTACAAAATAAGAACTATCGACGCTCAAAGAAAATGAAAGCACAAAAATTAACCGCAAAAAACTGGCGTAACTGGTCGTTGGGCAACTTAACCTGTCCCATGCGTGACCGGAAGTGGCGAGTATGAGGGAGTTAACGCTCGGATGAGGTGGACGCGGTTCTCTCCTTCTCTAGAACTCTACCACAATGGGTGCCTCGCTGCTCGGGCTTGGTTCAGGACCGGGTGAAGGTTAAACCGGTAGTCGGCGTGGGGCGGCCCTGACGTAGATATGTGGGGGGTAGAGGGGGGTGGAGGGGGCAGTGGAGCTGATGGTGCTGTTGTGGGAGGCTGCACAGGAAGCCCGTCTCTGCCCACCCCCGCTTCCTTATCATTCTAGCACCCTTCCCCCTCCCCCCTCACTTTTATCATTCTGGTCCCTCCCCCTCCCCTCATGTCCCCTTTTCACCTTTATCGCTCCCTACCCCGTTCACCCCCCACCCTTCCCGCCTCCCTCAGCTCCTGTGCCGCCCTCCTGGTGGATATTGTAACGCAAATGGATAGGGACGGAATTCGAGTTTTCTGTCAATTTGTTTAGCTATTGGCATGACGGTGATGGTGGGGAGCTGTTTCCCTGTCACCCGCCGCCCCTCCTGCTTCGCTCTATTCCCCTCCCTGTAGGCCTCCTCCCCGCTGCGTCTTGCGCCTTTACTGTGACACTATGCGCCTCGCAACAGGCCAAAAAGAAATTTAAAAAAAATGTAGTCATCGAATATGCAAACAAAGTTCTACAAAGTGTTCCACCGAATATTCAAGGGAGCTACGTGGAACGCAAACAAGTGCCAAATGCGGTATCGCGCCCACGAGCGCGTACACACGGGACCACCGTGCACGGGACGTAAGACGTCCCCACACGCAAAAAAAAAAAAAAAAAAAAAAAAAAAAAAAAAAATCAGTGCCGTGCTACCTAACCGTTTTAGCTGGCCAATTTAGCACCCGTGCCAAAAAATTGGGTGCCGGAAAAAAAATGCACAGCTAAGTGGCTTTAGCTGCTCAGCTACCAGAAAGCTATGTAGCTAATCGATAGCTGTACAGTGAAAACAATTGTCCCGGTGCTATACAAATTAGCTGGGCCTCTACAGCTATTTATTTTTTCTCCGGAGCTTAAAACTTAGCTGAGCCGCTTTATTTTTTTTTATTTTTTGCGTGCACGACGTCACATTAGATTTTCGGCTATTTTTCCCATAGGGAACATTGTGCCCTTTGCAACAGAGAACTATTAATTTTTTGCGTTCAGGCTACTCAAAGGGCCATGGCAACGCACTCTTAAATTCTTACGAAGCGAAAGCAAATGCTTCTTGATCTGTAAAGCGTTTAAAACTATGCGATTATGCAGAGCACGTCCTTCGTAGCAGAGCACCATGATTGTCAATCTACAAA
Organism: Frankliniella intonsa; assembly: GCA_033675135.1. Classification (NCBI taxonomy): domain Eukaryota; kingdom Metazoa; phylum Arthropoda; class Insecta; order Thysanoptera; family Thripidae; genus Frankliniella; species Frankliniella intonsa. Next base: position 833,792 of record CM066258.1, read on the forward strand.
GCATTCAAATGCTCTGTAGGGAATTAGGGAATTGACAGTCTGTGTTTAAGCATAATATGTACCTGCATTCTGTTACAAACCCCCAGCACATTCTGGCCTATCCGCTCACTGTTCGCGGTGATCCGCTCCGTTCAGACAGCAATTTTTTTTTCACGACAATGCCCTGGTATCGACTTTGCGGCGGAGGTGTGCCACGCTATTTTTGGCATTGCGCCGCGTCGCCTTCTCTCTCTCTCTCTTTCTCTCTCTTTCTCTCTCTTTCTTACTCTCTCTCTCTCTCTTACTCTCTCTCTCTCACCCTCCAGCCTCCCTTACCCTATCGCTCGCGCTCTCTCTTCCTCCTCCCCTCTATCGCCTCGCTCCTTCACGGGCGAGCGTTCTCTCTCTCTCTCGCTCTCTCTCTCTCTCGCTCTCTCTCTCTCTCTTACTTACTCTCTCTGTCTCTCTCTCTCTCTTGCTCCCTCCCTTTCTCCTCCTCCCTCCTCCTCCTCCTCCCCGCCTTCGCGCGTTATCGGGAGTCCCCGAGCAGGGCTGCGCTTTCCGTAGTCCGACTATAGCCTTGTCGGCTCGGCGGTTCGGCTGGCTCAGCCCGGCCCGGCCCCGACATGATATTCCGGACACGTTTCCCTTTTCTCGGTAAGCGCTAGTGCTCTGCTGGCGCGCCCTGGCGGCCGCTGGTGGCTGCTGCCGCTGCAGAAGAGGGCACGGGAGTTACTCTAGTCCTGCCGCCCTGCCCCGCCCCGCCCCGCCCCGCCTTGCCCCGCCCCGGCCTGTGACAAAGGGGTCAGGGCGGGGTGCGGGCTCGACCGGGGGGGAGATTTTTTTTTTGGGGGGGGGGCGAAGGCCTCGGAGATGGGCAGCAACACTGGTACGCAAAGCCGACTGCTGATGGTGGGGGCGGGGATGTGCACTGCAAAAAATAAGAACGGAACAATTACGGAGAAAGTACCGTTAATTATTGTCCGGAGGTTTCCGTCATTGAAAGGTACGGACAGCGCCGTATTCGGACCGCCCCGTACCTCTATTTGTGTGGCACGGAGACCAAAAACGGCCACTCCACAGCAGTTTTTATGTGCACGGAGAAGGCGTTACACAGCTCCGTAGTTCGAAAATAGGTAATACGGACTCTCCGTACTCTGCACTCCATCGCAAGTTGCACAGGGCAGGTACGGACCGCCGCCGTACTTGGTTCCGTATTCCTCTCTATTTTTTTTACAGTCTGGTGGCGTAGGCCTGGGGTAGAGTGCCGAACCAAACCGCCTCTCTGCTACTACTGAACAAGCCAAGCCACCCCCGCCACTAGCCCCGTGCAAAGGCCAGCGTGGGGAGGAGGAGGTACGGAGGGGGAGAGGGGGGGGGGTGCTCCAGGCTGGGGGAGCACTCAGCCAGGCGGCACAGCGCACACGATATGAATCCGCGTGTATAGCACTGCCTACGGGACTTAGGCTACCGGGGGAAAATAGGGGGGGGGGGGGGGAAGGGGGGGTAAGGTGCGGTTCTGTGTGTGGAGAAAATGACGGTGGGCACAACCAAAGTGGCCTACTACCCTACTGCGTGATAGTCATACCCCTAACCGGCATAGGTTTGGCCAGGGGGTATAACTACCCCCGCGCGATGGTCATACCCCTTTGGCTTGGCTTTCCTTGAAAATGTGCGAAATTTTACATGAATTTCAAGGTTGTTTTTTTTTTTTTAACGAGTATTGGTTATCACTATGGTAATCAGTAATCGCGTGTGCGCTCCTGCTCTGCAAACTCAAGTGTCGTACAGTACTGCAGTAAAAAGTGTAGGACCAATGGTTCTGCAGTTTATAGTGTAGGAAACCCTGTGTCCTGCAGTTTTTAGTGTAGGACACCATGTGTCCTACAGTTTTTAGTGCAGAACACCCTGTGTCCGACAGATTTTAGTGTAGGACAACCTGTGTCTGACCAACGGCGTCCTGAACTAAAAACTGTCGGACACAGGGTGTCCTGCACTAAAAACTGTAGGACACAGGGTGTCCTACTCTAAAAACTGCAGAACCATCGGTCCTACACTCTTTACTGCAGTACTGTACGACACTTGAGTTTGCAGAGTGACCCTGGGAAGGCGCCTGAGCGCGTGGAGGCGATTGCACCTCAAGGTGCAGCCAGTCTGCCTGACCAGCTCGCCGGCCAGCGCGGCCCAGCGCGGCGTGCCTCACGCGCACGCGTCACGCTAATCTCGGCCATTATGCGTGACACGCTACCTCTGTAAGACGTATTGACCTGGGCCAGGGCGCGGCGGGCAGTGGCGTAACCATCACCATGGGGACTGACTGGCGGGGTCTTTTCACTCAGCCAGGACAATATTGTAATCTAGCCTGACGTTTATGTACATAACTAGCTGTACCTACGAAATTGTAAGCAATTTCGTGGCAAGTACGTAGTAAAACTAATTTCCATTTTTTTGTATCTAAGGTTAGTGATACTCCATAACCGTATCTAACCGTTCATAATATTTTCTTCAGTTACTAAAAGTACTGTAGCAACACGGGTAGAAAACCTTTAACCGAGGTGGCACCCTAACGGTACACAAGGTTTCTTCAGAGAGAAGATTTCAGTAGATATAAAGCCTAGGCTTCGCTATTTTTTTGCCTTTTTGGGGGGAAAGATTTGGGATTTCAATCGAATGGCAGTGTATTTCGGGCGTGTAAGAAGACTTTCGCGAGCGCTTATGCCCGCCGCCTAAAACGGTTACTTCAAAGAGCCGCACAGTGACAATGTGGCGGAGATTTCAGAAGCAGCGAACACCAAAATGGATTCAACACCCAGAAAAATGATTTCTTGTTTCAAGTACATTTTGAACTAAAAGTGACACAAGATTAATTTGTTCTTGACGGAAGTTGATATTACCTCTCGATAAAGGAAAATAGTCTTGTGTCAAGAACAAAATTAATCTTGTATCACTTTTAGTACAAAATGTACTTGAAACAAAAAAAAAAAGAAAAAACATTTTTTTGGGTGAAGTTGACCCTTCTCTCGCGTTTGTATATTTTCTTCCAAACGCCGTCTGGCGCGAGTTTCATTGTATTAGTCGCGACGTTCTATTCTGGTTCGGCCGCGAAATATTTCTGTGCTCTTTGTTGTCATCCCTCTCAGAGGGGCGGAAGCCTTGTAGCTACGCCGCTGCCGCTGGGGGGCGGACTGTGCCGCCGCCGGCCCGACGGCGCCCCGGCGTGGCGACGGCGCGGGCCCCACTCCTGCGCCACCCCACCCCACTCACCCCACCCCACCCCACCCTACCGCAACCCACCCCACCCCGGGCCGGCCCCGCGGGCTGAGGGCTCGTCTGGTTGCGGTAGGGTGGCGGGGGTGGCGCTGGGGTGAGGGTGGGGGGCGCCCGCTCCACGTGGCCGCCGCGCTGGCGCCCTAGCCGACCCTAAGTTGCGTTATCGAGATTTGGTGTTGGGGGGAGGGCCGCGGGGGTTCGTGGGGCGCGGGGACGGCGCAGGAGACGCGAGGTGTAGGAATTAGGGCAACACGCCCTAGCACCTTTCATATAGCAGACCTTTAGTTACGAAGGGTAGGTTAGGTTACCTAGACTTGGAAGGTCCTATATCTCTTTCAAACTACACACTCCCAGGTTGTACTTCACTGTAAAGTGAGGAGTCAGCATTCTCGCTCCCAGAGGAGCGAGTTTACTGACTCAAATTTTAATGCTCTCCCAGGAGCAAGATTGTTTTATGTCGCTCAATTAGAGCATGCATTCTAATCTTTTCGCAATTCAATTGTATCGCTCCATTGGAGTCAGGTTACATCATATCGCTCAAACTGAGCGACTTCAGATGACTCAGATTGAGTGAGCTAAAGAAATATCGCTCTGTAAGAGCATCTCAAATCCATGTCGCCCTATTTGAGCATTATTAAAATATGTCGCTTGTTTTGAGTCAGAATTCATTTTACAGTGTTTATAGTACCGGGTGTTTCTTTGGGTTCTGCAGATTTTAGTGTAGGACACCCTGTGTCCTACAGTTTTTAGTGCAGGACACCCTGTGTCCGAAAGATTTTAGTGTAGGACAACCTGTGTCTGACCTACGGCGTCCTACACTAGACTACACAAGACGATGTCTTGAAAACCAAGAGCAATGTCTTGGAAATCGTCCTGATTTTCAGGACGTTAACGAATGGTCTTGAGTTTTCCAAAACGTCTCGAAAATCAAGAAATTTGTCTTGAAAACCAAGACGCCAGTTTTACCGTGGCAAATCTACTATACTTTACATAGAATCCACCTCTCTCTCCGGGGGCCCGTTGCCATCTCCCGTGACTTTGTCGCCGCTTTGCCCCGGCCCCGGCCCCGCCGCACTCGCGCTGTTGATTACGAGGGCCGACCTCAGCAGCAGAGCGGAGCGGTGGCAACGAGAGCCGCCTATACTGCCGCTCGCCCCGCAGCACCGCGCCGGCTCAGCGCCGCTGCCGAGCACAGCGCCACCGCCACCACCACCGCCCCCAAGACGTCGGAATTGTTCGTAATCCTCCCCAACACACCCGAGAGTGAAAAGTTAAGCAAATCTGCCCTAGGCGCGCGCGGGGCGGGGCGGGGTGGGGCGGCGGCGCGGGCGGGACCTGCTCCTCGGGTCCGTGGCGTGCCCCGCCCCGCGGCCACGGGCGGCGGCGGCAGCAGCTTGTCGGGGACAAAATGAAAGCCGAGCCCCTCGCTCTCATTAGCCGTTATGGACAGCAGGTGTCTTGGGTGTAAACAAAGAGATGGCAATCTGTGCTTCTCCTCCCCCTTTCTCTCTCTCTCTCTCTCTCTCTCTCTCTCTCTCTCTCTCTCTCTCTCTCTCTCTCTCTCTCGCCCTCTCCCTCGCCCTCGCTCTCTCGGGCTCTCTCGCTCTCTCGCTCTCTCTCTCTCTCTCTCTCTCTCTCTCTCTCTCGCTCTCTCTCTCTCTCTCTCTCTCTCTCTCTCTCTCTCTCTCTCGCTCTCTCTCTCTCTCTCTCTCTCTCTCTCTCTCTCTCTCTCTCTCTTTCTCAATTCCTCCCTCCCCCTTCTCGCTCTCTCTCTCTCTCTCTCTCTCTCTCCCTCTCTCTCGCTCTTTCTTCCTTTCTCACTCCCTCCCCCTCTCCCTCTCGCTCGGTCTCTCTCTCTCGCTCTCGCTCGCTCTCCCTCTCTCTTGTGCGTCTCGCTCACCTGCTCACTCACGTCAGAATAGCTTCCGCCCCCCGGCGTGACGTTTCTGCCCCTCGGCCGGCGCAGAGCGGGCGCCTACTGTGCTGCGTGATTCTTCTTGTCGTGGTTCGCAACAAGTATAAATTTCTTCCGAAGCTAACGCGTCCACCTCGAGAGGGATACAGGGAGAAAGTAAAGTCACGCGATGACTTTCTGTATCGATCTATTAAATCTTCCCAAGAAACTAACCGTGAGAATTAATTGCTGACTTACATTTTACCCCGAGTAAAGAACTTTCCCGCTGCTGCCGCGCCGCGTGGCGGGCTGTTCGAAGCGCGTAGTCAAACCGGATGAGTAACTGGATTCAAACGACTTGCTCCGCGGACTCCTCCCCACTGCTTCACACTAGTTTTAATCAGGGCCTCTTCCGCTTGCCTTGCTCAGTAATCTCCCAGAAAAACGAGTGAGTAATAATGTAAATCCCTTTGGCCTGGCGCCGGCGCGGGGGCCCCCCGGGGAGGGGGGGGGGGGGGGGGACACGACGCACACAGCCTCCCGCACTCACTCCGATTAGATCTGAGCAAGGCCAGTGGGCCAGGGACCACTGTAGTGCGGGCGGGGCCGGGGCCGGGCCGCCCTCCAGGTGAGGCCTGGGCACAGGGGGCCTCACACACACACACACACACACGCGCGCGCGCGCGCGGCCGTGTTTACACTGCACGGCCACAGACGTAAGAAGGCTTGACTTATTAGATTTCTTTTCCGAGATTTTTCGCGTGTTATCTTTGTGCGGCGCCTGCACTCTAAATAAAGAAAATCAGTTCCGACTTACACTGGAAATCCAAGTGTACGAATGTCGCTCACTTATAGGTGAGCTAATAAATTCACTCTCACTTGTAGGTGAGCAAATAAATTCACCAGTTGTACCTACAAGTGACCGAATAGTTATTTGCTCACCTACAAGCTACAAGTGAGTGAATGGTTGTTCGCTCTCCTACAAGTGAGTGAATGGTTATTTGCTCACCTAAGTGAGTGACTTTATTTGCTCACGTACAAGTGACCGACGTTTGTACACTTGGATTTCCAGTGTAGCTGGCCAATTTAACGACCGTGCCAAAAAAAAACGTAGCTCCAGGGAAAAAAAGAAGCTGGAAGCTGGTTATTCTCCGTATCTTACGGTGAAACTTCACCGTTAGCTACACCCAGATTAGCGTGTTCTTGGATCATGCGCATTGTACTTCGAATCGAATGCAATGCACTTGACTTGATCAAGTACCAATGTTCTTAAGCGTGTGGGCTCGAATTAGCCCCGATTTGTTCTCAGGTTGTTCCCCTTCGCGCTTGGAATGCGACCTATATTTATGGTTTTTAGGCTAAATTGGGCTTGGATTAAGCACCAAATTCTACTTGAGCCAGTCAAGAACACGCTTCTCTGCGTGTACCGTGCTGCAGAGTTCATCGTAGCTTACAGTGAAAATCACCGTAAGCTTTCATTAGTGCGGTTAATTTTTTCACCAGAGCTAAAAAAACACGTAGGTGAGACGCAATTTTTTATTCCGTGTGGAGCGTTTTGTATCGCCTGGAGTATGATCCGAGTCTATCTGCTTCCCGTAACCTCTTTCGTATGATTTCTCGATTTCCTAGTGCGGTGCATCATTGCAAAGGTTTGCCCGCCCCTCTCTTTCCCTGCGGCGTGTTTCCTGAACGGTTGTTACGTCTCGTCCCAGCTGACTCCTGCGTGGCGCGCGGTGCACCGTGCTCCATGGAGCAGGAGGGGGAAAGCGCTGCAGCGGCGGTGCGAGGCAAGGGTGCACTGTTAAACCAAATGTGACGATAAATACGAATATTTCGTCACAAGAGCTGTGATGAAACAGTCGTCACATGACATACATTTCGTCAGTTGACATGAATCTGTCGTCACTTGACATGAATCTTTCGTCACATGACATGAATCTTTCGTCACATGACATGAATCTTTCGTCACATGACATGAATCTTTCGTAACACTATGATGATCCATTTGTCATGGGACGAAACTTTCAAATATAAATTTAGCACTGACTCTGCCGTAATGTGACGACTTAAAATTTTACAGTGTGGAGGAGGCGAGAGGCACGGTACACACACCGCGTCGTGTGCTTTCAAAGTGCGGTAGAAAATTTCTGCTCCAGTTTGTAAGGCTCCGAGCGAGGCACGAGGGATGCGAGAACAGCAAGCCTCAGGGGAGGGGGGCGCTTTAGACAGGGATAGGATGAGAGCGATTGAGAGCGGCTCGACTAGGTGCGCTCGTGCATCACGCAAAGCCTTGCAAACTGACTACGCCGTCAGGACTGACCTCGGCGCTCACCACCCCACTCTTCTTCTCTCTCCTTCCCTCTACCCTACTATCTCTCTCTCTCTCTCTCTCTCTCTCTCTCTCTCTCTCTCTCTCTCTCTCTCTCTCTCTCTCTCTCTCAGTACACTTTATCCAAATATGTTTATTTCTGTGTGAACTGTCATAAAGAGAGGAGTTGGCGTGTGCGCGAAACTCATCATCACCCGCAGCCGCTCTCCTCTTGGAAGCAGAGCGGCGGTTTGCACATCATTCATTCCCTAAAAACGAAACAGAACAGAAAGTGTGTGTGTGGGTGTGAGAGAGAGAGAGAGAGATAGGGGAGGGGAGGGGCTGTAGAGAGGCAGAGCGGGGCGCGCGGCACGCACCTATTCGGCGAGGTTGTTGTCACAGCATAAGCGAGCGAGAGAAAAAAAAATGAGAGAGTTTGTATGTTGGTGTGTGTGTAGTCTTTGTGGCTGTGGATTTTGTTCGGGGGTTTATGACAGGTCCGTGAGCCGCTCGGACCCAGCAGCAGCAGCGACCCTATCCCTTCCTCTCCTCCCCATCCCCCCTTCTCCCCTCCCCCTCCCCTTCCGCCCCATTCCCCCCCTCCCCCACCCTTCTCCCCCTCCCCGACCCCTGAACATGCCGCTCCTGGCCGTCGTGGGGACCGCCAAAGCAAGCTGTACAACACTTTGCGGCATTGTACGCGCCCTTGGAAGTTTTGCACGGCCACGGAGGCTGTCCTTGCCTCGGCCCGGGGCCCACCAGCGGGTCCCGGTGGGGACGGCATGGCTGGGAGAGGGAGAGAGAGAGAGAGAGAGAGAGAGAGAGAGAGAGAGAGAGAGAGAGAGCGAGAGAGAGAGAGGGGGGGGGCAATGAGCACACAGGGTGGGTTAAAGGTTTATGAGAGAGCACACCTAGCCGCCGACAAACACAAAGGATACGCCGCCAAAAAAATGAATTGGTATATGAACATTTTTTAGGCCCCTGTTGGGGGAGCCTACTGCTCACGCTCGTGAGCTTAATGTTAGTGGTCCTAACGATCGCTGCTTATGGCCGTAGCTGATCGTGCCCGAGCGATTTGTACCACATTTCAATGAAAAATAATACTACGTTGGGTACAATAATGTGAATTATGTAACGTTCGTTGTTATATTCTGTTATATTTGCTTGAATCAAGGCTCAATTACGCCAGGCCTAGACGATTCACATTATAAATCATGATTTATACATGCATGTGACGTCACATTTCTTGAATTCAAGTGATTTTTGTACACATGAATGGCCTGAAAATTAACGATCTAAAAACGGTCTGTCTTATTGACATTATTGATTTTATTTTTTATTTTTTACGGAGGTAGTTTTTCTTTGACTATCGACAGTGTGCGAGGAGGCCGTCACGGGTCGCCCAGAGTACCGCGGCTATAAAGGTCGCCCGGCCGGCCCGTCACGGAGTCGCATCTTTTTAGACCCGCGCCCCTTTTACGGCGTCATGGAGGTGCGAAAGTCCCTTCTCCTCGCACCCCGCCAAACACGAGAGGTTTTTTTGCCCGCTCTCTCGTGCGTGCGTGCGTGCGTGCGTGCGTGCGTGCGTGAGCGCGTGGTCGGGCCAGGGACTCGCCTGCGGACGGCCGTAATCCTCCGCGCACATTTCTTTCTTTTTTTTTCGGGGGGGCGCGTAAGTTGCTGGAGATCGCCTGTGAGAGATCGTGCGCGTGGCGGGGCGGGGCGGGGCGGGGCGGGGCGGGGCGGGGCGGGGCTCTCTAAGGACGGCCAGTGCGGGACCGTCCCGTCCCGTCCCGCACCGTCCCGTGCTGGCGGGTGAAAGGACCCAGGAGTGAAAGTAATACGCGTCGCCATGCGATACGATCGCCCCGGCGGGCCGGGCGGCCGCCTGCGTAGTCCGGGGTAGGCCAGCCCGCCGGACAGCCCAGCTGTGCGGGTGGCCTACCCCGCGCTGGTCGGGCGCTACCCTACCGGCCGCCAGCCCGAGGGAAGCCGTGATGGGGAGCGATGCAATAGCGGCGGCGCGGCGGCAGGAAGCGATGGGCGGGGCTGGCGGAGGGGTGGACAGTGATAGACAGAGTGGGCGGAGTTCTGTTGAGGGTGAGAGTGAGAGAGATGGAGTGAGTGGGGGGGGGGGGGTCGAGGACGCTCACTCAGGCCTGTCACTGCAGCGCGCCTCTTTAGCCCGCGGGCGGACAGGCGGCGGGGGGGTCGGGGGCGGGGGGAGGGGCAGCAGCAGCCTCCACGCCGGCGTGGCCAAATAACGCAAATTCACCCCCATCCCCCGGCAAGGCCTCCTCCCCCGCTTTCCCCTCCCCGTCCCCCTCCCCCTCCCCGCCCCTCTCGCCGCAGTGAAGCAGCACCAGTCATCGTTTCTCGCTCCAACATTCGACCGCACGGTCGCCGCTGCTCCCTGCAGGGGGCAGGGTGTGGAGGCGGGGGTGGGGGCGGGGCGGGGCGGGGCGGGGCGGGGCGGGGCGGGGGAGCCCTCAGGGAGGACGCCTCTCAGCACGGCGGGGGCGTGCCGCGCCGCTTCCCACTGCTGCTGCCGGCCGCTGTCGACGCCTGTAAAAATGAGGGCCTCTTTTCTTCTGCCTGCAGGGTTCCTGGTCGCCCCGCCCCTCCTCGCCCCTCCTCGCCCGCCCTGCCCCAGCCCGCGCGGCCCGGTCCCGCCCTAGCCCGCCCGCTCCGCCCCGCCCCGCCCCGCCCCGCCCACTCACTTCGTACCCTCCGCCGCGCTCAGCAGCAGAGCACGGCCCCCTCTGCGCTCGTGTTAATGCCTTGCTGCTTGCCTCCCCTGCCTCCCGCGCTGCTCTTCAAATAAAATTTGCCGCAACTCGTTCGACTGGTGTGTGTGTGTGCGTGTGCAGGCAAGCAGGACATTGCCTACGTGCGTTATCTGCTGACGTAACACGTTTCCTGCAGGGAGCTCAATTTACATACCGTGCTCTTACGTCCTATTTATAATTTGGTTTTTCTGTGTTTTTTTAAACGTTATTTGTCAATTTAATTTTTGTCTTTGTTTTTTAATATGTGTTTGCTTCGGGTAGTCCGCTGTACTTTATTTCGAGTCTCGATTTCCATTGCCGACACAGGTAGAGGGTTGCGGGGAGAGAGGTAGAAGTGGGCTCGCCGTTAAAAGCCTCATTGGAAACTAATCAAGGATCCGGCTTACGCTTGCCTGCCTCTGGTCTGTGCGCCCCGCCCCACCCCGCCCCACCCCGCCCCACCAACGCCCCGCCCCGCCCCGCCCCGCCCCGCCCATCGCGGCGGGCCAGTCAGCCTCGGCCGCGCGCACTGCGAGGAGGCCATAGCAGATCGATGCAGCGGGCTGTTAGCATGCCAGAGTCTTTTCTTTTTGAAGCGGCACGCCCCGCCTGGCCGGCCCCGGGCTGGGCCCTGCTGGCCCTGCTGGCCCTGCTGGCCCTGCTGGCCCTGCTGGCCCTGCTGGCCCTGCTGGCCCTGCTGGCCCTGCTGGCCCTGCTGGCCCTGCTGGCCCTGCTGGCCCTGCTGGCCCTGCTGGTCCTGCTGGCCCTGCTGGCCCTGCTGGCCCTGCTGGCCCTGCTTGCCCTGCTGGCCCTGCTGGCCCTGCTGGCCCTGCTGGCCCTGCTGGCCCTGCTGGCCCTGCTGGCCCTGCTGGCCCTGCTGGCCCTGCTGGCCCTGCTGGCCCCCGCGCACGCCTGCTGTCTTTAGGCCCTTAGGGATGTCGATGCGGCTCGTGTCGGGTCGGCCCCTTGTAGCCCTTGATGTGTTGTGACGCGCCGCCGCGCCGGCGGAACGAGTTTGCAGATGATATTGACGCACCTCTCACTCACTCCAAGCCCTCGCTCGATGACTTCGTCGGCACTGTCGTCGCGAGCGTGTTCCCGAAAGACGGCCGCTCCGTAATTTGCACTTAGCGTTCGATATGAGATTATTGTCTCTCCGCCGTGAAAAACTCCACGCGGTAAAAACGATGTCTAAGTTTTTGAGGAAAAATAAGAAAACTTTGATAAACTTCCATCATTTGAGGGAACTTCCTCAGATTTTGAGGAAGTCTCCTCAAAAAAATGGGAATTTCCCTCAAGTTTTGAGGAGACATCCTCAAAATCTGAGGAGGTTCCCACAAATGATGGTAGCTCCTCAAAGTTTTCCCCTTGTCCTCAAAAAATCAGGCATTGGTTTCACCTTCCAAATGCCTGTGAATCAATACGAAAATATTTGAATATCCCCTTATAAAAAACATATAAAAAAGTATACTTGCATGAAATTTGGTTTTGGAAAGCTGGAAGGTCTGACCTGCTCTGCATGGTGTCTGCGCCTGGCGACGCAGCGCCACCATCGCTCACGGGGGCAATGGATCGTGAGGGACCGAGGCGGGCTATCGTCGGGGCGCTCTTGTAAGAGGAAGGGTGAGAGAGAGAGAGAGAGAGAGAGAGAGAGAGAGAGAGAGAGAGAGAGAGAGAGAGAGGGGGCTGGGGGAGGCGACAGTCCAGGCGAGTGATGAATCATGTCCCGGAATATCCGCACCCTTGTTCGGGCCCACATAATGCATGGTTGGACCGACCAGGTTGACGACAGTCCACACTGCCAGGCGCGCCCGAGCCCGCCACAACTCCTCCCCTCCACAGCATCCTTCCTCGGCCTGTGTGTGTGTGTGTGTGTGTGTGAGTGCTCGCCCATCTTTTCCTCATCCGCCTAGAAGTAATCATCAACTGCAATCACTGACGACATCAGTCTTATTGGTCCGGAACTCTCGAAACATTTTCTGAACGAGAGACAAGGACCTTGCCAGGCGGCGTCTGGAGGAGTGAGTGTGGAGGACCCCGCGCGTTCTCTTCTCTCCCCCACTTCGGGTGTGGAACGAAATTGGAGAAATTTGCCGGAGGTTTGAAGCTTGGAAGCACTAGAGGTAATTTTATTTTTGGTACCAGGGTAATATCGAGGGTACACTCTCAGACAGTTATAGAAATGTTTGTCTGTAAAAATTTCCTTATTGACTTATATATACTAGTATAACTATGGACTATTATTTTCTGCATATGTATGAAGTTTTTATTTCATAACTAAGACTTATTCTAAAAATGTTAATAAGGATATGCAGAAAATGGTGTATATGTGTTGACAAATTAGTGCATATTATACTAGTACATATAAGTCAATAAACACACTAACAAATTGTCAATAACGGTCTGAGAGTGTAAGCAAGGAAGTCTGTTTCAATTAATTGCTATTCTGCTATGCGTCGAAAACAAATTTTTGTTTCTAACCCGAATTCTCTTTACGGATGCTCGCTCAGATACTCGTCGAAAAATGATAAATATTGAAGGAGACGCACGGCTTAACTGCTGCTCATAATTATCGTCGCACAAAGCGCTTGACTATGAATAAAGGCAGAGGTGTGTGTGTGTGTGTGTGTGTGTGTGTGTGTGTGTGTGTGTGTGTGTGTGTGTGTGTGTGTGTGTGACTACAACACAAGTTGCTGAGCCTACAGAAAGCTCCTCCGTGACGACGGGCAAACGCGTGTTTCATAGCGTGCCCCCCCCCCCCCGCCTCCTCTCTCACACTAGCTTTAGTTATAGCAGGCGAGATGCAATCGCTCGTGCTGAAACCTCTATCGCTATTATGGAAGTTTACTTCAGTACAAGTTGCTGATCCAAGGGCGATACCAGGAAGGCGATTGATAAAGCAGGATATCGAGGTAGCTCTCCTCATGCCTTCTCTCTCGCTCTCTCTCTCTCTCTCTCTCTCTCTCACTCTCTCTCTCTCTCTCTCTCTCTCTCTCTCTCACTCTCTCACTCTCTCACTCTCACTCTCTAGCTCTCTCTATCTCTCTATTGCCGACTCTCACACCCTCTGTTTTCCTCTCGGTTTCCTCTCCTCCTACTGCCCCCTTCCATCCCCCGCCCCTCCCCCTTTTGTTGAGACGTGAGCATCTACTATAAGGAGATCTGGAGTGTGGCTAGGCGCCGCGTCGTTTGACTTTTCCTCGAGCATTTTCTGTAAAGCGGCTTACGCCCCGCCCCCCTCCGCCCTCCTGCCTTGCGCCCGCTTGTTTGTGCCCCGCCCCTCCCGCCACTCCTGCCCGGGCCTGGGCCTGGGTCCTGGGCCGCGCTACTCCAGGCAGAGGCGGCGAACCCCTTTTCCTCGACTCTCTCCCATCGCCATATATTTTTCAGAGATCGCCTCTGCTGCATAGCCCGCCATAACTTTTAACACTTGCCTCAGCGGCGTATGAAGAGCTCGCTTTTGCCCCAGCCAGCCCTCGTGCCACAGTCCCCATCCGACCTTCGCCCCCTCCTCCCTTATCACCCCCCCCCTCCCCGCTCTCCCCACGTGCCCAGCTCTTCAACTCGCCTCTCCCTTTACCTACGCGCCGGAAGGTAAAAACGCTCGTAAACAATACGTAGGTAAAAGGAAGCGCACCTTTAAAACGTATCGCTCTCCCCTTCCTTTACCCCCCTCTCTCTCTCTCTCTCTCTCTCTCTCTCTCTCTCTCTCTCTCTCTCTCTCTCTCTCTCTCTCTCTCTCTCTCTCTCTCTCTCTCTCTCTCTCTCTCTCTCATCCAGCCTACCTTTCTTTCCTCCCCCCTCCTTCTGTACCTTGCTGTCCGGGGGTTGGGGGGACCCGCGCGCGCCGCCACCGGTCACCAGGCCGGGCCCCGCTGGGCGCACCAGCCGGGGCGGCGCGGGCCCGCCAGCACGTAAAAGCTTCCAAACTGGGCCAGCAAACTCTCATCCTTCTCCTCCGCCCTCGCCCCCCCCCCCCTTCCCCATCCGCCCCCCGCCCCTTCGGCTCGGCCAGGACCTGCGCTCCCCTCGCCGCCTGAGCGTACTTTACGCTTTCGCTTTCGTAAACTCGCCGCCCCTAAACCCGGCGGCTCCTCTCCACACCTCGTTTGTTGTTAATTTTAATTTTTTTTTTCGTTACGCTGCTGGACATGGCACATCATCATCAACATCGTCAACCTGATGGTTACTCCTCGATTAAATTAAACAAAAAGTTAGCTTCTCTTTGAACCCTTGTTTGTTTTTGGTTCTTCTCTTTTTTACGAAGCGTGCAAACTTTTGACGCTCACGCTCACGCTCACGTAATCGTGATTTTGGCACCTCAATGTGCAAACTTTGCCAACCTGTTTTTCCAAAGTCTACTTAACGCTGCAATTATTATTGTAATTATATCGTGTAACTTAACTCGACACGTCTGTACGCTTTTCCCATCCTGCCTCTCGCCCACGTGCAGGCCGGGGGTGAAGGTGACAGCAACCTCACACGTGTGTCGTTCGCTACGTGGAGTGCATTCCGCGGTTGTGCAACGCGTGTGAATGGAGGATCTAGTGGGGCAGAGGTGGGGGTGGGGGTGGGGATGGGGGTGCCTCCGCGTTCATCAATAATTTCCCGCCCCCCTTTCCGCGTACGAGTGGTGATCATTTGAGTAACAAGCAGTTGTCTCTCTTGTGTGTGTGTGTGTGGGGGGGGGGGTGGCTGACCGCACCTCACTCCCCCTGGCTCCAAGCTCTTTTTTATCTTCTCTTCAGCTTGTTATCGGTGTGTGCGGCAACCCCGCGGGGGGTAGGGGTGTGGGGTGAGAGGGGTAGGGAGGGGGCAGGTGAGTTGCAGTGCGTGACTAGGGTGCGGGGCTAATAGCAGAGGGGGAAGGGGTAAGTGCTGTGGGTGGGGTAGGGGGTGGCGGGGTTGGGCTGCGAGGGGGGGGGGGGGGGTAGTGGGCGTGAGATAACTGCAGTGCAAGGTGTTCGGCCCACTAACCCCCATCCCCATATAACGCGGCAGTCGTAGCGGCGCGGCAACCCCCCCAACCTGCGCGCCCAGAACCCCCACCCCCCCCCCACCCCCACCCCCCCCCCACCTCAACCCTCATCCCCTTTCGGAGGCACTTGGTGTATCTGTGTGTGTGTGCGCGCGCGTGCGTGTGCATGCCTGCGCACCGTGAGCGTCTGTTATTCCCCCGACTCTCTGCATACTCCGGGTCCCGCCCCGCCGCCTCTTCAGCTCGGTCTCCAACGATATTGCGCTCACTTCTTTCTCCTCCTCCTCACCCCCGCTGTAATCCCTATCCCCTGCCTCTCAAGCCCCTCACCACGACCGCGCGCGGCGTACACCACACGCCTGATTCACAGACCGCCACTCCCCCTCTCCCCATTTCCACTCTGGAAACACTGGAAAAACAAACGTTGCGTGCGTCACACTTGCAAGTGCGACCCGTGGACGGGTCGCATCATGTGGTGTGACCGTATTTTTGGTCACGTATGTGATGTGACCTCCTATGTGAAATGCCGTATACCCTGAAGCTTTCGTCGCATCACACACTGGCAAAAACATTGTACCAAAGTACACTAAATGTACAGTAAGTTTGTACAGGAGAAGTACGAAATCGTTGTACCTTTTTAGTGTACCTCCCATAAGACCCCATGTTAAATGTATGTGCACTTCGTACCTAAAAATTGTGTACCGTGCCCAGTACGATTTGAGCAAGCAAGGACTTGACCAGTGCTATCGTGGTCAGTTTCGTGTTTTTTTCTGGCAGTGCATGGTGTGACGTAAATTTAGGTCGCATTACGTGTTGTGACCAAAAATGGTCACACCAATTGATGCGACGCACGCCGCGTTTGTTTTTCCAACGATTAATTCCAGCTACAATGAACCCAGCAGCAATGTTACAGGTGTACCTCTGTAAAGGGACGAGAAGTGCTTGAACGCACCTTTATCGGGTAATCGTACCTCTGTAAAGTCACTGGTGCAATATCACCCTGAAGGGCTGAAGGGCTCACTGCATCTTACAGTGTCATTTACCGCAAGCTTTTCAGAGTGGTTGCCTCTGCTCCTCGCTACTGCCCCCCCCCCCCCTCTGCTCCCTGCCGGCCCCAATCGGGTGACATGGGCACGGATATGAGGGCGGCTGCGTGGGGTTAGGGGGTGGATGACGGGGGAGGGATGCACCGGGATGCACGGGCGTGGGTGACAGGAGTGGGGTCGTGTCTGGGGAAGTAGGGGAAGACTGCAAGAAATGAGAGGAAAAGGTCAGAGGTGGAAGTGACATCAGATATCGTCTCTGACTCGCGTGGTTGAGTGGAACCGGTGAGCACTATGAACAGTAGGCCAGTTGTTCTCCCCACAAAAAAGTTGATTTTTTTTTTTGTGGGTCTGGGTGTGTCAGGAGGGGGTCGATGAGAAATTGGGGGCAGGCGGGATCAAAGAGAGCCAGCGATGGAGATTGCGCGACCGACAAAATGAAGCGAAGGGAATCAGGGCCAGAGAGAGAGAGAGAGAGAGGTGGGGTATGCGGGGCGGGGCGGGGCGAGCTGTAGGCCGTGCGGGGCCGGGGGCCCGCGCGCCCCCCCGCTGCCGCCATGAGCTGCCATGGGCGCATTTGAATATAGGAGGCCCCCCGGGGAGTCATGAGCTCGACTTGACGAGTCCCCGAGGACACGGGGAGTAGCGCGGCAATGAGGGGTGCGGCCCGGGCGCGCCCGGCCGCCTGCAGCCGGCCCGGGGGATCAAGTTTGAACGGGGGGTGGGGGGCGGGGGTGATGGCTGTCGCAGGGAGGAACCTCGCCGCTGCGCTGCGCCCCTGACCCTTATTACACCCGCACCGCGTCACTGCGTACACACAATGCTGCCAGATAGCCAAAAATTACTACGAATACACCGTGGTGTTAGACTGCAGTGTAAAAAATTTTAGGATTTTTGCGCCGTACATGTGTGGAGGAAAAATACTATACGCGTGTAGGACGTGAAATTTCCCACACATGTTTGGCATTTCTCCCACAAGTATTTTTACAGTGTGACGGGAATTGCGGACTGCTTACGATTGTGAAAAATATGTCTGTAAGTTTACGACTTTTTTCGTAATTTGTGATTTACAAATGGTGTTGTAAATTTACAATCGAAATCTTAAATTTACGAACGGTTATTTGTGCTCGTTTAAGAATTACAAGTCGATACCAAGCGTCGTTGAAATTTTTGTAATTTTACAATTTAATATCGTAGTTTTACGACATTTCTCTTGGAAAATTTTCCCGTAACTCTTACGAATATTTCTCACAGTGACTAGGCTTAAAGTACTGTTATGTTTTGAGAGTTTGTCTGGTAGGCTAGCGGTGATACCTGTCTGCCAACACCGGTGCATTCGTGGGAATATTATTCGGCCCCTGATCTGATCTTTGGTTTTCCAGTGTACTAGGAAGGAGTCATGCTTATGGCGTTGTAAGAGTGACGTTTGTTCGTCCTACATGTAGAGCAGTCATCATTCACTTGTGGGTGTAGTGTGTCGGAAAAGAGGCAAATCATGAGAATGTTCGGACACGTTTATACCCGCGCGGCAACCTTGTCTTGTCGGTGCGTTACGCCCCCTGTAACTTTATCGTCGACAACGTTTGTGAGCTGCGCGCGCTGGCTGAGAGGCAAAAAGTAACGCTTTCAGCAGCAGCGCGAGCAAGAGCAGAGGGAGCAGGCAGAGCTCGTTAGAGAGGTCGTCGCCTGCCTGACCGTCGCGCGGGGCGGGGCGGGGCGGGGTGCAGCGGTGGCGAGGCGAGGCGCGGCACTCTAATGCACAGCAGGCCTGGACCGGCCCGGCTCGCTCGCTCTGCACAAGCAACTGCAATTAGAGGAGCTGGCGAGAAGGGGCTGGCCCGGGGTCGGGCGGGGGGGCGGGGCGGGGCGAGGCGGGGCGGGGCGGGGCGGGGCGCAGCCTTGGGAACGGAGGAAGTGTCGTGATGTCTACTTAGATCTGTCGCGAGCGTCTCGTCGTTGATAATCTACTTATTGCTCCGACAAACCAAAAATCATTCTCAAGAAGCGTCATAAAGTAAGATTTTACAAATGCCTCCCTTTACCCTCTAGCGCCCTTAACTTGGCTAGGCCTGCCACCCCCTCCTCCTGCTCCACCTCCACGGGGTGGCACCCCGATGAGTCCCCCCGCCCCCCTAGCCTTCTCCCTGGACGAGTGCCAGAGCCTACCACTCAGGTAGACGGCTTTGGCGGCGGCCCTGCTGGCTCGATAGGCCGCGCGCCTGCCAGCGAATGCCTAAACGACTTGATGGCCTATCCCTAGGGTACCCCCTCCCACCCCACCCCCCACCTACCCCCGCACTGTAAAATGCTCATTCAAAGACCTGATTTGGATTAAATAAAGCTCGCGGTTTTTATGGTATACACTAAGGAAAGTTTATAGTCGTGAATTTTACTTTAGCTTACTGTGAGTTTTCACCATAAGCTACGGTGACTCACTGTAAATTACAGTAGTGATGCATCCCTGCTGAAGTGCTTCGGGATTGCATGTGTGTCAAAAATCCGTATTTATTTATTTTTTAATTTTGTTTTTCGCGCTGCACTTGCGACTCGACGTGTTAATGACATAATACGAATTTTTGAATGGAGTTGGTGGGAGTGCGTGCCACAAGAGTACACCACCGGATCAGAAACTTTCACCGTGATTTTTTTCCCTGTTTAAACGGGCGGAGTTGGAGTTGAAAGTTAGCGCTGCCGGAGCTAGTAGTGCGTGTGTTTTTTTAGGCCCCGCGGCCGCACCGCCGGCCGGCCGGGGGCGGGCGCATCCGCTACCACGGGCGGAGAATTTCGCATGTTTGACTTGGCTCCGCTCCGCGAAAGCGATGCGCAAACTGGCTGTAGGGCAGGGCGGGGCAGGGCGGGGCAGGGCGGGGCAGGGTGGGGCAGGGCGGGGCGGGGTGGGGCGGGGCAGGGCGGGGCGGGGCAGGGCGGGGCAGGGCAGGGCGGGCGCCTGCAGGACTAGTGCTGCGAGATGCTTGTGTGTGTGTGTGTGTGTGTGTGTGTGTGTGTGTGTGTGTGTGTGTGTGTGTGTGTGTGTGGGTGTGTGTGTTTTGCAGAGTGTTTGTGGGTTACTGGGACGGATGGGAAGGGCTCTGTGGGTGGGTTTGTCTGTATGCTGGTCTGGTCGGGGACTGAAGGGTGGGCTACACTCTGAATTGCTTTGTACTCCTTTACAGATAGCTCGCATGGCTCGCATAAAAAATCCTGCACATGCATGGATTTCGTTAAATGTGTTACGCATGCGTAGCCGCAGCTATACGTAAAACTTGTTACAGTACGACGCAGCTACGTGAAATTTTAACGTAATTATGTAAAAACGTCCACACATTGACAGCTCACTGTTATTCGATTCATGTGACGTCACATTCTTTTCACTGTAAAAACTGTCACATTCGTTTGGATGTAAGTGTCACATTCCTTTGAATGTGACTGCCGAATTTACGGCGCTTTACCCTGTCGATTCACATTACAACAAATGTGACATCATATTATAACGAATGTGACAGCTTTTACAGTTAAACGAATGTGACGTCACAGGAATGGAATAACAGTGTAGGGTTTAATTGTACTTTGTACTCAATCTGTTCAAAGTTGAGTCGTTCCACATGCAGGGAGCACGGTTTTTCCCTCATAGTCAACGATTTTGGCCAATTTTTTTTGAGAGAGTCCCCTTGGGTAGAAGAGAAACCTGTCCAAGTTTGGTTGGTCTAGGTGCCACCGTTCGGGAGATACAGCCATTAAGCGTTTTCCGACTTTTTAGTAAAATTTCATCTTTGGGAGCCCTAAAGGGCATGAAGGAGGGCACCTAGCGACTCGCCACTTACACCACTTATTCATTGACAATAATAGAACATATTAGCAAAAAAAAATTTTTTTTGAACATTTTCATCTATTTTTTGACTTTGAAACTAGACATTTTAGTCAAATATCTCAAAACATGCCCCAAAATTTTTTCATGAAATTTTTTTTGTAAGTTCCCCTAGTTGCCCTAGATATGCATGCCAAATGTTATCTCGGGAGGCTAAAGGGTTTGGGAGCTAAAAATAAAAGTTTATCTAGAAATTTAATTGAATAAATCGGTTTTCCGCTATTCTGTCCATAAATGCCTCAATATGGGCGAAGCAGTGGACCTAGGGGCTTCCAATTTGCACCACAGATTAAGGGGAAGAAGGAGAACAGGTTGACATGTAAAAACGTCAGTCCCGCCTAAAACGACCCTCTTGTGAAGCGTCGATACCGCTATTTTTACCAACTAGAGGAACAATGAAGGAGTCCCCACTGATGTTTTTACATGTCAACCTGTTCTCCTTCTTCCCCTTAATCTGTGGTGCAAATTGGAAGCCCCTAGGTCCACTGCTTCGCCCATATTGAGGCATTTATGGACAGAATAGCGGAAAACCGATTTATTCAATTAAATTTCTAGATAAACTTTTATTTTTAGCTCCCAAACCCTTTGGCCTCCCGAGATAACATTTGGCATGCATATCTAGGGCAACTAGGGGAACTTACAAAAAAAATTTCATGAAAAAATTTTGGGGCATGTTTTGAGATATTTGACTAAAATGTCTAGTTTCAAAGTCAAAAAATAGATGAAAATGTTCAAAAAAAATTTTTTTTTGCTAATATGTTCTATTATTGTCAATGAATAAGTGGTGTAAGTGGCGAGTCGCTAGGTGCCCTCCTTCATGCCCTTTAGGGCTCCCAAAGATGAAATTTTACTAAAAAGTCGGAAAACGCTTAATGGCTGTATCTCCCGAACGGTGGCACCTAGACCAACCAAACTTGGACAGGTTTCTCTTCTACCCAAGAGGACTCTCTCAAAAAAACTTGGCCAAAATCGTTGACTATGAGGGAAAAACCGTGCTCCCTGCATGTGGAACGACTCAGTTAAGTGTCTTACCTATAAAATTGCACGTATACAACTTTTGAGAAGGCTGGACAAATAATCTTTGACTCAGGCTGCTGCTACCGCGGCTGTTGCGCTCGGTCTCAATGGTTTCTCTATCACCACCAAGTTGGTGGCGGTGTCGCCCTTGCTCACCGCCCTTCCGCCCCGCCCGCGGCCGGACGGCCGTCCTTTACTCTGTCCGTCTGTCTGTCTGTCTGTCTGTCTGTCTGTCTGTCTGTCTGGCCGTGCTGCGGTCAGCTGCGCGCGGATGTTGGGCTACGTGTGTAACGGGCCATGGATCCGATGCGGTGGCTGGTCCGCCGCCGGGCAGGGCCGGGCAGGGCCGCCTCCGGAACGGCCAGGGGCAGCTGTCGCATAAATTTTTGGCCGGGGCGCCCGCTATAGTGCTGTCTCTCTCGCTCTCCCGCGACGCGTATGCGATCGTCATCTCTCTGTCTCACTCACGCACACAGGCGCGCGCGCTACGCAGTAATTATTGGCCGGCCTAATCACCCGGATGCATGTAGCGGTCCTGTTGGCCGCCCCGCCCTGCCCCGCCCCGCCCCGCCCCGCCCGCCCCGCCCGCCCCGCCCCGCCCCGCCCCGCCCCGCCCCGCCCCGCCCCGCCACACGCTCGCCTTGTTACTGCGCGCGCCTCGGCGTGAAAACACACGCGGCTAAAAACGCTAATAATCCTGCCTGCAAACGACGACCACTACTGTTCTCAGCTTTGGGCTGCTTGTTTCTTTTCTGTTTTCTGTTAAATTTTCTTCTACATGTCTTGTGTTTCTTTTTATGTGGAGTGCGTGCTAAGCTGTAAAATAAAAGTAGGTGTTCGTAAGCAGGCGACTTGACTGCTCGCCCTTAAAACTCTCGTCTGAAGTAAAAACAACAACATCCACAACGTCGGATTAGGGCCGCGAATAATCGTAATTGCATTTGCGAAATGGCAGCCAGGAGAGGAAAAGCGGAGCGGAGGATGGAGGGGGAAGGGGAGCGCGTTAGGAGTAAAGGGGTTTAGGCCGGCGGGGCAGCAGCAAGCGCGGGAGCGGCGCAGGGAGCCTCGGGCTCAATTCCATTTCTTCAACGCCTTACGACTCGGTGAGAGCTTACGCCACAGAGAGAGAGAGAGAGAGAGAGAGAGAGAGAGAGAGAGAGAGAGAGAGAGAGAGAGAGAGAGAGAGAGAGAGCGAGAGCGAGAGAGAGAGAGAGAGCGCACTGCGAGGTGGGTGCACCTCGCCTCCAACCCCACTCACCCCCGGGGGGAGGGAGGGGCCTGACGACGTTGTTGTGCTGCTGCCCGTAAAAACGAAAGAAAATACACAAGATAATTTATGGAGCAGCTGCAGCAGCGATAAGACAATGTTGACCCTTGAGCTGAGCCTGAGCGCCGCCCTCGCCCGGCCCGGTAGGCCCGGTAGTTCCGATCCTCGCAGAGCCTTCTACGTTCGGACTCATCCTCCACCTCCGCGCCGCCTCCAAACAGTGCCTGCCGCTGCTCAAGTGGCGGCGCGGCGCGGCGGGAGGTGGCGGCAGGAGGGCCGAGGGCTAGTGGGGGCGGGGGGTATTTTCGATGGCGAAGAGGCGATATCCTATTAAATTTTTCATGGGATTTCAGAGCAATGCCTCCCCTTGGCGCCTGCTGCTTGTTTCCTGCTTGGGGCTGAAAGGATATGAAAGAAGCGTCATCCCCGATGCTGCCGCGTCCCGGGCGGGAAAGAGCAATGCCGCACTGACAAAGAAGAAATAGATAAATAAATAAATAAAATAAATAAATAAAAAGATAAATAAAAACGACCCGAAAAACGACACGCAACAACATGCTGATCTAGTCCCTTACACTGCGAAAAATTTTTCCGTACATGTACGATATTTTTCGTAATTTACCATTTACAAAATGAGTCGTACATGTCCAACCTCCCACTTTTGATCGTCATTCGATTCCAAGTCGATACGCAGTGCTTGTACATTTACAATCTAGGATTGTCATTGTACGACATCTTCCATGGAAAATTTTCCCGTACCCTGTACGACATTTTCTTACAGTGTAGCCCTAATCGTCCTCCTCCCCCGGCTGTTTCCTCTCCGGACGGATGTGAGCCTAACGAAGTGGATTAACGTTATTAAATAAATTAAGACGATGACTTATAAGCGTCCCCACTGTCTGACATACAAAATAATACTTTGCCTTGAGAGGGCGGGGCGCCCACCCGCGGTTCTTGTAGCAGCGGCGCGGACGCGCGGGCGACCCAGTCTCTCCTCGCCTTTGAAGCGCTTTTGCTTTTGGTCCGACTTTCTAAAGCCGGGACTTCTTTTTTTCTCCTTATCTGCTCTTGTTCGTCCATCCCTCTGCTCTTTCGCCTCTCCCACTTTCCCCGTATCCTCTCCCGAAAAAAAAGGTACGGGTAGTGGATGAGGAAGATAGTAGCGGACCGGGGATGACAGATACAAATGGCTATCAGGCCAAGTGGAGCATTCGTCTCGCGATTTATCGTCCCCCTCGGAAGCGATTCAACGGTGAGATACTCGCGCCGGCAAACGGCTCGGTTTTTTACCATTTCCTAGGAGAGACGGAGAATTTTCCAATTATTTACTTATCAAATTATCGGTGGTGACATTCACAAAACAAAACAAGAAATCGAAATAACAAAGGAAATCATCATTTTTACGTAGGAAATTCGCGTGATAAAAGCAGAATACTGTTACTGCAGCAACAAGAAATTTGCCGTCTTACGTAACGGATGTGAAAAATGGGCCGACAGTGGAGGGTCGTACCTGTAGCGTGGCCCGCGGCCCGGAGCGCAGAGTGGAAATGTGTCCGTCAAATGGGACGCAGGCGGGCCGACGGGACCGG
Organism: Frankliniella intonsa; assembly: GCA_033675135.1. Classification (NCBI taxonomy): domain Eukaryota; kingdom Metazoa; phylum Arthropoda; class Insecta; order Thysanoptera; family Thripidae; genus Frankliniella; species Frankliniella intonsa. The sequence continues at coordinate 857,770 of CM066258.1, forward strand.
GGGGACGGGGCGGGCACTGGAGGAGGGTCTGCCTGGGACCGGCCAGCCTGGTGTGGGCCGCGGGTGCGGTGTGGCGTGGCGTGGCGTGGCGTGGCGTGGCGTGGCGTGGCGTGGCGTGGCGTGGCGTGGCGTGGAGGGGAGGGGGAAGGGGCACAGGGACGGGGCCGTCCTGCGGTCTGGGACCCTTCTCATGTACATGAGGCATGGTCGGACCCTGGTCAGACCCTAGGTCGTGATTGGCTGCCTCTCTAACCTCGTTTACCTTCCCGGGCCACGTGTGTTATGTGATATATACGCCCTGCTGCCTTCCCTTCCGGTTCCCGGTCTGTGCGGCGCGACACCGGAGCCGCACGGGGCCGTGGGGCAGGCCAGACCCTGGAAAATGTCAGTAACTGGCTCGAATAGTATCCAAAGTCATCTACCGTATGTAGTTGTACTCTTGTGAAGTAAATATGAAAACAAGTTCTCATGTCTCAGTATCATAAGTGAAAAAAATACGATTTCACGAAATCCTGGTAGGCACGAAGTATGTTTTGGTTTCATCAGAGTTTTTGGTGGATGGTCTATGTAGAAATTGAGTTAAAAATTTCCAACCAATTTACTGAAAATATTGATTTTTTTTTCTTCCGAGTGTTTGATAAGCGACATAAGATTAGGTCACAAGCCAAATTTGAGCTCGTTTGCTTTAACGACTTAGAAAATAGGTTCTCAGTAAGGAAATGTCCGATCAGCTTGATTTTTAAACTACAGGCTCGTTGTGCAATTAGCGTTCGAACACTAAATTCACATTTTTATTCGGACATGTTCTTTCAGATTTTAGTTTTTAAAATACTGTACATGACTTGAATCAACAGGTCCCCAGCCACGGTCCTCCTCCCCCTCTCCTGCGTACCGCGCAGAGGGGCCGAGCCGAGCACCTGCAACAATACCGATTGGGCTCGGCTCCCCTTCTGAACTCGCACTATCCTGGGGGGTAGGCAACCCGAAGGGGCGTCGCGGTAGACAGAACGCTCCGTTTGGGGTGGGAGTGCGTAGTCCTAGGCTAGAACCTCCACTCGACAAAAGAAGGCCGATGGCTCGGCGGCTAGCGCGTCCACCTCGCGACTTTAACTCTTCATATTAGGTGAACGAAATGTTGGACAGTCTAAATGAATGTGTAATTATCAGTTTTGGACCTGCGGAAAACGTTTCGAAAAGTTTCACGAAGGTTCGTCGAGAAGGAAAAAAAAGTGTTCCATAAAATGTTTTACGTAAAGATACACGCAGATGTAAACCAGTTTTATTCCTTCTCGCCAGATTGAAGTCAAACTTTGCCAAACGATTTCCGCAGATATGAAACTAATATTTCCGCATTCAGTTCCCCTTGTCAACGTTTTGATGATTTTTAACAATGAGTTAAAGTCGTGAGGTGGACGCCGTCAGCCGACGACCGTGGCAGACATGGCCGAGGAAATGCCGAATGACAGTCCTAGCCAACAATGAGGAGCCGCGGCGGCCAGCTAGTGGTCACGTTCGAAACTGTCCCCGTGGTGCATCCTTACGCACGGCGCGAAACTGCGATGATTTTGACGTGACCACTCCTTGCGTTGAAACTTTTGGACGTCGAGGTACAAAGCAACAGGCGAACTTTCTCATTGGTTGGAAAAAGGAGCGAAATAGTGTTATTGGCCAGAGCCGACTCGGCTCCCCTTTCCACGTTTGTTTTTCCATGACGAGTCGAGTATTACCATAGAAACAAAGATTTTAACTCAAAATTTCTCAAAAGTGGCCGCTAACTTCTGAATGCCATTGCAGCAGTGTACTAAGCGAATTTAGTTCTACCTCTCTGCCAACTCTTATCAAAATCGTATAGAAAATTTAGGTTTTACATAAGGGGCCGTGCTAATAAAAAAAAATCGCATCCTGCGACAAAACCATAAGGCTACTTCGTGCCTAAAAATATATCTGGATAATTTTGTTATTCGCACGCTGCTTCCCCTTTTGCCGTTCTTTTCCACCCTAATATGTTTTATTCTCTGCCCGCAGGTAAGATCGCGTGATGTCGTGCTCTCGACTCGCGAGGTGAGCCGCGTGAGGACGTCTCGTGAGTACAGCCTGTGCGCTCAGGGGTCCAGAACTTTTCAAAAATTCCAGGATAAGGGATACAATAAAAGTTTATAGTAACTTTTAACAATCGACCACTCATTTTAAAAAAATTAACTTCAACAAGAAATACTAAATGTTAATGATGAATTCTTCAGACATTCAAATTTGCTATATGGGGTAGGTCTGCCCAGATTAATTTCGTGAACATAGACAAGTCCCTTTTGTTTTCGTTAAAATTATACCAAAAATTAAAATAGTAATGATGTTTTTAACGATATCGAGACCTCGTGTATAGGATACCACACGTCGAAATTCGGCACAGCTTGGTGTTGATAACGATAGAAATTTTTGCCAAATTTTGACATGCGACATATTAGCGATATCGTTTCGAGGACGCTAAAAAGAACTTTTCTGGCTCTGGGATTGGAACATCACTCGTCACGCGCCAATATTCGACAAATTGGGGCTTAACTACACAAGTTCGGAAAATGTTCGAATTTCCGAACTTTGAACCGGATTTCCGAACAAACTCACCGTTGGACGAAATTCAAATTCGGATATGTTGTTCTCCAGATCGAAATCCCAAAAGGGCGTTTTGCCGCAAATTTTTTCCAGCTAAAATCACCATTTGCCTGGACTACGTGTTACACACTAACTGGATTTGTATATTTTATTTGTACAAAGTTAAACAATCAAAATTTTCACACAAATTTGTGCGGTGATTTGAACGATTTTGTGCTTACATTTGTACAAAGTCAAGCAATTTTTCGCATAAATTTGTGTGAAACTATTTGTATGTTTAACTTTACACAAACGTTTGCACAAAAACATACAAGTGCAGTTAGAGTGTAAGAGGCGCGTCACGTTGCGGGCCCCCGGATGCGGTGCGGAGCGCGGGGTCTCTCCCGGGGCGCTGCAGCGGGCACCAGCCACCCCTTAGGCCATCGCCGGGCCTCGGTCCCCGGAGTGCGGCGTCTCTGCGGCGCGCGCCGGCGATACCCCGCGCCCGGTCCGACACGCGCCCCGGCACGCGCGCGGTCACGCGGCCGGCACGCGGTCCGGAGCAGGGCGGGGCGGGGCGGGGCGGGGCGGGGCGGGGCGGGGCGGGGCGGGACCGTCCTGGTGGTGGTTGGGGTGGGTCCGTGTCTGAGGCAGGCAGGCGCTTAAAATGGTGTGCGGTGCGGGGTGCGCGCCCAGCCCGGCCCCGGCGGGCCTACACCGGGGCTGGCTGTGTGAATGGGTCGGTGCCTCGGGGGACCCCATCGCACAGAATGGAAACAAAAGTCGCCAGACCCCGACCGGACACCGCGCTGTGGGGACCCGAGGCGGCCCCCCCCCCCCCCGGTCACCCACCCCTCACTGTCGGTATGAAAGAAGCGGAAGAGGCCCCGGTAGACACAGGCCGTCTGGTGCGCCGTGTTGTAGTGGTGGTTGTCGGTCCCCGGGTGGGGCGCGCGGCTTGGCGTGGCCTGACCTGGCCTGGCTGTCTGCTGCGAGAAAATTCCTCTCCCGAAATAAGTGAGGAGGAAAATGTCGTGTGGCTGCACTGTAAACCGGGGAGTCATGACTCTCGCTCTCTAGAGAGCGAGATTGTGACCCAAATTTCAATACTCGCAGGAGAGAGAAAGAGTACCATCGCTCAATTAGTCATTATGAGGACATTTTCGGCTATACCTATGACTCTTTTTGAGTCGGTTCTGCTAACAACACTCAATATAAGTCATAATAGATACGTCTCATACTGAGCCATCTTGGCGAACATCGCTCTAAGGGAGCGATGGAGAAAAGCGTCGCTCATTTTGAGCGATAAACATGACTATCACAAATACAGTTGATGGCGGTGGCGGGTGTGTCAGAGAACACGCGTAACAATATGCGGGGTTTGCCTGCCCGCGCTCCAGCCGTAGGGCGCCGCCGCGGCCAGTTGGGTAGGCCGACCCACAATACTGTTGTTTTGAGTTTCTGGAACACGCGTTGCGTCCGTTACTAGAGAGGTAGCACCCTCGTTTTCTGGTCCTCCTTCTATGTCGTTCAACTTTGTCTTCCCCCTCTCTCCATTTCCATTTTCCCTCACTCTGACTCGTCTCTCTCTCTCTCTCTCTCTCTCTCTCTCTCTCTCTCTCTCTCTCTCTCTCTCTCTCTCTCTCTCTCTCGTTGCGGCGGGCCAACTTGTCCCAAATTGGTAGCACTCTGTGGGCTCGGAGGAAGCTCCTTCCTGGACCCTCCATCTCGACCCCCCCTCCACCACTGCTTCCCTCTTCTCTCTCGCTCTCGCAATGTCGGGTTCAACTCAGGGCTTCCTGCGCCCCTTTTTGTTTAGGCCCCTTCGTTCGTCCTTGGGGCCAAAAACCGCCGCGCCTCCCCTCGCCGTGCCCCGCCCCGCCTCATGCTGTACGACTTGATGCTGCTAGCCTAGCGCAGGGCGGGCGGGGCGGGCGGGGCGGGCAGGGCGGGCAGGGCGGGCAGGGCGGGCAGGGCGGGGAGGGCGGGCGGGGCGGGCGGGGCGGGCAGGGCGGGCAGGGCGGGCGGGGCGGGCAGGGCGGGCAGGGCGGGCGCGGGCGCGGGCGCACCGAACTACCGCACCAACTGGTGAACTCGGTCCGCCTGGCCGCCGTAGCCGCACGGCCCCGGCCCAGCGCCCTGCGCTTACCCCGGCAGCTGGTCCGGTGATGAAATAAGTCCAAAGTTCTATTAAACGGCAACTCCTAGGGGAGGCCAGGATTAACTCCGGACTGGACAAGTACCCGCCTCTATATTTAATAGTGTGTACTTTTTCGTGTGTCTCTCTCCTCCCCCTCAACCCCCGCCATGTCCCCAGCCTTGCCGTGGAATGGAACAGGCGTGTCGGAGCTGGCGTGGCTGACTCTACGTAGCTCTCAGCCAATCTTTATTATTCGTAATTATTACTTTAAGGGAAATGGGGAGCGGGGTGGGGAAGTGGCGAGAGCCGTCGGGCTTTGGGGGAGGGAAGACCAGGCTGGGGGGAAGGGGGAGCTCGGACGGCCTGAAGTTGTCTCTCGCGCCCCCACGCCGCGACTTGCCAATTCCTCGAAATCAAAGACATTAATTCGATTTGCAGATCAATTTCAGGAGTAGGGGGGCAGGACGGGGTGGTGGTAGTGGAGTGCAGGGGGGTTGTCGTAGCCCTGGGGGCTGGGGCAGCTCCGACTTGACTTGACGGGGCCGCGCCGGCCATCAGCGGCCTCCTACTGCCTTTTTGACTCTGATTTCGCGCTGCCTCTTCCCAGTCTGCAATTCTTGGTGCGAGAGAGAGAGAGAGAGAGAGAGAGAGAGAGAGAGAGAGAGAGAGAGAGAGAGAGAGAGAGAGAGAGACGGGAGAGGCAAGAGCGGAGGCGGCGCAATGTCCTAAAAGCATATCGGCCTCTGGTACGGCTGCGGCAGGGCGGGGCGGGGCAGGGCAGGGCAGGGCGTAGCGGGGCGGGGCGGGGCGGGGCGGGGCGGAGGGTGTGTTTATGGTCCCGTTCAATATCTTCATCACTCCCTGTCTCAACTCTCTCGACGCAGACGTACTTCTTTGCAGAGAAATATGCCGCGCGACATATTGTGCCGCCATGTTTGCCATTTTCCGTTGCTGAATCAATGAGTCACCCATCCTGACACACACACACACACATGGGCCCCTGATCGCAGACAGACGGCGCGCGCGCACTCTCTCTCTCTCTCTCTCTCTCTCTCTCTCTCTCTCTCTCTCTCTCTCTCTCTCTCTCTCTCTTCACCCCGCACTGCAGACGACTATGGTCATGGTCGTGATTGGATTTAGTGTCAATAAACCGGATTTGGGGGTGGGGGGTATGGCGGAGGCGCATGAGCCTGCCATGGAACGAATAGGGACCAGCACGCCAAAAGGCACCTCATACTTATCAAGTCGGATTTTTACTTATAATTTTTAAAGAAAAATCCTCCTACGGGCACCCGTAAAAAAATTTGCGTTTGAAGTTATGTTAATTGTGATGTTGCTCACACACGGTTCGGTTACTTCCGCCCCCGCGCCCGCCCCTCCCGTCCGCCATCTGGACCCGCCCCTTTCAGCGTGCCAGCTTCAGCCGCTTCAGCCCCAGCAGAGGACGGGCAATTCATTCATTACAGGCTCTTCATGCTCTCGGCAAACTAATCCTTTCGCTACCCCTCCCCCCGCCCCCCCCCCCTCCCTCCGCCCTTCCTCTTTCGGTCCTGCTGCCGTGCCGCAGGGCGGCTTGCTGTGTCGGACAGCTTCCTTATCACTCCTTATCAGTGTGCCAATGGGCGGGGCGGGGTGGGGCGGGGTGAGGCGGGGCGGGGCGGGGCGGGGCAGGCGCGCGTCTCGTCCATCAGGACGCTGCCCTTACCCTTCACCGTACCCCCTGCCCCTTTCTTCCCCTTCCAATCCCCGATTGCTCCCCTCCCCTTCTCCCCCCCCCCTCCTTGGCGACTTGTCGTCCTTTCACAGCAGCAGCAACCTTAGCGGCGCCATCAGCACGATATAATCAAATTAAACCTCCGTAAATTAAATTTCGGAACCTATCCTGGAGGGGCTGGGCTGCTGCTACTGGTCGGCCCTCTCCAGACCGTGCACTACTAGCCACTGTCGTCTACTTGAGAAAACTATTTTTTTCCTAGAAAAAAGTGCTGTTTTACAATACCTTATCAAGCATACACAGCAAAAGTAAAAATTCCGGAAAGTTCCCGATTGAATAGGGGCGGAAGCACGCTCTCATCAGTTCGCAGAAATAATAAAGTGAACTTAGCTCCGCTGCGCTGTTATCAGACACCGTGAAAAATATTCTCGTGATATCGTCATGTTGTCAGTTTACGACAGCCCCATTTTTGCTCCTCTATCAATTCCGAGCCGATACGTAGTCCTTGTAATTTTACAATTCGAAATTTGGGTTTGACGAAACGCTTCGTGGAAATTTTTTCCGTAAACCTACAACCACACTACTGACAGTGAGTGCGCCGCGGGCTCGGCCTGGGGCCATGCGGGCGGGGCCTGGGCCTGCTGCTGGATGGACCGGCCAACCGGCCAGTCTCGTCATATTTCGGCTAAAATCTGCAGCAGCTGGTGGACATCAAAGTGTGTGTGGCTGGGAAGAGAAGGAGGGAGATAGAGTGAGTGAGTGAGCGAGAGAGAGAGAGAGAGAGAGGGGGGGGGGGAGCATTCGAGAAAAGAAACGCGAAGCGGAGAGGCGGGCCTTTTTAAGAGCAGCAGCAGCAGGCAGGCGGCGCCTAGCTTTGCTTTCCAAAGTGAAACTTGTTGGGACCAGCCCGGGGTAGGGGGGGGGGGGGGGGGGTGCTGGTCCTTGTCCGGGTCATGGCCGCCTGCCCTGCCGGCTGTCAAACTTTTTGGAATGCTTTGATTTTATTGGACGATGCGCGAGAGAGACAGATAGGAATGGGAGGGAGGCGCGGGCGTGATGCGGGGGGAGGGGGGGGGGGGGTAGCGGGCCGGCGGCGTAGCGACCGGAGCAGCGCCTCGAGGCACTTTGGCCGAATAAACCGGATTGCATTGTCACGCCGTGCACAGCACAGCCCCCCGCCCCCTCCCCTCCCGCACAGTTCAACTTTGCGCGTTGCGCGATGGATCGGAAATTTGAGATAGAAAGTAAGAGTAGTGTTGTCGCAGGCGGTATGGGCGCGGGAAGCTGCCAGGCCTTTGCACATCTTTGAGAGGAAGGGTGACGGTGGCGGCGAGGTGGAGGAGAAAGTTTAAACTAAAGCAGTCAGGGTGGCCAGGCCCGGCCCGGCGCGCGGCGGAAGCTCTCCTGTTCGCCGCGTCATTTCTGTGCCACACAAGCCACAAGGCCGGGGTGGCTAGGCGCGGTGAACACACTCTTAACTTCTTACAAAGAATTTTTTTTTGTATAATACAAAGAATTCTATGCAACCGTAATATACATTAAATTTTCTTGTAATACAAAAAATTTTGCTTTGTATTACAAAGATTTTTCTTTGTATTACAAAGAAAATTTGGCTTTGTATTACGGTTGCACAGAATTCTTTGTAATACAAGAATTTTCTTTGTAAGAAGTTAAGAGTGCAGAGAACCACGGGGTAGGGACGGAGGCGCCCCGAAACAGAAAGTTATCGCGCAGGGTATCGCCGATCAACGGTGATAGTGGCTGCTGCTTTTTCCCACGGTCCTGCTGGGAGAAATATTTTTTTCTCGAATTCGGCGATTAATTTTCTTTTTTTCGGCCTCTACCGCTGCTCTACCCTTATCGTTTTTCCAGTTAATTCATTTCTTGCAATGCCTGCTATGCCGAACCGTGTATTGCTGTACTTGGGTGCAACAATAACGTTACTATTAGTGCCCTTCTGACGCCAGCTTTCTGTCTCCCCCTGCTTCTGGCTGGTGTCTCAAATGGCCCGAATGACAGCGCCAAGTCAAACACGATGAGGAGACTAGCAAACTTCGGGACCAGTCCAAATCCAACTACCAAAGGCTATGGCGGGGATTAACTAAACAGACCGCCCTGCAGGCGCCGCCCCTGGCCCGGCCCGGCGGGCACTGCGGCTGCGAGGCGGTAATAAGCCACCCCAATACACCGTCCTAGTGTCGTCACAGGTGTCAGGGGTTTTTACAAATTGAATCAGTCATACGACATCCCTCTTTAAATGCTAAATTTTGGCAAAATGCCACATTTTGGCGTTCCTCTAAGACCTCTTTAAAAGCCAAACATTATTGGCACTCCTTGTCAATTTTCGGCCCCTTTGTAAGCTAAATTTTAGCATGCGAAGAGGCAAATATTTGGCGTTATAATAAAAAGAACCGCTGAGGGTTGGCATAAAAAAAAAACGATGACCATAATATTGGCACTTTAGTTGGAGTCGGACACCTTATGGTGATCAGCTTATCAGTTCAACATTATGCGAGACCATGCGAAACACGGTGCCGCATACGATGAAATGGATTTGCTCCATCCAACAAGATTTCCTTCTCCGCGCAGAGAACTCTCACATCACGATCCTCATACATTAGTTTCGTTCCCACCCCTTCTCCCCACCTACTCTCCTTCTCCCTCGCTTGCGACAAAAATGCAGCATCCTCAGTCAGCAGTGGCGCGTCCCCCCGGCTTTACCCTCGCCCCGCCCCGCCCCACCCCGCCCCGCCCCATCCCTCTGGTAACAGCAGCGGCGTCGTTGTAAGGAAGCTGCCGGGGGGGGGGGGGGGGGGCAGACTGATCAGGTGCATTTGTAGAAGTCACGCGCCGCCGTGATGTAGGAAGCGCGGCCTTTTCCGTCGTCGGGCAGTTTGTCGTGGTGACAATCGATTGGCGGAGGACGGAGTGCGCGCGCGATATACGCCAACAGAGAGAGACGGAGATATAGAAAGAGAGAGAGAGAGAGAGAGAGAGAGAGAGAGAGAGAGAGAGAGAGAGAGCGCTATCGTCTCGCTCTGTCTGCACGGCGTGCGTGACGTGAGCGAGAGTAACGTACTTCTGCAGACACTTCTTGCTGCACTGCCGCCGCTGCTCGGACATCTTGCTCGCGGATTTAAAGCTTTCCCCCCTTAAGACAGATCGTGCGGCGTGTGAGAGAGAGAGAGAGAGAGAGAGAGGGAGAGGGGGAGAGTGTGAGTGTGTGTGTGGCTGATGTGTCGCGTCCATTTCGAAAGCGCGGGCGCTCGCATGAAAAATCAGCAGTAAAAGCGCGTTGTTTAACGCATGAGACAGCGGCCGTAAATTTTATACGTCCTGTTCGGTCCTCTGTTCCGGTATCGGATCGGCCTTTTAACTTCCGGGAGGGGGGGGGGTGTAGGGGGTGAGACAGGGGCTGTCTGGACGCTACGGCCGAGCTTCACGAGTAGCGTTGCACTAGTGTAACGCTCCCAGCTGGGAAAAAACCTTGCACAGTTTTCTAGAAATGGGAAATTTATTGGTGCACTTTCGATTTTTTTTTATCTGCTGGCGGAAATGGTTTGAGCGAGCGAGGTAGTCGATGCGCCGGGAAGACTGCTTGAGGCAGAGAAAATAAATCTTCCTTTAGTGAGCCCGTGCCATGGCGTGGCCTATTACTCCAGACCGTATGGTAAGTGGTCTTGACGTCGTCTTTTCTGCAGTCGTATTTACGATGAAAATATTTATGTTCTAATTATGATGCTGTATGTAAATCTGATTGTTGCACGCGGACATGAGAAATGAGATGGCCATTTTCTCTCTCTTCTAGTTTTCATTTCTGGGATCCCTTCATCCTCTTTCTTTCTTTTATTTTTTTTCTCTCTCTTTCTCTCTCTATGCGTATCGCATTAAATTCGGATAATTATTTTCATGCCTTTTCGACAACTAGGCCGTCCCGTCCCGTCCCGTCCCGTCCCGTCCCGGGCCCTTCTCTGCGCTGCCCGTTTTCTTTCGCGAGCATTATACAGACGGTGAGGGAGCGGCCTATAATGGGCACCATCATCTCTGCGCTCTTAGCTCGACTCCCGTCCTCTGACCCGCCCCGCCCCGCCCCGCCCCGCCCCGCCCCGCCCCGCCCCGCCCCGCCCATCCCCGCCCCCCACCATCCTGCTCCACCGGCCCACAGAACTTTGCACATTTGTGAATAAATAATTGCCGCTCCTTTGCCGCACTATATAAGTATACCAGTCTCCAAAAGAAAAGGAAATTCATGCTCCCGTTTTCTTCGTCGCATTGCCTTCCCACCACTGTTAATTCCCTAGAAAGCATTGTGAATGCATTGTAGATTGCGAAGCATAATGTGCCTTGTAATCGCGAAGCAAACGCTTTGCAAATTTGAGAAGTAGTTGCTTTGTAATTGCAAAGCAATACTTCAAAGCTTTCAAAATCCTTGCACTTTGTAAAGCGTTTACTTTGAGAGAATTTAACCGTGAACAGTTCTATGACTCTATACAGTAAAAGTTAAAAGAGGGACAGAGGGAGAGAGTTAAAAACAATTCCTCGTTGTGTAGTGACTGCTCTGTGTAAGGAATGCGGGGACCACCGCCACCCACTCGTATTAAGATGATTGATTCGGCCGCCTGAAGTGGCCTGCAAGGACTTTACTTAGCAGCCCCCCCCCCCCCCTCCTGTCTCGTCTGTCTCTCTCGCTCTCCCCTGACGTGCCTCCGGGCCACCATTTCTTTCGGAATGCGCGTCATTAGCGGTTTCCATCGTCATCAACCCCCTTTCCCCTCTCTCTCCTTTTGCACATTCTTCTTCTTCTTCTTCTTCTTCTTCTTCTTCTTCTTCTTCTTCTTCTTCTTCTTCTTCTTCTTCTTCTTCTTCTTCTTCTTCCCTCTTGCCACACCTTTGTCCAGCGTATTTATCTTTTTCCCTCTCCTCGCTCCCCACACCTTTCCTTTCCCCCTGACATCTCCCTTCCACTGTGAAAAAAATATTTGTAAATTTACGCCTTTTTTTCAAAATTTCGGATTCATACACGGAGTTGTAAATTAACGATCGCAGTCGTAAATTTACGAGAGCAACCTCTTGCCCGTTGAAGGAAAACTGAGTCGACTCATGATGTCAAAAAATACTCTGAAATATACAACGCGAGATCGAAATTTTTTCCGTAACCCTCACGACTATTTTCCACAGTGTTCGCGTCAATCCCATTTCAGTCACGTGTTTCTCCGGTGCACCTGCGGTTCCTTCTCCTCCCCGCTCTGCGCCGATGTTGCCTGCGCGCGCAGCGCAGCGCCGCCATTTGGGCCCTTTTGCCTTTAACGGCCGGAAGTAACGACGAAACAAGGCAGGTCAGTAGTGTGGCGGCGGTGTGGTGGTGCCGCCGCTGCCTCTGGGGAGGAAAAGATGTAATGAAAAGAGTGTGTCGTATTTCAAACGCAGCCTTGTGATTTCTTTCGGGCACAACGTGCGCGCGGCGCGCTTCGCTCCCCGACATTTTTTTTTCTACCCTGCGTCTCTTTTCTCTCTTTAGCAACAGCTGGCGACCGTTTATAGCCAATAGCCACGCCCATAAAGTGGGAACTGCAAAACGGTGGTTTTGTCGCTTCGGAAACGGCCAGCGAATGGTGGTCGGGTTGGGGTTGGAGGAGGTGTAGGGGGCTGCTGGGGAGGTATATATATAAGTCACTCGGGGGTCGAGCCGGGCCGCCCGTCGCGGCGGGCGTTAGGTAGGTACAGACGCCCCTTGGGACTTTGAAGGAAAACCAGAGAGGAATACAAGAACACGTGTGATTTTGGATGCGGCCCCGACAGGGCTGCGCGTGGCGGCTGGATCAGTGCGTCTGCACCTTGTAATCCCCCAAGGGATTTGACGAGGATTTAAAGCAACGTAGCTCCGGCTTCGGCCGTCATGGAGAGGATAAGGGGCCCGGATCACCGGAGGAGCGTTGCTGTTGTGGTGAGAGCAGCCGTGTGCTCGATCCGAGAGAAATACATACTGAATAGCTTCTAAACTCTATTTATTTTCTTTTTTGAAGGGGGCGGGTTGAAGAGCCCTGGTGAAATATTATGAATGTCTAGCTTAAGTGCTTGGTGGCGTGTCGTGTCTATAATTTTGCTCATTTTGTTTTTCAATAACTTTAAACGTGCTGTTAATTCAAGGGCCACGACACCGCAAACCTCGGCACGGCCAACTTGCATCATGCATAGGGGACGGAGAAGCTGTGTGCAGAGTAAAGTACCGACTCGCTACCCTCTTTTATGTTTTTTTTTTTGTCCTCCCTCAGGATGGTTTTATCTTTTTTCAGTAGCGGAAAGACCGCTCGGGATGGTGCGGCGGGCCGTGGTGTGGGTCGCACTGCCCCTCTGGCGCCAAGAAGGAGAGAGAGAGGGAGGGAGGGAGGGAGAGAGAGAGAGAGAGAGAGAGAGAGAGAGAGAGAGAGAGAGAGAGAGAGGGAGGGAGATAGCTGCTGCTGTGCCGGGCGTTACATTTTTCGCGCAGAAAAGACGTGCTGACTACCGGGGAGTACCGCTCCGGGAGAGAGGCAGGGAGAGGAGGGAGGAGGGAGGAGGAGGAGGAGGAGGAGGAGGAGGAGGAGGAGGAGGAGGAGGAGGAGGAGGAGGAGGAGGAGGAGGAGGAGGAGGAGGAGGAGGAGGGGGCGACGGGTGGCGCCCAAACTTGGACCAGCCGGGCATCATAGTGTGGCGCTCAGGCATCCCCCTGTCATAAACGCGTGCAGCGCGGGGCGACATTGATAACCTGCAGAAACTCTCCCGCTTTCTCTCACCACCTTCTCTCTCTCTCTCTCTCTCTCTCTCTCTCTCTCTCTCTCTCTCTCTCTCTCTCTCTCTCGGCCTAACATAACTCAAACCCGTCGTTCGCCGTGCCTTGGTGTAACAGCACATTGTGTGCGTAGGGGATTTTACTCGGTGGAAACGGCTCCCACGCCGTTTGACTATGAACTCTATCTCTACCTCTACCTCCCCTCACCTCCCCTCACCTATCACCTCACCTCACCTCACTTCCCCTCGCAGCCCCGCGCCGTAGGCTAGGCGAGCGTGTGTGCTCTATACTCAAACAGAAAATTTCTGTGCAGCGGCAACAGCGATCGGTAAATATTTGTGAGTGAGCGGCGCGCAGCGTTCCTGTTGTTGCCCTTCCGCATTCCTCACTTCCGGGTCGATACCGTTTAAAATTGTTGTAATACACAGCTCATCGCCACCTTCCTGACCTGCTGGCCGCAGCACCCTGAATGTCTCTCTCTCTCCTCTCTCTCTCTCTCTCTCCCACCCTCTCTCTCTCTCCCTCTCCCACCCTCTCTCTCTCTCTCTCTCTCTCTCTCTCTCCCTCTCTCTCCTTCTCCCTCTCTCTCTCCCCCTCAATCTCGGTCTCCCACCCCGCTCGCTCCGGTACTGCAGCCAGGCCCCGGCGGTGCGATTCGTTATCTCTCCCTGGCTGCCTCTTTAATTGCAATTTGCAGCGGTGTGTGTGCGTGAGAGAGAGAGAGAGCGAGAGAGAGCGAGCGAGAGCGTGAGTGCGTGCCACTGAGTGCGAGAGGGAGCATGAGTGTGAGCGCGCGCCCCCGTGGAGAGTTAACCTCCCCCCACCCCCACCCCCACCCTCCGTTTTTCTCTCCGGTAACGTGGCCGCGTGCGCCGGCGTTTCCTAAAAAGAGATTTTATTATTGCGTCTCTCTTGCTCTCCCTTGTTTTGCGACCCGCCGCGCGCCCGTGACCCACTTTGGGAGATAAACGAGCCAAAGCAGCCCGGCGCGGGCCGCTACGGTGATATTCGCCGCGCGGCCGGGGGGGGGGGGGGGGGGGGGTCGCTTTGGGGTCGCGAGAGCGTGAGGGGGAGGAGGGTGGGGAGAGGGGGAGATGGCTTCGCTGGAGTTGGCCGCGTTCCACATGAGACTGCGAAGTGTCCCAGCTTTCGTTTGGAATTATTTTTCTCCACCCGAGGAATAATAATAATAATAATAATAATAATAATAATAATAATAATAATAATAATAATAATAATCCGGTGGGCCCAGCTCTGATGCGCGATACAGACGCGCCGTAATAACTGCTGTACACCCTCGCCGCGCCTTTCCGACGCTGTAGACGTTTGTTGGCACTCATTGCCAGTGTTTGTCCAGATCATCATGTCGGCGTTGTTTTGTATAATGAATTGAATTTCCGCGCCCCGTTTTCCGTCATAATGGCGTACATTATCTCTCCCCCGAGGCGTGGGCTGGGCGCGGGCTGCGCTCCGCCGCCGACGCCTCGCAGAGGCGATTTAGCGCGGCCCGAGTCCCAGTCGCGTCGCCTTTTGAAAGGGGCGTGGTGGCGCGAGGAGGGGTCCTCGGCTCAGGCAATAAGGCAATCTTCGGAAATTTGGATCTAAAAGCCATGCCTTCCGCCTTATTCATATCGCCTGAAGCCTGCTGTAGTGATTACTGCCTATTTACAGGCGTTTTCTTGGCACGACAGTGCTCACTTTTCAAAACTACGACCACCCCAGGACACCGTCACACTTCCATGCGTAACGCGCGTGTCCCAGGAATAGAGTTTCCGCGAGCGGAGTAGGCTTCAACTGGGTAGGCAGGCAAACATTTCGAAACACCGCACAGACCTGCCCCATCTGTTTCCAAACCACTACCCCCCCCCTCTCTCTCTCTCTCTCTCTCTCTCTCTCTCTCTCTCTCTCTCTCTCCTCTCTCCTCTCCCTCTCCCTCTCCCTCTCCCTCCCCTCTCCCTCTCTCCCCACTCATTACGGACTTGGACAGCGACTGCGCATGCGCCGTGCTGTGCGGCGGTACGGGACAGGACAGGGCCGCCTGGTCGGGCGCTGTTCCATAAACATGATCCCCGCTTGTTCCGCACGTTTCATTGAATCTTCTGCCTCCTCGCCTCCCTCGTCTCTGCCCCGCCCCGCCCCGCCCCGCCCCGCCCCGCCCCGCCCCGCCCGGCTACGCCCTGCAGTAGCAGCGGGGCGCGGGGGGCACTCTGGCCGAGTGGTTCGCAGGGTGAAAGTGGCGGCAAGCAGAAACTTTTCGCCTCTTCACTGTTGGAACCTTACGGTGATTTTCACTGTAAAATTCAGTGAACCCTCCAGCACTGTGGATTACGGTGAATTTTGATTGTAAGCAGGCGGTAGGAACTGCCGTGGTCTGGGTTGACCCATGATCGTTCCGCCCCGAGCTCGAGAGTGCAGTGTAGGCGGTTCCCAACAAAGCATCGGAATGCTTTGTACCGGGTGTTTCTTTGAATGCGTAACAGTGTTGCGGGTTTGCCTACCCCATTCGCCCGTAAGGCGCCATGGCCCCTGCAGCGCTGGAGAGTATGCAATCCCGCAACACTGTTACGCATTCAAAGAAACACCCGGTAGATTGCGAAGCAAAACGCTTTGCTAATTTTGAAGCTTGAAAGCTTTGCAGATTGGAAAGGACTCTGTGAAACTGGATCGTCATTTGACGATAAATAGTACACTGTTATTCGATTCATGTGACGTCACATTCTTTTCACTGTAAAAACTGTCACATTCGATTGGATATAAGTGTCACATTCCTTTGAATGTGACTGCCGAATTTACGGCGCTTTGCCCTGTCGATTCACATTACAACAAATGTGACATCATATTATAACGAATGTGACAGCTTTTACAGTTAAAAGAATGTGACGTCACAGGAATTGAATAACAGTGTGTATCTGTAACATGCACCTCTCTCTAACTTCCTGTATTTTTTTTCTGCAGGTAAGCCGCATGAGACGTGCTGACCGTCATCACCTCTGCAAAATCACCTGTAAGTGACACCTGGAGGCTGATGCGATTCTAAGCACATTGTAGTTTAAAATTTTGCCCCTTCGGGGTCGTTGCGTGTACATTTACTCCCGCCGACTGACCCCGTTTCGAAATGAGTGTTTGTATGGAGCGCAGCCTGGAATGCCGACGACTCGAATAAAAGTGGGGCGCGATAGACTGGAATGTATTCACGGAATTCCTCATAAAGACCCTCTCTCCTCCCCCCCCCCTCTCTCTCTCTCTCTCTCTCTCTCTCTCTCTCTCTCTCTCTCCCTCTCTCTTCCTCTCTCTCCCTCTCTCTTCTCTCTCTCTTCTCTCTCCAGCTCCACGCCTCATCTGCTCGCGGGAGGAACAGAGCGGGAGAGGAGAGGAAGAGAAGGAGAGAGAGAGAGAGAGAGAGAGAGAGAGAGAGAGAGAGAGAGAGAGAGAGAGAGAGAGAGAGACGGACTAAGGTGTGGGGTGGGGTAAGGCGAGACGAAGCACCTCACACTGTGGAGGAGGGTCTCAAACTAAAACCAGGAGAACTGCCATGGCGTTTGCTTTTCCGCAAGTCAGCTCGGTAAGACGAACCCCTCTCACAAAAGTGGCAAACGCGTTACACTGTGGAAAACAACTTTGTCGCGCGCTTTGCGTGAATGCGTACCGACATGTCTGCCGGCAAACGTACTTCGAGCTTTATTTCATCATTTTTAATCAAGGTTTTACAGGAAACTTTTCCGCGAAGAGTGTTTTTAAAATTGTAATTCAACGTGTATGACGTATAAATACTTTCCTATCGATACGGAAGTCATTGACGAGCAGGACTGGCCCATCTGAAATTTACAAACATATTTTGTGAATAGTAAATTAATTTACGAAAATACTTTTCACAGTGCTGTGCTGTGCGAATGCTACAAAGCGAAACGTAGTGCGAGGGCGACATAGATGCACGGGTCGGGTCCCTCGGGCCTCCCCCCTCCCCCCCCCTCCGCCCCCTCCCCCTGCTCCCCCTTCCCCCCTCCCCCCTTTCACCCCTCTCCCGACACTTTGGCATACGATGAGCCGGCCCGGCAACAACTTAAACAGTATTCTTAAGTCACTTAGTGTTGGCACCGTGGCAGTGTGCGGTGGGGCCGCGCAGCGTAAGAACGAGGAGGATGAAGAAGCAGTCTGGAGCGCTTTGTGTGCACTGGAAACGCTATATGGTCGCTTCGAATGCCAAAATATGGGCCTTCACTGCAAATCCTCGAATCCAGATTCTCGCCTGAAAAGGGAAAGGACACTTTTCCTTGCTTACTTAGGGTGAGAATTTTAAACCTCACTCTATTTGAGGTTTTACAACATTTTTTCTGTCACTGGATAACTTTTGTTGTTACTGGACAGCTGACGTTGTTGCCAGACAACAGCCGTTGCTGTTCTACAATACGAGTCAGTTAAAAACTTTACAACAATTTACTGTTAATTCGCAGTATAAATTTTTACTGTGTGTGTGTGTGCGTGTGTGCGTGTTTGCGTACGTGCGAGCGTGCCTTCTTACGAGGACGAGGGGGCGAGTGTGTGTTCGCCTTTGAGTCCTTGGAGCAAGTCGTTCGGATGAAACCGTCGCGCTTAATTTTATGTGTGTTTGTGTGTTTTGGCCTTTATCTCGCGGGAGCTAGCGCGACAGTGACAAGTTAGTTGCAAACTAAACAGCAGCAGCAGCAGCAGCGGAGCAGGCGAGTCCCGCAACACCACCCTGCTCCACCCCGCGCTGCATCAGACACACTGTGAAAAATACTGTTCTAACCTCACAGTGCATCACTGTGAAAAATACTGTTCTAACTTCACAGTGCACTCTTAACTTTTTACTACCAAATTTCTTCGTACTACTATGAAATAGTCTTGTAGTCTACGAGGAGTTTGTGCTGTTGTAGTACTAAGCTACCACTTTAGTAAGATACTAAAATATGTCATCGTAGAAACCACTTGTTTAGTATGTTCTGAAGACTGCAGAAAATGCCCTCCCACCCCTTTTTTCAAATAGTTTGTGATGGGCTTTCACTGTGAAACGGTTGTTCCGTTCTTGTAATTTTCTAGTATGATACAAGGGTCTTTTGGAATTCTACTAAACAAAACCTTAATAACATACGAAAAAGTTGTTTTACTAAGAGGCCTTTTAGTAATTTACTACGCTATGTCTGGTAGACTGTGTTTGTTTAGTAATACTAGGAAATAGTCCAGTAATACTATGCAATCTATTAGTATTACAATAAAAAAGTTTAGTACTACTAAAGATTTTCATGATAATATACAACAGTTTAATTGCCTTGTAATGTACTAAACTCAGCTCTTAGTAAAAAGTTTAGAGTGTGCATCACTGTGAAAAATACTGTTCTAACTTCACAGTGCATCACTGTGAAAAATACTTGTAGAGGTTACAGGAAAATTTTCCATGATGACACCGGAAAAACAAAGGTGCTAAGCAACGCCTTTTCTGGGGCGCCAAAATTAAGTGCTAAGTTTAGTGCCTTTCCTGGGGCACTAAATCTAAGTGCCTTTCCAAAGGCACTAAATTTTGTTAGTGCCTTTTGCCTTTTAAAGGTAGGACTTAGCACCTTTGTTTTTCCAGTGTAATGTTGTAAAATTACAAGTGCTTTGTATCGACTTAGAATTCATTGACGAGCAAGAATGGGCCGTCGTAAATTTACAATATATTTTGTAAATCGTGATAACAAAATGTGCTGTAAATTTCGAGGGGTCCCCCTCTCTTCAAAAGGGTGTACAAAGAGTTTCGCGAGTATTCACGAGTATTGGCGAGTATTGGCGTGTATTCGCGAGTTTTGGCGAGTTTTGGCGAGTATCGTGCGAGTATTGCTTGATTTTTTTCGCGAGTATTGGCGAGTATTCGCGAGTATTGGCGAGTATTCGCGAGTCGCTCGCGAGTATTAGCGAGTAACTCGCGAGTAATGTTTTTGGTGTACAATGAGTTTTTTAGTGGGGGGACCCCTCGGTAAATTTACGAAGATGTTTTCACAGTGATTTGCTGTTAAGGTTTAGGGGTCGGGTCCCAAACGCCGCAAAGAAATCCATCGTGAAATTTTAAGGCGTTTCTGGGGAGGGCGCCAAATCGTTCCGACTGAATAATACCGCTGACCATCCCATCATCATCGCCTTCCGACACGCGGTAATTGCCTAAAGTGCCTTTTGCTTTTCTCCTCTCAATTTGGCACCAATAACGGCACTCCAGGTCTCCCTCGCCCCGCCCCGCCCCGCCCCGCCCCGCCGCGTGCGATCGGGCTGAAGTAACGCGCCCGGCGGCCCGGGGCCGCCCAAAGTGCAGGAAGAGCCAGCCGGCCCGGCCGGCCCGGGGTAGGACGGTCTCTTTGCTCGAACAGGTCCCTTATCATCTCAGACGAGAGAGAGAGAGAGAGAGAGAGAGAGAGAGAGAGAGGGGGGGGGGGCGGGCTCCTGGGTGAGGGTGAATGGGTGCGATGGAAGATCTGCATCGCTCGGTCCGGCTCTGCTAGCCACGCCCCTCGCCGCCACACGCCTCGCTTCCGGGCCAAGGGAATTTTCGGGCAATGCTTGCAATAAGGACTCGTCTGCTGCAGCTCATTGTAATCAGTAAGCCTTCAGCTGACACTTAAAAGTATTCGAGAAAGCGCCTCGTTTTGTCTATCTCACCGTACCTAACGTACATTCCCTCTTGCGTCACATTAGACAACTGCCTATCATTTCAAGTATAGTGCTCGATTTTAGGGAATGTAAAAACACCGGTCGTCTACTTTAGCTAATGTGTAGATGTCTCACACCTAGTTTGTCAGTGCACAGTGTCCTCCTCGCCCTGCGCTTCCGTCATTTCTCTGACGCCCGCCTCTCGACTCACAACGGTAAATATTCCACCCAAGCATCATGCCTTCCCTCACAGTAGTGCGACCGTCCCATTTCTCCTGTTGTTGGATTTGCGGAGAGACTATCGCCGGGCCGGGCCGGCCGGGGCTGTGGGGCTTAGGGTCTAGCCTCCCCTGCTTCTGTTGTTGCAGCGGGCACAAACACAAACCTCCAGCTACGTTGCCTGCGTGGCGCTAGCTCTCTTCTCCGGCGCCCTGACTTCTCCGGATATCTTTTGTCTTCTGCCCGCACTCATTAAAAATGAACCGATGCGCGCGCCAAGGCCTCGAGAGGCGTTTGTCCATCTCCGCGCGGCGTGAGTGAGTGAGTGGGGCAACACACGGCGAAATGAGATTTGTCAGGGAGAGAGAGAGTGAGAGAGAGAGCGCTTCTTGACCGGGCCCGGCCAAGAAGCGGCGGCCAGCGGCGGCGCTACGTACAAATATTTGAGCGACGCCATGTTGACTGTTGACTCTGACCGTCTTGCGACTGAATAGCCTCTGCAGCGTGTCCGTTCCCCCCTCCTCAACCCTCTCCTGTCCCCCGTTAACATCCCCCTCTCACTATCTTCCGCCTTCTTACTTCCTTTCGCTTTGTCCTTTTATTTTTCTCTCTGTCTCGGTTTCTAAAAACTGCTGCTTTTGGGGACTTTCTCGTGCCAGAATCCGCTTTAAAATAAAATCATTTTTTTAAAAGATTATTTTTATCTTATTGTTTTCTGTCAACCCGTACGAGTAAGCCCAGAATTTGTCTCGCTGGTTTTTGTGTCGCCTGCTTCGCAACCCCTCGCCTAAGGGTGTATCTGGTCCCGCGTCCTTTCCCGCCGGCCATTGTGCATGGTGTGTTTGTACTGAAAAGAGGAGCAGAGGGGTGAGGCAAGCTTTCTTGGGTTTCATCTCTCCCACGACATGCAGCGAGCGCTCGTATCGCCAGCGGCAGTGGCTATGTATTTCACGTCGATTATTTGATCGTAACAGAAAGTGTGACGCTTCCCACTTACAATCCCCGACACAGAATTAACGATTAACGAATTTTCTAAAAACAACAACAATACTTTTTGACATAAACAAATCAAAATTAAAACTGTGAAAGATTGTTTGCTGCACGACAGTGTGCCTCCCCTTTGCCGCTCCATTTTGTTTCCGCCTTTGCTGTACGACGGCGCTCAGATGATGACGAGTAAGGAGACAGCAAATGCAATTAAAAGGAAAGATCATTAACTTGGATATTGTGTAAGTGTGTCTTGCTCGAGCAGTGCGGGTCGCACGCTCGTCTGTTGAGACGTGACCGCGTGGGGCCGGCCGGGGCGGGGCAGGGAGGGGTGGGTTGGGGCGTGGGGCCGATCGCCACTGGAAATGGTTAACAGGCGTTCTTACCCCACGCGCCCGCTACCGGTGATCCGCCTGCTGTGGCTGAACTGCCTATGTACCCTGCCACTAGCCCGGTTGTGAAAACTACTGCCAGGTTTCCAAGCAGTTTTGGAAAAACGAAGACGTACTGTTACAACCATGCAAAGCATCGTTGCAAAGGAATCCGATGCTTTCAAGATGCTTTGCATTTGCGTGACCCTAGGCAGTGCCGGTGTGCTCCTCTGAGCGGCGGAACTGCCTACCCCGTGCCCCTGACAGATAGGCAGTGCCAGTGAGCTCCTCTGAGCGGCGGGACTGCCTACCCCGCTCGTGCCCCAGACAGATAGGCAGTGCCGGTGAGCACCTCTGTGCCCCTGACAGATAGGCAGTTCCGGTGAGCTCCTCTGTGTGGCGGGACTGCCTACCCCGTGCCCCTGACAGATAGGCAGTGCCGGTGAGCTCCTCTGAGCGGCGGGACTGCCTACCCCGCCCGTGCCCCAGACAGATAGGCAGTGCCGGTGAGCACCTCTGTGCCCCTGACAGGCAGTTCCGGTGAGCTCCTCTGTGTGGCAGGACTGCCTACCCCGTGCCCCTGACAGATAGGCAGTGCCGGTGAGCACCTCTGTGCCCCTGACAGATATGCAGTGCCGGTGAGCCCCTCTGTGTGGCGGGACAGCCTACCCCGTGCCCCTGACAGATAGGCAGTGCCGGTGAGCACCTCTGAGCGGCGGGACTGCCTACCCCGTGCCCCTGACAGATAGGCAGTGCCGGTTAGCTCCTCTGAGCGGCGGGACTGCCTACCCCGTGCCCCTGACAGATAGGCAGTGCCGGTGAGCACCTCTGTGCCCCTGACAGATAGGCAGTGCCGGTGAGCTCCTCTGTGTGGCGGGACTGCCTACCCCGTGCCCCTGACAGATAGGTAGTGCCGGTGAGCTCCTCTGAGCGGTGGGACTGCCTACCCCGCTCGTGCCCTTGACAGATAGGCTGTGCCAGTGAGCTCCTCTGAGCGGTGGGACTGCCTACCCCGCTCGTGCCCTTGACAGATAGGCAGTGCCGGTGAGCACCTCTCTGCCCCTGACAGATAGGCAGTGCCGGTGGGCTCCTCTGTGTGGCGGGACTGCCTACCCCGTGCCCCTGACAGATAGGCAGTTCCGGTGAGCACCTCTGAGCGGCGGGCTTGGCAACTCCACTTTGCCATTTGAAATACGAGAAAACAATATCCCTTCTCATCCTCCTGCACCCTCTCCCCCTCTGTCCCTCGCACTCTGCTTTCTCCTCAGTACTGGCCATGGCATTTCGGCAGCGAGAAGTGGGCGAAACTCAGGGGTCTGCCTGGTCTGCCGGACGGCCGCGCGCGCGCGCCCGCCCCCAGCTGGCGTCCTAGTGGAGTGGACTTGAGATAGAAATAAGGAACTCCAATCCAGAGCCTTCATTTCAGTCTCCTAAAGTTGGGCGCGCGGGGCGGGGCGGAGGCGGCCGCCGGGCCCGGCGGGGCCGCTGTGTATCCCCGCTCAGAGCGGCATTGTCTGTCGAGAACTTATTTTAATGGCGAGGTCCACCACAACGTGTACGCGCGCGCCGTCTGCCGGCCGGGGCCCGCCGCCCCCGGCACCCGCCTCCGGCCCCCGCCCCGCCTCCGCGGCACCGCCCCCGCCGCCTCACGCCGTCTGGACGAGCGTTGGAATTTCCGTCACGTCGCTCTGGAATGTCTCGCCAGTCCACCACTACGCCATCCTCTCTCTCTCTCTCTCTCTCTCTCTCTCTCTCTCTCTCTCTCTCTCTCTCTCTCTCTCTCTCTCTCTCTCTCTCTCGCTCTCCCCCTCTCTCGCTCTCTCCCTCTCCCTCTCTCGCTCTCCCGCTCGCTAATCGACTGGGAATGGCCCTGGTGAGTCTCCGTGCGAGGGGCGCTAGTGGCCGCGTAGGGGCGACGACTCCATCAGCCGGTGCTTACGGCCCTGCGTGTGTCGTAAGCGGTGGCAGCGCAGCGCCAGCGCAACACCCACTCTCCCTTTTCATTCTTGCCTCTCACTTCCTCTTCTCTTTCCTCTTTCGTGTTTTTAAAAAGAACTTTGTCACAACTGTATTTTTTCACCGCAAGTGGTGCTCAAATTATTATATTGGTCATATATTTCAAAATGTGGGGTATGGGGGGGGGAATTAGGCTTGTGTCTGTGACAGTTCTTATACTGACAGTGACGGCACAGGACAGGGGCAGTCGCTCTCTGCCCCTCCGTCTCTCTCTCACCCCCTCTCTCTCTCTCTCTCTCTCTCTCTCTCTCTCTCTCTCTCTCTCTCTCTCTCTCTCTCTCTCTCTCTCTCTCACGGCCAGAACAGGAAATCTCTTCCCTTTTTCCGGGACCCGTCCGGTCCAGTTGGGTCCTGGCGCGCGAGTCCCGTCCAGACGTGTGTGGATGAGCCGGCGCGTGGCCTGGGCGGGAGAGAGAGAGAGAGAGAGAGAGAGAGAGAGAGAGAGAGAGAGAGAGAGAGGGAGAGGGTCAAAGAGAGACGACTTGAGAGGGGAAGGGGCAGGGAAAGGGTTGGGCCGGCCGGGCCCGTGTCGTGGGGCGGAGTGCTTTGACTCTGCGCGAATATCAGCTGCTGGACTATCAGTGGGGGAGGGACAGGCCGCACCGCACCGCCTGCTGCTCGCCTTTGTCAGAGGGGCAGGCAACGCGTATCTCCGCAAATAGTGGTGACAATGCGAAAATGGCCATGATAGTCCAATTTCCTCGCACTTCAGTCCCAGCTGTTCCAGCCTCTGGGTCTCTCTCTTACTGGGTCTGCTACCACCGCCGCCCCGGTGCCGCCTCGGCGCCTCGCCCCCCCCCCGCTCCCCCTACCGCCGGCCCATGCAGGACCCGGAGGGCTGGTCGCAGCAGCGGCATCGCACGCGCCCGGTGGCACCCCCTGCGCCCGGGAAAACTTGTTTAAGACAGAGGGAGGAAGAGCGAGACAGAGAGAGAGAGAGAGACAGAGAGAGCGGGAGTGGGTAGGCCTTTCTGACCCAAAAGAAGTCAAAAGCGTTTTTATAGCGGTTTTTAAACTAAGAGGCTCGACAAAAATTCTCCCGCGAAAGTTTTCCATTTCAAATTCAATATAGAGTTATTTTCATGCTTTCCTCTTTTATTCCGTCGAAGGGTAGGGTTGGGCGTATATATGTACTCAAATCGAAATCAGCAAAAGAAAGGCGGGGAATAAAGACGGTTGGTTGGGGGGGCGGGGGGACCACCCCTCGTGACTTGGCCCGGCGCCTTGGCAGAGGAGACCGGCTCGCCAGAAAATTGACAGGAAATGGACGTGCAGGCTCGCGAAGGGCCGCCGCGCCGCGCGCCGCCCGGGGCAGGGCGGCCCGAGCCGTCGCAGAGAATCGACAGAAGAGCGGCGCGAAGCAGCGGTCCAATTCAAAAATGATACTCCTTCTAAGAAACGGGTCCGAAAAAGAAAATCACAGTCAGGCACCAGGTCTCGGGGGATCAAGGCCACATCACAAAAGGACAAGAAAATTATTGTACTTGTGAAATGGCTTTTCTACGTAACACTTCGCTGATTAAAAGTTCCCGTTTTCTGCATGAGATAGTGTACAATCATTTGGCACATTATTTTTCAAAAATTTCGCTATTTTCGTAGGGGAAACACATTTTTTTAATGTTTTGTCCATTAAATATGTAGAAATTTCTGCGAAATAATGATGTACAAAATACATTGACTTATGCAAACAAAAAAGTTAATTTAAATTAAGCGCGTGCTGTCGGTTCGGTCGCGGCGTAGGATACGGAGGTAGAACTTATAGCTGCTAGGAGTACTCTGTGTGTGTGCGTGCGCGCGCGCGCGTGTGTGTGTGTGTTAGGGGGGGGGGGTTAGGGGGGTCTGCCAGCGAGCCCCGAGGACGAACGCTGCTGGCAGCCAGTCCCTTGAAGGACGGCAGAGGCGTGAAGGGAATAGTCTGGTCTGGGTAAATGGGACGTCACACGTGCATATGAGATGGCGTGGCTCTGGCACCACCGCCACCATGATTGGCGTGCCTTACCATCTCCCATTTGCCTTGTTTGCCCCCCTCCCCCCTCCGCCCCCCCCCCCTCCCCTCCCCTCCCCCTCCCCCTCCAAAACCCTTCGCATGCGGACGACCCCGGATATGAGGCCTGCCGCGCTGCGATCGAAGCCCGCCTGCTTGTTCGCCTCGTTTCTCCCGTCTCGTCATTTTTCTGCACTCGCAGAGACACGGGTGAGTCGGGTGTGGTGGCGTGGGAGGAGTGAAGACCCGACCTCATGTTTTCTACATTATTTTTTGTTCCGAGAAAAAGAGAGAGAAATGGTGATGGGGGGGGGGGGGGGGCAGGGGGCTATGGGGATGGGCGGATGGAAGAGGCAGCGAAGAGGCGCTGTCGGCGTCATCCACACGGCTGCCTGCGGAGTCGTCGTGATTTCGATGGGCGTCATGGAATGAAAATTTGCCCTCGAGGAGACCTTTAAGGAGGCGGAGAGAGAGCGCGAGTGAGGGTGGAGGGGGGGGGGGGGAAATCAGGGGTCAGAGAAGACGACTCCTGCCCGTTCACCCGTCACTGACTTGTGTGTGTGCGAGCCGCCCCGCCGCCGCGCCGGCCGGAGGGGCCGAGACGGGAATGTGGCCGCTGTTCAATTCGATATATATGTGTACGTAAATTCCCATTGCTCTCACCCCCCCCCCCCCTCCTCCCTCCAGCCGCCCTGCTCCGCCCTCCGCCCTGACTTAACATAGTGAGATCGGCATTAGCAATACGTTGTTACGCCCCCTTGTTAGATCATTGTGGGGGGGGGGGGGTAAAATACATCCGGCAATGAATTTCTTCCGATCAATGTGTTTGGTTATGCCCCTCAGAATTCCGCCGCAGGCTAAGGTAGACGCACCTTTAGCTCAGCTTTGCAAAGCTGTGTTAACCTGCGTCTACCTTGTGTTAGTGAATTTATGTGAGCACCACAATTTTAAAATATCATCTGGTAAAAACGTTGTCCTTAAAACAATATTCCCGGCGGGATTGCTTTAGTCGGGCTGAAATATTTGGGACGCGTTTCGTGCTTACCGCAATCTAGTTCCGCCTACCCGCTCGCGACCCCATGCTACACCGACCCTTCTTCCTCTCCTCCCCGACGCGACGAAGTTTTCCGCTCCACTTGTCCATGGCGCGGCTGGGCCCGCGGCCGGGGCCGAGGCCGGGGCCACACCGCACTGCTGAGGCCGGGGCCGTGGCCGGGCCGAGCCCTCGGCCCCTCAAAGTAGGTTTACCTTGAAATCATATTTCGCTCACATAACAACGCCAACAAGATTTCCTACTCTCGGCACACGGCGCACGCCCCGCCCACAATCAAAATTCGCAGGAGGTGCGTGGCCTGGCAGTTTTGTGGGGTTAGGGGACGAGGTGGGCGACGACCTGCTCTCTGCGCACCGCGCCGCGGCGAGGTCGCTTTCTTCCATTTAAATACAGGCCCTTTTAAACGGACTGTCTTCTTAAACTTTTTGTAAAGCTTGCTCGGGCCGCCCAAAACCAATACACTGTGATCAGAAGTGTTCAACTGACACACACTTCAAAGTGTAGAACACAATGTTGAACACTTTATGATGCTTGCTTAAAAGCGCATGTATTTCACTGGGGACAAAAGTGTTCAACACTTAAGTTGGACACTTTCTGCTGGCGAACATATCGGTCTAACACTTGATGACTTATGTAAAATACATACAATGTTAAAAATAGTTGTCAGGTGATGGTACTTGTCCTAATAACTTTTCTCTTTTGCTAACAAGATAGCTGCATTCAGCCCCAATACTAAAGATATTGTATAATTTTAGGAGCTATCTATTCAAACAGTAGAAATTAGGTACAATCGTGGTTGTAACACAACTCCTGCGTTGTAAACTTTCAAAGCACTATGTGTTGTTTCTGAACAAACAAATTTGTACTGTAACAATTGTTTTGTTTCAAATCAGGAAGAAGCCCTAAAATTGTTTATGCAAATCTTTTTCAGATTAGCTTTGCTTGTAAAATTACAAAATTGTTTTTTTTTTTAAATAACACATATTGCTGTGGAAGTATACAACACCGGTGTTGTATATGATCAACACAAATTTTAACAGTGTAGGCTTATTAACTAAGCGTCTTTAAGTGTTCAACTCTGTGTTCTACACTTTCAAGTGTGTGTCAGTTGAACACTTTTGATTACAGTGTAACAGCAGAAGCAGACGACGGCTCGGTAAGCGAGCGACTATGGCTGGGACTTTTGCGCTGGACGCCTCAACGGGTGTAACGCGATAGACGTTTTACCGTATACGGGTTTGCCTACCCGCCCTCGGCGTGACTCGCCGCGTGGCAGACCCGCAAGTGTTTTCTGTTACAGGGGCACCAAGCTCGACCGATTAAAGTTTTTTGTCCTGCTTCCTCTCGTGGACCCGGGCCGGACAGGGAGTTTAATGGATTTCGCCGCCTCAGAAGCGTGAACAGATTAAAACTTTTCGTGTCCCATTGAGGTTGTATGTTCCACGGTCGCGCCAATTAGTCGCTCGGTAGTGATTTTCTTTTCTTTTATTCCCACCTTGTTTTTTTTTCGTCCTTTTTTTCTCTCTCTCTACGCTCGGATTCTTTCTCTGTCCCGTGACGATATTAGGGCGGCGGTGGTGCTCGCACGGCAGCCGTCACGACATCTTCTCTCTCGGCCCATCTTATTGGCGGGTGGTGCGGCGGGCCGGGTGCCTCCGACCAATCGGAGGCCGGCTAGCAGGCGACAATCAGCAATCAGAGCTAATGAGAGGCGCGTTACGTCCTTCAGGACACGACACGGATGGGTATCGAAGGCCGTCCTGCTCTCCGCCCCGACCAACTTTTCTTGTTAAGCGGAAGTGCCTTTCCTGCCGGTCTGGGGCGCCTGTGCCGGCGACCGGTCCGAGAGGGGCCCTTACCCCCCTCCCTCAATGCCCCCTCTACCCTCCATTTTGCTGTGACTTCCCGCTCTACCCTCTGGACCGCCTAAATATTTCAACTAAGTCAGGACGCGTGACCGGTTTAGTAAAACTTGCTGCTTGTTTGCAAAGTCCGTTTAAAAAAATTGTTAAAAGAAATGTGTACTCTTACAACTTCTCTGGAAAACCAAGTGTGTACATGTATTCATTATTTACTGCATACTTACAGGTATTCAGTAAATAATGAATACATCGACACGCGAGAGGAATAACCGCCTACCTCCGCGGACTGAAAACAAAACCGCTTACCTCTGCGACCCGTAAACAAAACCGCGCACCTCTGGGACACGAAAACAAAACCGCATAAATGACTTTTTTACACATTTTGAGATATTAGTATCAAAATGATCAGTGAAAAATTCTCTTTCGAATGATACCCATATCTCAAAATGTGTAAAAAAGTCATTTAAGCGGTTTTGTTTTCGCGTCGCAGAGGTGCGCGGTTTTGTTTAAGGGTCGCAGAGGTAAGCGATTTTGTTTTCAGTTCGCGGAGGTAGGCGGTTATTCCTCTCGCGTGTCGACATGGCCATATATGCAGTATTTGCTGAATACCTTGGCATGGACACACGAAAAATCACACAGAAACTACGTGTGTCCATGCCAAGGTATTCAGCAAATACTGCATACATGGCCATGTACACACTATTTACTGCATACATGGCCATGTATTCATTATTTACTGAATACCTGTAAGTATGCTGTAAATAATGAATACATGTACACATTTGGTTTTCCAGAGTTTTAGTCTGCTAAATTTTTGAGCTGACATATCATGTAGTCCTTGCCCTCTTTGCCTATGGCACAGCCGTCAATTTACAGCTTCAATTGTAAAGTTACAGTAAACGAGCACATCGGACACGTGATTTAATAAGACAACTTTACTCCAAAAACATAACTGAGGCAGTCACACAATACTCAGAAACAACGACTTTACCACGAACGCCATCAATTAACAATCGCTTCGTAAATAATGTAAGTTGCAATGAGGGTTTGATCTTGCAAGAAATATGTTGGTGCAATGCTACTAGTCCGGGTTTCGTGCGCAGGGCATCTTTGCATTGTGGCTCCGCGCGCGCCGCGTTGGCGGGGTCGGGGGCGCGTCTCGCACGCAGCCTGGATGTGGCTTTCCCGGGGTTTTAGGGGTTGGTGGTGGTGGTGGTGGAGGTGGAGGAGGAGGAGGAGGAGGAGGAGGAGGAGGAGGAGGAGGAGGAGGAGGAGGAGGAGGAGGAGGAGGAGGAGGAGGAGGAGGAGGAGGAGGAGGAGGAGGAGGAGGAGGAGGAGGAGGAGGAGGAGGAGAAGGAGGAGGAGGAGGAGGAGTGGGGGCTCATGGCGGCGAGAGCGAGCAGGTTTGCTGCTGCGGCTGGCCTGACGCGACACGCCAAACTTTGTTGGCAAGTTGCTCATGATTCTTCATGTTATTACACCCTCGCCCTGCTCCCCGATGCCCCCGCGGCGGTGCGGGATGGGGCGGGGCGGGGCGGGGCGGGGCGGGGCGGGGCGGGGCGGGGCGGGGTGCCGCGCCGCCCCTACCCTACCCCGGCAGTCATTCTCCGCCGCAGAGGTTGGTGGTTATTTTGTGTGTCATTATTGACTTGACATACGCTGCTTGCTGTCAGCGCAGGAAAACTGAAACTTTCTTTCTGGCGTCCGCAGACATTACTTCAATTAATTTCTTTACCCTCGCTCGCCCACTTTCTATATATATGCGGCAACTTTTACTTGAGTGGGAACTATAGGCTGACATGACCTCCGTGCCACGTGTGTCATGTCGCTGTTGGCGATGAATTATACATAAATGGACAGTTGCGTGTTTAGCCGAACCATGGAAAAACAAAGGTCGGACTTATCAACACCATTTTCACGTTCTAAAAGGCCAGACGCCACAGACATCAATTCTTTTGTCACACCCCTACCCATAGGGTTTCCTTAAACACATTTTTAAAGGCATTTCCGCTATTATCATCGAAACCCCTGTAAACCTGTATATCAGCTCTGCACTGTAAAAAATAATGACGGTGAAAACTACGGAAATCACCGCTAATTCCTTTGACGGTGTCCACCGTAGTATGGTGCCTTCCTACACTGTTATTCGATTCATGTGACGTCACATTCTTTTCACTGCAAAAACTGTCACATTCGTTTGGATGTAAGTGTCACATTCCTTTGAATGTGACTGCCGAATTTACGGCGCTTTGCCCTCTCGATTCACATTACAACAAATGTGACATCATATTATAACGAATGTGACAGCTTTTACAGTTAAACGAATGTGACGTCACAGGAATTGAATAACAGTGTACTACGGCGCGCACGTGCTAGAAATTTTCGAATCCTTGTTAAGGACTGCCAAGTACGACATCACCGTACTCAAATAATATAGGTTACGGTAGAACCGTAGTTATGACCTCCGCACACCGAAAATGGGGTACGGTGTCGCCGTACTCTGCGCTCACCGTAGTCGGTTTCTAAAACGAAGATACGGGACACTGTAGTTGGTTCCGTACTACAACCTTGCTTTTTCACAGTGTGTATTTCCAGTGCTGAGATCTCCTATTCTTCCTCGGCCCATGCCAGGGGTGCTGGGCGCTGCATTCTCCTCCCGGCCCGACCCAGCCTATCTCGCGGTCATCGCCCAGTCTGGAGCCCAGCTCTGTTGACTGAGCTGACCTTCTCCGGGGAAGATGGTTGTTTAATCCCAGCCGTATAGGGGCGCCAGGCCAGGCCAGGCCCGCTAGCAGTGGGGGCGAGGTCACCCACAGCCGCTGCAACTCTGCCCAGCACCCTCTTCTCTCTCTGTCTGTTTCTGTCTCTCTGTTCCTCTATCTCCCTCTCTGGCTATTCTCCCCCCCCCCCCCTTCTCTCTCTCTCTCTCTCTCTCTCTCTCTCTCTCTCTCTCTCTCTCTCTCTCTCTCTCTCTCTGTCCCTCTCTCTCTCTCCCTCTCTCCTCTCTCTCCCTCTCCCCTCCTCCCTCCCCTCTCCCTCCCTCCCTCCCTCCCTCTGCACCTCTCTCCCTCTCTCTCTCTTTCTCTCTTTCATTTGCTCTCCCATTTCCGCACTGACTTGCACGGTAAACGAAAACCTCTGATTCCGAGGCATGAAAATAGGGTAGATTTCGATTTTGGGAGCTAGAACTCGATTTCAGGCCCTAGAACTCGAATTTAGACAGCTCCGTTCAATAACGAGCAATCAGTGCCCGATTCCGAGGCGCAAAGTTCTGAATCGGGAAATGACCCCTCGAAAACGGGAAGAGGTTGGCTCGATTTTGAGAATAGCTCCCTCTGTTTTAGAACACACCTCCCTCTGTTTTAGAGACGCACTTTTTCGTTTTCGAGCCCACCAGTTCGGAATCGGAGCGATCCCGGAAATCGAGGTATCTGCCTCGGAATTCGAGTTTTTTGTTTACCGTGTGCCACGGCTGCGAATTTTCCTCCCTCTCACCACTGATCAACCACCGCTCACTCTCAGGAAAGAGATAAGATCCAGTCCAGTACCGCAATTAAGTAGAATTAATTTAATTTGGTGTAGATCGCAAAAGTGGTGCATATTTGTATATTTTCTTTTTCCTGCGCTGCTGGCTGCTCGTTTCCCGGGCGTGTACTCTATTCTGCCTCTCCCTGGCCGCGCCCCATGACGCTGGCCGCGCGCTGCTGTCCGGATGATAATCGTGTTGTTGTTAATGACGGCGATGATTTACTGCAATGGCGCCCCACATAATAATATTAATAATGGTTTTTAAAATTGATGGTCAAAAGCTGCGAGTCACTCGTTGAGGTAGCCGAGCAGAGGCGTGGTGTGTCGTGATGTACAATATGTTGAAAGAAGCGACAGCGCCGTGGCTGAGGGGTGTGTTCGGACACGGCACGTCCGTGCCGCTGCCTGCACTGTTAAAACCTTGCCAAGGATTGGTTTGTATTTCGGAGAAAATTGTTTGTTAGCTGCGAAGTGATTGGATGCTTTTGAAATACAAAGTATTTTCTTCGCAATTACAAACAGCAGAAGACATTTTTGTTCGTAAGACGGAAGGTTCATGTAAGCTCACGAACTATTTTGTTTGTAATAAGAAAACAAATTCTTCGCAATTGCTAAGCAACCAGATTTTTCGTAAAATTTCTTCGCAAGGTCATCCAGAAAAATAGAAAGTTGCAGCAACCCTTTTATGGTAGGCCAGGGACAACCATACAAATTATGGTTGAGGCGACTCTCATATGGTTGTACCAACTACAAAAATAGCAAGGCCAAGCATCCCAGTTGTTGATGTAACCATAAGAGTGTTGGCACAACCATATTTCGTATGGTTGTCCCGGGCATGGCTGCGCCACAACCATCTATTTTTCTGGGTGGTTATAGCAGTGTGGAGGTCCCGCCGCAGCGTCGCAGCGGGTAGCGGGGACTGATTAGAGCGCAGGTATCAAGTTTGCAACGCGAGCGCGGGGAAAGTTAGTCGGTGTATACGGGGAGGACTTGCGGGTGTGATGAATGGGCGCCAAAACACAGTTTGGGACTAAGAGGTCAGTGACCTCCCCGTCACTTCCTGCTGTGTGCGCCCGGCGGTTTTCTGCCCCGCAGTTGGTGTACGTGTCACCCGCGGCCTTGCTAAGAGCGGGCGACCAGAAATTGGGGCTTCCATCCGGTCGTGTGTTTCAGTTTTTGTCGATTGCTAGTTTTCCTCGACAATTTAATTTAAATATTTTCCTAAAGAAAAAAAAAGATTCAAACATTTTGCTCTGCACTACTATTCGCAACAAATACAACTTTTATAAAATCTAAAAGAGCCGTACACGAAAATACGAGGTAAAAGCTGAGCTTGTACCCCCAAAAAACGAGCTCGCCCTGCGATTGCTTTTAGCACGTGATATTGCCATGGTCTAATTAGAAATCGGGTATGGAACGGTGCGTCGGTTTGTAGGCTAAGATATGAGATCATACCACTGGAATTGTGCGGAAGAGGAAAATAAAAATTGGTCCCCCGGGGATGAGAAGTGACGGGGTGGGAAAGGCGGGTGGGTAGGGTAGGGGGCTTCAATAAAGTTGACCGAGGAATGGGGCTGAGGTAGAGCGGGGCGGGGTGGGGCGGGGTGGGGCGGGGTGGGGTGGGCGCACAGCCACGCTGGAAATGTCAAGTACGCCGCATGACGGTGGGGCCGGAGGGGCAGGCCCAGCGCCCGGACCGTGAGTACGTTCACACCAGTCGGGTAAAAATGAAAATCGGAAGGAATTTCGCCTTCTTCTGGCAAACATTTCCTCGTGTAATCGTATTCCAGTTCGTGAATCGGTAAGAGGTATATAAATGCACGTAAACAATAACGAAACAACGGTGCCGTTCAAAGTAATTTGCCTTGTTATTTTCTCTTCGCCGTGGTTCTGATTTTTTTACGGCGAATAACGTACTTGGGAATGAATATATGAGCCATTGGTGTGACCCCGTTATCGACGCATTTGCGGAGTGTTATGGCAGCTCCTCTGTCTTCCATCCAGCTCAATTACCGCATTCCTCGAGGTACTCCCTCCTCACCGCACCGAGGCGTTCCCGGCAGTGGCCAAAGCGGGGTGGGGTGGCGCGGGGTGGGGCGGGGCGGGGCGGGGCGGGCGGGGCAAAAGCGTGCCCAAGGAGGTGCTGATGGATTCCAGCGGGCAGACAGGCCGCCCAGGAGCCCGAAGACGAGCCCGATGCTTGTAGCACTTAGCGCTACCTGGCTGCCCCTGCCCGCTATGGTCAGTCAGACGCTCACTCGCTTTTCGTTTTCCGGCCAGTCACTCTGTCAGTTTGGCAATCAGTCGCGGGGCGGATTAGGAGTGGCGTTCCTTGTAAGCCGCTTCCCGTTCTCAATTACGGCCCGAGACGCTTGCATCAGCACTGGCCGCAAGGGGGAGGGTGGGTGCAATCAAAAGGAAATGTAGGTCCTTTTTATTACTGTCAATTTTAAACCTTCCCGCCGCTACTGACTCGCCGTGCGGTCCTGCTGCCGCTGGGTCGGGAGGGAAACACTGTTCCTTCATCGCAGCCATTTATTGCGCCACGTCCCTCAGTTTCCCTTTCCACACTGTAAACTTTTAAGTCGTCACATTACGACAAAGTCAGTGCTAAATTTTATTTTTGAAAGGTTCGTCACATGACAAATGGTTCATCACAGTGAGACGAAAGATTCATGTCATGTGACGAAAGATTCATATCATGTGACGAAAGATTCATGTCATGTGACGAAAGATTCAATGTCACATGATGAAAGATTCTTGTCAAGTGACGTAATGTATGTCATGTGACGACTGTTTCATCACAGCTCTTGTGACGAAATATTCGTAGCAATGTTTATCGTCGCATGACAATTTGGTGGAACAGTGCACCCCCTCCCCCCACCGCCTCCCTAAAATCGCCTCATCCTCTTGTTCATTTCGGAATTATTTCCCGCAGTGCACCGTGTTGGGCCTCCCTGAGCGTCGGAACCAATTAACTCAAGTGGGGGAGGGCGATCAAATGCAAGACGTCGCTGAACCACTCTGGTGGCAGGCTCCGCTCCCCCCCCCCCCCCTCTTTGCTGTCAAACGCCCCTTATTCTGATCACTGGCTCCCTTTCCCCGTCCCCGACTTCTTTCCCGCTCTTCTTCTTTCGCGGCTCACACAACTTTGGTGCGAATTATTCCGAGAAGAAATACCAACGACCCTTCTTCCTCTTCTCCAACTTCTCTCGATCCACATCGAGCTGGCCTCTTAGTGGGCGCGCTCGGGGCGCCACCTGGTGCCACGTGTCTCGTCACGTGTTCCAGGTTCTCCCTCACCCGCTCTCTCCAGCCGCCGGCGGTGGTGCGTCCGTGAAGTGAATAAGTGGATGACTTTGGCTACACTGTAGTCAAAAGTGTTCAACCGACACGTACCATGCAGTGGTTCACTCGGCGTTATGCACTTAGATGTGTCGTCCATTTTACTGGGGACAAAAGTGTCCAACGCTTTAGTTAAACACATCCTGGTGGCGGAAATGTCGGTCAAGCATACTTCATCCCCCGTATAAAATACATTGGAATTATAGTTTTATATAACTATGCATCTCTTAAAGCGTTGAGCACTTAATTTAAAAGTATTAATACTTGTAAATCTTTGTCAGTTGAATAATTTTGATAACAGTGCACTGGTACTGTGAACACTAGAGGTATATATCCGAGGGTCTGTCACTTATGCGCTCTATCTCTGATTTCAGGTGGGTGCTCCCGGTCCCCGTTCCTGGCTAATGTGAGTGTATGCTTGAGTCTGCAGACGGCGAAACCCACGCAAACTAATTTAATTTATTTCATGCGTTTCTCGCACATTTCGGAATACGCATAGTTATTTTTATACCCCATTTGACAACGGCAGTGTCGCGTGTTTCGGCGCACCCGACTGGAAAGACAAGTGTATGTGAACGTCGTACACTTGTATTAATTTTCCATGTGTGGAAGTCCGTTTAAGTCTGCGGCATTCCTAGGAAAAATTAACACCCCTTACTTCTTCAAGTGTTTGAATGGGTAATCACACACTTCAGAAGTGTGTCAAAATTCAAACACGTTTTCACTGCGATCACGTTGAACTAAAATGCTTCGCAATCGCGAACAAATTTCTTCGTAAGCACTGTGAGAAATATTTGTGAAGGTTACGGGAAAATTTTCCATGAAAAATGTCGTAAAGTTACGATATCACATGGAAAAATTACAAAATTGAACAGACAGTTGGTATCGACTAGTCATTCTTAAGCAAGCACAAATATGCTGTCGTAAATTTACGATACCGATCGTAAATTTACAACCTCATTTGTAAATCACAACACTGGTAAAACTAAGGCGTAGTTGTACGCCTTTTTCAAGCGTACAACTACGCTTGAAGACCTTACGCCCTTATTGAAGCATACAACTACGCTTCAAGAAAATTCCCCCATGCATTTAGATAGGAGGAAAAGAGCGCACGAGCTCTTGTACGCTTCAAGAAGGGCGTACGGACTGTACGCTTCATGAAAGGCGTACAACTACGCCTTAGTTTTACCAGTGAAATTACGAAAAATGTTGCAACTTTACGAAGATATTTTTCACAGTGAGCTTACGAAGCAGCCAAATCCTTTGCAATGCGGACAAATTGTTGGCTGGGATTTAGTGTGTGTTCTCTGGCGATGCGGCCCGCACGGCAGCGCTCCGCTCTCGCTCGGCCAATCAGCGGAAGTGCGCGTCGCGGCGCTCACCTGTGATTGGTCAGCGCGGCGCGGGGGGAGAGAGGCGAGAGCGCGCACCGCAATCCCGCGCCAATTCCTCAAAGCAGCCGCGGCGTCGCAAAGCGCTTTCTTTCGTCCATCAACCGCGACGGGACGGGCGCGTTCATTTATCTCCCGGCCCCGCGGTGTCTTTTGTTGTTGAGAGTCGCCGCCGTGTGCACCGGCCGGGCTGTTTGCGTCTGGTTCAAAAGAGCTCTGCCACGGGCAATGAAACATTTCCTCTCTGATCTATCGCTTACACCCCCATCCCCTACTCCACCGCCTTCTATTATGGTGATTAGACCATTTCCCAATATCCCAAAGACGCGGGTCCGTTTAGGAGGGTCCCTCACAGAGGACGTCCCGCTGACGAGTAGGGAGGCAGAAAAATGGGACGAGGAAGCGTCTCGCTGTGTGCTGACTGGAGCTGTCGTGCGGTCGGACCCTAAGCCATACTCTCTGGCTCTCGGATCTTCCCGACAGAGGCAGGCTTCCAGATTGGTTGAAAACATCGGCGGCCAATTGCGTCCGTCAACGGAGCATGGACCTCGAATTTTCGTGTACTCACCATACCGGGTATTATGAGAGACACGCACAAATAACACATTCTCGGTGAAATACTCGCGAGTGGTTCTCGGAGTGGTTGCCTTTTTTTTTTTCGCCCCTAAATCTCTATTTTACCTTGCCTTCACGAACGTCTTTCGCTTCCGCACTCTCCTTAGTCCCACGCTTCTCACCTTACTCTTTTTTTTCGTCGGCCTGCGAGCATTTTCTACTTTCCCCCGCGTACTTCTCTGACGGAGTCATTATCTTCGCGAACGAACCTGCCTCGCTTCTAAACACACTTTATTTTTTGTATTTTTTTTTTCACCGCGGTTTAGTCTTTTCGGCAGCCACGAGTAAGACTTTTATGCTAAGGTTTGTGCTTTTCTTGGTGTACCTGTCCCGGCTCGGGTGCCCGTTTTTAGCCGGCGGGGTGTCTAAGTCCTTAGAGAACATTACGAAGCCTTTGCAAGTCATTAATGATATCTAGGAAATACTTAACATCCCTGTGAAGTAGTGACACATTTCTGTATTTCCAGTACTGCAATGGTCTGTTGAAACACTCTCCAGTACAGTTCCCCGGTAATTCGAGCGTGAGCATATTGAAGAGGGGGTGGGTTCACATACCCCGGGCAGTGCGCGGCGCCCTTCTGGTCTGGCTATCTGGTGCGATCTACTACACCATCTGCACCGTATATGAATAGTCGGGCAGAGAGAGGGAGAGGGAGAGAGAGAGAGAGAGAGAGAGAGAGAGAGAGAGAGAGAGAGAGAGAGGCAGTATAGCGGGTTATTTGGGGGATGCCAATCTGGCATCGGTCGATTGGGCAGGATTGCGAAACAGCAGTGAGAGGGAGAGAGACTGACTCAATTATTCACCCGTCAGTAGCTGGCTGAATCTCTGACGGCGAAAGCGCTTTGTCCCTTCTGGAGAGACAGTAGGTGGAAGGCGGCGTGTAAGCTGGCACGTAGAGGGAGTAGGGGAGGGGAGGAGGAGGAAGGAGGAAGGAGGGGGGGGGGGGGTAGCAGCGCGGCGCCGCGAGGCAGATTGCGCAGTCCCTTTGGAGGGATTCCCAGACTGGTCCCGGTCCGGCCGAGTGGTCAGCACCGCAGTGCATAGCGCCCGCCGCCCGCCACCGCACAGTGGGCTAGAACCCGAAAAAAGCGATCAAAACTTGTAGCATCTATACCGCTAGACTAAAAATCTTGACATTTGGCATCCCGCCCTAAAATTTCACGCTCTTTCAGAATATCTCATTAAATTTCACGTGCAAGAGGCGGAACCGGCACAAAA
Source organism: Frankliniella intonsa (assembly GCA_033675135.1). Lineage (NCBI taxonomy): Eukaryota > Metazoa > Arthropoda > Insecta > Thysanoptera > Thripidae > Frankliniella > Frankliniella intonsa. The sequence goes on from CM066258.1 coordinate 896,206, forward strand.
AAGGGGGGTAAAACGCAATTTTATGCAGAAATTCACGAAACTTGGCAATCCTCACTGAAATTTTGTGCTCTTTCAGAATATCTCATCAAATTTTATGTGCGAGGGGCGGAACCAGTACAAAAAAGGGGGGTAAAACGCAGTTTTATGCCAAAATTCACGAAACTTGGCAGTTCTCACTGAAATTTTGAGCTGTTTCACAAGATTTCATCAAATTTCACGTGCAGGGGGGGAACCAAGTTTTGTGTATTTCTGCGTAAAATTGCGTTTTACTCCCCTTTTTTGTACTGGTTCCGCTCCTTGCACGTGAAATTTCATGCGATATTCTGAAAGAGCACAAAATTTCAGGAAGAATTCCTATGTTTCGTGAATTTCTGCATCAAATTGCGTTTTACCCTTTGTGCTGGTTCCGCCCCTTGCACCTGAAGTTTGATGAGATATTCTGAAAGAGCACAAAATTTCAGTGAGGATTGCCAAGTTTCGTGAATTTCTGCATAAAATTGCGTTTTACCCCCCTTATTTGTGCTGGTTCCGCCCCTTGTACGTGAAATTTGATGAGATATTACGAAAGAGCGTGAAATTTTAGGGCGGGATGCCAAATGTCAAAATTGTTAGTCTAGCGGTATAGATGCTACAAGTTTTGATCGCTGGCGTAGTGGCGTCCCGAGCGCTCCGCGCGCTAAGTCCGGAGCGCAAATGTCGCACTTTCACAGCGGATTTTCTCGCAAAGGCGGCCCGAGGCGGAGGAACAGACAACGGGACATTGTTCTACTACCAGCCAGCTACGAAACGGCACCCCAGCGACTCGTCACAAGTTGTTACAAATATAGTTACAGCCCTCCAAACATGGCGCAAATTCGCATTTTTTCACGTGAAATCTGTGCCAAATTTTAGCACTGTGAGTGATGGGTCGAGGAATCCCCCGTCAGGTACTGTACTTTGGGTCTCTGGCTACACTACTATACCTCGGTTTTGTCGCTAGGACGCATGAGTGAGCTACAATGAGTCGTTAAAGAACGACTCTGGAAGCTCTCTTAGAAAAGGTAGAAAATGTCACACTTTGAGCGAGAATAACTCGACTCCCTATACGTTTATCCGCAAACCTCTTGTGGCTGCGAGGTCAGTGGACATTCTAGAATGCATTTTATTTGTAAAAAAAAGTACATTCGTAAATTTTTTGAAAGGAGTTTTGATCGATTTTTTTCGATTCTAGCCCACTGTGCGCCGCCTCTCTAATGCCTCTTCAGCGTTCTCCCTCTCTCTCTCTCTCTCTCACTCTCTCTCTCTCTCTCTCTCTCTCTCTCTCTCTCTCTCTCTCTCTCTCTCTCTCTCTCACTCTGTCGCCTGCTAAACCTCTCTCTCGCTTCGACTTTCCATCTATACCTTATTGTTCTGCCCCCTCCCCACCCCTCCCTCTCTCCCTCTCTCCCCCTCTCTCTCTCCGGGCGTTCTCTCCGCCTCCCTGGAGACCTCACGCCTCCCGCTGCCCGTTTGAACGCGGTGTATGGCTGGCTGCGGGGCCGCCGTGTCTCCAGGGACGCCCGCCCCTCATCCCCCACCCCCACCCCCACCCCCCGCCTGCTCCCCGCCGCCCGACCCCCCGCGCGCGCCTGCACGATTCTCTCCCTGCAGACATCCCTCATAGGACCAGGCCGTGGGGTTGTGCGGCGGAGGGATGGAGGGAGGACAAGGGGGTGGGGGAGAGGGGGCAAGAATCTTCATTATTTCCGCGCAATACGTTATCGGTCGAGCTACGCGCTATGCGCCCGCTTCCTGTTCGAATGCGCCCTTTCGCCTCTCGCCCTTCCCCCGCCCCTCCCCGGCCCGCCCCGCCCCGCCCCGCCCCGCCCCGCCAGCGCCTCTCCTCCGCTCCTGCTTCTCCATAAAGCAGCATGCCATAGCCCATTCGAAACGTCAGCGCTCTCGATCCACCCCCATAGCGAGCAGAAGGGAGATGGATGGATGGTTGCAGCAGCAACAGCCTGGCGAGGTAGGCCGTCCCGCCGTGCGCGGGTGTGTCGCGGTTGCCTACCTCCCAGGCGAGCGGCGGCCGCCTGGCGGCGTAGGCCAGCCCGCCAGACTCGAGTGCGCCGCCGTTGCCTACGCGCCGGGCGCGCGGCCGACTTGGCGCCTCTTCTCGGAGTTGGCGCGCCGCGCGCCGCGCCATGTCGTCCACACCAGTCTTCACGACGAAGGGGGCGGTCTTTTTTCCTCTTTTGTCGGCACTCTGCCCCTTCCCCTCCTGCCCCGCTCTCCCTTCTCTTATTTCCTTCGTATTTCCCTTCAGCCCCTCCCCCCCCCCCCCCAGCAGACAAAAGGCGTTGTCACACCCCCGGCGGTTCATTTTATTTACCATGCGCCCGCCTTGCGGTCCTAAACGCACTTGAGTAAATCGAGTTTACGAACTCATCGACTGCCGCAGAAGGGTCCTGCCTGCCGGCCGGGGCCGGGGCCGGGCCGACGAAGGCGTGGCGGGGCGTTGCGGGTCCCGGCTCGCTGGAATGACCTCGGATTGGCTCCAGGACGGCCGTACCAGCAACGTCTACGTCTCTCTCTCACTCTCTCTCTCTCTCTCTCTCTCTCTCTCTCTCTCTCTCTCTCTCTCTCGCTCTCTCTCTCTCTCTCTCTCTCTCCCTCTCTCTCTCTCTCTCTCTCCCTCTCTCTCCCTCTCTTACTCTTTCACGCTCTCACTCCCTCACTCTCCCCCCCCTCTCTCCCTCTCCCTTTCTCGCGACTACAACGCCCTCTGTACTTGAGGCTGCCACCTCCAATGTATCTGACATTTCAACGGAAACCCTATGCGGTAATTCGACTGTGTAAAATTCGCTTGCGTCTCCGGTTGCATCACATGTTCCCTTTTTTCCCCTATAGGAAGCCTGCTCAAGCAGCTTCTGAGTCGTGGAAAAATAATGTTTGACGCAGAAGTCGCACGGTTCTCTGTGTCGTCTCTGTAATCCGGTGACTGGCGCGCGGAGTGGCGGAGGGAGGAGGGAGGAGGGAGGGGAGGGAGGAGGGAGGAGGGAGGAGGGTTGGGGAGGGAGGTAACCTGTTGATGGTCCAGGGACTTGCCCGAGCTGGGCTTTCGTCCCCAGGTGCGGCTCGCGGACGCTTTGCTCGTTTCATCGTTGCCGAAAGTCTTCGAGGACCGTGGAGCGAACGGGCGTGGCGTGGCGTGGCGTGGTGTGGCGGTGGCGTGGCGTGGCGTGGCGTGGCGTGGCGTGGCACACACGCTATAAGCTCCTTTCCGCTCACAATACGCCCGCGCGCCCCTCGGCCGTGCCGCTCCCGCCCGCGGGCTCGCCAGGATACCCCGCCCGTGTCGCCCTATCCCCGCCGCTCTGTGAGCCGCTGCTGCGCCGCTGAGCGGAACACGCGTGTTATTTGCTCTAGCGCGTCGCGGCAAGCGGCAGTCGTTTTGTGGGCGTGAATGGTCGTTGTCGCGGGGGAGCAGAAAAAAAAAGTTCAAGTCCGTTAAAATAAGTGCGTGGAGTTCCCCCCATCAGTCCCCCCCATATGCGCTTGTTGCTGCCGAGTTAGTGCCGCCGGGCAACAACGGGCGCAGGATTGAATGCGACAAATCGTCTGGTCTGTCAGGCTCCCTACCCCGCCACGCCCCGCCCCACCCCAGGCTGCCCCGCCCCACCCCGCCCCGCCCCGCCACACGCCCTATGTGTCGAGTCGCATTCGGGCCGTAAGCGGAATGAAATTGACGGCCTTATATCGGCCAAGGCAAGGAGACGCTCTGCGCCGATCGGGACCAATAAAAAGGGGATCTGGTCTGGACGCCATACACCGGGCCGTCCGCCCGCCCCGCCCTTCTCATTCGCGACACGAAGAGGCGGGGCGGGGCGGGGCGGGGCGGGGCGTGTTGAGGCGGGGTGGGGTGGGGTGGGGCGGGGCGTGGGGTGGGGCGGGCCAGCTCCGCGCGGCCTTACTTTACAGCTTCGTCCAGCCTTGCATCTTGTTTACCGACCCAATAGGGACGCGTTAGGAGGCTCGGGGGGCGAGGGGGGGGGGGGCTAGCTCGCGCTAGACGACGAGGCACGATAAGGGGACTGTCGCAGGGGATGGAGTTCTCCGGCTCACTTTATACACCGGCCTATTGGTCCGTGTTGCTTGCCCTCATTATCATAGACATGCCACACCACAGGACGTACAAACGTGCAAAAGAGAAAAAAAAAGAGAGAGCAAACTGAATTCCAGAGCGCTTTCTACCGCGGGGTTATACACTGTAAAATTTTAAGTCGTCACGTTACAACAAAGTCAGTGCTAAATTTTACTTTTGAAAGTTTCGTCACAAGGGGTTAAATGACAAATGGTTCATCTCAGTGTGACGAAAGATTCATGTCATCATGTCATGTGACGAAAGATTCATGTCATGTGACGAAAGATTAATGTCATGTGACGAAAGATTCATGTCATGTGACGAAAGATTCATGTCAAGTGACGAAATGTATGTCATGTGAGGACTGTTGTCATCACAGCTCTTGTGACGAAATATTCGTAGCAATATTCATCGTCACATGACAATATTCGGTTTAACAGTGTAGGAGAGAACTTATCGCGAATGATCCAACGCTCGCGAGGAGGCGACGTCGCGTCGTTTCGAATGCACGCCCCCACCCCCAGCCCCCCCATCTGCACAGTGTCCTCTTTGGGTGATGATGGACCATCATCCCCACTAGGGATCACGTACAGGGGTAGGGCGTGGTGGGGTGTGGCGGGGCGTGGCGGGGCGTGGCGGGGCGTGGCGGGGCGCGGTGGGGCGCGGCGCGGCGTGGCAGGGCGTCCTCCTACGGAATTTCATCTGGTGGCGCCGCCACATTCCTTGCCAGCGTCGCCTTGGAGACCCCACCCCTTCTCCTACCCCCCTCCTCTCCCCACCGCAAGCCCTCCCCCCCCCTCCCCCTCCCCTTGATCTCTTCTTCACTCTCTCCCGTCCTCTCTCTTCCTCCCCCTCCTCTTCTCTCCCCCACGCGGGAGATACCGCGGCCGCAGAGCAATTTCAAAATTGACATGCATCCTGGATCTCCATCGCTGCGCTGCGGTGCTCCTCGGAGTAATGTGTTGTCGTGCCGCAGCCCATTCGATAACACTTCCAGAAATGTTTGAAAATATTGTTACTATGTCAGGGAGACGAACAATTAGAACATCTTATATTTTAAAATTGTGCTGTACGTTAATCTCGTTCTGTAACTATATTACAGGGGAAAACATTTGGAAAATATTTACTACTGTGTAGTGATGTGTGACCACAGGGGCACTGGCGCACCTGCTCGCTCTGCGCCGCGGGGATCTTAGAGGGCCGCGTCCCCCTTTTGTGCGCTAAAATTTACGATTCCGTTTGTAATCGCTTAGAAACATCCACTCCTACCTCCAGAAGAGAGAGGGAGAGAGAGAGAGAGAGAGAGAGAGAGAGAGAGAGAGAGAGAGAGAGAGAGAGAGAGAGAGGAGGGAGGGAGGGAGGCTCAACAGACACGGTTGATGAGAAAGAAAGGAGAGGAAAACCGGATTGGAAGGTGTCAAGCAGCTGGGAAAACCGGGAATCAGCCGGGATTTCAATTTCGCTAGGAAGAATCCGGAAATTTTGCATTTATGGGAATTTTTGGGAGTCCTATAAAAGTCTTAAGTCGCCGTATGTTTGCATCCAAACGCCTCGGGATGGGGCCCCAATCGCCTCTGTGAGCTGGTATTTGGTATTATGTGTTTTTTTTTCCCGTAAGCGACTCATGTTTCACTGCAGTTGAATCAATAACACTGTGAGAAAAAACTACAGTGAATCCTGTTAATTTGCGTGCCAGCAATGTCTGTAGCTTCAAGTACAGGATTCACTGTACTTTTCTGACAGTCCATCCTGTACTCTAAAAAGCCTAGGCTTATAACATTTTCATTTCGAGTCCAAACCCATGACATGGATTGACATTTTTTGCTCGTCTTGTCGAGATGAATTTAATTCTACAATTGGTTTTCCATTTCAACCGTTTTATTTTTTGGGGTACGGGATTGACTGCCAAAAAGTACAGTGAATACTGTTCCTGAAACTACAGCAAAGGCTATAACGGGATTCACTGTAGTTTTTTCTGACAGTGAATTTTAACCTTTTTATCCAATTCGCATACAAAATTACACTAATTTCATAACAGTGTGGATTAGTCCAATACGGTGGAATGTAGGCATACGTAGCGAAGGGCGGTGTTGGTGGTGTCGGTGGGAGGCGAGCACACACGGACGTTACCCGGGGCGCATCGGCCTGGGCCGAAATGTTGTAAAATGCAAGTAACGGGGTGATCAAAGTGAGGGGCTGTGTAGATCAGAGCGAAAGAGTGGGGGGGGGGGGTGAAAAAGAGAAGGGTTGGGGTTTATTACACTTTTAAAAGCGTTTGCCTGTGCCCGCCGCCAGCAGGGCGCCCCCCTCCCCCCCTCCATCTCTCTCTCTCTCTCTCTCTCTCTCTCTCTCTCTCTCTCTCTCTCTCTCTCTCTCTCTCTCTCTCTCTCACTGCTGATGCGGTGGGTTGGTTGATTGCTGGACTTCTCGTCATACTTTGGTAATGACGTTGTGACTTATTTTATTTTTATTTTTTTAAATAATAATTTACAATCCCAGCTGCGTTAACGCCGGGATTGCCTGTGCGCGCCCACCGCGCGGCCACCCATCGCTGGACGGATTTATATTTCATAAACTTTGACAGGCGTGTTCGCTGCTGAAAAGAGTGGTGTGTGTGTGTGTGAGCGCGTGTGAGAGAGAGGGAGAGAGGGAGAGAGAGAGAGAGAGAGAGAGAGAGAGAGAGAGAGAGAGGGAGGGGGGGGGGGAGGGTGGCTGGGCCTCTAAGTGGAAAGCGCAGTAGACCTGCCAGTGGCTTGTATATTCCGCGGTCAGGGGGCGCTCCCGTCGGTCCGGCTGGCCGGCGTGGCGTGGCGTGGCGTGGCGTGGCGTGGCGTGGCGTGGCGCGGGCGAGGCATACCAATAAGGAGTGAGCGGTATTTCATGTAGGTTTGCAACTTATGCACTCCATCTCTCTCGGTGTGATCGTGCCCAGCACCCCTGAGCGCCCCGCCCCGCCCCGCCCCGCCCCGCCCCGCCCAACCGTGTGGGTTGCCTCCCCAGCGGGCGGCACGGGCGCGACTTTCTCAAAGTTCTGTCTTCGAGGTGGGGAAATATTAGATGGGGAAAGAAAGAAAGGCGTGTAAAAGGGTTGAGGGCTGGGTGGGGGGGGGGGGGGGAGGGGGAGTTGTGGTGCGGCGGTTTGAGAGGGCGGCCGCACGTTTATTTCACGGGCCATAATGTCATTTTTCTCGCCCTGCAAGCCCTGCGTATAAGACACGCATGCATCCTATTGCTTTTGCAAAGGCGTTAAACCTTTACAACGCATTTAAAAGGTGCAAAGTGACGCCTTTGTTTCTCCAGTTGATGCACTGTGTGCCACACCTGCTGTGGCGATAACGGAGAGGGCTGCAGAGCAGGCCGGGGAGGGTCACGAGTCCTTGCGTGCGTGGTCCACATTAAGATGCAGGGCCGTGCCTTGCAACCCTTTCACCCCTCTCCTTCACCCACCCCCCTTTCCCAACTCACCCCCTCACCATCTTCGGACCACACGAGCCACTCATCGCGAGCCCAGCAGCCCCTTCAGGGGCGCAGCGGCGCAGCGGCGCGGTGGACCGTAGAGCTGCCTGCGGGCGGGGCGGGCGTGGCGTGGCGTGGCGGGGCGTCTCGCGACCGAGACAAACACGCTTAATTCTTATGAACATTTTTTTAACTCAATCATATATAGTTATGCACTTCTACGTGCATGCTGTTCTTACGTATAAATTTTGTTCATGATTACAAACAAATGAATCAAATTGTTCATAATTACTAACAAAATCATGCATAGTTATGCATTGAAATTATGCGCAACAGCAGCATGCACACAGAAGTTCATAAAAATTTAGCGTGAAGTACGCTGCTGCTGACACAGCTGCACGGGGGGTTTTCTTTTTGGTTTCACTACTTGGCGCATTTTCCTTGCTCCCCTGCCCTCCCAGCTTTAAATCCCGTTTTGATTTTTAGTGTGGAAGACTTTCATGCACACTAAACCAAGCACTAAACCGTTATGCATGATTTTTGCATCATAATGCACGATTATATACAACCATAGTTATGCACGAAACTTTATGCATAACTATGCACACACTGTACATAATTATGTTTGTGCACCCTAACTGTATTCGTATGTTTCTGTGCAAACGTTCGTGCACAGTTAAACCTACATATCTTTTCACACAAATTTATGCGAAAAACTGCATGAATTTGTACAAATGTATGCACAAAATCGTTCAAATTGCCGCACAAATTTGTGTGAAAAATTTGATTGTTTAACTTTGTACAAATAAAAGATACAAATCCAGTTAGTGTGTGCATAAGGGGCAGAGTTAAGCATAGTTTTGCAGAAAAAATTGTGCATACTTATGGTTGCTTCAAATCGTGCGCGAGGCTCACTATGCACAACAAAGTGCATAAGGGTTTAGTGTGTGTGGATTTCGCTCAATTTCCGTGCGGAATTAAAAGCTGCGCAGGTTTTTTCTTTCTCGGCCATAGAGGTGCAACTCCTCCCCCTCCTACATCTCTTTCTTTGGACTCATCTCTCTCTCTCTCTCTCTCTCTCTCTCTCTCTCTCTCTCTCTCTCTCTCTCTCTCTCTCTCTCTCTCTCTCTCTCTCTCTCTCTCTCTCTCTCTCTCTCTCTCTCTCTCTCTCTCTCTCTCTCTCTCTCTCTCTCTCTCTCTCTCTCTCTCCTTCTTTTGTTATGCGGCGGCTGCTTCATTTCCTCGAGCTGTCTCTTTCCATGTACACTCTCACACGCACACAAACGCCCACGTAGGCACTCTCTTTCCGTCTCTCTTTTTCTAGTGTCCACAGTTTGCTCATTACACAACATCTATCAACTTTTAATTAACGGCTAGAACTAACTCGGACCGCCTCGCCGATACTACGGATTGCGCCCCCTCCCCTCCCCTAGTCCCCTCCGTCCTCACACTCTGGGCTCTTCTCAGAGAGTGGTTCTTGCACTTCAACACGCCCCTCACAGTCCATCCACACCAAGGTTAGTGGGGAGCCTGTCTGTGTTTCGAGTACAAGTTCTTTTCAGTCCCCGCGTGACAAAGTATTCTCGTAAAACTACAATATATTTACAAATCTACTACCGGTATTATTTCAAAAATATATTTTACGGCAACTCAGTCTTACTCGTCGATACGTAGTGCTTGTAATTTTAAAATTTTACTTTTAAGATACTCAAATGAATTTTTTTTATTTGTCCTTGGGTCTTCTTCTTCTTCTTCTTCTTCTTCTTCTTCTTCTTCTTCTTCTTCTTCTTCTTCTTCTTCTTCTTCTTCTGTTGCCGAGTCTCCGAGGCCAATCACCACACACAATCCGCTTACTGTCGTCATCAGACTGGGCTATGCCGAAAGCCCCGCGAATTCTATTTTTGTTCGTGAAACTGTATCGTCGAGCTATATATGTTGCGAGTGTGGACACGTTGCGAGCTCACTCAGTTAAAAAGAAGGAAATTAGAATATAAATGATCTGAGTCCGTTGGTGAACAACGTGAATTGTCTTTTAATCCGCCCCGCTTTTAGCCCGCTCCGTTCTTCACTTTCACCCGCCCCGCCCCGCCCCGCCCCGCCCCGCCCCGCCCCGCCGTGTCTCCCGCACATGCTATGCGTCCGCGCTGCGACACGAGCGACAAGGGCCTCGAAAACTGGCGAGCGAGCGCATCACCCTTAATTAGACCCCTAATTGGGGTGCTCGTTGTAATTGGCTGTGAGCGCTGTCCCAATCAGCCAATCAAGCTGCGAGTTGCCGAGAGGAAGAGGAGGGAGAGAGAGAGAGAGAGAGAGAGAGAGAGAGAGAGAGAGAGAGAGAGAGAGAGAGAGAGAGAATGGCGGGCCCGAAGCCGATTTCTTCGCTTGAGCCGATTGCAGCGAGACTGCGGGGCCGCGGCTTGTCGGCCCGAGAGAAAAGGAGAGGATCTCTTCCTCCTCCAAGTGCATGGCAATAAGCGCCAGGCCAGGCCAGAGTGTGAGCCGCGCTGCTGCCAATGTCACTCGCGCGACACTGCTGGAAAGAAATGCCGCACACTTTGTAGGTGTTTGAACAATTTACACACACGTACAAAGGGCCCTTTAGGGGGGGGGGGGGGGGTTCCCTTAAATGTGAGGAAGCATCCAGGAAAATCACACTAAATTTTTACTCGTGTAATTGTGAGAACAAAAAGCTCGCACACCTGCAAGTGTGTGAAATTCGCAGTTCTGCGGCGTTTCCAGTGTACTCGCAGTCAGACTCATATTTTTAATGGTGTGTTTGCAACTGTTCCAATCAAAAAAGAAGAAAAAGAAAAGAAATAAGTACGGTGGGACTTTCTCGGACTCTGCATAGCCTACCTAACCGACGGGGTTGGGGTGGGGGGAGCAGCTCTGGGTGTTTCGCGAGGCGGTGCGGCGCGGCGCTGCTGCCGCTGGACGCTGGGTATCTGCGTGGCCATTAATCATGTTGCCGGAGGCTCGGCTCGGCTCGGCCCGGCTCTGCTTGGCTCGGCTCGGCTCTGCCCTGCTCGGCTCGGCTCGGACCCTCATCGCCTGACACCGCTCTGCGACCTCTGATGGATGTCGAAGGGGAGGGGCGCCGCCGCTGGAGCCTACAGCACACTGCTCGAAGAACACTTCTTATTATACAGACTGCGTTTGTCCTTTAAATGTTTCGTTTCTTTTTATGGGGAAGTTTTGTAACTTTGGAAGAAAGTCCTAGTTCCGTCGATTCAGAAGGGCTTTGTTCGAAATGGAGAGTACCGATTTAATTAAAAGGCTGCTGTCGTTTCATTGTGCCGCCTGACATACATGTATAGTATATAAGTTGGCTGCATTAGACTCTCCTCGACAGTTTGACCGTTCCCTCCACCCGCCTCGCCCGCTGAAGGGAAGTTAGTTCCTCTGGAGGGCGCGGACGGACGCGGGGCGGGGCGGCGCGGGGCGGGCGAGGTGCAGTCACTCACGGGCACATTCAGCAGGGCTCTTTTGGGTGGTGTCTGTGCCGCGCGCTGCCGCGTGGCGTGGCGTGGCGTGGCGTGGCGTGGCGTGGCGTGGCGTGGCGTGGCGTGGCACCGCGCCGCCCGGCTGAGCCTCGCTGGCCGTGCCTAGACCCTGATGTGCTCAATCCCAACCTGCTATAGCTGTGGAAAGTTTCGCTGCAGTTGCCAAGTTTCTCTTCCCCTTTGGAGAAAGGGTGGGAGGGAGGGTCGGAGAAGAGAGGTGGGGAGGGTGTAAGGGCGTGAGGTCACGTCTGCGGGGCTGGCACCGCTGCGTTCGAACTGTCCTATCTTGCGACTCTTACTCCCCGCACACTCCTTGCCCCTCTCCTCGTGGTAGATGTTTCGTCTGCGCTCTAAAGCGTTTGGTATGACCGTATCGTATGAGTTTCTACTATTATTTCCCCGTTCAAAGAAAACCCGTCAGCAGGCTTCTTTTGCTCGGGACAATGTCTAAGTGGAAATAACCCTCTGCAGCGCCATATGTTTTTCTTCGCCGAAATTGAATGAAGGAAAAAAAAACTAAATAGAGGAGGCTAATAATGGAAGACAGAGTTAATTAAGCGTACACTGTAAAAACCTTGCGAAGAAATTGTGTTCGTAAGGGTTCGTAAGCGTTCGCAAGCTGCGAAGCATTCGGCTGCTTCGTATTACGAAGCATTTTCTTCGTAGTGTACAAACAAATTTCTTCGTAAGGCAGGGCTTGCGAAGAAAATGCTTTGTATTACGAAGCATTGCGAAGCAGCCAAATGCTTCGCAACGTTACGAAGAATTTACTTCGTAAGGATTTTACAGTGTAGAGGGTCTCTTGCTGGTCTTGGACGACGACGACAGTGTCTGCCGGGAGGTAGCGCGCTGCGCTGCCCCGCCCACAGCACAGGGGCTGACCGCCTGCCCCGCCCCACCCCGCCCCACCCCGCCCCGCCCCGCCCCACCCCGCCCCGTCCCGCTGCTCCTAGTGTTCGCCACAGGGAAGTAATGGACTGCAAAGATTGATTGGCCAGGAATGGTAAGCGGGTGTGGCCGGGCCGGGCCGGGCTGAGGAGCTGGCTGGCTGGCTGTGCCCTAGTTTCACCCGTCCTCTCTCTCTCTTCCTCTTTCTCTCTTCCTCTCCCTTTGTCTTTTCTCTCTCTCTCTCTCTCTCTCTCTCTCTCTCTCTCTCTCTCTCTCTCTCTCTCTCTCTCTCTCTCTCTCTTACACGCTCTCTTTTTCTCCCCACCCGCTCTCTCCTTTTCTTCCTGCTTCCTCCGTTCCACTGCGTGTGGAGACCGTTAGCGGTGTTCAAGCACCTCCCCCTCTGTCCCACCCCCGCTGCCTCTTACCCCTCTTCTCGGGCGGGTTTCCTCTCCAGCCACCGCCAACTGTAAAATATTGCGGCGGTGCGGCCAGCGCCAGCAGCAGCAGCAGCGCAGTGGTTTTAGCGCCATGCCCTGGACTGGCGTGGTCCTGGTACTAGTCCCGATCCTGGTCCTGATCCCAGTCCTGATCCTGATCGTGATCCTGATTCTAGTCCTGGTCCTGATCCTTGTCCTGATCCTGGTCCTGATCCGAGTCCTGATCCTGATCGTGATCCTGATTCTAGTCCTGGTCCTGATCCTAGTCCTGATCCTGATCGTGATCCTAGTCCTGATCCTAGAGCTGATCCCGATTCTTGTCCTGGTCCCGTTTATGGTCCTGATCCCGATCCCAGTCCTGGTCGTGATGCTGATTCTGGTCTGGGTCATCGGTCATAAGTTGTCTCCTTTCATTTTGTGTGGTGCATTTTTATGTTTACAGTGGAAAAACAACGGTAGGATATAACACCTTTTAAAGGCGCTAATTATAGCAGAGGCATTAGATTTCGCGTTTTCTCGAGTTATTTCATGTCCGGCCATTCTTATTTCATTGCAAAACTAATCAGAGGTTTCAGCTCAAAATTCTGCGTTGAACGAGCCTTCATGTGATGGGGGTCTGATCAACCGTATAGGAAGTAAATTTGTTAAAATGACCAATTTTCTTACCATTGATACTTATCAGAACCCTATAATGTGTGGGCTCGTTTGAAGCGGAATTTCACGCCGAGTGCAATTATTTTATCTTGTCCGATACGTAGGTCAGTAGAACATTCGATAAAACAAAAAGACTAATGCCTTTGGCAAATAGTATTCCAAAAAGGGTGCTATATCCTACCTTTCTTCACTGTGAGAAATATTCGTAAGAGTTACGGGAAAATTTTCCATGAGAAATGTCGTAAAGTTACGATATCTAATTGTAAAATTACAAATTTTTAAGGACACTATAGGTATCGTCTTGTAATTTTTAAACGAGCACAAATAAGCGTTCGTAAATTTACGATTTCGATTGTAAATTTACAACACCATTTGTAAATCACAAATTACGAAAAAAGTTGTAAACTTACAGACATATTTTTCACAGTGTTCTGCCAGTGTATTTTCTTGAGTGTGTGAGAATCGGCGCGCACTGGCATTGCGATGTGACCGCACAGCGCGACATCGTTCCCCGGCATCGTCTCCCCTTTCTCTCCCCTCGCGGTTCACAATTTCACGCGCGCGCGACGCGACGCGGCGCGCTGAGTCCGAAAAATGGCCATCACACGTGTGCTTTTTCGAGTAGACGAGACGGTTACTCACATGAGAAGTCTCTTCCTCCGAGAATCCCTGATTTACGGTTAGCGCAATGGCTTCCACGCGATAAAGTGGTGTGTGTGTGCGGCGAAAGAGTGGGAGGGAGAGAGTGGACGAGAGAGAGAGAGAGAGAGAGAGAGAGAGAGAGAGAGAGAGAGAGAGAGAAAGAGAGAGAGAGAGGGGGTGGGAATGGGAGAAGGGGAAGAAGAAGAGAGAGGTGGCTGTTTAGCGGGTGTGCTGCCTGGATTAGCAACTGTTAGGCTGCACCATTGACAGCGGGGGCCGGACTAGGAGGGAGTCTGACCTGCCAGGGAGCGTTTGGAACGTGTTGCATCTACTTCGGAAAAAAATTGTCTTCGAATTTAAAAGTTGATGTAATTGCGGACTCGCGCGGTGCGCCAACCATTTCACTATTAGCCATGGCGCCGGCACTTTTGAGAACCGTTTATATTTGTGTTCTCAAACAGCAGCAGCTGGTAGTCCTCACGAGCCGGGGAAGTAGTAATCTCTGCGTCCTGTTCGCACGCAGCCCGGGCGCGGCTCAGCCTGGTGCGAGCTGGGCGGGAGGGAGGGCGTCCGAAGCGGCGCAGTCCAGCGCGGCGGAGGGCTGAGGGTCGGGACCCGCCTGAAGTACGGCCAAGGCATCCGGACACGGGAAACCTTTCCAGCTCTGTGTGTGTGTGTGTGTGTGTGTGTGTGTGTGTGTGTTAGAGGGAGAGAGAGAGAGAGAGAGGGGATGGAGCAAGCGAGCGAGCGAGCGATCGGAGGGAGAAAGAGCAGGGTGGAGGCTGAAAGGGTACGGGAAGCCGCAGCATTGAAATTTTTCTGTGGCGAACATATCAGTTTATAAAAGTTTTGTAACCCGTACAAAATATATTGTGTGTCTACGTGGTCTTTTAAAACAAAAATCAGGAAGAGTTTAACACTGCGTTCAATCCTTTGTAAGTGTGTGATAGTTGAACAGATGTGATAAAAATGAAATCAACACGTTTGGATTGCATCACTGGGTGACTGAAACACACTACTGTCTCCTTCATAGTCAGGCACTGACGGCGGCGACAGCTCTGGACAGGACACGGCACAGCTTTGCCTGGTCAGTAACTAAAACCCCGTCCCGTCCCACCCTCCTGTTCCTTTATCTCTGCCAGTCATTTACACACACGCGCGCGACACACACACACACACACACACACACACACACGCCACTCTTGGCGATTGGCGTCCTCTCTGAAGCCCCTTTCCGCTTGGGAGCGCCTCCAACCAAAGCGGCAGCCGTCGCCATGAATGCGACGTGAGGTGTTTTCACAGCCGGAGAAACAGAAACAATACGAGGACTCTTATCGGGAGCACACTGTCAGCAGAACCGAGGGCGCAGCGCAGACTCAGAGAGGGAAAAGGTACTATACTCCCCTTATCCTGAATATGGCAGTAATCATTCGTCTTTTCCCTTATATTTCTGCTTATACTTTTACCAGTACCTCACGCGAGGACCGATAGCAGCGGTCTAATAGCTTCGCCGCTTGTGAGAGGAGCAGGGCGCCGACAGGACGGGGGGCGCCGCTGTGCCCGGGTGGAAATGAACGATGGACCCGAATCCGAATCGGTTCTGGTAACTGATGGAATTGCAAATCTGCGAGTAGCAGCGGGCGCGGCACACGCCCGGGGGGGACTGGTACCCGCCGGCCCGACGGAACCGGCAGGCGCCTGCGGACCTGGAGCCTGGTGCCTGGAGCCTGGAGCCTGGAGCCTGGAGCCTGGAGCCTGGAGTGGGACCGCACCCGATAGTGACTGAGCTGCTCTCAATTTCCATCAAAGTCAGGATAAACTTTCTTTGCGGAGGCGAGGCGGGCGCGGAGCGTCTGATTCGGCTCTGGAAATAAGGTCGAATATTTTCTGGTGTCCAGTGCCTCTTTGACGAACCAACACCGTCGAGGCCGAGGGGGAATTCACATCGGAAAATCTTATACACACCCAGAAAATGTGATCCTTGAAACAAGGCTAAACGCGTTGATTAAAGGAAAAAAAATTACAAGGAAAAATTTAACCCAATTTCTAGGAATTTTCTTTGGTCTAGATTTTTATTCCTGAGTTTTAAGAAGACAAGTTATTCCTTATCTTTAACGTAATTTTGTAATCATGTTACAAAGTTCCTATCGTATTTTATTAAGGAAAATATCCTTGATTCAAGGATCAGATTTTCTGGGTGCAGACTACTCGGTATTACACGTTATTACACCTGTATTACACCTGTATTACACCTGTATTACACCTGTATTACACACAAGATTTTATCACCTTAAAGCACATTCTCGTGTTTTTCGGTATAACATTACGTGTATTACGGCGTAATATATGGATTAGGTGTACAGTGTATTACGGAAGTGAATTCCCCCTCGGTCGAGGCGTCCGCGTCTACATCTTGAGACCTCATTGTTCTCCTCGAAACTCGTCGTATGTTCGGATAATGGTCTGATATTGTAACACTGAAACTGATTTCTGGCCAAACTGCTGCTCGTTGCGGGCAAAACCGAAATTCTCATTTGATGTTATCCACACCGAACTCTCCCAAAAAGGACGTTTTCGCCTCAGTTTTTTTTCCCCAGGTTAAATCATCGAGCTGGACTACTGCTTCCCCTCTCTCTCCTAATGGTCCCAAGAGATAGGCCGGCCAAAGGCGAAAGCGAAGCGCGAGGCGTAGCGAGGCGAGGCGAGGCGAGGGTGGCATCAACCTGTCAGGAGCCGCGCTGCTGCAGCCTGATGAGGAGTGCCAGCCGGGCCGGGCAGGGCCGGGCCTCGCCTCTGTTATCTACTGCCGGACCCTGTCTCTCTCTCTCTCTCTCTCTCTCTCTCTCTCTCTCTCTCTCTCTCTCTCTCTCTGTCTCTCTCTCTCTCTCTCTCTCGCTTTTGCGCCGCCCCGTGCCGTTTCATTAATTGCAGCCAGCCACAAGCAGCGTTATAGCGAAAAGGATGTGCAAAGGAATGAGCCGTGTGTCCCTGGAGGCCAGGTGGCCAGGTGGCCAGGTGGCCAGGCGCGTCGGGCGGCTGTCCCATCTGCCGTGATTGCGCCGCGCCCATCGCCGCCGTCCCTCCCGATGACAAACGGCGGCCATGCCGTGCCAAGACTCTGGGATTAGGGCCAACAGCGGCGGGCCGGGCGCGCGGGGGCCGCGTAGCGGGCCAAAGGCAAGAGCGCGCTCCGCGGGGCCTCCGGGCCGCTCCGGGCCGCTCCGGGCACAGCCGGAGGAACAATGAGGACAGGGCTCAAGGCCCTACTGGCCGGCCCGGCCGGGGCGCCCTGCCCTGACTGCTCCGGGGGCCTCGGCCGGGGTGTGGCCCTGGCCCTGGCCCTCCGCGGAACTCCGTGTCCAAAAGTTTGGCGTGATCCTTGTTGAGCGGTGTGGCGGCCGCCCTGCCCTCCCCCGTGGACACGGGGCGGGGCGGGGCGGAGCGGGGCGGGGCGGGGCGGGGCGGGGCGGGGCGGGGCGGGGCGGAGCGGCACGGGTCGCGCGTGGTTTCCCTGCCGCTGCTGCTCCTTCGCCCTTTTCGGTTTAGTCGGTCAGTAGAGGGTCGGTTGGTCAGATTTGATTTTGCGGTGCGACGGGGCGAGGCGGGCCCGGCCCGGGCTGGGGTGGAGGCGGGGGTTGGGGGTGGAGCGGCGGGGGCGGCGGCCGGGGAGGGCAAGGCCGCAGCGCGCTCCGCTCTCGAGGCTTGGGGAGGCGGGGATGTGAGGGCGGCGGCGGCGGCGGCGGCGGCGGGGAGGTTTCTCCGTCTCCGTCCCGCCCGGCGCCCGGGTCTTTGGGAGCGAGCAGGAGGACGAATGCAGCCCGCTGGGCCGTGGTTGCGTGTTGATCAGATCCCTTATTACTGGCCCGCTCCGCCTCGCCCTCCTCCTTCCTCCTCCTCCTCCTCCTCCTCCTCCTCCTCCTCCTCCTCCTCTTCCGCCTCCTCCTCCTCCTCCACCTCCTCCTCCTCCTCCTCCTCCTCCTCCTCCTCCTCCTCCTCCTCCTCCTCCTCCTCCTCCTCCTCCTCCCTCCTCCTCCTCCTCCTCCTCCTCTTCCTCCTCGCCCTCCTCCTCCTACTCCTCCTCCTCCTCCTCCTCCTCCTCCCCCTCATCGTCCTCCTCGTCCTCCTCTCCTCCACCCCCGCCCCCGCGCCCGCCGGCGCCCCACCCCGCCCCCACCACACTCCCACCCCCACCCGGGCGCCGCGCTGCGGCGGGACGCTGCAGGCCGGCGCTGGCGGCGTGGTGGGGGGCGGCGGCGGCGGCGGCCTCTGGCGGTACGGCACGGCCAGGGGAGGGTGCCTTGTGCCCGCGGGCGCCCTCTTCGGCGCAGTGCTAGCCCAGCCGCGCCCGAGGGAGGTCGCCATGCGGTCCTCGAGGGTGGGCGTCGTGCTGCCGCCCGGCCTGCACGCCAGGCCGAGGAGGACGGTGTGAGGACGGGACAGGACAGGGCGGCGTGAGGACGGGAGAGGACGGCGTCTCCCCGGACCTGACCCGGCCACTCGCACCGCACCGCCGCTGCCCGCTGCTGCTGACGCGGCCGCCGCCGCGACCTCCGCGCCGTCATGAACTTTATAGGTAAAGTACCGGCTAGGCTGGCACGCGCCTCGACCGTCGGGGGCAAAAAAAAGTGCACCGCGTCGGAGAGTTTCGGGCAGCAGCAGCGGTGACCGCGAATGGCAGGTGTAGAAGAGTGATCCCTCGGACTCGTCACGCTGTACCGTCGCTGAAATTCGTGGTGGCACCTAGTTGTATCGGATTGTACCGAGTTGTATCGGATTGTGCCGAGTTGTATTGGATTGTACCGAGTTGTATTGGATTGTACCGAGTTGTATTGGATTGTGCCGAGTTGTATCGCATTGTACCGAGTTGTATCGCATTGTACCGAGTTGTATTGGATTGTACCGAGTTGTATCGGATTGTACCGAGTTGTACCGTGCTGAACAAGTCGCCGTTCTTCGCTCGGCGCTAGGGCTTGTTCCTACCTCCACGAATATATGTATGAACTATTGAGTCCAGTGAATATTCGCGCGGGAGCTTGTATCACGCCGACACTGGCACTTTATTACAGTCGTCGCTCCGCGATCGAATGCCCGTAAGCGTGCCGTGTTGTGTCCGTCCCTCCCGGCCGATGGTTTTATAGAGACGTGTGTCGTGCCTCCCGCCCGTACGGTCCATGTGAGCAGAGCTGAGCTCCGGCCACGTGCCGACCCCAACTCAGTCAGCCGCGCGGGGAACATGACGGGGGACAGGAACAAGGCGTAGCGGAGCAGCCGCGGCCAGGATGCGGCCGGAAGTCCGTGCTCCAGTTACGTCAGCCGCCGCCCCGCCCCGCCCCGCCCCGCCCCGCCCCGCCCCGCGGCCGCGCGCGCCCTGTGCTGGGCTGGGCGCCTCCTTCCGCGGCGGACCCTTTTCGAATTCCGGCGCGCGCCCCACCCCGCCCCACCCCACCCCCACCCTCTGTGCTCCCCCTCCCCTCCCCTCCCATCCCCACTGCGCAAGCCTCCCCACGGCCGCGGATGACGAGGCCTTCCGGTCCGCGGGCGGGCGGCAGGCGGGCGCTCGCTTTGAGGGATCGCAGCCCACCCCGCCTCACCCCGCCTCACCCCGCCACACCCCGCCTCACCCCACCACACCCCGCCACACCCCGCCACACCCCGCCACACCCCGCCACACCCCGCCACACCCCGCCACACCCCACCACACCGCGCCCCGCCCCGCACGCCTGACCTGCGCGCGTGTTTCTGCTCCGGCAGTTTATCATCGTGATATTCCGAGCTTTTTATTAAAGGTTTTACGCCGCGCCGTGTATCGGCGGTCGCAAACACCCCGCCCGCCCCCTCGCCCGCCCCTCCTCTCGCCACGACCCCTCACCAAAATCGAAACGTCTTTGTTGATTCCCTTTCCGATCCGCGTTCAGCCCATATTGCATATTTATATGTCGTGGAATATTAATGCAAGGTCCTCTCGGGGCTCAGGGCCGCGGGTCCCGTCCTGGGCCCGGTCCGGACCCTGCTGGCCCAGCTGGGCCCTGTCGCCTGCAGCGGTCGTGTTCGTTTTCCATTTGGAATTTATTGCAGCGGGGGACCGTCCGGAAGTGGGGCGCGGCGTGGAGTAGGGGGAGAGTCGTGTTATTGTTTTGGCGGCTGAGCGTTCGATTAGCACACCGAGGACGAGGACCCGGCTGCTTATGATGATGATAGTGCCAGAGTGACCAAGGGCCATCCATTGGCTGTCAGAGCGGAATAAGAGCCCCCCCCCGCACCTCCCTCTCTCTCTCTCTCTCTCTCTCTCTCTCTCTCTCTCTCTCTCTCTCACTCTCTCTCTCTCTCTCTCTCCCTCCCTCCCCCTCCCTCCTCTCTCTCTCTCTCTCTCTCTCTCTCTCTCTCTCTCTCTCTCTCTCTCTCACTCTCGATATCTCCATTCTTCTTGCGCGGTAGCCGAAGCGCTGGGGGGCAGCGGAGACAGACAGGTTCGCCCGTCAACTGTGATTGAACCGCCAATATAACTCGCCCTCGACATATTGTCCAGAGCATCCAAAGCCCCCACCCTCCTCCTGTTTGTTCTATATACCTCACTATCTGTGTGCGTCACTGAATGGGATGGATTTCTGATAACGCCATGCGTGTATCATATGTGGAAGTCAATTGAAATACTTGGCGGAACATATCCTCTGCAATTTTTTGTGTGCGTATACGTGTGTGTGTGTGTGCGCGTGTGTGCGGTTGGGGCATTTTGTCTGGTTCGGATTATAGATAGAGGGCCTCTTGAAACTTGCGGCGCCTGTGTCCCCGCATCCCCTCCTCGCCCCGTTGGGCCCGCCGCGCCGCCCCCCACCGGACTCCAGGCCGCCGCACACAGCGCTCAAGCTTTGCGAGACGGAAAATGACTCGTCATTGCGCCGTGTCACGCCGGAAGGGTGTTGCGGGGTCATGAAGGTTGGGGGACATGCAAGGGGGAGAGTGGAAACGAGAGAGGAGGGGCGGAGGGGAGGGAAGGGATGTAAGGTCGAGAGAGTTGAAAGTGAAGTGGTGTGGAAGGAGGAGAGGTTCGTGTCACTGTACAGGCCTGCTGAGTGTGCAGCGGCGGGCGGGGCGGGGCGGGGCGGGGCCGGGCAGGCCCGGGCCTCCACTACATTGTGCTGCTGACACTGACACTGACGCTGCGGGCTACTGAGCGCCTCAGCCTCACCCAGCTGACGAGCTGACTGTCAGCGCCCCCAGCGGGGTCCAGGTTTTGCCCGACACCGGAGGCGACGCGCGTACCAGCGCCTGGCACTTAGGCCCTTAGCGGCCCGCGCACAGCTGTCCTACACGGTAATCAAACGTGTTCAACTGACACACACTTCAAAGTGTAGACAAGAACACAGTGTTGGACACTTTTGATTATAGTGTAACGTATAGAACCGTAGAACGCGATACTCATTCGGGCCGCTCCGACACACTGGAAAAATTAACGTGACACGTGCGTCACATCAATTGGTGCGGCCAGTTTTGGCCGTCACGTCACACCACGTAATGCGATCTCGATTTACGTCACACTATGGTGATGCGACGCCGCAGCTCCACAGTGTACGACATTACACGTTGGAGATTTCATCACAAACGTGACCAAAACTACGGTCACACTATACAGGCGACCTCCGCAGGACGTTGCACTTGCATGTGTGACACATGTGACAGTTTTTTTTTTCCAGTGCCGAGACGGGCGCGGCGACTCGGTCCTTGTGACGTGGCTGCAGTGCTGAATGCTTTTCTGGGCCAGTCGTCGCCGTCGTGTCGCCTGAAAGAAAGTGTTTTTGCGCGCAATTTATTGTTATGTCGTTTGCAGGCAGCATGCGCGCCCTGCACGTTATGCAAAAGGATCGTCGCCGTCGTGTGTGTGTGTGTGGGGGGAGAGGGGAGAGGTGGAGTAGGGGGTAGGGGTGGTTCCTGGTCATTGTGGTACGCAGGGCGCTAGCTGCAGTGGCAGGGTTGCGCCGCGTGGCGGGGCCGGGGAGGGAGGGGCGCAGCGCGCAGCGCCACTAGGAAGCCTTTCAAAGCCAGCCCCGGCTTGTCTTGTTCTGGCACGGGTTGTGGTATGGAGGGCGGGGAGTAGTGGGGTGTAGAGAGAGAGAGAGAGAGAGAGAGAGAGAGAGAGAGAGAGAGAGAGAGAGAGAGAGAGAGAGAGAGAGAGAGAGAGAGAGAGAGAGAGAGAGAGCGAGAAAGAGAGAGCGAGAGAGAGCGAGAGAGAGCGAGAGAGAAAGAGAGAGCAGAGAGAGAGAGAGAGAGAGAGAGAGAGAGAGAGAGAGAGAGAGAGAGAGAGAGAGCGAGATAGAGAGCGAGAGAGAGAGCGAGAGAGAGAGAGAGAGAGAGAGAGAGAGAGAGAGGGGGATAGGGAGGGAGGGAGAGAAGGGTTGGAGGAGGGGGACTAAATGAGGCACTCGGGTGCGGGTGCGGCTCGGCTGTCGTCTCCCTAGGCCCTCAGCCCGGGGCCGGGGGTGCAGGTGGCGGCGTGGGTTGGACGTATTGTGGACGGGGGTGCGGGTGCGCGTCCTCGCGCGGACATGTTCTGCGAAGGGACCACGGCCACCTCAGGCCTGTGCCCCGGGCAGGATGGAGTGGGGCGGGGCGGGGCGGGGCGGGGCGGGGCGGGGCGGGGCGGGGCGGGGCGGGGCGGGGCGGGGCGGGGCGGGGCCAGTCCATTCTCCCCTGGTGGCCAGGGCCCCGCCGCCATGGGTCCATGGGTGGGCCGACGAGGGCGGACGATCCAATCTCGCAGTCTCCCTGCACCATGGCGCTGCTCTCTGACTACGCCGACCTCTCTGCCCCTGTTCCACCCGCACAGTTAAAACAATAATGCCTGATTTTTTGAGGAAAGAGGGAAAACTTTGAGCAACTCCCATATTTTGAGAGAACCTCCTCAGATTTTGAGTATATCTCTTCAAAACGAGGAAAATTCCCACATTTGTTTGAGGAGACTTCCAAAAACATTTGAGGAGGTTCCCTCAAATTCTAGAAGTTCCTCAAAGTTTTCACTACCCTGTAAAAAATAACTACGGTGAAACTACGAAAATCAACCCTTATTTCTTTACCGGCGATTCCGTAGTTGGGCACCGTACCTGTAATTTTTAAAATCTTGAGATGAACTGCTGAGTGCGGGGCCACCGCACACGAAAAACAGGGTATGGAAGCGAAATACTTTCTCGATCCATACACGAAAAACAGGGTACAGTGGCGCCGTGATCTGCTCTCGGTACTCAGTTTTTCAAATGCAGGTACGGAACGCCGTAGTGCAATCGGGATTTTTCAGTATATTTCCTCAAAAAATTAGACACTGTTTGTACCGTGCCCGCCTACCCGCACAAGCGACACTCTAAACAACTCTAAAGTAAAACCATCGGATTTCTTGTAAAATTTCCGTTCGCCCTGAGAGGTAGAGGTGCTATATAAAGCATCCCTGCTTTCCCAGTGAAGCTGCGTATTTTCAGAAGCATTCCGAGCCGGAGTGCTTTCAAAACCGTAACCAACAGACACGCGGCTACTGCAGGGAGCGAGAGAAAGGTCTCTCCCCCGCTCCGCCCTAGCCTGAAGCAGCAGAAGGCAGTAGGGCGGCCCTGCGCCCCGCCCCCTCTTCCACCCCTCCCCCCTCCCCCCTCCCCCGCCCCCTGCCGAGGACTCTCTCTCCTGTGTGAGCAAGCGGGGCGCAAGGTCGGCCCGGCCCGGCCCGGCCGCACAAAGCTTTTGGCATTCCGAGGGGTAGGCACCATGTGCGATGCGACCCGAGCGCCCGTCCGTCCTGCCCCCCCCCCTCCCCCGCCCCTCGACCCTCACCTCGCGTATGCTGCACCTCTAACCAGGGCAGCGCGCCGCCGGCCCCAGCCGCTTCCCTCCGAGTGATGTACGCCCCCGCAAGCTGGAAAGCAGACATAAGATTTTTTTTTCCGCTTCGTAACACTTTTCTTCTCTGTCAGAGAGAGATGGAGAGAGGGGGGAAAGAGAGGGGGGTCGCTGGGTGACTTTGGCAATAAACGGGCAGGTGGGTTTTTGGGCGTGACAGAAGGACGGCTCTTTGGAACTGTTTACCCTTTCGCTCCGGCCCCGAGGCCCGTGCCCGTCCAAAGCGTAAGTGTGGTAATGGAGCCGCACGGGCCAAGGCCCGGTCCAAACGCGGGGCGAGCCATGCGCACGGCGCCCGCCGGCCGCCGGGTAGGCAACGCGGCCGACACGCGTGCGAGGCGGGTCTGCCTATCCTATCCGCCGCCCGGCTGGACGCGCTTTACCGCTTCCCTTTTGCTCGGCCTAGCCCCATCTGCCCCATCTCCTCCCCTCCTCAGTTTGAAAGAGAAATCTGTCTCATAAATACAGGATGCACAAGAACACGGTAAAAGCTATGTCTGATTTTTTTTTAGGAAAAAGGGAGAACTTTGAGCAGATCCCATAATTTGAGGGAACCACCTCAGATTTTAAGAAAGTCTCAAAAAAAGATGAAAATTTCCCTCATGTTTAGAGGAGACATCCTCAAAATCTGAGGAGGTTCCCTCAAATAATGGAAGTTCCTCAAAGTTTTCCCTTTTTCCTCAAAAAATCAGAATTTTTTTTACCGTGAACTCAGCGGAGAATTTCGCTGTAGTTGGAATTTTTCAAGGTTTTGCTGTTTGTATCCTCCTTTGTACTTTTTGCGGAAACACTTGTTTCCAATTTATGGCGACGAAAACTGCTTTTGGAATCAAATGTGTCACCATTGGTCGAAACATTCCGACTTTGGAAACTTCCCAAATGTGTCGCCACATTTGTGGCGACACATTTGTTTCCAACTTAAGAAGGTGATACATTTGTTTCCATCCTAGGCAACACATGTTTCCGTGAGGGTGACACATTTGTTACCCAAGAGGATGATACACATATATTGCAACAAAGTTTTACTAAACTCGAGACTTTGTCTCCCAGAATGGTGTCAAATTTGTCACCATATTTGGTGGCGACACATTTGTTGCCGAGATTATGGTCACAAAAACGGGAAGTTTCCAAAAATAGCGACAAATGTGTCGCCAACTATGGTGACACATTTGATTCCATTCGAGTTACAGTGTCTACAATAAGCGAGTGAACTCCTCGGCGTGCATCATGAGGCGCCCCCCCCCCCTATATCCCCGTATGCGGGGCAGCGGCAGGGGGAGCTCCACCTGGGGGGATCGCTGACATCGCAGGAACTGGTTATTGCGACGATTCCGCCGCCAACCGTTCACGACGCAGCGGACGCTACCGCTTTTTGCCCCGGCGGCGGGGCCAGCGACGGGACCCTGGGGGGAAATTCCGCTCACGTTTTTGCCCCTTTCGCGTCCCTCCCGCCTCATAAGTACAGTCAGCATGTCTACCTAGGTCAGGTCAAGCGGGGGAGGGGTGCCAGGCTCTCAGTGGCGCGAAGCGGAAATGAGGAAGAGGAAGCGGAGGGGGAGAGAGAGAGAGAGAGAGAGAGAGAGAGAGAGAGAGAGGGAGAGAGAGGAGAGAGAGAGGGGAGAGAGGGGAGAGAGGGGGAGAGAGGGAGAGAGGGAGAGAGGGAGAGAGAGAGAGAGAGAGAGAGAGAGAGATGATAGAGCGAGGGCGGGAGAAGGGCAGGAATTTTCATGCGACGAGCACGGGCAGGAGGAGAGTGGCGGGGTAGGGGCACGGGTGGCGGGTGGGGAATGTTGTGTGGTGAATAGGCTGTCGTGGGAAGTGGATAACAATGCGAGTGGGGAAGGACAATGAGCAGTGCTGGAAGGCGCGTGGGAGGCGGGGGTGCGGTACACTCTTTGGAAAAAGTATCCATGTTTGTCAACAGGGGTTTGAATATCGGCATCAGTGCGTCTGAAAGGCCGAACATTACCGACAGTTCCATGCGCCATGCGCTTTCTTAAATGAGAAATTTAAGTGCGGTCACTGAAAATGATTGTGCATTTTCCTTTTTCGCGTTTCGGCCTTGTTATAACGTCGCTTCCACCTCCACCTCGTCACAATTAAAACTTGAGGCAGTACGTAGAAATACGAGATGTGTGCAGCCAAACAACACAAAACTACCCGCTGGGCAAGGGCCTCTGAGCCGGGGCCCGTGCCCTTCCCTTCCCTTCCAAGCCCTTCCCAGCCCTTCCCAGCCATTCCCAGCCCCACTGTGAAAAATATCTTTGTAGATTTACGCTAACTTTTGTAAAGTACGACTTATGAAATATGTTGTAAATTTACTACAAACCTTTTTTGTTTTGCTCGTCAATGAATTTTAAGCCGATATGAAGTGCTTGTAATTTTACGACTTGCAATTGTAATTTTACAACTGCACTTCGTGGAAAATTTTCCCGTAAAACCTACGACTATTTTTCACAGTGCCTTCCATTGCCTTCCCAGCCTCGCCACCCTAATGAATTCGATTCCAGAGCGCTATTGTCGACACACGCAGTACCAAAATTGAGTGAGGCAAGTGAGTTCCCTTTTTTCTTGGTGTCTGCGCGGCCTTCTCGAGGTGGTTGTGAAGAGGGCGCAGCTGTTCGCCGTAGAAATCTACGCCTGCTGTTCGCAGTCGCATGTCTATTTTTGCCCTTCTTTTTTATTTTGTTTGGAAAAAGTCGTTGTGTGTGAATGCTGTGGAAATATGTTCTGCTTGTGACGTCAGAGAGTTAAGCTATATCTCTCAATTACTAATCTGTAACATTCATTCGTCAACAGTCGTTGTTTGTCTTGTACCTGTCTATATCTTGTATCCGGTCAGTCAGAATAAAAATAATGTAGAACCGTGCGTGTGCGTGTCATCGTCCAAAGTATATCTAATCACACCGAACAGTTAACTCCAATATATCAAGACTGTAAAAAAAATCCGTCAATATGAACCGTACAAATCGTCATCTTACTTGAAATTAACAGTGAAACGCTGTACATTCGGTTCGTTGTACCCTCCAATGTACAATAAATTTCAACAGTTTTCTATTGTGTTTAGAAGTAACAGTTCCACACTGTTGTTGAACTGTGGTATTTTATAACGTTGAACAAATGCTGACCCCAGCGCCCTCTTGTCCGCAGGAGCCGTTGGTGGCGATGACGGCGATGGCGACGACAAGGAAAAGGAGGAGGAAGCCGAGAGGGAACGGCAG
Organism: Frankliniella intonsa; assembly: GCA_033675135.1. Classification (NCBI taxonomy): domain Eukaryota; kingdom Metazoa; phylum Arthropoda; class Insecta; order Thysanoptera; family Thripidae; genus Frankliniella; species Frankliniella intonsa. The sequence continues at coordinate 922,985 of CM066258.1, forward strand.
GAGGCCATCCGGGAGGCGGAGGAGCGCCGCAAGGAGAAGCACCGCAAGATGGAGGAGGAGCGCGAGAAGATGAGACAGGAGATCCGCGACAAGGTGAGGACACAGCGGCGGGAGCGTGCGTGTGTGTGTGCATGAATGTGTGTGTGTAAGAGGGAAAGAATGTGAGTTGGTCTTCCAATAGGCGTAGTGCCCCACAGTGGACGGAGATGTGCGCTCCTTCAGCGGAGTGACCCTCGTCCTCGGCGGACAACCCCCCTTTGGGTCAAATTGACTCTAGTAGGGAGTCTCAAATTTGAAGCGACTCCCTAATGGAGTCAGATTGACCCCGGGGCGGGCATCAGCGCGGCGGCGAGGACGCGGCGAGTGGGGGAGGGGGAGCGGAACTCAAAACCGCACCAGTTGTCATTGAGAAATTTCATGTGTGTTTAAAGTGATGAGTATGTCCACCTCTTGAAATTGTATTTTACTTTTTCGGACCTTTTTATGCGGAATATTTCGTTCATGATGCCTTGGTCTTGCGAGTCTTTGGTCGTTTAGTTTAATAGCCGTAGTTGTGTGCGTATGTGTGGCTGCATGAAAACTCGTCAATCTTACGAATGACAGAGAGTGTATTCATACTATTCTGTTTTCATCTGTGCTGAAGTATATGCTTCTGAATTCGATTCTAAATGATATAACGTATCGCATGAAATTTAAATTCTTTTATTCTTTGAGTATATATTTATATACCACGTCATCCAAATCTCCGCCGTAGGCAGTCTATCACAATTAGAATTCAATTTTGGCATGAGTTCGTTTTTGTCATACATACACAATTGTGGTCCGTTTTGTGGTGTATGTCACATGCTAAATCTGCTTAACATTTCGTTATAATGACACAATGATTGATTTTCGTGTTGCAGTACAACATCAAGAAGAAGGAAGAAGTTCAGGAGGCACCACCACCTGAGCCTGACAACCCTCTGATGCGCAAGAAGAAGACCCCTGAAGAACTAGCGCGTGAAGCTGAGGCTGAGGACCAAGATGACTTCACTAGTGAGTCCCAGCCCCGCCAGGGCCGCGGCAGTAAGAACCACACGATAACAATTCTCTCTCATTCTCTCTTTCTCGTTCTATCTATATAAATGTATGTATATGTATGTATATCTATCAGTCTTCATTCTTCTATCTATTTATTACTACTCTTTAAGGGTCATTCCGTTCTTCATTGAAGGGAATCTCGTAGAACGGTTTGAATCCTCGAGATTTTCCAAACGGACTCGAATGATCCGTCTTCTGTTTTCTGTCTAGATGTTCTTACCTCGGTGTGTCTGTGTTCTGGGTGGGTCTATCCACCCGATAGGCATTTCCCACTAAACAATCGTTCCTTCAAATATTCCTTCTTAATCTATTATTAACTGTGTGATAATAAATTAATGCTTGTGTTAACTGTCTCAAATTCGAAAAACTATTACATTTCTTATTCGTAATTTTAAAACTTTGCTCGGGCAAAAGTCGTACTGATATGGCAAAATCTTTAAACATTGAGGAATCCTAATTTTACTTGTATAATATTTACAGTCGCTTTTACTACATTCTCCAGAACATGCGTGATCGTCTCCTGATATGAACACTTGAACACTAACGGATTGATACACAGAGGTTTGGTCTGAGCGGTAAAATAAAATGAGAGAGAAACTGTTTCCTTTTTGAATGTCAAAAGGGTAACAGGGATATTGTTTGTGGTCTTACTTTTTGTCTGCGGTTTCCTTCTTGCACATTTCCCTACATTTAACTCGCATTAAATATCTTAATACGAGAGCAGTAGCCCAATATGTTCGTATTTGCATAATAAAAAAATGCGCGTGATGATTGCACACAAATCCGCAGGCAGATTGTTCTGAATTAGTGAAGTACGCCAATGAAATGTTGTTTACATGCATTTGTTGGTGATGGTGGGGTTGGCAGATAAAGAACAGTTAACAAGTCGCCGTATTTGTTTTTTCGTGCGTGATTAACTAAGTGGCGTACGTCACGTGGCTTTTGATTTCGACATTTCAGTTTAGCACCTTTTCCATGCAACTTTGTCAGAGTTCGTGAATTCTTGCGAGTTCTTCTTAGGAACGATCGATCGAGCATACATATCTATTGCGTCTGGTTTGCTTCCGTGATGTAGAATATTTCTTCCATTAGCTTGAAGCATCATCTTACTAATTCACGAAATGCGCTTTATCTAACCTAAATTGCTATTGCTTTAGATAGAGCCTAGACACATTTCCAGCTTTATTTATTTGATGTCAACCCATTACTTCGAAATCGCGTTTCTTCAACCGCTTGGCATAAAGCCCGTTGGCGCCCGACCCTTCCTCTCAAACATTATGGGTACTCCATCGCCTGCTTGTTTCCCTCCCATATTACGTATCGTAAAGAATGATTTACTGGCTTTCTGCACTAAAACCTAACTAATGAACGTGTTCATTTTTGTTTACAGAATTGAAGAACTCCATAGAAACCCAAGTGAACGAACTTAAGTCGCAGATTGAAAGCAAATGCTCACTTCAGTGAACACCATACCCACGAAGCCCCGTGCGAACCAGAACCAGCTAATAACGTAGAGGGATGGAGCTGTTTCATCCATCAGCAGTGCCACTGTCCTTTTCCCATTTAAAAAATGATAATTACCACCCCACTAACGAACAGAAAAACAGAGAAGCGTATTTTTTTTTATTTTAAAATTAGTAATTTTTTGAACTGTTACTTTTGACTTGATGTGCGTTGATTTTTCATTACTATTTTATTCATATTATATGAAGTGTTCAAAATTTTAAACTGTGGAGATACATTTAATCGTTTTTGTTTAGTATTGATTGTAAAATATAATTTTTCATTCGTTGTGCGTTCTCGCAACAAAAGTTAGAAATTTAGAATTGTTAAGAGAAAGATGATGTTTGTACACTTTTGTATAAGATTTACCGTTAACGCTGTTAATATTACAATAGGTTGGAATTGATGGTGCATATTAGATGTATCGTGGTGATGCGAATGGTGTCAAAATCCACCGCGTCTCATTTTTCTTTTCCATGTGTGACCACAATGTTTGCAGCAGCGCGAAATAGAAAACTGCAATGGTATTAAAAGCCCGTGTAGTAAAGCAGCATGTTTCTATAAATGTATTTTTCAAATATTAAACCAATATTTTCATAGAGTTTCGTTGTGTTATAAGTATTCAATGCTCAAAACAAGTACACGTTATGTTGAGTAATACGCGTTTGTTTTGTGCTATAATGCTGGTAGATGAGGAGGGGGCGGAAAATGAGACCCTCAGAAACGACGTATTCCGCTAGTGATTTTAAATTGAGTCGCTAAATTCATTGCTAGGGGCCGCTATTGTGAGAAATTCAATGTTGTTTGTGTCATAAAATTGTAATATAAGAAAAGTAAACAATTTTGGTAACTTGAACTACTGTAAAAGTGACGTTGTACGATCAAATTCAGATTTTGCATTATAGACACGTTTTAAGGAATATTTTAAATATTACTTTTAGCAGGAAATTGAGTTTATTGCATTTACAGAAGAACCCAAGGATATAGTTTTTTCATCACCATCCTGGAACGTCTCCTTTTGGTTGGGTTAATATTGTTGCAAAAGTACCTTTACAGATTCGATTTTTAGGCTTTATTTACAATGAGTGGTGGTTTCCCGCACACATATTGTGACCCCGATCATTTATTTAAGTTCATGGCCAACATGTTTTTGTTCATTTAGTAGGTTAAGGAAAAGATTGACTGCTAAGATAAGTGAGTTTGAGCCACTATGTGACGGTGTACCACCAGGAACGTGGTGTTAGAAACGGAAGCAGTGCTCAAGGCGTGATGGGGAAGATTGTAATAAATGTTCTCATAACCCGCTCTTTTATGTGCTTCGGCTTGATTCAATCCCTGTAAAAAATGTTGATGTTCTTTTGGCACGCAAAAGAATGAGATAGTTTGCTTTGTTCGTGCCCTGCAAAGATTCCACTGAATGTGTTTTTGTTTGTTTTTGAAAGATTATGGGACATTTAACAGTTGTCCGACTGACTCTTGCTGATGTCGGCAGCCACGAGTGGGCCAGGCCGGGACACTGCCGTATCTTCCATCTATTAAGTGGACTGTGTCTTTCTTCCACGTTTAAGTGCCTTGAGGTTACTCAAATCGATTTTCTTTTGTACTGAAGGATCAGCACGTTTCCTTAAAAGCTGTTGTTTTAATGTATACTATTTCCGACCGGGATCCGGATCTGATTTTCGCCTTCTCTGTGTTACTGCACAGGCCTGGGTGCATAAGTCTTGCGAGACGAATCTCACCGAGAACTAACACATACTAATAATAAAAAAGGGTAAGGTACAAATATGGTACCTGCGCCAAAAGCAATAATATTCTTTAAATAGTTTTTCAGTCGCTTCTCTCAAAGAAAACTTATTTCTCCTTCAATCTATGAAAAAAAAACCTGTCACCGAAGGCACATTTTCGCTATTTCAAGCATAGCGTGAATTTCTTGGCGTCTCTTTGCCAAATCCTGTCTCCTCATCTTTTTGCTTCAATCGGCTGTTGGCTTCTTATCTTGGCTAAATTATGCGCATTGCTAATTCTAAACTATTTAAATCTTATCTTTCTCTTAATAATGACGTGATCGCATGCATAACTCCACTGTATACAAGTAGATATCTCCTATTACTTCTCTGACTGCGGTGACAACGACTGACTGACGGGACTGACAACTATGGTTGACCGGGGTCTTCTCGTGCGGCGAAGGGTGAACCCGTTTCAACAGCTTATCGAATTGAGCCTAATTTGCCTGTGAACGATGTCAATTCTGAATTATGTATATCAAAATCAGCATTCCAAATTTTGTGTTACCTTGCTGTGGTTTTTCAAATGTTGATTTCCATTGAATAATTTAACTAATTTTTTATTCACATTGTAAATATTTTTATGTATTTATTTTCACATTGATGTAAGAACACAGCCCATCTATTATGTTATTTATTTAACGCATTTGTTTATGCAATTGAAGAACAAGCTGGGCCGCACCCACGAGGTGAACTCACGTCTATTGAAGATTCTCACACAAGGTCTGGGTAACGTTTCAATTTCGTGGGAACTTTCCTTTTCCAAATCACCTCGTTAACGATATGCAGAAACTAGGTTGCTAGACATCAATGCTATATGCATATTGATTTCTGCATGAAAATGCCTTAGCCGCGTGCTCGCAAGATACAATAAGCCGTAAGTTGTAGCAATCACATAGAGTGAAGAAGTGTAGGTCGTAGCAGTATAAGAGACACGGTTGGATACCCCCACACCCTCATACTTGGCGGACATAAACTTTTCAAGACATGCAGTCAGCTCTATTTTCTCTTCATCTTTCTCACGAGTTCTTTCTTGTGTCTATGTGTACTACATTCCCTTCCTTTTATTTCCGGAATCCTGGTATGAAACACCACTTCATTTACCTACACATTTTTTTTTGTCAGTAAGCCTCCAATGAAATATCTAAAGTTCTGTCCTAATAGGACAAGCACGCAAGAAGTTTCTAGGTGGCGTGTTTTTCGTGCCTGTCATTTCAAAGTTTTATACAAATGTTGTCAAAATTTCATTCATAGTAGTACTAACTTAACTGATGACGAAGACGACCCCGTTGCTCATCCTAATAAACCAGAAAGGTGGATGTCTTTACTAAATTCCCATTTAGTGATGTAAATTTTAAATTGTATATTCCGATATGTGTGCATTGTCACTATTGATAGTCGTGATAAATACAGTGTGTTTTTGGCGGTTATCTCCACGTGTCTTTTAAACGTATTGTTCACACTTGTAAGTTAGAATAAAGTTATTAATTGTTGATATATGAATGAATATATTGAAATGATTTGTTGTATGCTCCCTATCCGTTTGTTCCGAATTCCATACTGCCCTGACTTTCTTTTCCACTTGTTCTCATACATGAATCTTTCAACATAGGGCGGTTACTGCCATTTTCAACCCAATAGGGGACGCTTTATGGACGCCTGAGCGTTGGCTTATTGTAAGCGACCGGATTCTCAGATATGGGTCAGTTTTAAATAAGCCACTTGGACTCCGATTATTGGTGTTAAAAACATTGGTAACTAATAATACAATATACAACTTGTAAACGTGCACAATGTAAAACTTGTGTATTTAAAAATGCTACTGTAATATGATTGTCAAAATTTATTTGGAATGTTAACATGTTTTTGATGTCCAATTTAAAGAGATCTTTGTAGTGTGCTCACAGTCTACTCTATAAACAATTTGTGTAATAATATTTCTATAACCTAAACCCACAATCTGGAAAAATGATTTTGAAAATATTGCTGTGATATGCGCTGTAGTGTTTTCCGAACAGGGTTTGCAGTGGGTCATTATCACCGTTTATTGTTGCCATATTGGTGTCACGGAGAATCGTGATGGTTGATGCTGCGCGGATAGCGATATTATCGGAAGGCTGCCCGTACGAAACGATTTCTAGACAAGAACTGTACGCCCAGAATATTTCTATACCGTTGTTGTCCCAACTGATGTTTATCATTAATTTTCCTCGTAACATGTTAACAATTTAGTGTGTAGACTAGGACATTTAAGAAACCACTGTGACCCAAAGCAAGTGGAAAACGTAAGCAAACTTGGTTTTAATGCAACAAAAATGCAAAATATGTAATGTAGGGAGCCTGTTGGTTAAATAAAAATTGTTGTTAAATCTATACTCTCAGTGAATCATACCTGAAATGCCTTAGAGCTTATCTAGCGTTCCCTGACTCGTGCCTCAACCCCGCGAACATAATTTTTTTTAAAAAAGAAAAAAAGTTGCTTGCCACAGCCGCGCCCGAGGGATAGGCAACCCATTTGACGCCTTTACACTTTGCGGAGCGCGGCGAGAAACGAGGCGTTTTGAGACCGTTTTAAGCGGAGGTCAGCAGGAGCGATGAGGTAGCCTCTAGCGGCCTCTAGCAAGCTGACTCTGTGGTCGCAGAAGGTCGACTCTTGGGTATCTACCTATCTACCTTCCATTTTGAGGGCCTACAGGCAAAAATCAAGTCAGAGTAGAAGTCGTTCTTCGCTGGCCTCATTCGCACCCAAGAATGCCCGCGGATAGGGATAGCGACTCGCAGCGCTAAGAGATGTGCTTCAGTGCTGCCAGAAGAGAAGGCAAAGAGTGCCCAAACACAGCAGCGGAGTGAAGCGGGCTGCATCTCCGCCTGCGCCTCCTAGGCAACATGTACGCACCAGTGCCAAGGTGTTGCCTAGTAGGCAGGCGCAGATGCAACCCGCTTCACTCTGCTGTGTTTAAGCGCTTTATTGCCTACTTTTCTGGCAGCACTGATTTGCGTTGCCAGCCAAGATGGTTAACGCACCTTCCCTCTGTCCCATTTAGCTCGGCTGGCGAGACGTTTTGCGGGCTCAACCCGCACTTTCTAGCTGACAACCCCGGTTTTTGCTGCATCTTGGCTACCTCGCTCACCTGGAGGTCTAAAAGCTCTCAAAGCATGACCACGAGAAATTGCTTGCGAGTAATTCGGCTTTTGAATTTCGCGCCCTGCTTGCACCTTCAACTTTTTTTTCTGCACACAGTTATTCACAGGACAAGAGGATCCTGCAAATACGAGGTTTAGCATTTCCGTTCCGTTCCTCCCCTCGAACCCATGTGCAAGCACTCAGGTTATGTTTATATTGTGTTCTCTGAGGAATTGGTGAAAAATAACTCTTAAAAACCACCAGGAAAGAAATATATTTTTCAATTATGGAAGTTTTAAATTTTAACGCAAAGAGTTTACAGAAGTCATTGCTTCTTTTGTCCGAGGATAAATTATTTGGTATGTTTGACTTGTTTTCTAGACGTAGCTTAGATATTTTAGTTTACTGTTTTCATAGCATTTATATAGAGGTGGTAGGTCTTTGGATTACGCAGCAGTCAGGAAAAGTCGTCCTCTAATTGCATTTGTATATTCCACCAGCTGGCGAAAGTGGAGATTTAAGCAATCTCCTGTCAGAAGACAACATTCTTAAGGACTTGAACTCGCCCTCAACTACAGAAATCTTTGCTAAGTTTTCTCAATTTTACGAAAACAAGGATGTTGAAAGCAGTTTGAAGAAAGCTGCCAGTGAGTGGTTACAATCCAACACATCTACTCAATGGTAACAGTCAACTAATTTTACTAAACATAGTTAGTATTTCTTAACTTTAAAAACAAATCCAACCTTAAAATTATCGATATTTCAGCCAGTTTCAAGTGCTTGCCATTGGTATAACAGCTCTTCTGAAATTTGTACAACACAACTGGAGTGGCCCTGATGTTGAGGAAAGGTAAAATAATTTTTGGTCAAGGAAAATATCTTTGCTCCTATAATTTTTTAATTGGAACCTTTCTCCTCAGGTTGAGTTGGTTACGGTCGCAGTTAGGTGGTAGTGAGTTGGATGAAGACTTTCACAACCTCATCTCATCGAAGTTGATTCTTGATGGCGAATCTGTTACAAGTGTCACCACGCATCTGGAATATTTAGTGCTAGCACGGGCAGCACTTCTTACTGAAATTCCTAATTTTGAAGTAAGTCTAAGTCAGGCAAAACCGACAGGAGCCCGGATAGCATTAGAGTTGAGATGGGCCAGATATGAGCACAACAGGTTTGTGCGCTGCAATCTTTCACGAGGTTCGGACTGATTTCTATTTTATATCTAGCCTAGGCGGTGGCTCAGGGTTCTCAGCTTAGGTTCAGGTTGGGTTCATGCTCGGGTTGGGCTCATGTCGGTGTTGCCTTTAGTCATACCTCATTAAAATTTAATCTGTTTTTTCTTAATCTAAATACAATGTCCAATTCAGAAGATATCCTTGTGGTGGAGATTTCGGTGCTTGTTCATTCATCAGCAAGTTTTGGAAGAGAAATCACCCATACTCCATGATGAAATGTATACTTTAAAAGAAAGACTACTTCAGTGTGAAGATTTCAAAAAGGACAAGGACTTGAACATATTATTACATTTGGAGTTGGCTCATATGCATTTATTTTATCATGAAGTTCAGCCATCTGAGCAGGTTCTCAAAACTGCTGTTGAGTCTGCTGGATTAAATATCAACCTAACAGGTAAATGTTTGTTTACTGTAACTGCTATTTTCATGAGCCACAAACAAATTTTTATAATATGTATCCTTTAAGGTGCTTTGGGGAAAAGAACAAGATTCCAACAAAAAAACCTTGCTCAACTCGTACTAGATGTTCAGGCTTCAGAGGCGACAACAGTAATGTCTATGCTTCCTCTAGAAGAATTACCAAAGGTACAAGTGATCCACTTTCATGTTTATGACGAGCTGTAATATGTATCTATCTTACTGATAAAAACATTTTTAATTTATAGGACTTAAAACTTGATGACGAAACTCGTTTGGACAAAATTGCATTCAGCAACATTGAGGATGGCAAATATGGTACCCTAACACCTTTACAACAGGCTTGTGTTCTGGGTTCATTGTGAGTATTCAGCTACATTTTGAAATAAGAAATAGTCTTGGTTCCTTTGTCACATTCTGCATTAATGCTTTCAGTGTACAAACTCAGAAATGTCAGCCTAAAGACAAATTAGCTGATGAAGAACTTTTAGCCTATTTATCGGTAACAAACAAACATAAATTTTTTTTTCTTAATACCTACCTTATCTAATAAATAAAATTCATATTTTTGTGATAATTTTCTTTTCTTTTTACAGTGTTTATTGGGTCAACCACAAGTATGGAGTTTCCAGCTGTCTTGTCTCCTATTTCGTTCTAAAATAGAATCAAATCATTCCCGTACAGTAGAACGCTCCATGACTCAGGCTCAGGTACATTTTTTAAATGATTTCCTCCCTTCTTAGTTTAAACATCATTTTGCTCCTACTGAAATTCATGGTATTGGATGTATCATTTGTTCAGGTTCTTGTAGATGCCGTAAATGCCTTCACACCTGGTCCCTGGAAGCGGTTATTCATGATATTCTGCTCATATATGCCTCCTCGATGGTGTTTGGAAGAAGAATTAGCCAATTTACTTGTCTCCCTTGGTTGTATTAACAGTGCACTTGATGTTTACTTGCGTCTACATAGTTGGGAACAAGTAATTGCATGTTACAATCATTTGAAGTTAAGGCATAAAGTAAGTGTCCTTTATTCACTTGTTTAATTATTATTATTGAAGCTCTATACAGCATTTTAATGTGATTTTAATGTTAATTCTCAGGCAGAAGAAATTATCCGACAAGAGCTAGACAAAAAGGAGACAGTAAAATTGTGGTGCTTATTAGGTGATGCCACTGATAATGTTGAATATTATGAGAAGGCTTGGAATCTTAGTAACATGAGAAGTGCTAGAGCTCAAAGACATTGGGGACTCTATTACTTTCATAGGAAGCAGGTAGGTTTACAATTATATTTAATATTTATAACTTATGCTCTGTATGTTTGTAAAATGTGTTAACTTTTTCTGAACTTGTAGTATGGAGAGGCAATCCCTCATTTTCAAGAATCTTTGTCTCATAATTCCTTGCAAACAACACTTTGGTTTCAACTGGGGTATGCTTCCCTTCAACATGAAGATTGGACTTCAGCTGCAACTGCATATCGTCGATGCTGTTTCTTGGACCCAGAGGTGAGCTAATTTCATGAATATGTATTGAACAGGGAAACTTTGACTTTTCTCATATCTCTAAGTATGTTTATCTTTTGACAGAACTTTGAAGCTTGGAACAATTTAGCCAAAGCATATGTAAAACTTGGACAGAAGAACAGAGCTTGGAAAGCCCTTCAAGAGTCATTGAAGTGGGATTTTGAAAATTGGAGGGTCTGGGAGAACTTTTTGTTAGTTAGTTTGGATTGTGCAGTGATGGATGAAGTGCGTAGTGGCAATGGTTGTACAAAATTTATAATCTTGGAATAACTACTGGAACTGACACAACAATTTCTTATGTGATAGGTAATCAGGGCGTATCACCGTATCTTAGATCTAAAAGAAAAGCATGTTGATGTGGAAGTTCTAGAGATTTTAGGAAGAGCAATTGTTGATAATCTGCCAGATTGTGAAGGAGAGCCTTGTGGAAGACTTCTAGATAAATCATTGGCTCTGCTTGGGAGAATCACAGCTCAGGTACTTTAACACACCATGACACTTGTTAAAATACATTGTCCTACAATCCTTCTCTTTGTTTTGTGGTTTGAAAGGTGACAAACAGCTGGAAAGTATGGCGAGTTTATTCTAGACTAACAAATGCCCTGCCAAATTCTACTCCTGAGTCAGAATTTAGAGCTGTTCAACACCTACAGAAGGCACATCGTTGTGCAGTAGCTGATGCCTCTTGGGTCAATGATAATGATCGTTGTTTGCAAGTCATAGATCTCAGTGAAGAACTAGCAAATGGTATAACTTATTAAACATAAAATTTAGTGTTAAAATGTGCTTTTTATACAAAAATGATTTGTATTTCTTTTTCAGTATCAATAGCTTGTGCCAGCAAAAGCTCCAACAACAAACAAGTGTTGTCTCTTCTGTCATCAGCAAAAATGTCTCTCAAATCAACACTGACAAAAATTAAGGTACCATAATTAACATATATACTATTATCACAGCAGTGTATGTTTGTGCATCAAAATTAACTGTTTCATTCTTACAGCAACAACGTCTAGACCTACTCACAGGACAAGTCGATCAGGTTCTTTTACCTCAGTTTTCAAGTTTAGAAGCCCAGCTGGAAAAAATTAGTCAGTTAAATTCATAACAGACAACTGATACATTTAAGTTTCTTTTTCCTGTGATAATAACTAAAGAAGTGTATAGGTATCTTCACAACATGGGGTGTTTCGTACATTTAATTTTATCAAATACCATCAGCTGCATGGTAAAAGTAGAACTACGGCGACAGGGTCTCAAAGGTTTTTGTGCTCCCCCTGTTCAATATTAAAAAGTGCCTGCTGTTATACTGTGAAGAATTTTTTCAATGTCCTTTCTGAACTATAAAATGCATTGTCTTGCAAATTTTTTTTTCGCAAAAAGAACTGGAAGTCAAAATAGTATAATGTTCAAAGCCAACTATCCTCAAAGGAAAGTAAACACAGATAAAACATTGAAATCGGAACAGAAAATATGCTGCGGCCTGTGCGCCAAAGACTATTACTCCAAAATTAAGTGCCTTATCAGGATCCTTTGACTAAATTCGTTAGTAATGGACCAAGAAGAAGGTACTCTTTGAGTTTGGTCGAAATCGGAGACACAATTTTTTTCGGCTAAGAAACTACAGGCGGCCCAACAGATAGCTTTTTCTGAACCGACTATAGGGGATGAGGAGGTCAGGGAGCAGGGAAGGAAAGCCGCGCTGGTTGAACGTCGCGCCCGGCCGACCTCACGCCGCTCACGCCCCTCTGGACGCTTGGAGAGCGCTCCACCAGGGCCTGGCGGCGCCAAAATTCAAGTTGCGGCTGTACTCCTCTTTCTGTGCAGTGAAGGGAATGGCTCATACTTAAGACTTTGTGTTATTCAAAGGTTTTAAAACTGAGAAGGGAGGGGGGGGCTTTTGGAGTGAACACGGAAAACTGATAGTAAATTAGTTTACCATAAATTTTTATTCCTCCAACGAACGTGCAGTGCATGCGCGGTATAAGGTCTGGTAGATAGGGGGCTGGTGCCGGTGCCTTCTGGGTTGCCTACGTACAGGGTTTTTGTAGCTTAAGGTGCCTACCTTTCAGGCGGTTTACTAGAGGTCGATGGGGACAGGGAGTTTCCCGTCCCCTCGTCCCCCCATTATAACGCGCCTGCGACCGTGTGAGGAATGCATTCTTTCAATTTTATTGAAATAAATGCCTGTTTGAGCACGCAGCTTGCCTCGAGAGACTGATTGGAATCGCGCCCACTTCACTGTTAAACCGAATTGTCATGTGACGATAAAAATTGCTTCGAATATTTCGTCACAAGAGCTGTGATGACACAGTCGTCACATGGCATACATTTCTTCACTTGACATGAATTTTTCGCCACATGACATGAATCTTTCGTCACACTATGATAAACCATTCGTCATGTGACGAACCTTTCAAAAGTAAAATTTAGCACTGACTTTGTCGTAATGTGACGACTTAAAATTTAACAGTGCTGCTGCAGCAGCAGCATCCCGCCTCATCTTATCCACTTGCAGTCCTTCGCCGTCGTCGCGTCGCACTGCACCCCACCTGCAGCCTGCAGGTAGGTGCCGCAGGCCTGCCTGCAGGTACTCGCAGTCGCAGGTCCCGCCCGCAGGCCCCGCAGGCAGCTCGGCTCTGCTGCCGCCAGGTGAGAAGTGGGGAGGGGGGGGGGGGGGCGGCCGTTGGAGGTGCGGTGCGGACTGGCAGCGCTGCCTGCCGGCGCGGCGCGCGGCGAGCCGGGCCGGGCCCGCCGGGCCGCCGGCCGTTGGCGTTGACTCTTCAGTTTGGCTCCGGCCGCCGGCGACCGAGCACCGTCTGTGACGTTCCGCCCCGTGGTTGTCGAGTGTGTGCAGTTAGGCCCCTCTGAGGGCGGTGACAGTGTGTGACAAGCAGTGTGTCTAGTGCCATTACCGGCCGGTGTGCTACCGTCGTGTCTGTGTGCAGTGCCAGTGAGTAGTGCGCCAGGGCTGCGAGAGTGGATAACTTACGCCCTGTTCCTCCACCTGTGTCAGCCGAGCAAGGGCCTTTGAACCCCCTCAGGACATTCTCCGTTTTGATGGTGAGTCTGCTTGGCTATTGTCGAGGGGGAATTCACATCGGAAAATCTTGTACAGACTACTCGGTATTACACGGTATTACACCTGTATTACACCTGTATTACTCACAAGATTTAATCAGTTTAGAGGCTATTCTCGTGTTTTTCGGTATTACATTACGTGTATTACGGCGTAATACATGGATCAGGTGTACAGTGTATTACGGAAGTAAATTCCCCCTCGGCTATTGTTTTTGTTGCAATTTGTAGGGGGCGCGGGTTGGAGACGCTAAAGACCGGAACAATGTCCGTTGAACCACGATTGCCATAAAAATAAAACAAAAACACGACCAAATAAAAGTGTCATTGTTGTGATTACTCGTTAGTCTGGAGGGTTCCCCAAATGTGAGCAAGTTGAGCTCGTGCGCGCGCTTGATGTGACGGCCAGCCCAGGTGACGCACCTGGCGTGTCCAGGGCGGGTTCTGGCGATGGCGATCAGGTGAGGAGGGGCTGCGGGCAGGTTTTGCGTTCGTCAGCATCTCTCCCAATCTCACCGCGCCGCCACCTCGCCGCCCCGCCGCCCCGCCGCCGCAGGTTGAGGAAGGTCAACTCAGCTGCTCGGGACGGCGGCATCCCCTGGGCGGGGCGGGGCGGGGCCGGGCGGGCGCGGCAAGGAGCACGTCTATTGTGCGCGCCCCCGGGACCCTCCCGTCGGGCATTCTTCGCCCTGGGGGTCAGGTGCCCTCAGGTAGCAAGAGCATCAGCTGAGTACGTCGTAGACCGGGGACCAGGAGGAGAAAAGTGCAGCACGGGGGGATGGGGACGGGGGAGGGAGCAGTCGACACACCCACACAAACCTGTGTTCTCGATTTATGTTCTTGGTATACTTTAGAACAATGCACTACTTGAATAGTCTTCCTGCGACGACAACAAATGCACTCGGAAAGAGTCCAAAGTTTTCGAAACAAAATGTGAAGACTATTTTTTTTTAAATCAAGAGATTTGCGCTCAACTCTGTAAACCACGCTCGTTTGGGTGCTGCCATGGCCTCATCTTCCGCCTATATTGAGATGGAGGTCCGACGGGAATCTCGCGCTCTGCCGCCGCCGCGTCGCCTCCCGTGCAGTGCAGCCAGCGCATCCCGCACAGCCCACAGCTTGATGATGATATTGTCTTCTTCCGCCGACGTCCGAGTCGAATCCTCTGACGGGATTACTGCCCTCGCCCTACCCCCTTCTCCCCTCCCCTCCGCTCCCCTCCCCTCCGCTCCCAGTCCAGTCTCAACGACGCTGCTCGCGGTTGTCGGTAGCGCGCCGGGCGCGCCGCGCGGGTGTTGGCGGGCGTGGTTATGGTTCGTGTGAGTCAGATGATTCGGACCGTTGAGAAGGAGGCGGGGGTGGGAGGGGAGGCTCCCGCCGGGAGGGAAGAAAAAAAGAGGTGGGGTGGGGGGTGCGCGCGGTCGCGGCCACTTCCCGCCCGCGTCTTTACGGTTAAGCGTGAAGCCTATACTGGTTTCCGAGATATTATGGATAAATCAAACAGCTTCTTGTGGGATTTCCGCAAAGTACGTCTCGGTTTCCCCGAAAATCCAAGAAAACAATTTCGTTTAAGTTTTCTTATTGTTTTAGTCTTTTTTTATCGTGTACCATGTGCGTGTGCCATGTGCTATCCCCCTCTCCATGGGCGGTTACCTTACACCTTTCAGCCCAGTGGGCTCTACAGTGTTTCTACAGCACGCATTTAAGAAAATTTCAGGAAAAATTTCAAAACAGTGGGACAGTTAGATGCAAATTAGGGCTAAAAAAAGTTACGAATTAAATATTCGAAACATTGACGTGAATTGAATTCCCAAAGTTCGGGGTTGTTCCTTCCCCTCCCTCCCCCCTGGCATGCCCCCGATTCTCCCCGATAGGTGTCGCTGTCCGTTCGGTGGGGCGCGGGCGGGGAAGGAATGGCGCGCGAGTACCACTGGCCGCTTTTTGTCAGAACGCCGCACCACGCCGTGCCTAGAGTCCTAGAGACGACGCTAGCCGTGCCGTGCTGCCGAAAACTATCCGTCTTTCTCGCGTAGTCACTTCACCTCACCGCGCCGGGGCGGGGCGGGGCGGGGCGGGGCGGCCGAGGCGCCTTCAGACGGACGCGGCCCGTCCCCGTCATACCTGCATGACCACTGGCGCCGCCGTCGGGAGGGAGCCGCGCGCTGGAAAACGACGCAAAGCCGAGAAATAAGAAAGACGAAGGGAAAAAGGCGAATGGAAAACAGTGGCTTCGCCTCGCGGCGGCGGTGGCGAGGAAGTAAAAACGCCATTACAAGCGCATCAATCAGGGAGGAAACGGCGCAGCACCCCGCCCCGCCCTGCACCGCCCCGCCCCGCCCCGCCCCGCCCCGCGCCCCGCCCCGCACGGCAAATCGAAGCAAACGGCGTCGAATTGGGATGGAAAAACTGACGCAGCGCGCCCGGCTCCCGGCTCGACGGGCGTGATGCTTGTGCCGCGGAAAACTTGGAGGTAGCATTATCTTTTTTGGGAGCAGCTCTCTGTCTTGCTACTACTAGTACTACTTGCGCAAGTGGAGCAGTGGTGAGTAGCGAGGCTGCAGCCCTGTTCCCCGCCCTGCCGCCCTGCCGGCTTTGTTGGTTCGCTCTGTGATTACTCTCGGGAGAACTTTCACGGCGATGGGTTGGCCGGCCTGGACCGGTGGATGATGGACCCCCTTATGTGTAGGGACGTGACTGGGGGCCCCGCCCCGCCCCGCCCCACCCCACCCCACCCCGCCCCACCCCGCCCCGCCCCGCCCCGCCCCGCCCCGCCCCGCCCGACCGCACCGATCTAGAGGTTCCACTGCTGCGGGCCAGTTGAATTGCGAACAACTACGTACTGCGTACACTAAAATATTTTAAAGCTCTCACATGATTTACCCCCTGTCCGTTAGCCATACCGGCCATACCTAGTACTCTCATACAGAAGCAATCCGAGGGGGCATCCTCTTTGGATATTATGGTACACAAGATTTCTTCGGGGAAGAGATTTTGGCAAATTTCGTAAGATTTCAACCCATATTTTCCTTTTTTGCCTTTTTGGCGAAAGATTTCGGAATTTCAAGAGATTTCGGGCGTGTAAGGGGACACAGGATTTCTCAAGTGGTTGCCCCCTCGAAGCAAAAGCAAACTCTCCTCGCGGCGGGACTTGGGTTGTTGCAGAAGACTTTCTTAGCTCTGCACCAAGATGCTGTGCTGCTTGTGGTGGCCGCGGTGGAGGTCCTGCTGCTGCTGCCTGGAGGAATGCTCGCAGGTGACCCCCCCCCCCCCCTGCAGGACTGAGCAGCCCCGCCCCAGGCCGCGCAGGGCAGGGCAGGGCAGGGCAGGGCCCCCGGGACGTGGCGCGGCGCGCGGGGCGTAGCGCTCGCAGCGGCGCAGCGCAGCGCGGCCCAAGGAGCAATGACCTTGAGATCAGTTGGCTCCGCATGGCTCCACATGGCTTGCTGGCTGCCCGGCCTGGTGTGTGTGTGTGTGTGCGTGTATTGTATGTGTATGTGTGGTTGTGTGTGTGTGGTTGTGCCTGGTGTGGTGTGGACGGCGAGCAGAGACAGACCCTCCTGGCCGCGTGTTCCGTCGCGGACTTGGCACTGTCTGCTTCGTCTCCGTGTGAAACTGGTGCATCTTCATACACACTTGAGGTCTCTGAACCCAAGCCCTCGAGGGTGTACCGGGCGTTTCTTTGAATGCGTAACAGTGTTGCGGGTTTGCCTACCACATTCGCCCGTAAGGCGCCATGGCCCCTGCAGCGCTGGAGAGTATGCAATCCCGCAACACTGTTACGCATTCACAGAAACACCCGGTACAATCAGTTTCGCTAGGATCCGCGAGTATTGGATGCACGAGTATCGTACGAGTATTTCTAGTCTTTTGTCGAGAGTTTCCGCGAGTTTTTTTGTTCGTGTGCTGTGGGTATTCTAGTGCGGGGCCAACGCACTGTAGTGCACACTTGACGAGGCAATGGTGTGAAGTTTGCTATGAGTTTCATTCACTTGTGTGGACTAGTGTACGGGTCGAAAATCACACACACTCACACACACTCACCACAAGCGTACGACCTAAACACGCTTGGGTTTCCAGTGCTTCTGCGTCCGAAACTCAAGTTTACTCCACACTGTAAATACCAGAGCGAGGATTCTCACTAAGTTTGTTACGAAGAACTGCTCCTCTTAACGTACAAAGAATCTGAGCAACTGTAATACAAACAAATTCTTTGTATTACGAAGAGCCTGGTTTGTAGTACAAACAAGGCTCCTTCCTAGTACGAACTAGAAGTCTTCGTAATATGAAGAAAATTTGTTCGTAATATGGCTGCTTTGAGTCCTTTGTACGTTTCGAACCAAATTCTTCGTAATACGAACACCGCTGTTTGTAAGGAACTAACAGTGCTCACCCCCAGTAGAGCTAAAAATTTTGTCTCTCTTTCTCTTTGAGAGCGAGGTTTGGGGAAATCTCGCCCCTTTTTGAGTAAGGAGTACAATGCGTACTAAATTCGAGAACACGCTTTTCTGGGTGTGGTTTTAGCCGGTGTGGCGCTGAGGTGCTGAAACTGATTCCGTCCGGGCTGGGCCGGGTGGGGGTGGGGCTGTGCGCATCCTGTGTGTTTATCTATGCTCGCACCGCATCTCCCCGGCCGCTCCCGCTCACTTACGTGGCTCTGCCCGCGGACCCGGCGCGTGCTGCTGCAAGGAACCGCAACGCAACTCTGCGCGTCCGGCCCGGGGCCCGGCGGGCGGGCGGGCGCGAACAAAATGCTCTGCGCCACCGCGGAACGGGAGGAGAGGGAGAGGGAGAGGTGTTTGATGTAGGAGGTGGCCCGGAAACCAGAAGACATACAGAAAAAAAAAGATCTCGGCCGCGAGACGCAGTAATTTGCTTTGCCGTGCGGTTTGGGGGTTTTGATGAGACCCTTGTGTTGAGTGTGTGTGTTTGTGTGTGTGTGTGAATATTTTTTTTCGCGGTTATTTCTTTCTCTGGTGAAAGGGCCGCGGAGTCCGCAGGACGTCATAATTCGAAGCTAGATTGCGATCGGCATTGGCAGAGGAAAAGAGACAGTGGAGCTCAGTCTAGGGGGAGGGAGAGAGAGAGATGACTGGACGGGCTTGCAGCCGCGCCCCCGTGTGACAAGGTGGATGAGATGTCGCCATGTTGGCGCGGGATGGCCTACCCCGCCTCTCCCTCTCTCTCCCTTTCTCTCCCGCTCCCTCTCTGTCTAGTGCCTGCCCCTTCTTGGTCGTATAAATCTGATTTGGGCTAGCGCCAGCGCGAGTCCTGCTCAGAACTCCTCGTTTGGTGCGCCGGGGCGGGGCGGGGTGGGGCGGGGCGGGGCGCCTGGCGGGGCGTGCGCCTGTCGCACTCCGTCATCGCTGTCCTCGTCCTGGTCCTGGGCGAGGCGAGAGGGGTGCTCCTGGAAAACGGCCATTTGCTTTCAGGCTATGTGGCTCTGAATGAGACCACCTGTTTATAAGCGCCCTGCACGCATGCATGAAGGATTATCGGCTGCAGCTCTGACCTACCTGTTTCTGGATACCTACTCGCCAACAATTTTGTCCTTTCACATTTTGCATTACGAAATATTAATATCTTGGGAGTGTTGCATGCATTCCATTATGTGGATGTTTACACTGTAAGCCCATGCCTATTGCCAGTCCGCACCAGTTCTTGCCGTCGGTCTTCCCGCTTCATAAGCAAGGTTTTGTTTTCAACATGCTTCTAAACATCATTAAACCTGATTGTCCTTCTCAAAGTATGGGCAAAACGAGTTTCTCCTGCCGACAAGCACATAGTATTTGGCCTCCTTCTTGCCGCCCCGCCCCGCCCCGCCCCGCCCCGCCCCGTCTCCGCGGGCCGAACTGGTCGGTTGTCCGCGCGATTTGTTTCCCCACGTTAGCGGCCCCGCGTCCAGCAGTCCCTCATGCTCAGGGGTCCGTAACTTAACACGAATGTGCTTATAACGTTACTTAACCCGTTGAAGTTATGACTTTTAACACTTGGTCCACTGACGAAACGTGAAGTTATGGACTAAGTGTGGCGGATAGAAGGTGGACATTCACCAGATTGATGTTTGACAGCCGACATAACGTAATAACTCTAACTTTTAATAAAAATTCGAAACGTTATGATATAGTAGCTAACGCAAAGTAAAGTTATGTTAAGTTACGGCCCCCTGCTCAAGCTCAAGTTGTAGCAGACGAGGAACGCGTCCTGCCGGCCGGTCCCGTCCACCTCTGCAGAGACTGCCCCCTCTCTGCTTGCCGCGCCCGCCTGCGGCTCAAGATCAAGATCAAGCCCCGCTACGGCTAATTTCCTCCCCCCCCTCCCCACAGTAAATTCTTATGAATTCCTTTAAAAGTCAGCTCAAGATATCAGTACAACTTTGTTGCGTATTATTTAATGCGCAGTTATGAACAAAATTGTGCATAAATGCGTACAACTCTAGTAAAACTACACGATTCAAACTAATTTTGCTCGTAACTACATGTTGACTTAGAAGTAACAAAGCAGATTTACAAAAAATCTGTAGCTGTGATCAGTGGGGCCCATCCTATGACAAAATGCACACCATCTTATTGAGGGAGGGAGGTTTGGGACCCAGGGAATGTGTTTTGTATCTCAAGTTGCCTATATACAGGGGCGAGGAGGGAGGTTTTTGGGTCGAGGAAAGAGGGCATTCCTCTTTTGCACACCGTCCGCTAACACGATGGGTGCCACTGGCTGTGATCAAAGAAAGTTCACAAAAACTTACGGTGGCTCTTCTCCTCGCTGTCGCCCAGAACACTCCCCTCATAACTCGACCCCATCCCCGCAGTATACTGTATGCGGCCTGCTACACTTCCACTGTTATTCAATTACCGTGACGTCACATTCTTTTTAATGTGAAAGCTGTCACATTGGTCAGAATGTGATGTCACATTCGTTTTAACGTGAATCGGCTGGCTTATGGAGGCTAAGTTTTACAGTCACGTTCTAAAGAATGTGACAATAATATCTAAAAGAATGTGACAGTTTTCTCTCGAAATAGAATGTGACGTCACAGGAATTGAATAAAAGTGTCTATAGCTGCTGCTCGTTCGCCCTAGCCAGCCAGCCTGCCCGCCGTCCAGCGCCACTCTGCGGCCGTGCCGCCTTATCACCCGAGGCTGAGACTACGCTCGATTATATTTCCGCGGTTCTCTCTGCCTCCGGCCCGCGGCCCGCCAATGAGCGCGTCACATCGCGCGGGGCCGGGGTGGGGCTCATGTGCAAGCGGACCTCGGCGTCATCGGCGGCCGCCACGGCTGCACTGCGCGGTGCACGGGCCGCCTGCCTGCCTGCCTGCGAGGCCGTTTTGCAATCGCGTCCCATCGATGGGCGGCGGCGTTTTACTCGCCCCTCTCCGCCCCCTCCCTGTGCGGGACGTGAGTCGCCGACCCCTTCTCGTCCTGGCCGGGGCCGGGGCCGGGGCCGGGGCCGGCCTTGCCTCCTGACTTGCCGACCCGCCGGATGCACGCTGTGCCCAGTCTGCCCGCCCCGCCCGCCCCCACCCGCCTCCAGGAGGAGAGAGACCCAAGTCCTCTCCTCCCCTCCCCCTCGTCCTCCTCCTCTCCCTCCTTCGCCCTCCTCTCCTACTCCTCCTCGCCCTTCCTGATTGCCATGCGACTCGTTTAGTCACTTCCTGAGGACGTTGCTCATTTGGTGGCGCTCCCCCGGCCGGCGCAGTGGCAGGTGCACACTCACACCTACCTGCCTGCCGTCCCTCCCTGCCCTCTGCTGTCGCGTCACTCTCGCTGCGGACGCGCCGGGACGGGTCGGGAGATGACCTCTCTCTCTCTCTCTCTCTCTCTCTCTCTCTCTCTCTTTCTCTCTCTCTCTCTCTCTCTCTCTCTCTCTCTCTCTCAGTGAAACTAAAGGGCTAAACTGTTTGACCACGCGGGCGTCGCCGCTTGCTTGGCACTTTCCCGCGTGACAGGCAAGGCGTTCGCTCGTCGGCGGCGGTCGTACAGCTGTGACGCGGGCGCGGCTGCGTGCGTACGCGTGCCTACGCGGAGACAGCCGCGGCCGGCGGGGCCGGGTGAGTCTCCCCCGAGGCATTCCAGTCGTGGAGAAAGAGGGTGCCCGGCCCGCCTGCCTGTGGCCGGCCCGGTTCGGCCCAGCTGGGCTCGGCCTCGCAAGGTCGCCGCTATATCGGCGTTCCGCGCGTAAAATGCGACGGGAAGAGCGGAGAAATGGACTCTTCCTCTCTCTTGTCGCCGCCCACGCACTTTACTGCTGAAAAATACCACGGTCAATGCCTACGGTACGCGGCGTTAATTTGTTACCTGGTCCTGGACCGTAATGTTTGACTACGGTCTGAATCTGAGGGTACGCTCCATAGCCTGCAAATATGTTGGGGAAGTTCAATGGAGAACGTTCCATCCGCAATGAAGTACGCAGTCCCCACCGTAAGCATACGTTCCGGTTTGACCGTACACGAAAATCACGGTACGGACCGTAGGCATACCATAACGCCCTCAGGTATTTTTGACAGTGTTTTACCCGCCACGAGTTGTACGTCGTGGTCCCCTCTTGCTGGTCGGCCCGGCTACTGCCCCGCGCTACTGCCCGCCATGGAGCACTTCCGTGGAGAATGTCAACACTCGTCCGTCTCGTCGTCTGCTGGGCGGTCCGGACCGGCACGCGGCCCCGTGTGGAAAGTAGTATGGGAAGCCAAACTGGGTCGCCGGCGCCCCGCCCCGCCACGCCCCGCCCCGCCACGCCCCGCCCCGCCCCGCCCCCCAGTTGGTTCATTCGTCCCGGCTGCTGCCGCGGCCCAAGCGTGTCATCACACGGAGGGCCGGACGGATGCGAGCGACACGACTTGTAAGCTAGACTGCGTGATGGTGGTGTGGTCGCGTCTGCATGGGGAGAGAACACCCTCCGCCGATGGGCGGATATAGACGTGGAGAACACTCGCGGACGGGGTGGTGACGTGGAGAACACTCGCGGACGGGGTGGTGACGTGGAGAACACTCGCGGACGGGGTGGTGACGTGGAGAACACTCGCGGACGGGGTGGTGACGTGGAGAACACTCGCGGACGGGGTGGTGACGTGGAGAACACTCGCGGATGGGGTGGTGACGTGGAGAACACTCGCGGACGGGCGGGGTGGTGACGTGGATGGAGAACACTCGCGGATGGGGTGGTGACGTGGATGGAGAACACTCGCGGATGGGGTGGTGACGTGGATGGAGAACACTCGCGGACGGGGTGGTGACGTGGAGAACACTCGCGGATGGGGTGGTGACGTGGATGGAGAACACTCCCGGATGGGGTGACGTGGAGAAGCTGCGCGGCTGGTTCTGATTCTCCGGCGCGGGGTTCTCAGACTTCCAGTTGATTGCATGTCGCTGCTAATGTAATACGGCCGTATGGAGAACTCGCGGAGGAATGCCGCGCTCTCCAGCGCTGCTGCTCTTCAACGAAATTGTCATGATGACGATGGGAGAGTGGAAGTGTATGGAGGCAGGCCTGCGCGGCGGAAGCGCTGGCGGGCCGGGCGCAGCGCCCAAGGCTGGAGAAAGGTGTGGACACATCATACCGCACTCACGACTCACAGGTGAGCCGGGCCCCGGCCCGGCCCGCTCCGGACCCAACCGCCACAGTGAGTAATCGGACCTTGGGTGGCCCCGGCTCCGCCGCTGTCCTGCCCTGGAACGCCCCTACACTGTAATGAAAAAAAGTTAATGACGTGTTTGGATTTATGAAACTTAATTACAGGGATAATTTCCGCCGAAAATGAGCACGAGTACTGTGAAAAATTGTCGTGCGAGGGGTGCAGGCAAATTTCCCATGGAAGGAAGATGTCGATCAATAACAATTCATGGTTCTAAATTTACAGGCACTGCGTATCGACTTGGAAACGAGTGACGAGTAAATAATTGTAAATTATCACAAAACATACCGTTTATGTTTACGAACATATTTTTCAGTGACGAATGACCAATCCCAATTTACCGTATGTATACCACTAATATTTTTTTTTTGTGCCGCACCACCGTGTGCGTCAGTAGGGAGCCCGCGGGCGCCTGCTGCCCTTAATGATTGTGTGCAATAAGCCCTTGTGTCCGCCAGGGCCGGGTGTGTGACGGAATGTAACGCGCGTAGCGGTACCCGCGGGGCAGGTAGGTACTCGAGGCACCCGCCCCGCCCCGCCCCGCCCCGCGGGGTTATCGCCAGACGGCTATATGCCCCCGCGACACGCACTCGGCGCGCTATCGGCTGGGCCTCTTCACACCTCTCTCTGCTCGGGTGCACTGGAGAAGCAGAGGTGTGACTTGTCACCTTTTACAAGTGTTAAAGGCTTAATGCCTTTTGAAAACTGTCAAGAAAAGTAGGCAATAAGTCGCCTAAACACAGTCAAGTAAAGCGGGCTGCACCTGCCTACTGTACTAGGCAGCACAGGTGCGTACATGTTGCCTAGGTAGGCAGGCGCAGATGAAGCTCGCTTTACTTCCATTGTGTTTGGGCGATTTATTGCACACTTTCTTGGCAACACTGACTGCCAAAGGCACTTTTAACGTTCTCAGGGGCTCTGTAACACTTTCAGAGGTATTTAATTGTTCACGCCCCTGTAAAGGCGCTGAGTCACACCTTTGTTTTTCTAGTGAGCTCTCGGCGCTTGTCGTGGTAAAATCATGACGTCCGCTGCTGCGCGCGTGGTTTTCGGAACAAGTGAACGAGGAGTGAGCCGCCGGGGCACTAAAGTCGTCTGAGATACGGCCAGCGACGGTCCTGATCCCATCCCGCGGCTCGGCTGGGTGTCGCTGGCGAGGCTCGGCCCGGTCCAGCAGGCAGCGGGATTGGAAAGTGAAGGACGCCCGTATGTCTTTTGTTTACACGTCGTGTCCTTAATACCAGCACGGGGTCCTTGGCTAGAGAGAGGGGTGCGGGGCGGGGCGGGGCGGGGCGTGGCGGGGTGGGGCGCGGCGGGGCGGGGTGGGGCGCGGCGGGGCGGGTGTAGCTAGCTCGCGTCCTGCTGCTGCTCGATCCTCTATCGGACTGCTTCCGTCACGTTCTGTCCGTCAGACCACCGCGGCGCGGGCCCTGCTCGCTGCTCCGCGACTTTGGCTGAAACAATAACGACTAATGAATTCTTTTTTTTTTTTTTTTTTTTTTGTCCCTAGATGTGTATTTTCTTTCTTAAGTCGTGTATTGGTCCGATAACTTTTTATTTCCCCCTGTGTGGCGTGGGCGTTGCGACCGGAGGGAATAGGGACTGGTTTGTAAGCAGGATGGGCTAGAAAAGGGAAACGGCCGAATCGAATGGGATAAGGATCGTTTCCGAGTGAAACACACACTGACCCACTGGGTCCCGGTCCCGGCCGGCGCGGCGGCTGTGTCAGCCAGCCACTTTGTCCTAGTCCCGATGTCCCCCTCCTCCCCCGTTAGTCGTCTCTCGCTGCTGGCTGACTGGCCCAGCTAGCTCGCCCGCCTAGATACACTGGCGGAAACGTGTGTTGGAAGCGCCGTGTCACCGGGGCGGGGCGGGGCGGGGCGGGGCGGGGACCGGCCGTGGAGCGTCGACGTTATTTCCGCTCGTTTTCATTATATCAAAGTATCAAGCGAGATTTAAAAACTGAAATGTTTCACTTTCGTGCGGCCTCACGATTTTACCCAAAGCTCCGCGTCCAATATTATTTATTCGCTACCGAGAGTTAAAGTTAGCCATCACCTTTTAGTTATGCATTTCAATATTAGATATTTTGTGGTATTAAAAGGTATCATCTGCTATGAAGTTAGAAGTAATCCCGAGTTTTTGAAACAGAACGGCCGCGGCAGGGCGCGGCGGAGGCCTTTTGCAGGTCGGGCCCTAATTTAGCGATTAGTCTGGATGGAAGCGATAGCGGAGAGCCGCTGGCGGGGCGGCCGCTGGACCAGAGAGATAGCTCATCTCATCGGCCTTCTTGTTGGTCTGAGCCAAGCGAGCCGTGCCGTGAGCGAGCGCCGTGAGCTCTGGAGTTAGTCGCGCGCCAGGGCGGCCAGCAGGGCGGCCAGCAGGGCGGCCAGCAGGGCGGCCAGCAGGGCGGCCAGCAGGGCGGCCAGCAGGGCGGCCAGCAGGGCGGCCAGCAGGGCGGCCAGCAGGGCGGCCAGCAGGGCGGCCAGCAGGGCGGCCAGCAGGGCCGAGGCGAGGCGAGGCGACCTGCACCGGCCGGGCCGAGCACAGCCAACAGGTGATTCGACGCCCGATTGTATTTTGACCGTGCGGTGCGGCGAGTGGCCGCGTAGCGGTACGCCCGCCCCGCCCCGCCCCGCCCCGCCCCGTCCCGCCCCGCCCCGCCCCGCCTCACTCTCTCTCTTTTCCTTCATCTTCCGCGGCCCCGCCACGCCCCAGCCCACCTTGGCCCGCCCCGCCCCGCCCCGCCCCGAGTTCGTCCCGGCTGTAGGCAACCCGCGAGTCTGCTGCCGCGTCGGCCCGGCCCATCCCGTCCCGTCCCGGCCCGTCCCAGCAGCCGATCCGGACCACATTCCTTGACGCCAAGATGGCGGAGGAGGCTGCCCCGCCGGCCGGCCCGGCCCTGCTGCCCCGGAGGCTGGCGTGGCTCGCCGTTCTCTTTGGCAGGCTGCCCCGGCAGCCGCCGTCAGCCCCGCCGGTAGGCAAAGCGCATTGAGGCTGCTGTAGGCAATGGCTGCCTCCTCCTACTCCGCGCGGTGCCGGGATAGGCTGCGTGTATCGCCTGGAGCGCGCACGAGCGCGGCAGCACGGCGCTGCTGGCCACGGAGCAGGTCGTGGATGAGATGAGGTACAGGTTTGTTTGCCGTGTGCTCTCGTTGGCGACAGCCACGCCCCGCCACGCCCCGCCACGCCCCGCCACGCCACGCCCCACCACGCCCCGCCACGCCCCGGGCGGCCGGTGCAGCGTTTGCGCCCCGCCCCAGCCCGTCATCTTCCTAACGGGAGCGCCCCGGTCCGGGCCCGCCCCGCCCCGGCCCGGGCCGGTCCAGCTGATTGGGTGGCCGCTGACCGCCTTGCCTCGCACCTCTTCTCGCTTTTCCATTTATTTTCCCACCCGCGGCCCTCTTACCCTAGAACCTCATGCGCGTGAATGTCGCACACATGTAGGCGTGTGGATTCCCATTATTGCGCACACTTGAACAAGTGAAGGAGTGAATTTTCTTGGGAATTAACATACCTGCAGGGAAGAGAATGTTCAGAAATAGGTACACATTTACTCACCTTCAGGTGTGTGACATTTTTACGCAATTGTTTCTTCACGCCCAGAAAATGGTTTCCTTGAATTAATGGAGAATCCCTTACTGGAAATTTTATCAATGAAACCTATTATAGAATTTTTTTGTTAACCTGAAGGAATTTTCTTTACTTGATGGGAATTTTGTCATTGGTCTCAATGAAATTCCATTTAATCAAGAGAGAAATTCCGTTAGAACGTTCTCCGTTCTGTAAAATCCGTTAAATGAATGGAATGGTTTTCTCGGTGCAGAGTAGGCGCGCTGCGCTCTGCGGCTGGATGGTGTTGGCGATGACCCGTTTGGCGGAACTGACTCCGGTGTTTGAGCTCAGTGCCACGGCCGTCGCGTCGCGGTGTACAACCTGCTGCAGCCACGTCCGCGCCGCACCGCGCCGCACCGCATGCAAAATACTTGCAATGGCGGCGCCGTTGACATTTCAGAAGCCCGGTTGCTGTGCGGGGCCGGGTGTGGCGGCCTTGATCTCGAATTATGAGCGTTACAGCGCTGCCGCTCGACCCGGCCGGGCCCCGCCCGGGGGCCAGCAGAGGGGTCAGGCTGCCTGCACGCACCTGGGTGACCTCTGCGACGCGTGAGGGTGACTGTGTGACGAAACTGTCGCGGCAGAATGTGACTGTGGTATAAATGATAGCTTTTTAAACACACTCCCGGGTTATGTACTTTTTTTTATACGTAGCTTTGTAAGTCTATTTGCATGCGTAGCTTGCGTAAAAAAAAATCGTACGCAGTTACGCTTAAATAAGCTTAAGTTGTGCTTAACTACGTACGATTTTTTTTCATAATTGTGTAAGAAATTTTACGTAAGCTACGCATGCATATACAACTTAGCCACGTACAAAAAAGTACATAAACCGGGAGTGTGTTCGCTAGTGTCATGCGTTTGCGGTCGGTGGTATACGCACCTTTTTTTTCATATCACAGTGAATATTTTTATGAAAAGAAATATCGGTGCGGTCGGTTGCATCGCTCTTTCGCTCCTCTCGCTTACCCTGTCGCGGCAGGGGCAGGCTGCACTGAGTGTCGCTCTCTCGCACACACATTGATTTGTGGAGCTCTTGAAGTGGCTCCTGGCCGCGCCCCGCCCCGCGCCGCGCCGCGCCGTACCGGCAGTGTACAGGAAGGGCTTGTTCTCGAACCACTTTATCACAATCTGCCTCCTCTTTCTAAGCAGGCAGCATAAGCGGCAGCAGCAGGTCCAAGCGCGGCGTGCAGCCTCTCCAGCCGGGGCGGGCCGGGCCCCGCCGGACTCTCTGACAACCCCACTGACCTGCAAATAGGGCGCGAGGCGAGCGATAGCAGTCCAGTCCAGTCCAGGCCGGTCTGTCGAAACGCCGAGCACACTCTCGGTTATTTGTATCTGAACAAACGCGTTTCAAAAGGATAACGTCGCACCTTTTAGAGGCGTCATAGCGCGAATGCCGCTGTAGGGGCATCATAACACTGAATCTGTTTGCTGAGATTCCCAGGAAAGGAAGCAATTTTCTAGGAAAGTTCCTGGGCATTTCCAGGAAAAGTACTGGAAAATAACCTACTTGTCGGGAAAGGTGCGTTTTGCCAATGAGGGTGACAGGCTTGCCATACTTCTTACAAGCTGTTGAACCCCTTTCTGTCATTTTTTTTATAAATACGTACTACACTGAAAAAGAGCAAGATTGTAGTACTGAACCAACTACAGTGTCCCGTATCTTCATTTTAGAAACCGACTACGGAGCGCAGAGTACGGCGCCACCTTACTTCATTTTCGGTGTGCGGATGTCATAAAGTACGGTTCTTCCGTACCCTATTTTTTGAGTTCGTTGATGCCGTACTTGGCAGGCCGTAGGCCGTAGGCCGTAACGAGGATTCAAAAATATCGCGCCGTAGTAGGAAGGCACCCTACTACGGTGGACACCGTTAAAGGAATTAGCGGTGATTTCCATAGTTTTCACCGTCATTATTTTTTAGTGTACAAGGTACAAGAAAAAGTAAACTGGCAGTGTATAAGCACGCGATCGCACGACCGCAGCGTCGCTCATGCGTGGTCCATTACGCCTCGAGGAGGAGGAGGAGGAGGAGGAGGAGGAGGAGAAGGAGGAGGAGGAGGAGGAGGAGGTTGATGTGAGGGGTGCGGAAGAAGGCGGTGAAGGTGGTGTGGCTGGACCAGGTAGGCCGGGCCGGGCCGGCCAGCAGATCAGAAAGACATTATCGGGACACGCAGTCATCAGCAGGGCAGGGAGGGCCCCGGTCCTTCCGCGGTGTCGATATATACCGCGTCGTGACGCAACGCAACGCGGCCGCGGCGCCAGGCGCCAGCCGTGTCCCCAATGAAATGAGAGACATTCAATTTGAATGGTGCCGGGCCGGGCCCGGCCCGGGCGCCTAGCGCCTCTGCCCCGCCCCGCCCCACCCCACCCCGCCCCGCCCCGCCCCCCACCCCACCCCCCCCCGCCCCGCCCGGCCCGCTGCTGTACTGCACCCGCGGCGAACGACGCGCGCTTCTACTTGCTATTTCTCTCATTTTTTTTCGCTCTCTGTCATTTTTTTGTGACGCCTATTAATATTTTTTTTTGTGGTTGTCGTCTGCTGGCTGGCGCGCCACGGCGGGTATCGTATTCTCACTGTGTCTGCCACACTGGTACACTCATGCATCTAGTGTACTAATGTCGCCCACTTGCTGGTGAGTGATGTTTTTTGTTAACTTACTTGGAGGTATGCGACTGATTATTCGCTCACTGGATGTTGTGGGAACGCCCGCATGTGTACACTTAAATGCCACAGCTATTTCAATGTCTACAAGCAGTGCACGATTTGGACCTCACTATTCGCACACTCAGAATTTACATACTTTTTTTGTACCGGGTGTTTCTTTGAATGCGTAACGGTGTTGCGGGTTTGCCTACCCCATTCGCCCGTAAGGCGCCATGGCCCCTGCAGCGCTGGAGAGTATGCAATCCCGCAACACTGTTACGCATTCAAAGAAACACCCGGTACATATGTCAATGTACAAAGTAATTTAGAATACAAAATTAGAAATAGAAAAAAAATTACACTCGGGAGAACCGCGCCGCCGGGCGCCGCAAGGCAACAATACCATGGGTAGGAGCCTCGCCTGGCTTCCCCCTCCCCAGGCCTGCACACGCGCCGCAGCACGGTGACAACCCGGCCCTCTCTATACTATTGCGAGAGTACAAGCCGATGAAACATCTCTTTAGTTTATTTTTATTTTATTTTTTTGCTAAGATGTAAGATGTATCATCTGCTAAAAAGTATACTAAAACAAAGCAGTGTGCACTCGTGTACAAGTGCGCCCCTCACCCACCCACCACCACGCCACATCTCGCTCGCTGTGGTATCGTGCCACCTGTGCATCTGCCCCGCCCCGCCCCGCCCCGGCGCGGGGTGCGCGCAGGTGTGACGGGCCTTATAACACCTGCTGCACCGCCCCGTTGTTGTCGGGTCGCGCATGCTGCTGCTATTTTTATCGGCGGGACGTGCGGGCGTGGCGTGGCGTGGCGTGGCGCGGCGCGGCGTTCACCAATGGTACTGTTCGAAATGTTTATTTTGACCTTGATCAACGCGGGGCAATGTCAATGTGCGGCAGTTTCGGTGGGTAGAGGTAGAATGGGTAGAAAATTCTCTTAATTGCGACTGGCATTATTATAGTTTTTTTCTTGTCTTCCGTTCCATTCAGGCAAGGTACATATAATGTCGGGAAGCGGTTGTTAAAGAGGAGTCTCCCACTAAAAAAAAAAAAAAAATCTCGTTGTACACGAGGAAAAGTGGTCTCGCCAGATACTCGCAAAACTCGTACCTCGTGCACTAGGAGAGCGGGGGGGTCCCCTCGGTTGCTGAGCACGTGAGGCGTGAGGAGTATAGCATTGCGTTTAAGCCCGTCCCCCTTTTTTTTTTGACAGTGTGGACGCACAATCACACGAGGTTCGTAGTTCCATGCGGTTCGACGTGACGCTGCCGCCGCCGCGGCCTGCGCGATTTCCCACAGATTTTGTGCCTGCGGCCTGGGCCGCGAGCCGCCGCCAGGTTATTTATCTGTAGTCGTGAATCATCTCTCCTCGGTGCCATGCCGTGTGTTTGCACATGGACGCGCAGCACAGCTCCGCCGTCATGAAGTAACACCCGAGGGAACCGAACCGACCCGACGCGACCGCAGAGATGATCGCGTCACTTCGATTTATGTGGCGTATACCTGTGCGTCAGCGCGCAATCCAGGCTCGAAATTTTGAAAGGTGTTTTCATATATATTTTATATACCTCTAGCATTTCCGAATGAAAAGTCCATCGTTCAGATTTCGCTGCCTAGAGGTAAAACACTGCACTGTTAGAAATATTCGTAAGAGTTACGGGAAAATTTTCCATGAGAAATGTAAAGTTACGATATCAAATTGTAAAATTACAAAATTTTAAGGACACTTGGTATCGACTTGTAATTCTTAAACGAGCACAAATAAGCGTTCGTAAATTTACGATTTCTATTGTAAATTTACAACACTATTTGTAAATCACAAATTACGAAAATCGTCGTAAACTTACAGACATATTTTTCACAGTGTGTACTCAAAAGTGTTCAGCTGACATTCACTTTAAAGTATTGGCCACCACACAGTGTTGAACACTTTGAGATGCTTGCTTAAAAACGCATGTATTTCATTGGGGACAGAATACGTGTTCAACCCTTTAGTTGGACACATCCTGCTAGCGAACATATATCGGTCTAACACGTGATTCCTCTATAAAATATCATACGATAAGCATCTTCAAGTGTTCAACTCTGTGTTCTACAATTTAAAGTGTGCCAGTCAAACATAGTTATGATTACAGTGTAAATTTTAGTATTTTATAAGAGGCTATTTCGTCTTGATTTTTTTCTTCTTCCCTATGTTAAGTTTAGACGCCAATCAGCCTAGAAAAATACTTGTTTTCCCGTTAAAAAAAAATTGCACAGTCTCAAAATTAGAAAAAAACTTGAACATATGGGATGGAGTGAAATTTTTGTGGGTCGTGCTCGATGATGCGGTGCGGCCGGGCCGGGCCAGGCCGGTCTGTTTCATCAGGGACGGGACACGCGCGTGTGCGTTGCGCAACGCGCCCTTAGAGTGCGTCGTCGTCCGGAACAAGAGTGTGGCGGGGCGGGGCGGAGCGGGGCGGAGCAGGCCGGGGCGGGGCGGGCGTTATTGTGTAGATGGGCCCCGCCGGGGGGCGCCCTGCCCCGCCCGGCCCTGCCCTGCCCCGCCCCGCCCCACCCCGCCCCGCCCCGCCCCGCCCCGCCCCGCCCCGCCCCGCCCCGTACCGCGCCGTTTAGCGTGGGTGCGACGCTCTCGCGTCACCAGACGCACAGCCGCGCCCCGCAGCCCTCCCTGAGCCCAGGACAGCGAACTCTGATCACTCTTAACTACCGGCGCGGAAGAAGAGACCATTTTAGCCAGTGTTTTGTAATCGCGGAAGTCGGGGGCAAAAAAACAAGTAAAAGACGTCGTTTGGCATTTTTTTTCGGTGTTGTGTCCGATTTGGAGGTCTGATTGGTCGGGCTAATCGAGCCTCTTCAGCAGGGCTGTCGCATCAGACGGGATTTTTATTTAAATATTTAGGAGACCAGAAAAGAAGTCGAACCTCTCCCATCTCTTTTTGACCATTCCGGATTTTCCTTTACAAAACCGATCGGTTGGTTCTAATTTCCGTTCCCAATTATCTATATAGGACAATAAGTCCGGATAGCCGTGGTGTATGGTCTGGTGCGAGGATAAATTTTTCCGAAATTTTAACTTTTACCCCTGAATCAAACTGTGTAAGCGCTTGACGGAAACAAATTCCTTTTCCTGCTAGCAATATAATGTTTTTGTTGCTTTTTACAACCTCCGCGCGCATTCGCGAATTGTTTTTCCCCCCGGCGCTGTCAGTTGGGACACTGCTAGAAGTAGAGCGCGTGCACGCGCCAGTGGAAGAGGAGACCCCCTGCATTTTTGCCGCTCCCGTCGTCGTCGTTTCGCGCTTCTTTTCCTGCGGAAGCTCATCGGCTCGTCCTGCTCACTATCCTGCGGGGTCCTGCGGGGTCCTGCGGGGTCCTGCAGGCGGGAGCGGGGCGTTGCCTTCCGTCTGTCATCCGCATCGACTCACGGCGCTCATCGACGCAACGAGACCGGCAGCGCACCGCACTGGCGGCATCCTGCTGCAGCAGGCCTCGCAGGCCTCGCAGGCCCGGCCCGGCGATACCATAATAATAATAACAATAATGATTATCGTCAGCGCCGTAAGACTGGTCACGATTTTTGCATTTTGCCGCGGAATGACGCAATGCGGCTGCAGCTGCCGGTGCGGTGCCGGTGGAGGAGGGCTTGTTTGAGACGCGGCGCGAGCGGCTTCAGGCGCGCGGCTGTGTGCGCGCCGACAAGTACCTCGTGGCGGTGGTAGTGTTGGTGGTGTTCTCGTCTTCCACGTGGGAGAAAGCAGAGACTGTGTGTGTGTGTGTGTGTGTGTGTGTGTGTGCTCAAAATGTACACAAACCACACTCACGTACGGTATGGCATGGGCCGGGCGCTCACGCGTGCTGTTTGACATGACGTTTTTCATGATGTAAGTGTAAGCAGCCTGAGGAGCGGGTCGACACCTTAGGGTTTGCTTTGTACGAAAAAAAAATACTTGCGTTTGTAAACGATGATCGTCAGCCATGTGTGCACTGTAAAAAAAAAAAAAGAAAACAATTTGCGAACGGTTGCGGCTGCCATGTTATTGCGTATGATTTTCTTTGTATTACGAACAAATAAATCCTTCGCAAAGATTCAGTGGGAGACTTCTACGCACTTCACAAGTGTAGTATTGTAGCAAGTGTGTATAGCAGTCGCAGTGGCGCCCACAATTTTCGCGTGTACCCAAGCAAACCCCTCGTTGCCCGTACCTGTATGCCCTAAAACGTACCTTTATAGCTTCTAGCTTCCACAATCTCTACTGTTTCTGCCTTATTTCTCTCCCTTCCCTTCCTTCTCTTTCTTTCCCTTTTCCTTCCTCTCCCTTTCTCTTTTTTCATTTACCTGTATAGCTCTCTAAAATGTACCTGTATATCTTTGTACCCAAGCACGTGCATGGGTTGACCCATAGTTTGGGCGCCATTGAGCAGTCAGCGACTACTACAATTAACGGTAGCAAATCGATCAAGAGTAATCGAGAAATCTTTCATATTCAATTCGTTCGAATGAAGAGTTACATAGCAGTGCACTTGCTGCACTTCTGTCCGCCCCGCGCCGCCCCGAGGGGCATAGGCCTCCCTGGACGGCTGCATGGCCCGTTCGCTGCTCGCCGTCGAATGGGGCGTTCGCTCAAAGTATTCTGCACTTTTCTTCTCTTCTGCTCGCGGGTCGTAAGTGGTTTTCGCAACTTTACCGGCGCCGCGGGGTGCTGCGCTCTGCAGCCGATCGCCCTCGCGCCCGGCCCGGCCCGGCCCGTCCGGCACCGCGGTACGGGCTCCACGGCCATCTCTCGCCTCGGGACCCGCGGGACACAATGGTTGGCCAACACCTGCGTTTTGCTCTGCGGCGCCGGCCATTTGCAAAAGTCCGTTATTATTTGTTTCTTACATGGCGGGACAGTAACTTCTCTCTTCGCGCCCCGCAGTGGTGGTGGCCTTCGCGGGCCGATACCCCTCACCTCACTCCAACTGGGACGCGGTGGGGCGCTGCGGCGTCCGTCGTGGGAAATCGACAGCATTTTGCCAAAGTGCGAAGGCGGGGGCGCCTGAGCGGGGCGGGGCGCTAATTTTGAAACCCTCCTGGATTTCGACCCCATCCCTAACTTCACGGCCATATTTCTCGCTTCTCTTTGGTCGTGGGGCTGGGACCTGGTAGGGAGTTACTAAAATGGATATTTAGGATAGGTTAGGCTAGGTTAGGTTAGGATAGGATAGGTTAGGATAGGCTGGTTTTGATTAGAGAAGCAAAGAAAACAGCTGACCCTCTTCTACTTTAGCCTTACTTAAATCCAATCCAACCTATCCTAACCTAACCTATCCTAAATATCCGTTTTAGTAACTCCCTACCAGGTCCCAGCCCCACGACCAAAGAGAAGCGAGAAATACTGCCGTGAAGTTAAGGATGGGGTCGAGATCCAGGAGGGTTTCAAAATTAGCGGCCGGGGCCGGACCGGCCGAAAGCCGGCCATCCCGTCTGCCTCCCGCTGCTGCTGCTCTTTCCGCTTCGGCCCGGCTGCGCGACTTTTTTCTGGCATTTCCATAGCGAGACAAGGATCTCTCTCCCAGCGGCCGCGAGCGGGGCGGAGGCTGCGGGCGGGGCGGGGCGGGGCGGGCCGCTCTCGCCGATGTGTCGTGTCGTACATGTCATATCCGTGGGAATGTTTATCGTGTCTTTTCTCCGGTGCGGTGCCGCACGGGGGCGGGGCGGGGGCGGTGGGGGCGGTGGGGGCGGCGGGGTGGCACGTATCGAGTGGCTGCCGCCTGGCCTCCCCGCGCAGCGCGGCGCCACCTGCAGCCTGTTGTGCGCGTCCAATTTGGTTCGGCGGTGCGCGTTTCGTCCCGGGAGACATATAAACCATGCAGCAGCAGCAGCGGCACCAGTGAAAGCAGGGGCGGGGCGGGGCGGGGCGGGGCGGGGCGGGGCGGGGCGGGGCGGGGCCAGCAGGGGCTCGGCCGGGCCGGGCCAGACCCGCCTTGTGCCCAACCCTAGCCGAGCCAAGCCCAAACGCGAAAAAGAGAGACTTGGTGCTGCTGGCTGCTGCGTCCGGCCGGGCCCCCAAGTGACTGGACAAATATAACTGGTTTCCGTCCGGGACTTTTATAAGCTGCTGCGTGGGGTGCGGCGCTCGCGTGCAAAGGGTTAATTTTTTCAATCTTATTAAACTTTAGGTCACCTTTTCCTTTGCTTCCGTGAACTCTCGTACCGTTTACTCACACCCAGGAAATGGTTTCTTTAATTTGAAGATATTGAGGATATTTTTATTTTACTTTTTATTTTCTTTCACACTAGGAAAATTTTTCTTACCTGCAGAAATTTTTTCACGGCACGGCATAAAGGAAATACACCAAAATTTTCTCGAATAAAAAAATAATAACTTTTTCCCGGTGTTAAATGTATCGTCTCACTGCAAGGCACTTATTGAGAGCCGAGACGATTTGCGCGTTTCGTGCGTTATATTTTGGTCTCTTCACTGTCCCCAAAACTAACTTTTTAGCCCACATCCAGGGCTTTGCTATACTGTAGAAACAAGTCGCATGACTCGGACCGCGGTGCTGCAGATAGTGTATTTGTGTGTTTTTTTGCAGTGCCGCCGCCTTTTAAAAATATGTGCATGGTTTTGCCGCTCGCTCGCCACGTTTGGTGCAGCCGGCGGGGCCGGGCCACGGCCGCGGGGGCCTCGCAGGCCTCGCAGGGAATACCTAAGCGCCTGCAGGCCAGCAGGCCTGTCGGGATGCCGCGGCCAAGTTGATTGTGCGGAAGGGACCGGACGCCGGGAGGGAGCGTCATGTAGAATGTGACAGAGCCGGCCGTCGCACAGTGAATCAACTGCCACCGCTCCATTCGCACGCCTCAATAGTGAGAAGATGTACTGCTGCTCCACGGTGGCAGTGGCGGCGTGGCGAGATGAAGCGAGAGAGCGAGAGAGAGAGAGAGGGAGACGGTTCTGCGGCATCATGCTCCTGCTCTGCTGTCGCGAGAGAACCGCGCAGTAGGCGCGCGACGCAGAGAGAATCCCGCCTCCAGAACTGTCGCTGCGTGAATGGGTTGACTGAACTGCGATATTATTATATATTTATTTTTGTTTATTTTTCATCAGTGATGTTGGTCCTTTCCACGGTAAAAACAACGCCCGATCTTTTGAGGGAAGGGAACTTTCAGGAACTCCCATTATTTGAGGGAACCTCAAAATTTGAGAGAAATTCTCACATTTTTAGGAGTCTTGCTCAAAATCTGAGGAGGTTCTCTCAAATTATGGAAAAAGTCTTCAAGGTTTTCTTATTGTCCTCAAAAAATCAAACATTGTTTTTCCGTGTTTTTTTGGTTTCCGTGTTTTCCGTGGTTTGGACGTGTACTTGCTCCGAGGTGTGCACGATGGCACACTGCATGATGATGCGGCCGCACATCAGCTGATCTGCCGCCGGCGTGACTGTCCAGAGTAACGGCTCGGTTCGGAGGGGAGAGAGGCCGCGGAGAAAAGAGTCGGGAGTATTCAACGGGCGGCGGTGGGCTGTTAATGTCCAGAATACTGGAAATATTGAATTTGTGAGTTATGGAAGGCGTTAACGCGAATTCCCTGCCGGCTGCGCGGCTGTCTGGAATGGACTCTTTGGCTTGTGCATGTATATGTCCTCTAGGTCCCTCCCCTGTCGGCAGTGTTGCCAGAAACGTGGGCAATTAATCGCCCAAACACAGTGTAATAAAAGCGGGCTGCATCTGCGCGCCTGCGTACTAGGCAACATGTACGCATCTGTGCCTGGGCGCTGCCTAGTAGGCAGGCGCAGATGCAGCCCGCTTTACTCGACTGTGTTTGGGCGACGTATTGCCTACTTTTCTGGCAACACTGCCGCCAGTGGCGGATCCAGAGGCTGTCTTTGGGAGGGGGAAATTAGCACTTTTTGCCTACTTACAGGGGCAAAGCATGCGCGGAAAACAATATAACGGTTAACTTTGGGGCAATCGACGAATAAGTTGTGACAACTAACATAAACGTGCTGCCAAAGAAAGCGTGTCCAGGTTGTCACACCTCAAGTAGGTTGTCCCGATTTTAACAAATTTATCAGTTCACGCGACTAATTTTTGGTCGCCACAATGGACTTATATATTTCCGTGTGTCCTTTTGCCTACCTTCCAGGCGGCTATCTAGATTCCTATGATCCCCCCCCCCCCCCCATCCCCCGGGGATCCGCGCATGACACTGCCTGTCGGTGTCGCGGCCCGGTGCAAATACCCGGGTATTTGGAATCACAGAAACTGTTGGCACCGTGCACTCCACACTCTGGAGAAGTATTTCTACTGTATTTCGGATTTTTTTTCTCGCACAAACTTTCCCACCTTGCGTCTGTCTGTCCGGCGCCACACAATAAGGGAAGGACCTAAGCCCAGCGACATGGCTGGCGCGGCCCGGCCCGGCCCGGCGGGTGTATTTATGGGTTTGGCCGGACCGAGACCGTCTCCGGCCGCGCAGGGAGGAGGCGGGCGGTTGCAGGAAACGAGGGAAACTGTGTGCAGCGGCACGCACGTGGCGTGGCGTGGCGTGGCGCGGCTAGCGTCCACCGCGCAGCAGCAACCTGTAGTTTCAGGCCGATTCAAAGTGGACAGCTTTCACAGTTCCACGGCGACCTACGCTGCACCCCGCCTCGCCTCGCCCCGCCCCGCCCCGCCCCGCCCCGCCCGGCCACAGTGCACTGCACTGCATGGCTCGCCTCCGCCTCCTCCCTCAGGGCAGCGGTGCGGCAGCCGCCGTTCAAACTTCCTCTCTCTTCTTTTTTTTCTTCAAACAGCTTGTGTGTGTGTGTGTGTGTGTGTGTGTGTGTGTGTGTGTGTGTGCGCGCGCGCGCAGTGTCGTGCCCGCGCACCGCCGCCACGCCTCTGCTGTCGCCGTTTAGAAGACAGTTTGCAATTTTTTCCCGCTCGTTGCCCGTGGCGCTGCGCACCGCGCCGCGTGATTCCAATCGCGACGCAAGAAACTGTTTTCCGGCCCGCGTTACGTTACGGCAGAGATAATCGCAGCGGCGGGGCGGGGCGGGGCGGGGCGGGGCGGGGCGCACACGCGCCGCCTGGGAATGAATGGCGGCAGGGTTAAGCACCGGTCTTAAGCTTAAGCACTGGTCTTAAGCAGCACTTTAAGCGATGGCTTAAGCAGGGCAAAGTATATACCGCCCGCTCGCTGTGCGGCTGCTCTCTGGCTGTGCGATCCCTCCCAGGATGTAGCCAAGGAAGACTGCTCTTAACAGAGCAGCATCATTTTTCTTTTTTTAAATGTGCCTTCCATGCGACTTGTACTTTTCCTGGAGACAACTAAACCTGCAAGAGCTCAAAAGCGAGGTAACGATAATTTTGTTATGAAAATTATTGCAAATTTGCTGTAGAAAGTGTAAAAAGTTTTTTCCTTTAAAATTATGACTGTTATTTTGTGTCGCTTCCACAAACTCCCAGGGGGACGCGCGTGACCCGTGAGCATGTCGTAAGGCGACCGGGCGGGTCTCACAGGGGCGGGGCGGGGCGAGGCGAGGCGGGGCGAGGCGGGGCGGGGCGGGGTGGGGCAGGGCGGGCCAGCCGTCTCCAGCAGACGACGCTCGTCATTATTCGTACGCACCTTGACCCCGTTTAGTTCGGCAATTTGCCGGTTGGCGCTAATGGTGCGGGGCGTTAGGAGACAATGCCCCCCTGGGGCGCCGCACCGGGAAGGGGCAGAGGTGTCGTCGTGAGGCCCCCGCGGATGTGTGTGTGTGTGTGTGTGTGACGCCAAGATGGCGTCTTGTCGACGTGCCGGGCCATACGCGTGTCGCCGGCGCGGCCCTGGTCGCATTGTTAAACCAAGTGTCCAACTGCTAAAAACTTGCATGTGTGCTACTTCCAGCCTAGCAATTTGAAGTATGCGCAATCGGCAATTGTGCAATTCACGTGTCAAACTCGCCAGTTGTACACCTATAAGTGTTTAACTCGACAGTTGTGCACTTGCAAGTGTTCAACATGGATAGTGTTGCACGGGGCAGTTGAACACTTGCAAGTGCACAACTGTCGAGTTGAGCACTATGAGTTGAACACTTACAAGTGTACGACTGGCGAGTTTGACAGTTCCAATTGCACAATTGCCGAGTTGCACACTTGCGCTTGCTAGTCTCGAAGCTGCACACATACAAATGATAGAAATGTTGAGCAGTTGAACACTTGGTTTAACACTGTGTGTGTGTGTGTGTGTGACGCCAAGATGGCGTCCTGTCGACGTGCCGGGCCATACGCGTGTCACCGGCGCGGCCCTGGTCGTTTAGCGAGACACACGCCCGCCCGCTCCGTGCCGATTGGCGACGCAGAGAGAAGGAGACGAGCTTGGTGTCGAGGCGGTGGAGGGGAGGAAGGGAGAGGGACTGTTTTTGAAAATGACTTCCGCGTATGCACGGCGTCGTGGAGCGCCGCGGCGCCGGGGACGCGACGCGTTGTGCATCCGTCCGCCGCGGGCGTCGCGACGCCGAGCCTCCCCGCCGGGCCGGGCCGGGCCGGGCGTCCCCAGCGACGTCGTCGCCTGCATTAATGACGCCCGCTGCGCGGCCTGCAGGTGCGGTGCGGAGTCCGCTGCGAAAAATAAAGGGAATCGAACGAGCGAGGCAGAGAGGCAAGAAGTGACGGCGGCGCCTCGGGAGGATACCGTCGAAGAAAAGCGTAATTGATCCGGGGACTTTTTATTTTTTGGCGTGTTCTACATTGCCGGGGCCACCTTGGCTGCCCCCCCCCCCCCTTCCCCGCGTGCACGCGCCATAAGGTGCGCAGCGGCGCCCTACCGCGGCGGCCCGGCCGTCAGTCAACACCGGTGATGCCGCTGATAAAGCACCGCGTTTACTCTGTCATTTTAATTTCAATTCCAAGGTTTAAATTTCTTTTGAATGGAAACTTGAACGGAATTTTCCGGAAGAATTTTTAGTTTGACGCGAACAGTTTCTCAAGTACACGGAACCTTTCAAACTTCCGAAATACAGGGGAGCCCGTACACCAATGTCCCTTTCCTTAAAATGGTTTTTTTCCGTCCACTATAAATAACTGTTTACGTAACCTTCTGTACTCAAGCAGGTACGGAAACTGTCGAAATTTTCAACTACGGATTTTTCCGTAATTTGTAGTACGGACCGCCCCATTATAAAATTCAACAACGGTGCGTTTTGTATACTTCATCGGGCGCTAACCTTCACCCCTTGTACAGCATTAACGTTTTATTTTCTCATCACTTTTCATTTGTAACAATTTATGTAAAGATTTCTCTTTTCAGCTTAAGTTTTACTTAAATGTATCATCTCCTAAAACTGACGGGTAATTTCCCAGCGGGCGGTCCAGATTGGCGAGTCGTACTTCCTGGGTCCTACTCAATCCTCTTCGCGTGTCGTGCTGCGCTGCTCCTCTCTCGGCCCGGTGGGCCCCGCGGGTCGCGCGGCGTCGCGTCTCCTCGCCGGAGGCCCCCGGCCGGTCCCGGCCAGCCCGCACGACCTTGGGGTCCTAATGGCCCGAGCCGGGCTGGGCCGAGCCGAGCCGAGCGCGACGGGACGGGCCCAGCGGCCCCAACCCGCATAATGCCATTTGTCATGCGTTTCCATTCGGCGCGTCAACGCTGACCTACCGCCGCTGCGCCCGGGGGGACGGGGGCTCTTGCATTTTCCCCTTTAATCCTTCCTTTCTCCCTCTCCTTTCTTTCTTTCTCTTCACGCTCCCTCTCTATCTCTCTCTCTCTCTCTCTCTCTCTCTCTCTCTCTCTCTCTCTCTCTCTCTCTTCCTCTCTTTCTCTCTCCTCTCTCTCTCCCTCTCTTTCTCTCTTCCTCTCTTTCTCCCTCTCTTTCTCCCTCTCTTTCTCTCTCCATCTCTTTCTCTCTCTCTCTCTCTTTCTTTCTCTTTCTCTCTTTCTCTCTCTCTCTTTTTCTCTCTCTTTTTCTCTCTCTTTTTCTCTCTCTTTTTCTCTCTCTTTTTCTCTGTCTCTTTCTTTCTCTCTCTCTCTCTTTCTCTTTTTCTCTCTGCTCTCTCTCCCTCTCCCTCCTCTCTCCCTCCCTTCCCCCTCTCCCCCTCTCCTCCGCTCTGATCCACCTGTTTGCCCGTCATGCCGCCCTCCCTCACTGCGGCGCGCCCTCCGCGGCTGCCCCGCGCTCATTGTCGCTGTGCAGCCCAATTGAGCCGGCTAATTCACAGCAGCGGCTACACAGCGGTGATTAGGGACGCAGCCTCGTCAATCATTTATGCTCTCAATGAGCGGGGCGGGGCGGGGCGAGGTGGGGCGAGGCGAGGTGAGGCGCAGAGGTCGATGCTGTACGGTACCGGCCGGGCACGTACTCTGTGCCTGCACCCCTGTGTTCTGGTACACTATTTTCATATCTATCCCTCTTTCTCACTAATCCTTCCCTCTCGCTCTCTCGTTCGCTCTCGCTCTCTCTCTCTCTCTCTCTCACTCGCTCGCTCGCTCGCTCGCTCGCCCTCTCTCTCCTGTTGGAACCTTACGGTTAATTTCACTGTGAGCTACAGTGAACCCTGCAAGAACTGCTGCTTACGGTTGCATTAGCTACGGTGAATGCCACTGTTAGCTACGTGGAATCGGGGTGCATCACCGTAGCTGACTGTGACATTCACCGTAGCTAATGCACCGTAAGCTACAGTGCTACAGGGTTCACTGTAGTTTACAGTGAAATTCACTGCTAGATTGTATTAGTGTTTCTTCTCCCTCCGTTTCCCTCTCTCCCTTCTCCCTCTCCTCCCCCGTCTCTCCCTTCCGCACTGCCCCCCCCCCTTCCCTCTCCCTATCTCCCTCCCTCTGATTGGCCGCGATGTATCGAACCGACTTTCCCAGCCAAACAATGAGCGGATAAATCATTTGGTGCACGCTGCGGGGCGGGGTGTCGGCCCGGCCCGGGGCCCGGCCGGTGACTTAAACGCGAGGTGCGTGGTGCCCGAGCCTGCCGGCCAGCTGGGCTGGTTGGTGCCTGTTACGTATCCGTTACCTATTTGGGCTATCTATCCTACTTCGAAGGTTCCCTAAGGAAACTTTTACCCTGCAGCTTAATATTGCGATGTTTTCTAATGACATCCTCTTTTTTTTTCTGTGTTGCAGGTGAGGAAGCGAGCAACTGACGCCGAGGACACCGCGGCGTAGATGTAAGCAGGGCTTAATGCAGTCGATCGAATTTATAGTTTCTATTAGCATAGACGAAGCGCCCTGATCTGTGCCGCCGCGGCGGATGGCGCGTCTCGAAAGGAAAACTAAATTAGACCGACCCGACCGTCCCGACTGTCGGCCTCCCGGCTCGATAGTGGTTCTGGCAGGGCGCCACTGCCGCAGGA
Source organism: Frankliniella intonsa (assembly GCA_033675135.1). NCBI lineage: Eukaryota > Metazoa > Arthropoda > Insecta > Thysanoptera > Thripidae > Frankliniella > Frankliniella intonsa. The sequence continues at coordinate 965,935 of CM066258.1, forward strand.
CAATTTGCGACAAATTTCGTTATTTTCTTTTTTTTTTCTCTCTCTCTTTGCGACATTTGCGGCGCTGCGTCGCCTGTTTCATTAATTCCAATCGCCTCGCGGTGGGGTGAGTGGCTCTGCGCGCGGCAGAGCGCGGCGGGGCAGGAGAGAGAGAGAGAGAGAGAGAGAGAGAGAGAGAGAGAGAGAGAGAGAGAGAGGAGAGAGAGGAGAGAGAGAGAGAGAGAGAGAGGAGAGAGAGAGAGAGAGAGAGAGAGAGAGAGAGGAGAGAGAGAACAGGTGCAGCAGGTGCGAGAGGGACGGTGTGATCTCGTTACCTGCAGTACATTGCGGTGGCCGCGGTGGGCGGATGGGACGTGCTTTCCAGTTGACTGAAACGCCCTCCTAAGGGGTACTAGTAGTGTCAGTGTTGTTAAGGGACCTTTTTTTTTTTTTCATTTTTTGCGCGCTTTGCCTTGCCCCATTGTTTTTCGTTTTTTCTTTACTGTTTGCCAGCAATTTTTTTTTCTTTTCGCGCGCGCTTTCTGAATTGAACTTTTTTTTTTTTTTTTGGTTCTTTTACTCTTGCCAACTACGATAGAAGGCCGCATTGATCCCGCCCACGGCCGCACACGTACTGGGCCAAGGGAGGCGAGCAGAGTTGCTCAACTGGATGCAAACCGCTCACTGGCGCTGCTGGTGCTGCTGGCGCTGCTCACCCCCGGCCTGGTCAGTCGGGTCGCTTTGTCAATACCACGCGCGCCGCTGGGGCTGCGGGGGCGACCGGGCCGGGCCGGGCCGGGCCGCGGGGCCGCTGGAGGCGCCGCTAATGGGTCCTCATTGTGCATTAGGCGACGCAACTTGCAGTGCGGCCGGCGCTTTCAACGCGCTCATACATTCAGTCACTCTCTCTGCTTCATCCGTCTTGATGATGTTGGGACGCGCCAAAGTTTCATCACATGTGCTGGATGGTCGAGTGTCTGCGCCTGCTTGTCGTGGAGTGGTCGTGCACACTGACTATGTTTATGTACATTTTGAAGTGGAACTTAAGGTGTACAAATTTGTGAACAAAATTTGTCTGGGGCCAACGCAGTATGTCTGTACATGAAAGCTAAAAATAAGAACATTTTTAGTGTGTGGGTGTGTGGAGTTCTTCTGAAGATATAGCGCCAACATGAGACAAAATGAAGCTGTTCACTGTTAAAAAAATTCATTGTGATTTTACAAATAATGTTGGCAATTCTTTTCACAATTCAATGTTTGCAAAATTACTAACTGAACGGATTGTAAATTTTTTTGCAAACGTGTTCTGAATATTGAAAATCTGTGATCTTAAAAATGCAAACCCTTATATTCATTTTATAATAATGATTTTTTCCTGTTGGATGTGGATATCTATTTCTAGACGTTCCACTAGCCATTAACAGCAACGACAATTTCAAATTTGTACTTTACCGGGAGTTGAACCCCGAACCTATGGATCGGGAATCAATGCCCTTGCCCACGCGGCCAAGGCGACAACCTGCGATCAATCGCGCTCTGACCCGGTCTCATTCTCCCTCGTCTTCCCGGGCTTGCAATTTGAAAATTGCGATCATTTCTCACATTTCCGATCTGGTGATCACAATTTTACAATCCCGCATTGCGAAATTACAAAGCTCCCTAATTTTCACATCACTGTTTGTAATTTTCAGATCCCAGTTTGTAATTTTCACAAAATAGTTATGAATTTTAATACCACATTGTAAAATTAGCAATGTTATGAAATTTCAAAACCACGTTTGCAATTTTGCAACCGATTTTAATCTGAAATTTCAAAACTTTTTTAACAGTGTTGAAGCTGAATTAGCGTTTCTGCATGATCGAGGTTGTACACGACGGTAAAAACTGTTCTTTGCGATGTCCAAGGACCATCGGAACGATTAAAGGCCGGGGTAGCATGAAGCTGTCCTTGACGACATTTGCAAATATGCCTTTATGCTTAAGTTTATCATAGGGTCAAAACCTGTTTTCTTCTTCTTCTTCTTTTTTTTTTTTTTTTTTTTTTTTTTTAAATATCTTTTTGTTTCTTCCTTAGTCTCAGAAAGAAACGATGAAACGTTTTTTCCCTAAAGTTTTTTCGTGTTTCTTTTCGGGCCGCCATTTTTTTCCGGGGTCACGCTAGGCCAGGCGTAGGCAGGTTCTGCTAGTGCGATGGAGGGGGGGGGGGACCTTCCCGAAAGAGAAGGCGCAGACCTCCGGCAGGATGGGAGCGTCAGTGTGAGCCGCGGCGACTATCCTGCTAGAGCGACGCCACATACCATTCATTTTTCGGGCCAAGTATTTCTTCTTTCGTCGTTTTTCCTGTGCCGTGTTGTGGTCTATCTGTGTGGGCTGTTTTTTGTCGCTTGACTGGTGTTATTCAGTGAACGTAGAAAGTGCAGACCGGATTTGTGATGTATTTTCTCTGTGAGAGCGATGACGCGTCCTAGGTTTTAGGTTAGGACGGCGCGCGCTGGCCCGGGCAGCCAGCGTAACGCCAGGTTCAAGGATACTTCAAGCCGCCGCGTGCCACGCAGTACAGCTCACCTTACGTTTCGTTTCATCACTGTAAAAGCTGTGGCAACTTTTGATGCCATAATAATGGCGTCCTTTTTTTAACGCCAAATTTTGGCGTCCTTTTACAGGAATGCCGATTTTAGTCAGTTTTTAACGCCGAAAATTGGCGTTAAAAATGGCCAAAAATTGGCTTTCTTTAAAGGAACGCCAATTTTTGGCGTTAAAAAAGGCCAAACATCGGCATTCCTTCAGAAGGACGCTAAAATTTGGCGTTCTAAAACGAATGCCAAAATTTGGCATTTAAAGTAGCCACAGCGTTTACAGTGATGCGTAAAGGACAATATCGTAGAAATTTAATTTACATTTGACATCATCACACGTCCTGTATTTGTATCCTTTACGTGTTCAATGCTTTTTGATCGAATTTCGCATACAATTTCATTGAATTTCTGCTGGGAGCAAAAATAAGCTTTTATCACTAGAACATGAAGTTCGTCGGGGGTACAATTTCACTGAAAACGGGGGAATGATGCATGTTATTACGAGAGGATAACGCGCGGTATCGTGCGGTTTTCGTAAAATATCGTTGAAGCAAACTTCTGAAATTTATTTTTGATGACACCATTGGATTCCTCGTAAAATTTCCGTTCGAACGAGCATACATGTCATGGGGTTCCAACCAATAATTTACTGGGATATGATTCTTGTAAGTGTCTTTTTTCGGGTTTGAAACCCCATGACATTTATGCTCGTTCGAACGGAAATTTTACGAGGAATCCAATGGTGACATCAAAAATAAATTTCAGAAGTTTGCTTCAACGATATTTTACAAAAACCGCACGATACCGCGCGTTATCCTCTCGTGATTACATGCATCATTCCCCCGTTTTCAGTGTTGTTAGTTTGTGACAGCAGAATAGGTGTTCTGTTGTCCCAACTAACAGATTGCTCTCTAAACAAAAACAAAAAATTATGTCTATACTAACTATTTTGTTTGTTGTGAGTACGAAATCCTTTTTTTCCGTGCGATTCCATTTTCGTTACTCTGGTCAGCACGCATATCCAGGGCATATGCTGGTGACGCTGCGCGGGTTGCGTTATGGAGAGGGAATGCCAGCTTGGGGTGGGGGTGGAGGTGACCCGGCGGCCCGGCAGCCGCGGACGCCAACTTGCTGCTTCTCTACTCGAACCGGTTCGGCGCGGCGCGGCGGTGCCGCGGCCCGTCGCGGGTCGGTACCCCTACCCTGCCGCGAGAACAGGTGGTGTGGTCGGTTCATATGATTTTTTAGCAGATGATATACATTTAGCTAAAGCAAGCTGAACAGAAAAACCTTAATGTAACTTCTCCAGGAGTATCAGCTAGCGAGCAGCAAGTGTGGCAGAATATTATGGGGGGGGGGGGGGTGTGTCGCGTGCCTGCGTGCCTGCCTGAGCGCACTACTCTACGCCACTTCCCGTACCCCCTCCAGTCCCGCGACTCCTTCCGCCGGGCCGCGCTCCCACTCCACAGGGCGTGTCCCCCTCCCCCCTCGCACCGAGCGCCGCCTCACCTCTCCCCGGCTCAATACTCGGCTCGGCCCAACTGACAGGCTATCGTCTTGAAGCTCCGACAACTCTCTTTAATTATCTAATATTTAACCAAACTGAATTGAACCAAAGCTGAGCCCTGCATTTCCCTTCCATCATCTGGTTTTACGGCCCTTTTCGGAACTTTTTTTTTTTTTGGATTTTTTATACGACGAGACGCGATTTCGGTGATCGGTGTATGCACATATGTAGAGGATAACAAATTGGTTTTATTTGTAGTTATGTTACGAAAGCGCATTCTTAGGAATAGGCCTGTTAAGCACAGGTGGAAAATAGGAGTATTGGAGCGGCGTAAGCTCAGGGAGCTTACAAGTTTGGGGGGGGGGGGGGGGGGCTTTAAGTGCAGTATATGCAAGGCCTTCATTCTAGCGTACCTTATTCACGGCCGATACTGAGAATCGAACCGGGTAATTAACTTCTTGCAGTCGGACACTGTGGGAGTTCCCCGCTCCTCCACCTGGAGTATGCTAGTCCTTCCAGGTCGCGGCGCAGGCCTGGAATGCGGCTCCGATTGGATTAACTCCCCACCTCAGTTCTCTCTCTCTCTCCCTCTCTCCCCCTCTTCCTCTCTCCCCCTCTCCCTCTCTCTCCGTCTCCCTCTTGCAGTGGCAGAGGGGCGTGGTGGGTATGCACCTGTCAGCGGGCGCGCAGGGCCTAAGTGATTCGGACGGCCGGCCTTTACGTCCTTCGTCCCGGTGGAGGCCCCCGCAGGTCCCCGGGGGATTGCCTATTGTCTAGCTGTTTGGCGCCTCGCTATCGAGATATTGCCACCTTCCGAGAAGCCCCGCACTGCAGGGAGGGGCCGCCGCTTTCTCGCTCTCCGTATCTCTCTCTCTCTCTCTCTCTCTCTCTCTCTCTCTCTCTCTCTCTCTCTCTCTCTCTCTCTCCTTTCCTTCCTCTCCATCTCTCTCGTTTTCTTTCTTTTTCTCTTTTGTGTCAGTTGCGCAAGGTGGGAATCCTTATTTTGGGGGTGTGACGTTGTGCCGCGGACACTTGCGTCGCTTGTGCGCCTGTGCGTGGAGGGGGTGGGGGTGGGGGGTGGGCTACCCGCACTCTTAAATCCTTACGGTGATTTTCACTGTAAGCTACGGTGAACCCTGCAGCACTGTAGCTTACGGTGAATTTTCACCGTAAGATACGGTGAATGTCACTGTAAGCTACGGTGAATCAGGGTGCATCACCGTAGCTTACAGTGACATTCACCGTAGCTTACGGTGAAAATTCACCGTAAGCTACAGTGCTAAAGGTTCACCGTAGCTTACAGTGAAAATCACTGTAAGCTTTTATTAGTGCGTGGCCGTGGTCTGCTGCCGCTTTGCTTCACGTATTGAATAAAGGGAAAGGGGGTACAGGGGCGAACCGAACGGGCGGGGCGGGCAATCGTAGGGCATCGTAGGCTTAGCTGGGGCGGGGCGGGGCGGGGCGTTCCGAGGCCCGACATGCACCGGTGCAGAGAGCGTCGCTCCCGCGCTGTGCTGTGCGGCCCGAGAGGCTGGCCTAAGGCTTCTCGCTGCATTCCTCTGCAATCCAATTTGCTATCGCTGGCAGCGAGGCGAGGGGGAGAGGTGGGGAGGGGGGGGGGGCAACGTATCATCGTGGGAGGTTATTGTCGTAGACGGGAGGGAGGTGGATGCTCTCTGCGCTGGGACGACGACGGTGGTGCCGATACGCCCCCGGTGACAGCGGTTTTGTCTCGTCTGAGTCACTCGCTGGTTCCGGCCCAGCCGTGCCCTGCCCGGTCTGGCCTGGCCCGCCCAGCATCCCGCTGCCGCCGCTGCGTGGAAGCGAAGCGGTCAGCCTTCGAAAACGGGACAAGGCTCGGATCGGAACTGAAACGAGACATTCCGACCTCCCCGCCGGACCGCTCGGCGCGGCCGAGGCGCGGCGCGGATCCGGATCTGTCCGACATTTGTCGCCGTGCCGTGCCGTGTGGGCCGGATGTCCTTGGCTGGCGCTAGAGGCGGCTGGGCTCTAGTCCACGCGCGCTCTTGGTGAAAAGGGTCCACTTCCACTAGATTTAGAAGGTTCCGCTGGATGTCCAAACTTTTAGCACTCCGGCGAGTTCTCGATTCTCACGGTAAAATCAATGTCTGATTTTTTGAGGAAAAAGGGAAAACTTTAAGGAGCTTCCATAATCTGAGGGGAAATTCCCAAGAAACTCCCGCATTGTTGAGAAAATCTGAGATTTTCTGAAAATCTGAGGAGGTTCCCTCAAATTATGCTCTGTTAACTCAAGTGTCGTACATTACTGCAGTAAAAAGTGTAGGACCAATGGTTCTGCAGTTTTTAGTGTAGGACACCCTGTGTCCTACAGTTTTATGTGCAGAACACTCTGTGTCCGACAGTTTTTAGTGCAGGACGCCGTAGGTCAGACAAAGGCTGTCCTACACTAAAATCTGTCGGACACAGGGTGTCCTGCACTAAAAACTGTAGGACACAGGGTGTCCTACACTAAAAACTGCAGAACCATTGGTCCTACACTTTTTACTGCAGTACTGTACGACACTTGAGTTTGCAAAGTGGAAGTTCCTCAAAGTTTTCCCATTTCCCTCAAATAATCAGACATTGTTTCTACCGTGTCTACTATGACGATGTCTGGCGGTTATAGGTTTCACAGGGCGGTGAGCCTGCGGGCGCGCCCGGCACAGTGCGTTTGTTTCGCTCGGTTACGACGCCCTTTCTCTGATCTGCCTCCGCTGTGCTCCGCTGTGGTCCGGGTCGGGCGGGATGCAGTATTTTGTGGCGAGGAGCAGAGCTGGGCTCGGCTGGCCCAGTTCATCCTATCTGATGAGGCGCGCAGCGCAGGCTCCGCCAGGCTGTTATCAGCCACTTTCTTCTGTGGCTCTCGCTCTCTCAAGAAAGTGACCTTTTTTTGCTATCGTCGCTGTGCATTTTATTTTTTGCGTTGCCTTTTTGGTTTCGCCTTCCGCGACGGCGGGAGCTAATTCGCACTATCGAGTAATGAATCGCGATGGAAACTGGTGTTTCGTGAGGAAATGTCCCTTGGTTCGCACTAGAACAAAACAATGTATGCTTTTATGAGGAAAATGGGAAAACTTTGAGAAACCACCACCATTTCAGGAAGACTCCTCCAAAAAAGTAGGAATTTTCCTCGTTTCTGAGATGTCCTCAGAGGAGTTTTTCTCAAATGGCGTCAGTTTCTCAAATTTTCCCCTCTTCCCTGTAAAATCAGACATTTTTTTCAACCGTGAAGTGCGGACGTGCTGGATCTCTAGCCTTGCCAAGCACTTTTAGCTTCTGAATTTTTTTTATTTTTTATTTTCTAGAAAAAATCTGCATGAAAGTAATGACACGTGTTTTGAGATAAATCTCCTTTATACGGTAAATTTTGTTTCCCGAGACTCCCAGGAAGTTTCCCAGAAAAGTTGCTGGGAATTTCCATGATAGGTCCTGGAAAGTTAGTAGCATTTCTGGGAATTGCAGGAAACAGATTTACCGTGTATATATTTCCCTCTCCCGCTCCTGACCGGCTGTGTGACTTCTGTTTGCAGGTGCGTTGACGGCGTGCCGAGGATTGCGTACGCTCTAACCACATCCGCCGGAGCAGATGTGACCATAGGTGTGTTATCAATCTGATTACTATTTTTCTTTGTTACTTAACATTTCAACTCTCTCGTAACTAACCCCTGACCTGACTATATTAAGATTTGCCTAAGCCGCAGTATTATTTTGTTGTTGCTTACTTGAGTTTTAGAGCGCTATACTAGATTTTAACGTAGAGTAGTTTGGCCCAAGCTTAGCTGATCGTGCTGATGGTGCCTGCCTGTGGTGCTCTGGGTAACTTCCTCCAACGTCCCTCCTTCCCAAACAACTCAATACGGGCGAATGGCGGCGGGGAGGTCCCAATTTGACGACCACTTGAAGTCGCTTTAAGTTTACGTACGTCATTGTGTTAGATTAGCCGCGTTGGCGGCCGGGTGGGGGCAAGAGAAAAGGGCGGGTCGGCTTTCGCCAGCGCTGGGGGGCGATGATAGGTTTCGCGCCTCGGTCGGACGGGCTATGGACGGCAGACGAGCTGTCAATCTCGTTATTATTTGCAAATCCGCTCGCTGATTCCGATCGGGCGTGGCGAGGCGAAGAGTGGGGCGCTGCACCGCCGAAGGCCGCGCAATGGTCATGCGCGGGCTAAGTGCAGAGTGCGTGCTGACAGGTGGGGGGAGGGGGGGGGGGGGAATGCACCTGTCACCGGTGGAATGTGCTCATAATGAAGCTGCTTTGTTACACGAATCATATAAATGTTCTAATTCTGTGAAAAGGGGTATTAATTTTTATTTTGCTAGCAATGAGACTGATAGAAGTTTTCAGTTATGGGCGTGGACTAATTTCTCGTCATAGCAACATGAATTATTTAACCGATTGCGACTCAGTCGGTGCCGTGTGTGAAACCATGGCAATCGTGTTGCATATATAGGGGAGGGGTCGTCCGGAAGCAATACCCTCAGCGCGTTTTACGTGCTCCTTTTGTGTCGGGAAGGGGAAGAGAAGAGTGCATGGCGTAATGCAGGCCCGGTGATCGCAGACCTGACGACCGAGTGCGGCGAGGGATCCCATATCCGTCTGCAGCTGCAGATGGCGCCTCGGCCCGGGAGAGGAGCAGCGTCGGGGTTGTGCGAGCAGAGTGGGACAGGCGTGTCTCTCCCGCTCCCGCTCCCTCTCCCGCTCCCTCTCCCGCTCCCTCTCCCGCTCCCTCTCCCGCTCCCTCTCCCTCTCTTCCTCTCCCTCTCTTCCTCTCCCTCTCCCTCTCCTCTCCTCTCCCTCTCTCCTCTCCTCTCCGCTCCCTCTCCTCTCCCCTCTCCTCTCCCTCTCCCGCTCCCTCTCCGCTCCCTCTCCGCTCCCTCTCCCGCTCCCTCTCCCGCTCCCTCTCCCTCTCTTCCTCTCCCTCTCTTCCTCTCCCTCTCTTCCTCTCCCTCTCTTCCTCTCCCTCTCTTCCTCTCCCTCTCTTCCTCTCTCCTCTCCCTCGCTCACTCTCTCCCTCGCTCCCTCTCTCCCTCGCTCCCTCTCTCCCTCGCTCCCTCTCTCCCTCGCTCCCTCTCTCCCTCTCTCCCTCTCTCCCTCGCTCCCTCTCTCCCTCTCTCCCTCTCTCTCGTGGGGCAAACGCGGGGCTTTCTCTCGCGGACGTGTCGCGGTATGCATATGCATGCGCTGGCCGTGTCACGCGCGGGCCGCGCACCAAGGTCACGGGGTCACTGCCAAGATGGCGCCCGCCTCTGGGGACGGCGGCGCCGCGGCGCTACCCGGCGACGGCCCCGAAACGGGGGTACGTACATGAACCTCTGAGGGATGACGAAAGCAGGCCCCCGGCCCGGCACGTACACAACTCGCAAGGTGGGGTTTTACTCGAGGCCTGTGGGTCTACACCACGTGTTTCACTACGTTCGTTAACCTTTGGTGCGGGGGCCCCGACCTCACAGGGCCGGGCCGGGCTGGGCTGGGCCGGAGGGGGCGGGCCGAGTAGTGTGAATGAATGGCCGAATGAATGTGCAAATATATCAGATAGTATACTCTGTAGGGCGGGGGCGGAGGCGGCGGCGCACTGGAGCGGCAAGCCGCACCTGCAGCGGTCGCACTGCGTGGCCCGCCCCGCCACGCTCCGCCACGCCCCGCCCCGCCACGCCCCGCCACGCCCCGCCCCGCCCGCGGCGCCAATTTGAGTCGCACGTGCCGGCAGCGCCGCGTAGCACCCAGTAATACTTTGTATTTTTCTTCTCACTTTTCTCGGAGGGAAAGTGGCGGCAGGATCAATGGCTGGGGTGCGATAGGGCAGGGCCCCCTCGGGCGAGGCGGGAGCGAGAGGCGACGCTGCCAGCCCTTTCTGTCGTGTAGAAAATGAAATATAAGTGTGTAGTTGATTTTGTGCCAATACGGGGGCGTAAATTTTCCTCACGCGATTACGGACACTGGACATTCCCTGCTTTACTCCGTCATTCATTTTGAACGTAGATGATTGATAAGTATGTGTGGCATGCATCCCCCCCCCCTTTCCCCCTTGCACTGTGAAGTATATGTTTGTACATGTACGACAAATATTGTAATTCATCATTTACAAAGTGTGTCGTACACGTACTACCTCCCACTCTTGCTCGTCACTCGATTCCAAGTCGATACGCAAATGCTTGTAAATTAACAATCTTGAGATGTAATTTTACGACAACTTTCATGGAAAAATTTTCCTTCCGGTACGACAATGTTTCACAGTCTGTGGAAGGGGCAGTGTAACGAAGACTAGCGGGAGAAAAATATTCCGGTGACGGAGAGGGTAGGGTGGTGCTGCAAGGCGGGCCGGGTGGTACGGCGCAATTGAAAGTTGGTTCGTGACTGTAGTGGCACCTTTCGTTCGGAGACGGTCGTTGTTTGTAGGCCTGGAGGTGACGATGTGCCCGTGACCTTGTTACTCCGGTCAGCCCCGCGCCGCGGGTGACTTGAATGCGGGATGGGCACCAACAGGGGATGCGCTCCCTCCCCCCCCCCCCTTTCTTGCTGTGGGCGTATTTTGTTAGGAAAAAGAAGAGGGGTGGGGTGGGGTGGGGGATTGTTTTTTTTAACAAGCATGTGGCGTGAGAGATGTCTTCAAAAATGATAAATAGTGCTTTCAGGTTACCTTACCGCATTGCGATAAGCTCTTACCGTGAATGCCGTATCCCCTCCCCTGTTCTTATGTGTGGGCCCCGCACCCGCCCCGTCCCGCCCTTTCTACGGGGCTCCACCTCCCCCCTCCACCCCCGCAGGCACCATTACGCGCGATCCTCTCTGCACTACTCGTAAAATGTATTATTACTGCACTGAAAATAAAAAGGTAGGACTTTGTGTTTTTTAAGTAGTGTTAAATTTTGATGCCTTTGGAAAGGCACGAAAATTCTATTTCGGTAGTTTTATTACTCTTTTTTGGGTGCTAATTTGTAATGCCGTAGCAAAACCTTGCCAATCCTCTTTGTGCAATTTTTTTACCAGTGTGCGTTTTTTGCTAAATTGGGAATGTCACGATTACCTCAAATTTAGAATAAATTGGAATTAGTGAGAACAAAAGCTTTGTCACTTCTTTGTAAATCAGTATTGTCGCACTGAATGTGTAGTGGATGTTGTGACTTAATTTGCGTGACACCTGGAAGTGATTACTTTTAACCAACTGCGAAACTGCGTGCAATACTTTCCATCACCCAACAAAAGTTAGGACCATGTTGGAAGACGTTTTATTGTTAGTTATATTACTGTCGGGTTAGTTATTGAGTTGAACATGTTTAGACGATTCTTCAGTAATAGCAGGCTGGGCATCTTTTTCTGCAGGCGCCGTGTTTAACTGCTTCTAAAAATAAAGAGCATTGCTGTTACAACGAAATGGGAAGTCGATCCGAGATAGTTCCGCTTAAAGAACCTATAGAGCTGTTTAAGTGCACGTTATGTAGCAGGAATTTTGAGGGGGCTAACGCAATTAAAGAACACCTCCTCACGCACCTAGATCGATTATATGAGTGCAATGTATGCTATCAGAAGTTTATTCAGACTGAAGACTTAAAGGAACATGCAGCAATTCATGAAGATGGTGTCACAAGCGACGCGGAAACTTCAGAACCTTCGAATAGCTCGGACATAGACCCAGACTCCGACACGGGGACAATGGAGTGGTCTGCCAGTGATGAAACGGACGAAGAGTTTCACTTTGATAGGATCCGTCGTGAGTGCGGCGTGTACAAGTCCCACTTGAAAGGGCCCCCATACAGCTGTGTGGTGTGTACGAAAAGATTTAAAAGTAAGAAAGAGTGTAATGAGCATCGGTCATTACATAATGGGTTCGAATGTGTTTCATGCAATAAAACATTTTCACGAGCAGAGCATTTACAATCACATCGATTGCGGTTTCATTCAAATGTCCGAGCATATTCCTGTCTTAAATGTAGTAAGTTATTTAAGACGAAAGACGATTTGTCGAAACATAGCCGTATTCATAGGAAGCGAAAAAGGTCGCATGTGTGCTCCATTTGTAACAAGGCGTTCCATACTACTGGTGATCTTACAAATCACGTTAAATCTCACTCTGATGAAAGGTTGTATGAATGCACCCTGTGTTCTAATGCATTTAAGCGTGCCGACCACTTAAAATCTCACTTACAGCATGTCCACAGTGAGGATAGAGCTTTTAGGTGTGAATTGTGTGAGAAATCCTTCAAGAGCACAGAAAATCTCAGAGCGCACGTTAAACGGCATAGCGACCAGAAACCTCATGAATGCTCCATTTGCAACTTGGCGTTCCACACTACTGGTGAGCTTACAATACACATCAAAACTCACTCCGATGAAAGGTCGTATGAGTGCACCCTGTGTTATAAAGCATTTAAGCGTGCTGACCACTTAAAATCTCACTTACAGCATGTCCACAGAGAGGATAGAGATTTTAAGTGTGAATTGTGTGAGAAATCCTTCAAGAGCTCAGAAGATCTCAGTGTGCACGTTAAACGGCATAGCGACCAGAAACCTCATGAATGCTCCATTTGCAGCATGGCGTTCCGCACTACTGGTGAGCTTACAAGCCACGTCAAAACTCACTCCGATGAAAGGCCGTATAAATGCATTCTGTGTTATAAAGCATTTAAGCGTGCCGACCACTTAAAAATTCACTTACAGTATGTTCACACTGACAATAGAGATTTCAAGTGTGAATTGTGTGAGAAGTCCTTCAAGTCCACGAACGATCTTAGAGCGCACTGTTTGATTCATAGCGACCAGAAACCTCATGAATGCTCCATTTGCAACATGGCGTTCCGCACTACTGATTATCTTACAAGACACATCAAAACTCACTCCGATGAAAGGGCGTTTGAATGCTCCCTGTGCTCTAAAGCATTTAAGCGTGCTGGCCACTTAAAAATTCACTTACAGCATGTGCACACTGGCAATAGAGATTTCAAGTGTGAATTGTGTGAGAAATCATTCAAGTCCTTGGAATATCTTAAAAGTCATTTGCGAAGTCATACTGACGAAAGACGTCATGCGTGTTCTATATGTGAGGAGGCGTTCCGCACAAAAGCCCATCTTGCGTCTCATATCAGAACCCATTCGGACGAGAAGTTGTATAAGTGCACTCTATGCTCAAATTCTTTCAAACGTGCTGACCACTTAAAAAAACACATTCAAGGGGTTCATTTAGAAGAGAGAGACTTTGTTTGCACAATTTGCAACAAGTCCTTCAAGACAATTTATTATCTTCGACAGCACATGGAGAGGCATTCTGAAAAAAGGCCCCACAAATGTCGCATTTGTAATGTGCGATTTACAATTAAAGGCGACTTGACCAAACATTTATCTGTCCACTTTGATGAAAGGCCTTTCAAATGCAGACTCTGTTGTCGTGGATTTAGGCGATCTGATCACCTCAAAAATCATCTGATGGCAGTACACGCACTCGCTGATAATCATGAGACCTGATCATCAGACTGTGCTCCGTCTTTGTGGGTGTGTGTAGCTACTGCATTCCTTGGGTCCTTGAACTCGGCCGGCCTGGAATTGGCACCTAGACCGCCGCTGCTGGGCGATGCGCAACGTGTGTCGGATGCTGCGCTCCTGGACCGTATCTCTCATCTCGGCCGCTAAGCTATTCGCTTTTGTTCGGCGCCGGAAGGCGAGGCCGCCGTGGCGTAACCCGTCCCTTCCGTCGGTAGGAGCCCCACCCCGGGAGGTCCCCCTTGCTCCCCCCCTTCTCGTGGCTCTATTGTAGCATTGTTTTGTCTGATTTGGAGCATTTTGTGTCGGTCCGAGACACAGGATTTGATATTAGGCGACCCTGACCATACCGGGAAATCAGTAATGGTTGTGCTGTTGCCGCGACGGCCAGCAGATGTGATTTGTGTCTCGAGTCGAGGCTTGAATTAGTTTCGCGGTTTGCTCTTGATTCCTGCAGAAGTGGCGGCCCCGCATCCCTGTCGGAGCAGCGAAAAATTCAACCACTTCTCCCGTTTATTTATTACGTATATCCCTTTTTTTTTCTTTTCTAAAGTTCTCTTTGGAAATGGGCCTCGCGCGGTATGCCTTTTGCCGCGGGGCGGCCACACCACACCGGCCGCCCACCGTCACGTCGCGGCGTAAAATTGTAATTTGGGTCCGCCCTTGAAGGTCTTGGATATCGCTGGCCGGCGGGCCCTGTGGCCGCGCGGCGTTGCGTAACGGGCGATCAATAATTACATCTGCCTCTATATGTATAAGGAAGAAGGGGGGGCGGGGCCTCGCCCCCTGGTCCTGGTCCTAAGAGCCTCGCGGTCATGACTCTTCCATTACGCCGAGATTGCCTGTCGTATCCGTCACCCAGCTCTTCTGCCCTCTAATTTGCCTGCCGAGTCAGTTCTGCTAAGGAGCTGCGCTGGACGAGTCCTCTTCCTCCGCGGGCCGCGTGACCAAAGTGGTGGTGGGGGTGGGGGAGGGGTTAGCGGGACAACGCTATGAGAAATGAGCGAATGGGGGGGGGAGAGGGGGGTGTCGGCATCGTCTTCTTCTCGACTTCCGACGTCGTGCCGCGCCGTGCCGTGAGCCCCGAATCAGTCGCGTTTCCCTCCCGCGAGTCACGCCGAGTGAAAAATGAGCCGATCCAGTTGGGCGGCCCCCAGGCGGCGGCGGCGGCAGCGCCCAGCAGCGGCAGGGCGGGCCCAAGGGAGCGCCCGGCCCGGCCCAGATTAGCATCTCCGCTTACGGAGGGCGACTATGAGTTAAAGTTTTGAGAACAATCGTGAAATTTCTGTTTGAGGAACAAACCACTACGATGAGGTACCTTCCTTTGTTTTGTAAGAGTAGGCAACCAAGATTGTGCACTGTTGTTATAATGCATGCATGTTCCCTTTGTTTTAATTTTGATTTTGCTTGTTTGTATTACCCTCATTTTAAATAATTATCTTGGACTTTTTTGTATTTTAGTGTTTGTGTATATTTTGTATTACCTATCCATATATTATTTTTTTTTAAAGCTGTATGACTTATTTTGGTGTATGTGTTTGTTTACTTTATAGTTGTAAGAATATTGTAGAATTTTGGTTGTCTGTGGTAGAAATCTTTTCCATAGACATATTAATGCATATCGTGTAGATACACTCTAAGAATAAAACTATTATCACTGTACTTCAGGAATCTGTTCGTATTTTATTTCTTCAGACGGCTGGAAAGAAAGAAAAAAAACGAACATAAAAGGGAATGACACAGAAAATAAAATCATAAGTATTTTCTTCAGCTAAGCTAAAGCAGCTAGGTTGACGGTGAAAAGGTGGTTGTATACGCGCGGATCATAAGCCTTGTTCAGTCGCAACCAGGTCAAAAGTGTGCTGCCTCCACCAAGCGGACTGGCTCACAACTCTCGGGCGCGACGAGGTGTTCCGAACATTTCCCCCGCATTTATCTCTCCGCCTGGGTCGGGCCGGGCCGGGTACTTCCGCTGCAGTCATCTTTTCACGTCCTCATCCTCTCCGTATTTTTACTGAAGCGCGCTCGCGCGCGTGCGCGACTCTCTCCTCGGGGCCTGGCGCTAGGCGGCGGTGGATCCCGCGGAGCGCTTACGAGCTGAAAGGTTGCTGCAGGCGCCGGCTCCGCCCCCGCCCGGCGACAATATCACGAAAGCGCGCCACCCGTCCCCTCTTTCGCACCTTGCCCGCGACGCCGCGATGGAGTTGGTGCGACGCGCTCCAAGAGGATGAATGAGAAAGAAAAAAAGTAAAAAAACTTTGTATTGGGCGCGTCGCGTGGATGTTTCCTAAAAGAGCACACCGCGTTCCGGCCCGGCCCACCCACCGAGCAGCCCCCCCCCCCCCCCTCTTCCGTTCCCACGCCTGCGCGGTCCAGATCATTTTGGCGATGACAGGTTGGCCGCCCTGCTGCGCTCGCCCTGCTGGCCCAGACCGGACCCTTCAGACGCGGCGATTTTCTATGCCGCGCGCTGCTGAATCGCAGCTAGTTTAGCCTTGCCTCTTTCGCAGCGGCGTGCGACAGCCTTTTATTATTTCGTGAAAAATGGCGAGGCGACGTTTCAGATAATTTCTTTTTTTAAAGGTGCGCTTTTGAGCGCGGCCGGGTATGCCGCACGAGTTTGCATCGCGGATTGCAAACGGCACACTGCGCCGCACATATTGGAGCTGACCGCATGTGTACGCGCGTGTGTTTGTTTTGGTCCTGGCGCTATGTGAGTGTGGGACGAAATCGCATGAGTGTGCGAGTGTGTGTGAGTGTGAGTGCGCGCGCGCGCGGGGCAGTGTACGTGCTGTACACCTGGGGGCTACAGCGGCTGCTGACCGAGGCGGCGGCCGGCGGCCCCTCGGCCCCTCTGACCAAACAAGTGCGGTTCGCCGCTCGGTAGATTAATACGCCCCTCCCTGCGCCCCCGTGCCCCCTCGAGCTGCCCCTCGCGGCCCCCTGACCTGAGGCCCAGCCGCTGTTATACAACTTGGAGGCTGGCTCTATCCCCCGCAATGGTAGGAAAATAACTCGAAAGATTTAAATTTGAAATAATTTTTCAAAGGAGTGTTCAACTTTTTCACCCACACTGTTAAAAGTTATTGTGACGGGCCTTGGTTAAAAACAAAATATGATTAATTCCTTTAGTCTCATTCTAAGCAGTTACTGGCTGACTGACATTAATTCCTCATAGCAAATAACTTGTCACAATGGGACGACTTATAGGAGTTACTTTGTGACAAAATCTAGTGTCACTTCACAGTAACTTTTTACATAGTGCTATTGTTCAATCGCAATGAACTTCAGAATGTTCAAAAAAATCGCGCCAAATCGGCCAAATTACAATGTATCCGGTGTGCGAAAGAAAACAGAGATAAATAAATAAAAATTTCAGTAGTTTGCACGCTGCTTGTGCGACACAATCGGGAGGGGGCGGCTGCGAGGCTAGAGGCTGGTGTGGCATCGCGAGAGCTACGCGGGCGTACCGCAAGCGGCGCGCCGGCCGGCCAGGCCAGGCAGGAGGCCGGCGGTTCGGCGAAGAGCCATCATCATCAGCAGGACATCTCTATTGGAGAAAGCGTAGCCGAGGGGGGAGGGAAGGGGAGGGGCGGAAATGAGCTTTGTTCACACATCAATTCACGGTTGCTTATCCGCGCGAGGTGGCGGCGCAGGCGCGCTGGAAAAAGTGCAAAGAGCGCGCTGCTGCGTGTTTGCGCGCGCCCCCCGCCTGGGCCGGAGTGGCGGAGAGTAAAAACAAACGTACACAATCGCAAGGGTAAGGGTAGTCGGCCGCACCAGTCTACAGCCGCAACTGGGGGATTTTTTTTTTTTTCCCCCAGCACAAGATTGGAAGAGACGCAAGCACCTGGCGACCATGACGCAGAGAGAAAGGTAATGTAGCTAGCTGCGTGTACGAAATGTAAGTCATCTTCGTCCAGCAGCAGAAACAAGCTCACCACCACCTCCGCGTGCTCCACCACTCACCTAATGACCTCGCTGCGAGTGCTTTTGGAAAACCGGTCCAATCTTTTGTGCATGCGGTGCAGCGGTGCCCCGCCCGCCCGCGTGAGAGGGGCGGGGCGGGGGACGGGAACGCCCCGTGCGGCGGGGCCTGGCGGGGCGGGGCGGGGTGGGGTGCGGCGGGGTGCGGCGGGGCGTGAGAAGTGGAGGTGTGTCGTGCCTCGTGCCGCCACGAACTTGACCCTGGCGCAAGGCCAGGCCAGGCGCTCTGCTGCACACACAGGACAAGCTGGAAACAAACCGATAATTGAGGCCCCGCAACAAAATTATTTATACTTCTTTTTTTTTTTTTCGGCCTGAAGTAGGTATTGATGTTTGCAAAGGGTTTTTTTTTTGGCGTTTTTGAGGGCTGTTATGATAAAAGAAAACACAAATACGGTGCGCGCAACATTCAGCCACTGCGGACTGAGCCTATGAATAAAATTGAGATAAAGCGGAGCAGATGTTCTTCCCCCACCCTCCACCTCAACACACCGCCCGCCTGCTCAAACTGATGGCGCTGGGCTTTTAGAGCCGCGGCGGCGATCGCCAGTTGTATTAGCATTATGATTATTATTATTATTGGTTTGTGGCGGTGATTGTCGGGGGAGCTAATGGCAGACGGATGGCTCTGTAATTGGAGGGTTGCTAGGGGCGCGTCCCTTCTATCTTGTGGGACTATTCCGCGCCGTGTTCAAAGCGTGGCAGACGATTCTGATCATTTGATGTATTTTAACTTTTCATTTTTTTTTTCAACCGCAAATTTGTATAGTATGTTTTTTTTTACCGGGTGGCTATAATCGTGTGAAATTGTGAAAAGCCGTCAGCTAACATCCTTGAGGGGCCGGGTTAATTGTGTTTAAAACGGCAGAAGCGTCAAATTACCCGCGGCCAGCGTCTTCCTCGCCATGAAGCAGTCTCCAATCTGAAAGTCAGTTTTCAGCCGTTAAACCTCGGCGTACAAGGCCGTCGTCGCGTCGTCGGTCTGCAGGTTGATTTTGAATGCTCCTTGGAGCCACTGTGAGAAATTTTTGTCGTAAATTTGCGATGTTAAATTGTAAAATTACGAAATTGTAATGACGCTTGGTGCCGACTTGTCTTTCAAAAACGAGCACAAATAAGCGTTCGTAAATCAACGATACCGATCGTAAACTCGCAACATCATTCGTAAACCACAAATTACGAAACATTTTGCCAATTTTCAAAGATATTTCTCACAGTGAGTCTGGCGGTGGCACGGCACGGCTCGATGGAACTCGCGAGGGAAGTCCCATGCCACGTCGCTTAGGAATGTGAATAATCTCCAAGCCTCTGGAGCAAGCCGGGGGTGATGCCAGGGCTTTTCAGTCTGAGCCCCGCCCCGCCCCGCCCCGCCCCCGCCCCGCCCCGCCCCGCCGTAGTCTTGACTTTGAGACCCCGCCGCGCTGGCCGCGGCCGTCCTTTTTGGGGTGGCCGTCGTGACTACCCGCCTCTCTATAAGACTTGCTAATCGTGTCTGTAATATGTACTGAGCAGAGTGCGCGCCAGCGAGCGCGTGTGTAGCAGGGCGGAGCGGCAGTGTGTGTGTGTGTGTGTGTGTGTGTGTGTGTGTGTGTGTGTGTGTGTGTGTGAGTGTAAGCTGGGGTAGGTCAGTGCTAGCGCCAGAGCCATTCAGCCCAAGTGGGACGCGGCGTGGCACCGCACGCTCGTCGTCCTTTTGCACAAGACCTGCTGCTGCTGCAGCGGTGAGATGGTCTGGAAGTGGGCGGGGGCATTCTTCCCGAGCACAGAGTACTTTTCGCGCGGGGAGGGGAAAGATGCAAACTTTATAAAATTTAATAAAGAAATATAAAGTTTTAACTTGTGGCTGTTGCTTACGGAAGCGCCCCCTCCCCCCCCCCACACACACACACACACATAAACACACGAGCTTTCTCTTCATGTCGTACGCGAGGTACAAAAAAATGTAGGGGCTTCACTAATGAAAAACGCCTGGCAAACCAAGAACCGGGGCCTGCTGTCGAACGTGCCAGCCCAACCCCAGCCCAGCCCAGTCCAGAGCCAGTGGGCTCGTACGCATAGGAGAGGCAATTGCATTCTGGCAGCCTGCGCCGCAGGCCCGCCCACCTCTAGGCCATCGGTTAGAGAGCGACAAGGTATGGAAAAACATGTTCTGCTATTTAGACGGCTGAGGTCAGCGAGGTAGTTTGGAAGGTAGACGACTGTTTGGAGAAGGGTATAGGGTAGAGTGGTAGTTAGACTAGTTTTGTAGTTAGAAAGGTTAACTTTTTGCATCTTTCAACTGTCGTTGATTCTGTGATTTTTGGTGCGGGAAGTTCCCTCTTGTTGCAGCAGTGACCAACGTGATCTCTCCCCGTCATGAACTGGTGCTGCAAAGTTCTTTCATTAAGCATGCCTTGTGCGTTTTTATCCCGTCGACTGTTTTATGTTTATGTATTGGTTTTGTGTTGTTTCAGTGAGACACGCGGCTCCGTGCAGCGCGGCCTGAAGATGAACGGTAAGTAGTGGGTGGGGTGTCCGGCGGTTTGCATAACTTTGCACACAATAAGAATAGGCTTCCCTTTTTCGAAAACTGAAATATGCCGCGGCCGGCAGTAGCATAACTCGGGATTTTTTTTTTTTTTTTTCACTCTTCTTTCCTGAGCAAAAGTCAGGAGTACAGTGTGGTGGGTGATGAACAGCCTCATCCCGGCGGGGACGTCACCGCAAGCAGCGCGAGCCTTTCCCAGGACACTTCCGTGTTATCCTGAGAGACTTTCGCACGCTCGCATGGCCGCATGGCCGCATGGCCCCGCTGGACGTACCGCACAGTCCTTGGCTCCGTCTTTGAGGAGCTCGATGTCTACTTATCAAAAAAGATGTGTTTTTTCCCCCCCGCGCATTACTACACATTTGCCCGTCGTTTACTCTGCAAATCCAAGTGTGTGAATGCCACACACTTGTAGGTGTGCGAGGATTCATTCGTACACTTGGACCCTCAAACGTGTGAATGTCCCGAGAAAATTCACTCGTTTTCTCGAAAAATTAACTCGTTTGAGTGAATTTTCTCGGAACATTCACACGTTTGAGCTGCCAAGTGTACGAATGAATCCTCGCACACCTACAAGTGTGCGACATTCACACATTTGGGTTTCCAGTTTAATGACACGTTGAGTAGTGATTCGGGCGCATTGACTGGCGATGAGCTGGTCGGCCTCTCCTGTATGCACTGCAATCAGAAGTGTTCAACTGACACAAACAGTGTGGAACACAGTGTAGAACACTTTTAGATGCCCGGTCATAAAACGCCCAGCATTGAGGACAAAGTGTCTATCAATTTAGTTGGACGCATTCTGGTGGTCAACACATTGGTCTGACACTCGATGCCCTATATTTTAACTTAGAATCAAAACGTGTTCAATACTGTGTACAAACCTTGCAATATTTTCTGTTGAACACTTTTGACCACAGTGTCACGCAGTTGGCAGCCAGCGTTTTTTTTTTTTTTTTTCAATTCATTGGCGGTGCACAGGGTGTGGCCACCACAGTATGGCGGGCCGGGCCGGGTGCTGCGCGTGAGCCGACTACTGGTGGGCCCCGTGGGCCAGGCCAGGCCGGGCCGGGCCGCGCGGACGCCCGCGGGGTGACTCTGTGACGCAACGCGCCGGCAGGATGACCTCTCAAAGACGCCCACAAGGTCGAGTCCGATGTGTCGCTGGCGCGCACGCTTGCGTGTGTGTGTGTGTGTGTAAGCAAGTCTTATTGCCTGTATCTATTGCTCTATCCGTCCAGAGTGTCTTTGATTTGTCATCCCGCTCGCTCCGACCTCGTGTGTGTGTGTGTGTGTGTGTGTGTGTGTGTGTGTGTGTGTGTGTGTGTGTGTGTGAATGCCCACGGTGTGTCATTCATGCACGATGAGGAGAGGGGTGCACACACTGCTGCTATGGCATGTAGGCGTGTGCACTCTCGCAGTGGCGTAGCCTCGCGCAGGTCGCCGGTGTGTGTCCTTCTGTCTCCGCGGGGTGGGGCGGGGTATGGTGGGGCGGAGGGGGTCTATTCCCCCAGGGCAACGCCACTTGTCGCCACGCCCCACCGCACCTCGACACGCCCCGCCCCGCCCCGCCCCGCCCCGCCCCGCCCCGCCCCACCCCGCCGTGTGTGTATTGAATGCGCCCCATATGCATACCTGCACGCGCGCTGTGGATGGAAAGGGAATGAAAAAAAAAAGGGACACGGTGTAGTGGAAGTGTCCCCGCGCCGCCGCCGCCGCCGGTGCAGCGAGAAAGTTGCATTCGAAACGCGCATAGTGCAATAGTGGGATTGTGGGGAGGGTGGGGGTGGAGGGTGGCGTCGCAATGAAGGGCAAGACAGGTAAAAAAAGGACCAAGTTAATTTTTTTTCGTTGGGTGGGTGGGGTCGCCCCGTCTTGTCCTCGAACCTACAAACTAGTGACGGTCGGGACATTCGAAGATTGAAGAATGTTACGCACTTGTAGATGAATGTTTTTTTGTTTTTTTTAACACACTTGTATGTGTGTGACTGATTGCTTACACACATTTGTAGGTGATAGCTATGCTTGAATTTGCAGTGTTGGCTGCACACTAACTAGATTGGTATCATTTTTTTTTTTGTACGAAGTTAAACATCTAAATGTTATACACAAATCTGTGCGGTGATTTAAATGACTTTGTGCATACATTTGTACCGGGTGTTTCTTTGAATGCGTAACAGTGTTGCGGGTGTGCCTACCCCATTCGCCAGTAAGGCGCCATGGCCCCTGCAGCGCTGGGGAGAGTATGCAATCCCGCAACACTGTCTCGCATTCAAAGAAACACCCGGTACAAAGTCAAGCAGTTAGTTTTTCGCATAAATTTGTGCGAAACTATGTGTACGTTTTAACTTTGCACAAACCTTTGCACAAAAACATGCAAATGTAGTTAGAGTGTGCCGCTGGAGAGTGAGTGCGTGAGTGGTGTCGATGGGCGCGGGTGTCGTCCAGTCCACGGCGTGCGGCGGTGGCTGGTGCAGCGCTGCTTGTAGGCCATGGTGTCGCTCTGCCCCGCCCCGCCCCGCCCCGCCCGGCTCCGCCCCGCCCCGCCCCGCCCCGCCCCGCTCCTACATGTCGCTCTAGTTTGCCCTGGCCGCCGCGCTTGCATGTCCTGATGGGCACAGTCCGCTGACGCCGAGCAGGCCCACGCCGCCGTGCCACTCCCTGCCCGGCCCGGCCCGGCCCGGCGCGGCGCGGCGCGGATTGACGGCGACATACACTGTCAAAAGTCGTGGCGGGCTTCCGGGTGTGTCTGTCGGCGGCGCTCCTGCTCGTGCCCGTGTAGTTCCGCATGCTGGCATGGCATGCGCCGCGCGCTCCGAAAAGGATAACTAGGCTGCTTGCCCTGTCATTTCTCCTGTCTCCACATGGTAATGCGTCAGTCTAGGAAATATTTCATTACATTTTTTTAAATTTCTTGTTCTGAATGCATTTACACTGTTAAAGGTCTACAAATAGTTTCTTTGCAGGGCTGCGAAGAATTTTTCATTCTCTGCAAAAAAAGAAAAAGAATGAAAATTCTTCGCAGCCCCGCGAAGAAAATTCTTTGTAGACTTAACAGTGTACATAACATTGTTGTGATGATATTTAGTAATATTTTCATGAATTATTGTGAAAGTTCATCACATTCAAAACTAAAATCCACAAATGTAATAGACAGATTATTAAATATCGTCTCGAAAAAGTCATCTTAATTGCTTCAGAACAAGTACTGATAATCATATGCAATGAAATATTTTTAACAGTGGTTTCGTTTTGGCGGGCGAAAAGTCAATCGCCCGGCCGTACTTGTTTCGCTGCTCAGAAGATTTTTGTGTTCGCACGTTTTGCTCTCTGGCCAAAAGCGCGCCGCGGCGACAAGCGCTGTCTTATGGATCGTAAAAAGAAAAGTAGGGAATGCTCTGGGACGGCTCGCGCATTTCTCTATAGCGGGGCGGGGGGCGGGGCCCTGTCCCGTCGCGGCGTCCCATTCTCGGCTTTGCGGCGCGAGCGCGCGCGGCGGGCGCAGCTTTTGGAATTGTTGCACCGGCAGCCCCAGCCCAACCATTTGTGCCCATTTCCCGGCTCGCCCTTCCCCTTCTCCGCCCCACCCTTTCGCGTCGCGCCGGGCGGGGAACGCCTTTCGCTCTCCGTGCAAGTGATCTTTTTGGTGCGGGGCGGGGCGGGGCGGGGCGGGGCGGGGCGGGGCGCGGCTGGGTGTGGCGGCCAGTGGAGCACTGAGACGCACTGTGCAGTGCAGTGGAGGGCAGGCCATGGGAACTCGCTCGGCTGTAAATGGAGGGGCTTTGAGCGATGATGGCTGTAAGGAGTAATGGCCACACCGACCTCTCTCTCCCTCTCCTTCCTCTCCCCCTCTCTCTCTCTCTCTCTCTATCTCTCTCTTTCTCTCTCTCTCTCCTCTCTCCTCTCCTCTCTCTCTCTCTCCCTCTCCTTCCTCTCCCCCCTCTCTCTCTCCTCTCTCTCCTCACCCTCTTTTTCCTTTCACCCTCTCCTCTCTCTCTCTCTCTGTCTCTCTCCTACTAGCCAGTCTTCCCTCTCTCTCTCACAGCCAGCTCCTACAAACCCTTTCTCTCTCACACTCGCTCCCGCTGCTGTCGGGGCGCCGGCCGCCTGTGAGGTAGGCAGCCGTCATACAGGCGTGTCCGGCGGGTTGGCCTACCCTGACAGGCGCTCCCTCGGCTTGCAGGCTGAGGTCAGCGGTCAGCGCCCCCGGGGCGCGCTGCTCTTAGCATATTTGCTTTTTTAAACACACCCTCTGGGTTGGTGGGTGTGTGAGTGTGTGTGTGACGTGATGATGATGAGCGGAGCCTTGTGTCGCCCAGCCATTACAATTACAAAGCTCCACCTCTCTCTCTCTCTCTCTCTCTCTCTCTCTCTCTCTCTCTCTCTCTCTCTCTCTCTCTCTCTCTCTCTCACACACACATTCTGTGCGGCAGCAGTTTGTCATTGGCGCCTCATTTACAGGTCGTTACGTGTGTGTGTATGTGTGTGTAGCTCGCGGGATGGCTCCTCCTCTCCCGTTGCCTCCAAATCACCATACCATTTGCGCCCGCGCGCCCTAGCGCAGCACCAGCAATAATTCTGCGTTACGCAATGGGAAAATGACACGGGTTTTATATTCTTCTATCCTCGTCTCGTTCTCTGGGCCGTATGTATGCATGTGTATACATGTGTGTGTGTGGATGTGTTTGAGGGCAGTGTCGTCACCGCCCGTGTAACACAGACCCACCTCGCTGTTACGCCCCGCCACTCTGCGGCCACGTCGTAGGAGGTGCTAGAGACTTTTTGAAAGTAAGAAGACGGACCCGTCCCAGCCGCGGTGCGGGCGGAGCGGGCTTATGACAGGCGTATGAGACTGCGGGCCGGGGCGGGGCGGGGCGGGCCGGGGCGGGGCGGGGTGGGGTGGGGCAGCCGGTCAGCACGGAAGCATCAGTCGGCTGGCTGCAATGCCCGTCCGTGTGGTATGACTGCTGTCGCTCGGTGTCCACCCCGCCACGCTCCACCCCGCCACGCTCCACCCCACCCCACCCCACCCCACCCCGCCCTGCCCCGCCCCGCTGGCTGGTCGCCTTTGATTCACGTCGTGCACACGCGACCATCCTCATCCTCTCCCCGCCGCCGTCAGAGGAGACTTCTATGCTGGAGAGCGCACTAAGTCGCTGCCCTCTCTCTCTCTCTCTCTCTCTCTCTCTCTCTCTCTCTCTCTCTCTCTCTCGCTCGCTCGCCTCTCTCGCTCGCTCGCTCCTCTCTCGCTCCCTCTCTCGCTCCTCTCTCTCTCCTCTCTCTCCCTCTCTCGCTCTCTCTCTCGCTCCCTCTCTCTCTCGCTCCCTCTCTCTCTCTCTCTCTCTCGCTCTCTCTCTCTCTCTCTCTCTCTCTCTCTCTCTCTCTCTCGCTCTCTCTCTCTCTCTCTCCTCCTCCTCCCTCCCCCCGCTGTCAAGCTCTCGTGTCTAAATACCGCCATTACGCCCTGTCTCCTACTCCACGCCACGCCGCGCGGTGTCGCCTCAGCGCTTTCTCCGCTGGCTGGCTGTGTGTCCGGCCCCGCCGCTGGCCCTGCTGCGTCCAGTGGCCAGCTGATTACACTGGAAAAACTTATGTGACATGTGTCACACTCCAAATGTGGCGTCCTAGGGGGGTCGCATGTATGGTGGGACCGTAGTTTCGTTGGTCACGTTTCCGTTTGTGATTCGACCCCGTTTGTGTAATGCCATACATACCCTGTAGGTGGCGTCGACATCACATGCTGTGACGTAAATTGAGGTCGCTTATCAACGTGGAGTGACCGAATACAATAACTGGTCACACCAATTGACCATGTCTCTCTAGTTTTAATTTTTCTACTGAAGCGCCGACCCCACCATCCGCCACCTCCACCAACCCCTTAGATGGCGCTCAGCGTGTTTTAAGGCGTGTGTGTGCGTGCGTGTTTGTGTTTGTGCACATGATTGTGTGTGTGTGTGTGTGATGTCCATATGGCATATATCTGTTGTGCGTGTGTGAGAAAGTGAATGAGATTTATGACACCCGAGTAGCAAAGCTGCCGGTGCTTGTGCCTTCTGGCTTCTTTCCTTTTTATCGAGAGCCGTGCCGTGCTGTTTGTCCCGCGGTGAAAATATCTAGCCATCCAGCATTTTGATCTATCTATCTATCTATCTATCTATCTATCTATCTATCTATCTATCTATCTATCTATCTATCTATCTATCCATCCATCCATCCATCCATCTATCTATCTATCTATCTATCTATCTATCTATCTATCTATCTACCCATCCATCTATCTATCCATCTGCAGAGGTGAGCGCGCTTGGCTGGTCGAGAGGCGACGGTCTCGGCCTCGCGTGGATTGGCACAATGTGTTTACAAACGCGCCGAGTGTGCCGTTAGCTCTTCTCTCTCTCTCTCTCTCTCTCTCTCTCTCTCTCGCTCGCCTCCGTCTGTCTCCCAGCGTGACGCCTTGCCTTGCCTTGCCTGCTGCTACTTTGACTCTGTTGAACGGAACGAGGAAACGGGTCGCGCGCTGTGGGGGGGGGGGGGGGGGTGACCGCTAGCGCCAGCTACGTATGCAACATGAATGCATTTAGCGATGCTGTAACGCCCGCTAGATTGCCATCTGCTCAGCAGCGGGTAAATGATTAGCCAACTAACCGCCCGCCCCGCCGCGCGGGTATATATCGCCGCAACTTTAATTTTGGCTCGGCCATCAGGAATTGGACGCCGGCAATTATCGTGTGTCTACGATTCAAGCTGATAGTGTCAGCGTTTTGGGTTTCGTTCAAGAAAAGTAGCTCAACATTCAATTAATGAATGAAGGAAAAAAGAAAAATCCGTATCTATCTTGTCGCAGCCGGACTCGCTTAGTATGACAAGTAGTCTGTTATAACGACCGCAGACCCCAGCAACACGCGTCCGGCGATATTTTTCAGAAAGGTCGTGCGACCCGCCCTTTACTTTCGTTGGTCTGTTGCTGTATTCATGATAAAAATAAATCTGAGCGAAATGCATGTGCCAGAGACTAGAGAGCTCCCGCTGCGTTTAGTAGTGTGAGTGGAGAAACAGGACCCGCGGCGTGGAGGGGACTGTAGGGCCTGGGGTTTATGTCACTGTAGGGTCAAGAGAGAGCGAGAGAGCGAGAGGGAGAGAGCGAGAGAGAGAGAGCGAGAGAGAGAGAGCGAGAGAGAGAGAGCGAGAGAGAGAGAGCGAGAGAGAGAGAGAGAGAGAGAGCGAGAGAGAGAGAGCGAGAGAGAGAGAGCGAGAGAGAGAGAGAGAGAGAGAGAGAGAGAGAGAGGAGCGGCGCGTGGGCGGTAGGGCCGTGCGCAGCGTAGGGCGCCAGCTCCCGTGAGCGGAGGAGTGCGGCGGTGGCCCCGCCCCGCCCCGCCCGGGCCACGCCCTGCTCACCTCGCCTCGCCTCGCCCCCGCCGCCAGCATGACCGCCGTATCTCCCCTCCCAGTCCGCGGCAGTTAGCGTCGCGCCGCCGCCGTGACCCAGAGTCCGGAACAGCTAGGACTGCAGCAGCGACAACGTGACTGTTGTATATCCGCCCGACCGGAAACGGACAGACGACTAGGTTGGCCAATGAAGCACTGCCGCTGGGCTGGGCTGGGTCAGGGCGGGTTCTGATACCGCATTAATTAGATTAGGAATAGGAGGAAGGGGATGGGGGAGGGGAGGGTTGGCCCCGGTTCAGCTTTTCGAATGGTGGTATTATTATCCACGTTTGTTATGAAATGTGGTGGTCGCGGTGTCGTGATCGATCTATGCGTGCGATAAGAGGTGTGTGTGTGCGAGAGAGAGAGAGAGAGAGAGAGAGAGAGAGAGAGAGAGAGAGAGAGAGTGTGCGAGAGAGAGAGAGGGAGAGGGAGAAAGGCGGCGGGCGGCGCCCTTTGGGAATGGGGATTAACCACCACGACTTATTCGATTCGGAATGTGACGCAACAAACCGAAACAAAACCGTTGGTGGCGTGGCGTGGCGCGGCGTGGCACGTCACGGTGCGCGCTGCCGGCCCGGCCAGCTGGTCCCCAGCCTAGTCTAGCCCGCCCCGCCCCGCCCCGCCCCGCCTCGCCCCGCCCCGGCCCGCCCCGCCCCGCCCCGCTGCGCTGCTGTTCCTGACCGAGCTGAGCTGCGCGTGATCTCCTGGACCTTCCTCCTGTGTGGCGCCCCGCCCCGCCCCGCCCCGCCCCGCCCCGCCCGGGCCAGCCTCAGGCCAACCGCAGGGCAATAGGAGCAGCGGGGAAAGGAAAAAGGACTTCCCTCCCGTGCCTCTCCTATTACAGTCGGGATCGTACATATCGCACTCGGGTCGTATAGTTTGTCCGCCTGGACGTCTGGCGGATAGTCGAGTGGGATATTTGCTATGGCGCTGTGATGGAGGGCCACTCGAAAAGTCGTGGTCAGATTTTGTGAAAAAATGTTTACGGTATTCGATGGTTATCTGTAGATTTTAAAAAAATTACACCGGAAAAATAACGGCGCTAAACAACGCCTTTCACTGAAAACTGCGTGGCGTCTTTTGAGGCCAAAGTTGGCGTTCTTCTCTGAACGCCAAATGTTGGTGTCAAAAGACGCCAAAGTTTGGCGTTCAAAGACGCCAAATACTGGCGTCCTCTAGGAGAACACCAAAATTGGGCGTCCTTAGGACGCATTTAGCGTTATAGAACGCTAACTTTTTGCGTGTTAAGACGCCAAGATGTTGGCGTCTTTAGACTCCAACCAATTTTCAGTGTTCCTGGGGCGCTAGAATCAAGGGCTAAGCTTATAGTGCCTCTTCTGGGGCACTGTGAAAAATATCTCTCTAAGTTTACGATAAATTTTGTAAACTACGATTTATGAAACATGTTGTAAATTTACGACGGGCTTTTTTTTTTGCTCGTGAATGAATTTCAACCCGATGTGGAGTGCTTGTAATTTTACGATTTGCAATTGACTTTTTTTCTTCTCGTGGAAAATTTGTATAAACCTACGACTTTTTTTCAGTGTATTAAGCTGAGTTATTATTTTTTACAAGCAAATATATTCGTAACTGAAGGGACAGGTGTTCACACACGTGCAGGAGTGTGCGACGTTCACACCACACACTCTTGGGTTTCCAGAGCGCCGCGCCCTGTCGCGTCCCGTTTGTACAAATAATGGTGTGTCACGCTGCAGACGCTTTATCCCTGCGCTTATCTCGCTCGCATTTCCTCGCGTGCGCCGCGCGCCGCCGCCATGTGCATGCGGCCCACACCGTACAATTATGCAAATGCAAATAATAACGCCGATGCTCCTGAAATATAAAGTGAAGATAATTTAGAGAGAAAAAATTAACGTCGTGAAATGTTGTTTGTATAATATCTCCGCGGGCGCCCGGAAAGAGGAGTGAAAATTGGTGATGAATTGTTGTGTGTGTGTGTGCGCGCGCGCGCGCGTTTGCAGTAGAGTAGGCTTGTGTGTGTGTGTGTGCTGCACGCGCAAAATTCAGGACATGTACTCATTGTGCCGCAAGGACACTGCAGTGGCGGCAGCACCTGTTATTGCGTGATGTGAGTCTGTGTGTGTGTGTGTCTCTGTGTGTGTGCGCGCGCGCGCGTTCGTTTGTCTGTATGTCTGTGATTGGCGCGCGAGAGCCCGGTACGCACGACTGGACCGGCCCCGCGCGCTGAGTGGTAGGTGTCCACGGCCCCCTTTTATATTGGGTATAGGTCATCGATGTGTGTGTGTGTGTGTGAGAGAGCGAGAGAGAGGGAGAGAGAGAGACAGAGAAAGGTGTATGTGTATGGTGCGAAAAGAATGAAACATCCCCACCCGCAGTCGGTGGCGCCGGCGCCTCGCAGTCTCCGTCTCCTTCTCTCTTCCTCTCTGTCTCTTTTACCCTGCCTGACTCAACAAGTACAATTGTAGCTGTTGGCTCGACAAGGTTGTCTTCCTCTGACCGACATGATTATTGCATTTCTCTGACTTGTGCTCGTGTGTGTGTGTGTGTGTTTTTCGCCTCGTTGCCGACACGGCTGCGACATGCGGCTCTGCTTCACCTCGGCCGCCGGCACACATGATGATCATGTCGTCGGTAATGACGCTGTTCTCAGGCTTTTTAATTTACTTCTGCTTAAAAAGGGAAAATAGTGTCATTCACGGGAGGTTACGCGCGTGTTTCGCAGCTCGCGTTTCGATATGGTGACGCGTTTTCGTCTGCTTTCTCTGCACACTGAATTTTTGTGAACTATTTTATACATAGCTCACTGTTATTCTAATCATGTGACGTCACATTCTTTTCACTGTAAAAACTGTCACATTCGTTTGTATGTAATTGCCATATTATTTTAAATGTGACTGCCGAATTTACGGCGCTTTGCCCAATCGATTCACATTACAACAAATGTGACATCATATTTTAACGAATGTGACAGCTTTTACATTTAAAAGTATGTGATGTCACATGAATTGAATAACAGTGCTATGTTGGTCTATAAGCATGCATAAATTACCTAAAATATTTTTACGTATTATGTAAGAATGTATACATAAATCAGTAAGAAATTTTCCGTAAGCCATGCATGCGCATAGACCTACGTAATCTAAGTACAAAATAGTACATGGTATTTGTGGTGCTTATAAATTTAAGCGATTATTTCGACAGTGAATTTGATTTCTGAATGGATACTGTCCATACTGAGCATGCGCAGTGGTCGTGGTGTTGGACTCGCGGCGCGGCGGCGAAGAGATAGTAAGAGCAGGTGTCGTACATGCCGCCGCGCCCCACCACGCCCCGCCACGCCCCGCCACGCCCCGCCACGCCCCGCCACGCCCCGCCACGCCACGCCCCGCCACGCCCCGCCACGCCCCGCCACGCCACGCCCATACCGAGAGATATGGCCTATTCCTCACCGCAAGGCAATACAGTAGTGGCGCATGCCGCCTGATGGGTGCTGCTGTTCTTTTTGGCAGAAGCCCGCCTGCTAGTCTGTCTGTCTGTCTGTCTGTCCGCCAGCTGTCCGTCTGTCGCCGTCCGCCCCGCAACACACTGTCTGTCTTGTCTAGCACACCACGCACTGCTTGTTCTCGTTGGAAAACAAAAGGCGCCATTATTGCGTGTCTCAATCCATCCAGCCTCGATTATGAATGGGGGAGCCGAGGGCTTTGGCAATCGGGTGTCGTCCATCAGGCCAGCCGGTCCCAGGCCGGCCTATGGCTGGGCCGAGCGCGAGTGCGACAGAGAGAGACGATGGAGGGTCAAGTGGGGGGGGGAATCCCTCCCCGGTCAGGTCTGATAGCCGCCTGAAAGGTAGGCAAACTGAGCTGAAGAACCCCTGTATGTAGGCAACCTACAGCACATCGCCCCTCCCGTCAGCGGGACATAAAACCGCCCCTGCGATGTCTGTATCTTGGCGTATTGATGTACGCTCAGCACGCGGCAGTGTAAGTAGGAATTTCTCATAGTAGCGTGTATTGCCGGATAAATGCGATGCAGAACATTCGGGAAAACGTATCCTCCTTTTCGCACGAGTCTCTTGCTTCCCCGCCCCTGGCCAGCCGGCTATCAATCTCCCTCGGAGTGCCAATCTCCCACATGCGATGCCTGCCGCTCCTCTGCTGCTACGTTCCAGAGGAAAGAGGAGAGGGAAGGACGGGAGGTTGGGGGGGGGGGGGCATTGGAAGATGCCAAGTGCATTTTATGCACAGTTTATGAGCTTTCTGCGGGGAGCAAACTACCCGTTGCGTTTCTGCAATTCGCATTCCTTCTCTAGGATCATGATGGCAATTTTTTTTACACTTCGTTTTGTTGTATAGTAATTTGCCGAGTGTGAATAAGCAAGAGAGGTACATACACCTTTCCTTAGGCCCCCAATTTAATTTTTTTCGGTGTCGGCCCCTCCAACTGCACTTTGTGTTTTTTTTTTTTTTGTTTTTTTTTCCTTCCAGCTCATTTTAATACGCTAGATGAAAATTGGAAGGAGAGTATAGTTATGAGACGCCCTTGTTTGGCCAGCGCCGTGTCCGCCACGCCCCGCCGCGCCCCGCCACGCCCCGCCCCGCCCCGCCCCGCCCCGCCCGGCGCCGCGGTGCCAAGTCACGACGCCGGGAGGACGAGCCACTCCCCGCCCCGCCCCGACCTTGTCCCTGGGGAAACAACTGCATAGGGTGCACTGGAAGAGAGAAACAGATCTGGCCTTATCCGGAAGACTTTGATGGAGGGAGACGGCAAGCGTCGTAATAAATATTCGTCTTTTTTCCAAGGGGAACTTTTTTTTCTTGTACCCCTGCTTGTCATGTTGGTGAACGGATGGGCAGCCATTATCACCGCTACTTTAGGATGCGGGAAAAAGTAATCGCGATGGCGCTGGATGGCGTCCTCGAGAGTAAAGAAGAAGCAGTGTTAAGTCAACTTTGCTGACTTTTGTACAGCTCCACCGTGCGTCATACCGCGCCACTCGTGTATACTTCTGCCGCCTTGGCTTCTTTGCGTTCGCGAGGAACAAATTGTCCATAAAAACTTTTATGATTCACTTCCTAAAGAAAGTTCTTTTCTCTAAATTTCGAAAAAAAAATTAAATCCTTTGCCGACGTACGCCATACTCTCTCGACGCCATAACGAAAGGGGGGCAGGCAGTTTCCCTTAGCGTGTGAGCGCGTGCTGCTGTCACGTGGCGGCCCGGCCCGGCCCGGGGCTGACCCTGTCCGCTGCACCGTGGTGACTGAGATGCCATGGCGGATACCAGGCGGTGCAGTGCAGCGGCCGACCCCGTGGCGCGGAGGTGGCGGGCGCGGGCGCAGCACGCACTGCGCATGAGCATGGAATGCACGCTGCCAGAGTAATTGTTTTGCTAATTATTCTGGATAAGAAGTATTTTAGCGAATTCCAAAACGTACCAGCCAATAGGTGAATCCTTATTGTCTTATAACTTTGTTTTTTTTTTGCCAAGTGCACTGTAATCAAAAGTGTTCAACTGACACACACTTCAAAGTGTAGAACACAGAGTTGAACACTAAAAGATGCTTCGTTAAAAAGCCTATGTATTTTACATGAGGCATTATGTGTTAGACCAATATTTTGGCCAGCAGAATGTGTCCAACTAAAGTTTTGTACACTTTTGTCCCCAATGAAGAACATGGGCTTTTTAACCAAGCATCTACAAGTGTTCAACACTGTGTTCAACACCTGTAAGTGTGTGTCAGTTGAACACTTTTGATAACAGTGTATAACTCAATTTTTTTGTTTGTTTTTTTTTTGCCGAGTGGGAGTCTAATGTAACTGGTTTCTTAACATGTGCATTACGATATCAGTGGTCGGCGAGCACTCTTCGGCATGCGTAGCGATAGCAGAGAAGAGGATGAGAACACAGAGATAGCTCACGCGGAATTAAAATTACCCTCCGCGAGTTTGTCGTTGCGCGGCGCGCGCATTGCTCGCATATTCGGCGTGCCATGCCGATTGCGTCCCATTAATTCCTATTGATCGGCTGCTCTCCTTGGCCCGCGCGGTGTCTGTGCGGCGGGGCGGGGCGGGGCGGGGCGGGGCGGGGCGGGGCGGAAAAACGCGAAAACCACCTCGTCGACAGACAGTGTGTCGTGGCCGCACTCTGCACGCGTGCGATAGCTTTGGAATTCCAAGAGTACGAAGGACCATTCGCGCACCTGCAAGTGTGCGAATAATTTGTGGACGCCGACTTACAATCGTGTCAACACTTTTTCGTGCAATAGTAGTGTGTGAAAACTTTGTCGAGCACCTTTAAGTGCGCGGAGAAAAAGACTTGCTGTTCTAGCAAACCTCATTGCAAATATAGCGCCTACACTCTAAATGGGAAGGAACAAATTTTGTACGTAGCTGAGATGAGCTTTTGAGCACATCTAAAAAGGATGCAGATTCGCATCCAAGCAAGGTACAATGTAGGGATTTTGTACCGGAGCTAGGTGCAAATAGTAACGTTTCAGATCCTACTCTGTACTTGAAAGAGATGTGCTTAAGAGCACATCTAGGCCAGGTACAACAATATCCTTTCCCGTTTAGTGTGTACATTTTGTGTGTTCGTGTCGCGTGTGCTGATATTCGGCCTAAGAAACTTCGGGGGGTTCGGTGGAAGGGGTTTGCGACGTCCGCGGACTCGTCCGCGGGGCGGCGCCTTTAGCATTCCGCGGTGTGGCCCTTCGGCTTGTCGTGGACCCGGGGCGGGGCGGCCGACCCCACAGGCATGTGTGCGGCCGAGCGCCGCCCCGCGCCGCCCCGCGCCGCCCCGCGCCGCCCCGCGCCGCCCGCGCCGCCCGCACCGCCCCGCCCCCGCGCCGCGCCGCCCCGCGCCGCCCCGCGCCGCCCCGCGCCGCCCCGCGCCGCGCCGGCGGTTGCCCAAGCGCCATTTTTGCGCCGCGGCGCAGCGCAGTATGGCCCGGCCTGGCCCGTCCCGGCGGGCACTGACGAGTCCCGTCCCGTCCCGTCCCGCCGTATTTGGGCCCTGGCTATTAAAACCAAGGCTTATAGACAGACACCTCGCAGGGGTGACGTGCCGAGGGGCGGGCGGGGCGGGGAGGGCAGGGCCGCGGGCGGGTAGGGGAGGGGTAGCTATGCGATAGTCTCGCCGCGTGCTTCTAATGGCTAGCACAGCCTGCCGCTGCTGCAGGCGGGGATATATCTCGTAGCTATTTTTTGGCCCGTGTTATTTGAGCGCGTCGTTAGAGTTTGTGGTTGTTAGGTTTGAACTTTTGCGCGCTGATTTGGTTGGAGCTATTATCTGCTGGGCAGAACGCGGGAGAGGGTGTGGTGCGGTGGGGAGGGGGGGGCAGGGCGGTGACCGTACGGGGCTTCTGCGCAGCGCAGCACTGTGCAGCTTAGGCCCGGTCAGGGCGTGGCGGGGCGGGGTGCGGCGGGGTGGAGCCTCCTGTCGCACTGCTGGGCGCGTGGCGGGGTGGTTTGTGGTGTGGCGGGGTGGGGCGGGGTGGGGTGTGGTGTGGCGGGGTGGGGCGCGGTGGGGTGGGGCGGGGCGGGGCGGGGGCTGAGCGACGCTTCCTCGCGGCCGCCGCGCCGCTCCGGCCCTCTCTAAGGGGCACAAGGGCTTCCCTCTACCTTGTCTGCTCGACCGCTTCCTTGACATGCCGCGTCCTCGGGCCGCGGGCCTGCTGGGCCGTAGGGGCCGTGGCGAGGGCGGACAGACAGACAGACAGACGAAGGAAGGGAGATGTTGCCAATCGTATTCATCCGGTGGGAGGCAGAGAGAGAGAGAGGGAGAGTAGAGAGGAAGAGAGAGAAAGACGGGAGAAATAGCAAGTAGTAATCTTACACGGTGACGGCGGCGGCGCCAGCTCAGCGGTACGCCTGACACTCCTCATTGTACGGACCTGCGCCGCAGCCTGTGCATGTAGCGGGACCGCTCCGCTCCGCTCCGCCCCGCCCCGCCCCGCCCCGCCCCGCCCCGCCCCGCCCCGCCCCGCCTCCACAAGGCCCCCTGGTGCCGTACCTCTCTCTACACCTGTCGTCGCCCCGCCCCGCCCGTCGATATGAAATGGTTCTGACTTTTCTATGCCGGCCGGCGGGGCTGGGCAGGGAGTAGAGTAGTGTGTTGGTACTGGCGCTGGCACTTCTCAATGACCGGCTGAGTCATGGCGCAGGCCTGCCAGGCGAGGGGGCCTCTTGTCGTGTCGCAACCCTGCAACGAGATGGTGCCGCGCGGTACGGGCGCCGCTGCCGATCCTCCTCAAGCTCCTCTTGCTCCTGATCCTGCTGCCCCTCCTGCTGCTGCCCCTCCTGATCCTGCCTTTCCTCCTGCTGCTGCCCCTCCTGATCCTGCTGCCCCTCCTGCTGCTGCCCCTCCTGATCCTGCTACCCCTCCTGCTGCTGCCCCTCCTGCTACTGCGCGCCCTGCTGCTGCTCCTCTTGCTGCAGCTGTACGGAGGAATATGCAATGTTATTCGATTCATGTGACGTCACATTCTTTGAAATGTAAAAGCTGTCACATTCGTTATAATATGATGTCACATTAGTTGTAATGTGAATCGACATGCCGAACCGTCGTAAATTCGGCAGTCACATTCAAAAGAAAGATGTGACACTTACATCCAAACGAATGTCACAGTTTTTACAGTGACGTCACATGAATTGAATAACAGTGTGGGTATTATTAGTAATATCACTATAGAATAGTAATATTGGGGTAATATTGTAAGAAATATTGACAAAATTATGAGTAATATCGATGTAATATGAAGTTAGTATTGGTAATGTTGAAGTAATATTGGTGTTTTATCAGTCCCGTATACGAAGGGATATCAGAGTTGACGGCCCTTTGGTTAGGTCCCCCTTGGCGCCTCGGCACCGCGGTGCTTCTGTCCTAATGGAGGAGGCGGCTGGCCCGGCGGCGAAGGTCGGCGAGGGGAGGAACAATGCTAATACCCTGGCGGCCGGCGCGGCACGGCGCTTCAGTGGGGCGCGAATATCTGAGAGAATCACTCCTGAGGGATCTCTTTCTCCTCCGCGGCACTGCCTATCTGCCCCGGCCGCCCGCCCGGCCGGACGCGGCGCCTCTCTCGCCGCGGCACTAACTCCTCTCCTCTCTCTTCCTCTCTCGCGTCTCGTCACTTAGGCCCCTCTCTGGTCCTCGACTTCCTTTCCCATTGGCGGTGTATCAGTGGCCCGCGGGGCCGGGTCGGGCCGGCAGCGGCAGGGCGAGGCGCAGAGGCGATTCCGCCGCGCAGAGCCGAGGCGGGCGAGGCCAGTGCCAGTGCGCGCCGCGCAGCGCTGCGCTTTCCACGAAACCCTTCGCTCTGTCAGATCTGCCAGGATATGGCTTCCAGTCGTGGCGGGGCGGGGCGGGGCGGTAGGTGGCAGCCGCCGCTGATATCGCCTGCTTCGCGAGTCCCCATAATTTCCCTACCCCGTCCCGCTCCGCCCCGCCGCGCGTTAGGCTATACACTGTAAATCAAAAGGTCAGACATCTTGCCCTATAAGGGGTGAGACATAACTGTCTGACCGAGAAAGAGTGATACTCCAATGTATGACCGAAAAATGGTGATATTCCAATGTACGACCGAAAAAAGGTGATACGTTCGATGTACGACCGATAAAAGGGTGATACACCGGTAAAGGATGATACTTTTATAAGGAAATCAAGGGCCATCCCCACTGATGTCTGACCTTTTTTCGGTCATACATTGGAGTATCACTTTTTTGGGGTCATACATTTGTGTACGACTTTTTTTCGGTGAGACTTTATGTATCACCGAAATTTGGTCAGATGTCTCACCACTTGATTTGCAGTGTATAGCTAGCCTGCTGTGCTGTGTGTGAGTTCGCATTGTCTCTCCATTTACTTGTCAGCCGATTGTCATAATAATTTCGCCGTCGTTCAGCTGTGCATGTCGCCGTGCGTTGGGCGGGGTGAGGCGGGGCGGGGCGGGGCGGGTGAGGTGGGGGTGAGGCGGGGCGGGGCGGGCTGGCCCCGGTAGGTCTCGGCCGCCCGCTCGCCCCCCGCGCGGCGGGCGCGGTGCACAGTCGGAATAAGGAATGACTGAGACGAGTCGGGTGAAGGTGAAGGTGTTGCGGAAAGAGCTGAGGCAAGGGATGTATGGTGAAAATCACTTGACATTTTTTGAAAAGGTCGGCTACCCCCAGGAAGAAATGGTGCGAGCAGGCGCGATGCGGTCACAATACGCACGCACACTGGTAAAACAAATGTTTAAGTTTTATGCATCATGGTGTTTAAGTTCCACTTCTATACATCAAATGGTGTATTGTGTCAACTATACATCACTACATATTTAACAACTATGCACTTCGTAGATGTTTAGATGTTAAACGTTTCGTGATGTTTAGATGTATGCATTTGGACGAGGCTTTCCATGTCAAAGCATAGGGATGCGACGACATCCCAAGTGTTTAGTCAACTATACACTTGCTAAATGTTTAAGAACTATACACCAACTAATGTTTAGTTAGAACTGTGCATGACATAGTGTTTAAGTATTATACATTAGGAGCTATGCATCAAGTGGTGTATAGAACTAAACATTTGTTTTACTTTCTTGAGTGAGTTCTGGTTGTATAATGGCTTGTCCTCTGTCCTGCGCAGGGATGGCGATGGCCAAGGTGTCGGGCGTCCCCCTGGCCGAGGACACGCCGCCCGACCTGCTGGCCGGCGGCATGGACCTGCGCGTCGTGCTGCCCTGCGGCTCCGTGGCGCGCTGCAACGTGGACCGGAGGTACGTGCTGGCCGAGCCAACAGCCTTCATCTTTGTATAGAATATTAATCTTTGAATTTCAATTTCAACATTTTGATTAACTTTGATACAGTCATTTCAATTTTCAAAAAACAAAAAAAAAATATTTTGATAATTTTTATTTTTTTGTAAACTTTAGCCAAACTTTAATGAAATTCAATTCAAGTTCGGGAACTTCCTTTAAAGAATTCAGCGAACTTCCTCAACGAAGCTCATGAACTTCGCCCTCTGTCGTGTACATTTTTCGGAGGCTATTTTTCCTCTTGGTGCGAGCACTTGAGAATCTTGTGGTGCTTGTAGTGCTGTGCTGATTTTTCTCGGAAGTAAATGCGAGTGTTGTGGACGAGCAGGTGGAATGCAGTGAGTGAGCGAAGGTTTTTTTTCTTTCTCGCGTTAAAACCGCGACGGGCGTGAGGTGCGGCGGGGTGTGGCGGGGCGGGGTGGGGCGGGGCGGGGCGGGGCGGGGTGGGGCGGGGCGGGGCTGCTCGCAGGCATCCTGGTGCCAGTCGGTATGACCGCGCGCGGCCGCCGTAAAGATACTGTTGTTTGCCTTTCCTCCGTACCGCGGGCGCGCCAGTGACCCCGGGTGGGGCGGGGCGGGGCGGGGCGAGGCGAGGCGGGCGGGGCGAGGCGAGGCGAGGCGGGCGGGTAGCGGCCGGGCGGGCCGGGGTGCCCCCTGGGCTGCGCAGAGGCATGCATGTCCATGCCCCATGCTCCACTCCTTTCACTCGGCCGGCCTCAATCGCGCGAGTAATGAAAAGGAAATTGTACTAATGGTCCAGCACTGCCGCCCCGCCCCGCCCCGCCCTGCCCCGCCCCGCCCCGCCCCGCCCCGCCCCGCCCCGCCCCGCCCCGCCCCGCAGCGGCAGATCGACGCCCCGCCGTCGCGGCCTTGACTGATGCGATCCGCGCGCGAGAGCCGCTGCAGCCGCTGCAGCCGTGGTCATGGACGTGGACACGGGGGTCCCACACGGGAGCAAGGCGAGGCAGCGCCACTGTCACGGCTTAAATTATTTATCAACATTTATTGTATATGTATCTGTATGGCTTTATGTGCAAGAAGTAAAATATTCAATTCAATTCACACAAAATTTGTGGGCAAAAGTGCTTGACTTCGTGTTCAATAAGTATATACAGATATTTTGCGAAACAACTGGCTGTCTAAATTTGTATTCAGAAAAGATGCGAAATCCTGTAGTATGGGTCACAGTCGCAAGTGGTGATGCGCATGCGTCATACACTGTAATGTAAAGTGTTCAACTGACACACACTTACAAGTGTTGAACAGTGTTGAACACTTTTATGTGCTTGCTTAGAAAGCCCATGTTTTTCATATTTCATTGGGAAGAAACGTGTTCAACATTTTAGTTGGACACATTCTGTCGGCCAACATATCGGCCCTACACTTGATGCCTGTATAAAATGCATGGACCTTCTAGCTAAGCATCTTAAACAGTGCTGCCAGAAAAGTAGGCAATAAAGCGCCCAAACACAGCGAAGCGAAGCGGGCTGCATCTGCGCCTGCCTACTAGGCAACACCTTAGTACTGGTGCACGCATGTTGCCTAGTAGGCAGGCGCAGATGCAGCCCGCTTCGCTCCGCTGTGTTTGGGCGCTTTATTGCCTACTTTTCTGGCAGCACTGATCTTAAAGTGTTCAACACTGTGTTGAACACTTGTGTGTGTCAGTTTAACACTTTTGAGTACAGTGCATTATTTAATTTCTCAAAAGAAACTTTTGCAGTGCACTGACGTGTTGCTTGCCTCCTGCAGCACGCCCATGATGGACCTGCTGGTGCAGCTCGCCAAGGTCCACCGCATCTCCCCGGCCGCGCACACGCTGCAGCCCTTCGGCATCAAGAACACGCCCCTGCAGTCGCAGCCCAGCACCCCTATAGGTAAGAGAATTAATGTTTTTAATTATTTGTTTTAAAACATTTTTTGTGGCGGTGTTTCCTGCGGCCGATACAAGAGGTTGGCATCAGGCTGCCGCTGCCACAGTCGAACGGCGGAATAAAATGAGAAAAAGAGCGCAAAAATATTTAATGGCTGAAATCAGTTTATTTAGTGCCAATAACCCCCGATGCAAGAGGTTGTCATCAGCCAGCCGCTGCCTCAGTCGTAGCCTGGTACCACACATCGGGCTACCCCCCTCCTGGCCCACCTGACAGCTTTGCTTGAAAAGTAGGCAATAAGTAGCCGGTGGCTGTACCTACGCCTGCTTACCAGGCAACATGCACGCACCTGTACCGAGGTGATGCCCGGTAGGCGTGCAGGCGTGCGCAGATGCAGCCTACGCTACTCCACTGGGTTTGGGCTACCTACCTATTGCCTACTTTTCTTGGCAACGCTGTCCCCTGAGCTCGCTGCTCTGCTCTGCCGCGACTCAGTGAACCGTGAAGATGATCTCTGGCGGTGAGCTCTAATGAGGCTGAGGTGGGCCGCGGCACCTGCCCCCCTCCCCCCCCCCCGCGCACGCGAGCACTGCCTCCTCCCCTCTTCCCCTCCCCTCCCCTCCCCTCCCCCTCCCCACCCCGCGGCCCCGGCGCTATTGCGATCCCCAGGGAAGAGGAGATAAGTTTTTTATCGTCGTGTTTATTCCCCGCCCGCGCGAGCAGTGCAGTGCAGCGTCTGCAGACGGCGCGCGCGCTGCCGCCGGCCGCGCGGTGCGGTGCGGTGCGGCCGTAAAAGAGCATTAACTCGGATTGGTATTTATTTGTAGCCTATCTCCCTCTGCGGCCCGACCCGGCCGTGTCTCTGTCTGGTTGAAGGCGGGGCCGGGCCGGGCCAGCGCCGTGGTTGAATGAGCGCGATGCGTTGTACTGCTGGCGTACGCCCTATCGTCGTGGTCGTGGCTCTGTGCGAGCGAGGCACGTGTGTGTGCGAGAGAGAGAGGGAGAGTGAGAGAGTGAGTGAGAGAGAGAGACAGAGAGAGAGAGAGAGAGAGAGGAATGGTATTGCCGGAGTACCGGGTGTTTCTTTGAATGCGTAACAGTGTTGCGGGTTTGCCTACCCAGTTCGCCCGTAAGGCGCCATGGCCCCTGCAGCGCTAGAGAGTATGCAATCCCGCAACACTGTTACGCATTCAAAGAAACACCCGGTACGTGCGTGAGTGAATATAAGGGTGCGTCTCGTACTTTGGGAAAAAAAAACTCTGAGGGTAGATAGGGGCGGGGGGGCATAAGATATCAATTTGAGACACGTTGCTTCGGGTCGCAAACGTCTCCTTAAGGATTTACAGTTATTTTTGAGTGAGGCAAGAAAGACGGTGGGCAGTCGAGGGTCCCGCATGACACCACCTTATCGTGGGTTGCACCCCGCCACCAGCACAGGGGTACTTGCAGGGTCAACGGACTTCGTGTTC